>JAEOAD010000045.1:11950000-12550000 GCA_036365145.1 Orientallactaga sibirica
GATAGAGGAGTGGTAAGCATAAAGTGAGACATCTCTTATCACACCCTCCAAGGCTCAGGGACCATTGTGCAAGAGGCAGCAGAAAGAACGTAAAAGCCAAAGGAAGGGGAGGAGTGCTTACAATAGTGTCTTCCTTGGCCTTGATGTTCATGACCTCACAGTGGCTAAAGCAACCTACACAAGACCTGCATAATAGGAGTGGGGGGGGGATGATAACATCAAAATACAAGAGAAGCCGGGCATGGTGGCGCACGCCTTTAATCCCAGCACTCGGGAGGCAGAGGTAGGAGGATGGCTGTGAGTTCGAGGCCACCCTGAGACTATATAGTGAATTCCAGGTCAGCCTAGGCTGGAGTGAGACCCTACCTATCAAAAAAAAAAAAATAGAAGAGAGACTAGTTGGAAAGAAGGGAGTCAGTGAAGGGGAGATTTGGGAGGGGGAAAGGAAGGATGATGGATGGGGACAATGATCATGGGATATTACCCTTATGTATGGAAGTTGTCAATAAAAAGTTTTTTAAAAAGACTGGAAGCCGGGCGTGGTGGCGCACACCTTTAATCCCAGCACTCGGGAGGCAGAGGTAGGAGGATTGCTGTGAGTTCAAGGCCACCCTGAGAATACATAGTGAGTTCCAGGTCAACCTGGACTAGAGTGAGACCCTACCTCAAAAAACAAACAAACAACAACAACAACAACAAAAAAAAAAAAAAATAACTGGGAGGGTATATGATAGAGTGTTTGGGCCTGGACATCAGGAAGGTGGGCGTCTGTTTTCACTCCCCCCCCCCCAGGTAGGGTCTTGCTCTAACCCAGGCTGACCTGCAAACTCACTATGTAGTATCAGGTGGACTCGAACTCATGGCGATCTTCCTACATCTGTCTCCCGAGTGCTGGGATTAAAGGTATGCGCCACCATGCCCGGCTTCACTTTTCTTTACATATAGCAATTCCACAGAGAAAAACAACGTTGATACTGAATGAAACAGAGGAGACACAGCAGTGGCCAGAAAGCAGAACAGCAGGTTCACCGTCCAGCGCTGGACACACGAAGGGGCGCCTCAGTGTAGTGTCTCCATCTGCAAAAAGTTGTGGGTTCTGTCGCCAAAGAATGCTACGAGGACGAAGAGAGGATTAAGAACCCTGCGATGAGTTTGCCTAGAGCACGGATGACAGGAATACTGGGAAAAAGACCCGCGAAACCGGGAGAATCTGGAATGGTGGACATAGAGACCAGGCGTATAGCTGCTGCTACCCAAGAGGCAAAGTAACGCTGCCAAGCAAGCTCTTGCTTTCCCGTAAATCGGACATTTCTAAAGGATTGGCATATCTTCTTCCCTTTACAGCTAGAAAAAAAGGAGAGCTGTGTAGGCCCCAGCGAGATTTGAACTCGCGACCCCTGGTTTACAAGACCAGTGCTCTAACCCCTGAGCTATGGAGCCAGCTGCGCTAGTGTCTCCTACGCCAGGGTAGTTAATGCCGCTGCCATCGCTGCGCAGGCGCAATCATGTTGAATCGTTAACTGGTGAACTGGGATCTATCTTTGGACGGACCGCAGCAACTGCGAAGTCCACGAGGGCAGATGAAACGCGAGGAGCGCAAACCCCCGGACAAAGCCTGCCGACAGAAAAGCGGAGCTGCACCTGTAGACGGAGAGGAGACGGCTCTCCCCGGGGCAGGTCTCTGCGGGCCTCCCGCGGGCGGCTCTGCGGGTCTGCCGGAGGGACAGGGGGAAGGGTTCTGCGGGGGCGGGGCTCTGCGGGGGACGGAGGAGGGGCTCTGTGGGTCTCGGGGGGTGCTCTGCTGGTCTGCCGGGGGCGGGGCTCTGCGGGTGTCCCAGGGGGGCGGGGAGGGGCTCTGCTGGTCTTCCTGGGGACGGGGGGTTCTGCGGGGGGGGGCTCTGCGGGTCTCCGGGGGCGGGGAGGGGCTCTGTGGGTCTGGGGGTGCTCTGCTGGTCTGCCGGGGGCGGGGCTCTGCGGGTGTCCCGTGGGGGGGCGGGGGAGGGGCTCTGCTGGTCTTCCTGGGGGACGGTGGGTTCTGCGGGGGCGGGGCTCTGCGGGTCTCCCGGGGGGGGGGCGGAGGAGGGGCTCTGTGGGTCTGCCGGGGGGGGGGGGTGGGTGTCTGCGGGTGTCCCCCGGGCGGGACTCTGCGGGTCTTCCGGGGGAGGGGCTCTACAGAACGCCCTGTGCTCTCTATTAGAGTGGAATGCACCTTGCGAATGAGGGTTGGGTGTGTAGCGCGGGGTGGGGATGGGGATGGGGGTGCGGTAGGGAAGGTGGGGCTCTGTGGATCTGACCAGCAGGGTGTCCAGGTGCGAGCACCGAGGCAACCTGAAGTGAGCAGCACTGGGAGATGTGGCTAAGAGGAAAGAAGTGGCAGGAGGGGGAAGGCTGCGGGGTAATCATAAGGTCGGGTGTTGTTTGGAGGTGCAGAGTGGAGGACAGGGCCTAGGTCCAGACTCCCCTGGTCCCGCCCAACTTTGCCGAGGTGGTACACGCCTTTAGTCCCAGCACTGGGGAGGCAGAAGTTCCAGGTCAGCCTGTGACTACTTAGTGAATTCCGGGCAGCCTGGGCTGGAGAGTGAGACTGTACCTCGAAAAACCGAAAAAAGAAAAGAAAAAGAAATAACGCACGTCTTGACCCCTGAATGGGCTGGAGGGATGGTCAGACAGGGCGTAGCGGAGAGGATGGGCGGTAGATGGGAGCTGAGGGAGACACAGGACACTTAATATGGGAAAGTACAAAAAGTGTTGGCTGTGGATCATAGACCTGGGCCTCAGAAGCAGAGCCCTGGGAAGCCTCCATGCGGAATGCTTAAGAACCCCGTGAGAATAAGGCTGCAGCAGGAATTTAGAGCTAACGGGTAAGGTTAGAAGGCTCCCTTAGACCAATTATTCTCAGAGACTCAAAAATCTCCTCACATGACACTTCCACCAGACATCCCACTTTCTGTTGTCAGACTAAGCAAAGTTGCTCAACGATTCTAAGGGAATTGTCATCTTCAAAACCCTATACGTAGGCTGGTTAAGGCGCCTGCCTGCTAAGCCTAAGAATCCTGTTCCAATCTCCAGGTCCCACGTTTAGCCAGATGCAAAGTGACCCAAGGGCGCAATGCCGCACTTGCCCACAAGGGGGCGCACGCATCTGGAGTTTGTTCACAGCAGCTGAGAGACTGCTGGCGCGCCCATCTCTATCTGTCTCCCTCTCCCTCTCTGTCTCTCTCTCCAAAAATAAATAAAATTTAAAAAAAACTTAAAAAAAAAAACCCATACGTGCCCAAATAACATTAGGTGCTTTGATTAGAAACTTCATGATAGACGTGGAACTATGTGGTGTTTGGATACCTGGATTGTCTCCTATGTTCTAGAACATACAAGATACAACAGGACATGCGATTTGCCCCACTGGATTCTGCTGCAGACTGAAGTCTTGAATAAACCCCAGCCCACAGGATCCTGATTGCATGGTGCTGTGTTAACTGTTCTCCTCCAAGTGTCCTGCCTGCCTCCCAGGAACCTTAATAATAAAGTGTGATGTGTCTCCAGGAGCAGAGCACTAAAATAGGGCTACTTGAGACTGGAGTAGTCAGCAGTCACCATCCCTGCAGACCAAGGCATGGGTTTAAATGACCTTTGCCGAATGGTACTGCTCCTGAGATGCTGCGCATACAAGCATGTCATCCCAGCACTTGGGTAGAAGGCTAGTCTGAGCTACATAGAACACCCCTGTCTCAAGGAGAAGGAAAAATGGGAAGAGAAAGGATTCATTCTGAGGTTGGTACTCATCCACCTAGCCCAACAACCAGGTGTAGATAGAGAAGGCCTAAAGCGTAAGTCGGCTACATTTAACAACAAATCAATAACCTAACCCCTACGCACCAGTTCAGAAACACCCTCCCCCAAAATCTACATTCCTTTCACCCCAAATCTGAACTCCCAAATACATAAGTTCATATATACCTCATACGCATAAACACACAGTCTCATTCACGCTGGCAGAAACCCATGCTCACATATATTCTGCAGTTACACCAGGGTGTCAAGAATGAGTCCAGCCACTCCTAGAGATATGCTCAGAAATATGTATTTCCAGCCGGGCCTGGTGGCGCACGCATGCCTTTAATTCCAGGCAGGCCTGCTGAAGACCCCTCCAGGCAGAGGTTGAACAGCCTTTAGCACCAGAATGCTCTAGACTGTTGGCAGACATGTGGCAAGTTCCGGAAAAGGTTTGTTAGCACCATGTTTATGTCTTGGGTATTTCTATGCTGGTGCTAGTTACATCTGTAAAGTTCTTTTTAAAAAAATTTATGTGTTTATTTGAGAGACAGACACCAAGAGAGTGAGTATGGGCACGCCAGGGCAAAGGAACTTCAGATGTACGTATCACTTAGTGCAGCTGGTTTACGTGGGTACTGTGAAATCAAACTTGGGTCCTTGGGCTTTGCAGGCAAGTGCCTTAACCACTGAGCCATCTCCCCAGCTCATGTATCTGCGCATTTCCAAGTGTCAAATCGTGTTTCGCAGTTCCAGAACCTTTGATCTCCTTACCCAAAGGAGGCTGTGTGTACTCCGATGCCAAAAGTGGTAGGTTCGGTCCCTATGAGGACACACGATGCTTGTCACTGGGGTCAATGATGCACGTATCTTAGGAGCGCTGGAGAACAGCAACGCCTGCAGGCTCACATCCCGGCCTTTTCCCTTCACTTCTAATCAGACTGTCTCCTGAGCTGGGAGAATGCCCACAACCTGGTGAAACCAGCTGGATCCACAGATCAAATGACCTCTCAAGGCACGCAGTCAAGAAGGCAAAGTGGTAACCTGGGTGGCCCATGGCCAGATCTGGCCCCTTGCAGGACCAGAGTTTGACATTGTTCCAAGGAACCAAAGGCCACTTTAGGTCAGTGAAGCACCCTGTCAAGAGCCAGCTTGTGTCCTCCTGAGCATCCACCTGTTTCACAGCTCCGAGCAAACCAGCAGGAACCTAACTGGGAGAGAACAGGTGCCCAAGGATTCAAGGGCATCTCCTTCCCTGCTCCGCTGCCCAGAGTGTCTTTCTGCAGAGCCTCCAATGTGTGCTCTGTAGCAGCCCTCCTGGGCAGTAAGAGCAGGAGTGTGAGGGCAGGTGCAAGACTGGAGCCGGTGGCTCCATGCCAAGGAGCAGAGTTCACCCAAGTCTGGCTCATCCCCTCCAAGGAGGCCAAGCAAAAGCCCCTCAAGGCCAGATTCGCAAGTAGGTACCAGTGGAGCAAACAGAGAAAAGGGGGAACACTCGCTCCTGGAAATTGACCCGGAAGGTGTAGAGGTGACGCATGTCCTCCACAGCATAAAATGACACGGACCCCACCTCCAAGTCTAGTGCCACGCGCACACGCGACAGGTGCCCACAGCTGAGGGGCGTCCGCTTGGGACTGGTGACGGCCCAGTACTGCCCATTGTTGAGCTGCAGAGCCCAGACACCCTCCTCCGGGGTAAAGGGTGTGAGGCCCTTGCGACGCAGGCTCTCACGGGCCACCCCGAAGGCCCAGCCATCCTTGGAGCCCACCTCCACCTCCCAGTGATGTCGTCCAGAGGAGAAACCAGAGGACGCCAGGACACGAGTGTTGGTGTCAAAGCGGCAGGGGTGGCTGGGCAAGTCCTGCGCCCGCTGTCCAAGGCGCACGCTCTTTAGATCCAGGGAGAGGATGAGGAGAGGGTTGGCTGTGTTGGGGTCCAAGGTCAGCTCCACTGGGGGCAGAGAAAGGAAGAGGTGGCCCCATCCAGGTTTAAAATGCAAAGCCCTTCTGCATTAAAGGTACACTCCCTCCCTTCTTTACCCCCATGTCTCCCCGTCCAAGAGGGGAAGCCAGTACCTAATCACCCTCTGCCTTCCGGCTAGTTTTTCATCATCATTCAACAAGGGCTTATTGAAATCAAAGTGGTGCAGTGTCTGAGCCTGATTTGTATCTCAATTGAAATAGATTAAGTGGGAAGCCCAGGCGATGGCACAAACCTGTGATCCAGCGCTTGGGAGGTGGAGGCAGGAGGATCAAGGACAAGTGAAGGTCATCTTCAGCTACATCGTGAATTTAGAGCCAGACTGGACTACCTGAGATCCTGTCTCAAAAAGATAATTGGGGAAGCCGGGCATGGTGGCACACGCCTTTAATCCCAGCAGTCGGGAGGCAGAGGTAGGAGGATCTCCATGAGTTCAAGGCCACCCTGAGACTACATAGTGAACTCCAGGTCAGCCTGAACTAGAGGGAGACATCCTGGGGGTGGGGGAGATGACTTAGCGATTATTCTCTCTTTCTCTCTCTCTTTCTCTCTCTCTCTCTCTCAAACAAATAAAAGACTTTTTTTAATCTTTTATTTATTTATGAGAGAGAGAGAATGAGCACTCCAGGGCCTGCAGCCACTGCAAACAAACTCCAGATGTGTGTGCCACCTTGTACATCTGGCTTTATTTATGTGGGTACTGGGGAACTGAGCCTCCACCCTTTGGCTTTGCTGGCAAGCGCCTTAACCATTAAGCCATCCATCTCTCCAGCCTAAAAATTCTTTTTATTTTGTTATTATTATTTATTTATTTATTAGAGACAGAGAGAGGGAGAGAGAGAATGGGTGCACCAGAGCCTCTAGCCACTGCAAACAAACTCCAGACTCATGCGCCACCATGTGCATCTGCTTATGTGGGACCTGGAAATTCGAACCAGGATCCTTAGGCTTTGCAGGCATGCGCCTTAACTACTAAGCAAGCCATCTCTCCAGCCAAAAATCTCTCTCTCTCTCTCTCTCTCTCTCTCTCTCTTTTTAAGGTAGGGTCTTACTCTAGCTCAGGCTGACCTGGAATTCGCTATGTAGTCTCAGGGTGGCCTCGAACTCATGGCGATCTCCTCCCTCTGCCTCCCAAGTGCTGGGATTAAAGGCATGTGCCACCACGCCCGGCCAAAAATCTCTTTTTAAAATAAACTCCAACTCTGTTTCATACTGGCTCATCCTGAAATTCTTTCCTTCCTTTCTTTCTTTCGTTGTATTTTTTGTTTTGTTTTGTTTTTTGTTTTTTGCTGTAGGGTGTCACTCTAGTCCAGGCTGACCTGGAATTCACTATGTAGTCTCAGGATGAACTCACGGTGATCCTCCTACCTCTGTCTCCCAAGTGCTGGGATTAAAGGTGTGCACCGCCATGACTGGCTTCCTGAACTTCTTTTCTGAAATGAAAAGTCCAGCACGTAGAGACTCCCTAAGAGATAAAGGGAGCTAACCCTCCTCAGGCAGCAGCTCTGGGCTATGTCTCTTCCTGCACCACCAATACAGGACCATTCACAGTTTATGGGCCAATGGATGCCACTGCTACCTGAGGAGTCAGGGCTTCCAGGCGAGAACCAGAGGGATGTAGAGTGGCAGTCACCGAGGCAGTTGGGCAGTAGGGATCAACCCCGTGCAAAGCGCAGAGAGTCAGCATCAGGCAGGGAGCAGCTTTTCTACCTGGCCAATCTGTACTCACAACCACCATCCATACCTTTCTCCTCTTTCTCCAGCTCTCCCTGGAGATCCTCTGCGGAGGAGAAACAAAGCACAATGTCTCTGAGCAGCATGGAAGACTGCCTGGCAGGGAAATCCCCTCTCTCGATATTTATAGCCCATCTGACTCATTCGAAATGACTCCAGAGGCCAGGAGTTGCTATGCATGCCTGGAGCCAAGCATGGGGGCAGGGGAAGGGGCTCAGACTGCCCAGTATCCCAGCTCTGCTTCTTACCCTTCTCCCTTCATTGCCTGGCAGTGCTCTGAGCTGAGTGCTCCCTCCTTCGACCCTCAACACCCCTCCAACCCATCAGTCCCCCTGGGAAGCAGCATGCCCTGCAGTGAATCCCCAAATAGATTTATCACCACCACTGCCTTCCCACACCAATGTGGCCCTGGCGTGCCTCAGCTCCTGTTTTCCTAGGTTCTGGAAAGACACAGCCTCAGGACTGCAGAACTACCTTCTGGTTTGTACACATCTGCTACCACCTCCTACTTTATGCCCCAGCCCACACAGGCCCCTACCTTTGAACTTCTTCAGCAGCCCTTTCAATACGAAACTCTTGAGGGAAACATTCCAGACTTTATTCTTCATCTCTGATGAGACTGTGGTTGGCTTGGGGCCAAGCACACTGTTGCACCTGCAAGACAGGGACCCTGAAAAAGGAAGGCTTTCAGACCCACTGTCCCACTCCCATTACATTAATCACAAGAAGGATGGAGCTATAGTTTGAACATATGGCTTCCAAAGACCTCTGTGTTGAAGGCCTGGTTACCAGCCTGTGTTGCTATTAGGAGGTGGTGGAACCTTTAGGACATTGGGCCTTATGGAAGGAAGTTACACCACTGGAAACATGCCCTTGAAAAGGATTCATATTAATCCATTCATATTCTGTGTGTGTGTCTGTCTGTCTGTCTCCCTTTCCTCTCTCTCTCTCTGCCCCACTCCCATTTTCCCAGTTGTTTCCAGTAAAAGGAAATGACAGACCAGATTTTATACAGGATTTTCCACAGTCAGACAGGTGGACATTTGTCTCAGAAGGTGCCCAAGTGAGGAAGTAGGTGTGAGGATTGAGAAGAAAGAAGTTAGAGACGGGATGAAGAAAAAGTTTAGTGGGAAGAGGTTAGAAAGACCACGGAGCTATTTGGTTCACTCACTTGCTCAGTGTGTTTTTGAATTCCTGAAAGGAAAAATGGGAGAAAACGAAATCAGCGCCTCCATTCACCTTTGAGAAAATAAAACTCTCCCCTTATCTCAACTTCAAGAAGCTGTGTCCCACTGAACACAGGTGACAGCAGTTTCCAGATGTGGCTGGCTGCTGGGTGTGATGTCAACTCAATGAACCCATCAGCAATTATCACAGCTCAGCAAAGCTTTACAATAAAGCCATCGCTGGTCCCACCTGATGGGACCCGGTGCTTGCGTCTGTCCTCAGACCACCCAGACAAGTCATAGCCCTCGTGACCAGTGTCTTGTTTTTTGGGGACAGGGTCTCATGTTGCTCAGGCTGGCCTCAAACTCAGTATGTAACCAAAGATAGCCTTGAACTCTACATCCTCCTGCCTCAGCATCCCCAGTGCTGGGAGGGCAAGCGTGCACTAGTACATCAGTCCCCAAACCAGCAAGTTTTTCACACGACTGTGATTGATCCTATCGTGGTGTTTGTGAAGTTTATCTAATGGATTGTGAGTATTTTTTGTTGTGTTTTGTTTTTCAAGGTAGGGTCTTGCTCTAGCCCAGGCTGACCTGGAATTCACTATGTCATCTCAGGGTGGCCTCACACTCATGGTGATCCTCCTACCTCTGCCTCCCCAGTGCCAGGATTAAAGGCGTGTGCCACCATGTCTGGCTAATTTTAAGTGAAATAAAATGGCATAAAGCACAAAAAAAAGTGAATTACAGGTAGCAAAAGTGTTACTTTATGAAACGTTTGTCTTAACTACTGAGCACTGGAATGGCATGTGAAGGTAACTGATTGTGGCTTCTGTTCATGGACGGTTACCTTAGTTCTTGGGATTGAAATCCCTCTCTCCAGTCCCCTCCAGCACAGAGCACGGCCTCTGCAAACCCCACACGATCTCAGTGCTGTCTGGCTGCCATTCCTGATGTTCAGGGTAAATGACTCAAAGCCCTGACTGAGACGACTCACCTGGAGGAAGACGAGGTCTGGCTTTTGCACCGTCTCCTGGATCTGACTGCTGAGCTTGGAGAGCTGAGTGATGTCACCCCCGAGCTGGGCCAGGTTCTCATTCTGCTTCTGAGTTACTTCCCGGGAAAGCAAGTCCAGGCGGCCCAGGAGCCGGCCCTCCTGCTCGACCAGGAAGGCCCGTAGAGCCTGGAACTCTGCCCCTACCTTCTCTCTCTCTGCTGCCATCTGCTTCTGTCCCGGGAGAAGTTGGAGTATGAGCTGGGAAGTGAGGGGACTTGGGCATAACATTTAAACAGGAACTTTGAGGCATCCTACAGGATAGGGTTTCATTTCCCTCACTGTTTGGGTTGTCATAGACACACATCACGCATGCACGCACAATGTGCACACCTCTTGCTAAATACCCCAACTCTGTGTAAGCCACTGCCTTAACACATGACCTTCTCTCCCACTGCCTCAGATGTGTGGGCCATCTACGCTACGGCAACCTCAAACTTCCCCATGGGACTTCCTCAAGCTCCAGTTTCCTTATGTGAAAAATGAGAGGGATAAATTAGTAACAATGATTGCCTTTTCTTCATGTATACATTTATTTCATTATCCTTAAGCTCTGAATCTACTCTCTTGTTTGTTTTTGTTTTTCGAGGTAGGATCTCGCTCTAGCCTAGGCTGACCTGGAATTCACTATGTAGTCTCAGGGTGGCCTCGAACTCATGGCAATCTTCCTACCTCTGCCTCCTGAGTGCTGGGATTAAAGGCGTGCGCCACCATGCCCAGTTCATATTCAGGATTTAATTTTTTTTTTAATTTTTATTTGAGACAGAGAAAGAAGGAGAGAGAGAGAAAGCCAGGCGTGGTGGTGCGTGCCTTTAATCCCAGCACTTGGGAGGCAGAAGTAGGAGGATCACCGTGAGTTCGAGGCCACGCTGAGATGACATAGTGAATTCCAGGTCAGCCTGAGCTAAAGTGAGACCCTACCTCGGAAACCCCCCCCCCCCAAAAAAAAGGAGAGGGAGAAAATGGCCTCTAGCTACTGCAAACAAACTCCAGACACTTGTGCCACCTTGTGCATCTGACTTATGTAGGATCTAGAGAATAGAACTTGGGTCCTTAGCCTTCACAGGTAAGCACCTTAACTGCTGAGCCATATCCCCAGCCCTTTTTTGTAGTCTCAGGATGTGTGGAGAGCAAAATGGAAAGTGCATGTACTTTTACTATGGAAGCATCCGAATCATGGGACCTTGATTGTGGTTTTTGCAGGCGCTGAGCTGAGAAGACCATAAACGGTGATTGAGACACATATCTTTGAACAGGATATAGCTGTCTGAAAGCTAGCTATTCTTGGTACTTGGAGCAAAAAATAACTCGGTACATGGGTTCTAGAGAGAAGGTTCGTTGATGTCTCTATGTCTGGTGATGATCTGTTGCAAGTTTGTGGTTTTTCCTATATAAATTGTGTGTCCAATAATAAAGTGCCTTCAGCCTCTTCTAAAGTAATGGTCATTCTTTTCATCCTCACTCTCCCTCTTTAGAACCTCATTGACTGACCAAGCAGGCTTGGTCAAGGATGGCCTCAAACTCAGGGTGATCCTCCTACCTCTGCCTTGAACTCACAAGGATCCTACTACCTCGGCCTCCCAAATACTGGGATTAAAGGTGTGTACCACCAAGCTCAGCCTTTTTTTATTTTTATTTTTTAATTTATTATTATTATTTTTTTTTTTGGTTTTGCAAGGTAGGGTCTCACTCTGATCCAGGCTGACCTGGAATTAACTATATAGTCTCAGGGTGGCCTCGAACTCTCCGTGATCCTCCTACCTCTGCCTCCCAAGTGCTGGGATTTTTTTTTTTTTTTTTTTGACACACACACTGATCTCTTGTTTGTTTTTTCCATGAATACACTTGGGTAGCAAAATCCTGATATAGGCTGGGGGTGGTGCATGCCTTTAATCCCAGCATTTGGGAGGCATACATTAGAGGATCACTGTGAGTTCGAGGCCACCCTGAGACTATATAGTGAATTCCAGGTCAGCCTGGATTACAGCGAGGCCATACCTCAAAAAGAAAAAAGAAAAAATACTGATCTAGGAAACAAGGCCTCTTGTGACCAGCAGCAAATAACAAGGATTCTGTCCTCACAGGACAAGCTCAATTTTGACAGTTCTCTCCTCCGACAACACTAGGGAAAAGGAAGAGATAGAAGAACAGGACAGGAGAGAGAAGACTGTGTGAAAAAGAGACATGAAGTCAGGGGCTCTGGGCTTGGCCCATGGCTCCCTTGGCCTCCCATAATGCTACTGCCTACCTCCATCGTCACACACTGGGCAAGCAGCAGAAACAGCATAGGGCCTTTTAGTTCATTCACCCTTGACAGCCACCCAGTGAGGTAAGCACACTTCCCATCCCTTTTACAGGTGAAAACACAGAGACAGAGAGAGAGAGAGAGACCAATCACCGGTACAGATGAGCGAGTAAGCCATGATTTTAACTCTAGAGTTTGACCCCTGGAGCCTGAACTTCAGGGAACAACCTGATGTTGCCTCCCAAGGCAACTACACAAGTGTTTATCAAACTCCTGCTGTCCATAGATGGTGGTGCGCGTCTAATCTCAGCACTCCAAAGACTGAGGCACAAGTTCCAAGCCAGTCTGGGCTTACAGCAAGTTTGAGACCAACCCGGCTACATAATGAGACCTTGCCTTTAAAACATGGAAGAAGAGGGGGAGGAAGGAGAAGGAGTGGGAGGAGAGAATTGAGCAAACACTCTCTGCCTTTTGGTCATATTATGGTGCAGCAGGAAGGGCTTTATGAAATGTCCAGCAGGTATTGACACCATCCTCTAGAAATTGCCTAGTCTGTTTTTTTTTTTTTTTTTGGGGGTGAGGCATGGTTTCAAGGTAGGGTCTCACTCTAGCCCAGGCTGACCTGGAATTCACTATGTAATCTCAGGGTGGCCTTGAACTGACAGCGATCCTCCTACCTCTGCCTCCCAAGTGCTGGGATTAAAGGCGTGCACCACCATGCCTGGCTTTTACTGCTCTTCTTTTTGTTACAAAACATGCTGTGGGCTACTGTGTGGCTCTCCACGTACTCAGGGTTCCACTTAATATGAATATTCATGTTCCTCTTAAGAAATATTAATGTGTTCCATTACAAGATACTTCCCCAGACCTAATTATCTGGGCCAGTCCAGTTTAAGCTAGCTTCTTTTTTCTACAATGGTTATTTCAGCCCTCCCATTCAATTTCAAAAGCCCTAGTTTACATGATAAATTACATGGTCACTCTATGTAATGTGTACCTTATTATCTTTTTGGAACACCCCCCACACTGTTTCACAAGGACAAACTCCTTGTCTCTCCCCACACACAGACACACAGGCCTTGATCCTAGATAGCTCTATGTCTTCACACCCCACCCCACCCCCACACATAGAGCCCTGGTCGTGGGCAGCTCTATTCTTTCACACTTGAGCTCACCAAGAGCTCCTTGCTCTCCCTCTCTTCTGTAGACCGGAACACCTCATAGTCTTCCAGTTCTTTCTTCAAGGCCCTCAGCCTGGAATCCAGGAGTTCCTGTGGGTATGAAGGGGGAAACTATGTAGAGAGAATTCTGGAAGTATGCCTTCCTAGAGCCATCCAAATGGAAGGTTCTGCTACCGAAGCAAAGGACGGGACACAGAAGTCACCTCTGGATGTCCAGGTGCATAGAGCCTGCGCAGGCTACACCTAGGAGTTAAGAACAACTGCAGGGGCACCACAAAGGCCTACAGGTCTCACTCCCCAAGAGCACTGACCACCAATCTACACCAAAACTCAAAGGCCTCCAACTGCCCAGTCCACCATGCCCTTTCTTCTGCCTTCTCCCCAACAACACAAGGGCAGCACACACTGGAGAGTGCACACACGCGCTGATGTCCAGCAAGGAGTCAGTGAAGGGGGGAAACAGCCAGAATCCATGGATTGGCACAGCCCAGATGTCTTGAGGCATTTATTCTTCTTAAGCCAGGAGCCCCATATACCCTCCCAGACGTCTTGGGAAAGTCATCACACGGGGGCTGGGCATGCAGTGAAGACTTTGAGTCGTCACGCCCCTGGGAAAGGGAAAGTGGAGAGCGTGCGAGCCCAGGTAAAGGGGTGTGACAGAGACGTTCTCTGGGGCAGAGAGCTACAGTAACTCAGACTGGATTCGAGGTTGGGAACAGAGCGGAAGGAAGGAAATCGTCCAGTCCCTGTGGGCTGGGTCAGGTTCAGAGGGAAACCCAAAGTTTAGGGGGAGACGGGGACGACTGGGAGGACGCTCTCAACCAGGAAACCAGTGCAGGGGATGCACCGGAGGAGAGGAAGCAGGCAGGGGATGCACAGGAGGGGAGGAAGCAGGAGGGGGCTCACCGGAGGAGAGAAAGCAGGCAGAGGCTCACCGCTGGAGGAGAGGAATCAGGCGGGGGATGCACAGGAGGAGAGAAAGCAGGCGGGGGATGCACCGCTGGAGGAGAGAAAGCAGGCGAGGGATGCACCGCTGGAGGAGAGAAAGCAGGCGGGGGATGCACAGGAGGAGAGAAAGCAGGCGGGGGCTCACCGAGGGAGAGGAAGCAGGCGGGGACAAGTGGGCTGGGCCCGGCAGGTCGTGGGCGCGCGCTCACCTTGGCCTCGTGCACGGCCTCGTCGAGAGGCAGCACGGCGTGCGCGCGGTGCTCGCGGGCGCGGTCGCACACCACGCAGATGGCGCGTCCGTCGTCCTGGCAGTAGAGCTTGAGCCGTTCCCCGTGCTGCGCGCAGCGGGCCGCCGCGTCCTCGGGGCTCGCGCGCTCCCCGGGGCCGGCCGGGGGCAGGCTGAAGCGCCGCAGCAGCGTGGCCACGGCGGCCAGGTGGCGGTTGGGGCGCAGCTGTCCGGGCCGCGCGGGCTCTCGGCATTGCGGACAGGGCAGCGGCGTGCGGACGCCCCCGGTGCCCCCCGCGCGCTCCCAGCAGCGAGCGATGCAGGCGCGGCAGAAGCTGTGTCCGCACTCCACCGACACGGGCTCCCGGAAGAGCTCCAGGCAGATGGAGCACGTCGCCTCGCCGTGCAGTTCTGCGGCCAGCGCCAGCGCCTCGGCCCCCGAGCCCGGGCCGGTTCGTGGACCCACTGCAGCCATGGATGTCCTCAGTGCATCCAACGCACGTCCCCTTGCACGCTTGGGGAGGTCTCGTCCCCCCACCCACACCCCACCCCACCCACTGGGCGTGGCTCCAACGCTGACTTCTAAAGTGTCCACTGGGAAAGGAAGGGAGGGACTGGCACCGGGCAAGCTGGGACATGAGTTCAGGGTGCACCCTGCTGGGTGGGAGTGGGGTGCACGTTGGTGTCTATTCCGAGACAGGACAGTGTGCCATACAACTCGGCTCTGGGCTCCTGCAGCCCCCCACCTTGGCCTTGCCCTTGGCCGGAGATCACCCTCTCTGTCACCCCGGCTCCCCCTGATTGTTTAGGCCACCCTAGCCTGACCTAGCTGACCGGACAGGTGAAGGCACCCACCCAACTGGTCGCCACACTCAGATGCCAACCCAGGCCGACCCTGCACTTCAGGGTCAAAGGCCTGGCGCCCCGATCACGGTGTCAGGTTCCCTGAAGACTCATCTTGGAACTGTGCTGAGCTAAACTTAGGATATGGAATTTGACCCTATATTTCACCCCATCCCCAGCATGGCCTTGTATAACTTCTTAACATTTTACTTTATTGTTTTACAACTGTCTTACCTTCCTTCTTTATCTTTTGATTTTTCGAGGTAAAGGTCTGATTTTGACACAAGATGGCCTGCAATACCCTATGTACTCTCAGAGGGTGGCCTCGAATTTACAGCGATCCTCCTGTCTCTGCCTCCCCAGTGCTGGGATTAAAGGCGTGCGCCACCACGCCCGGCAATTTTTTCTTTATTTTAAAAAATCGAACCTAAACCAGGCGTGGTGGCGCACGCCTTTAATCCCAGCATTCGGGAGGCAGAGGTAGGAGAATTGTCATGAGTTCGAGGCCACCCTGAGACGACAGAGTGAATTCCAGGTCAGCCTGAGCTAGAATGAGACCCTACCGCCCAAAACCAAAATAAATAAATAAATAAATAAATAAATAAATAAATAAATAAATAAATAAATAAATAAATAAATAAATAAAAAAGTAATAATAGTAATAATAATAAAATAAAAAAGGTTAAAAGGTAAATTTTATGGAATTTGTTTGCAATGGCTGGAGGTCCTGGTGCATCCATTCTCTCTCTCTCTCTCTGTCTGCTTGCAAATAAATATATTTTTTAAAACTAAATTATAAATTTATATTTCACCACAATAATTATTTCGTCATTTAATAGATATATATGCTAATAATATTTCAGCACAATAAAAATTGTCATGTAGGCGGGCATGGTGGCGCACGTCTTTAATTTCCAGCAGAGGAGGGTCGCCGTGAGTCCAAGACCACCCTGAAACTACATAGTGACGTCCAGGTTAACCTGGGCTACAGTGAAACCCCACCTCGAAAACACAAAACAAGAAAAGTTGTCATGTAATACATAAGGATAGCGATTCAGAGACATAATATATACAATAAAATGACGAGAATAAATAGTGAGTGTGTGTTTGTAGATACCAGAACTTCATTTCCTTGTTTTTCCCAGAATGCGTTAGACAGTTAAATTCAGGTGCAAAAGTTACACTGCGCCCAACGTGGGGCTCGAACCCACGACCCTGAGATTAAGAGTCTCATGCTCTACCGACTGAGCTAGCCGGGCACATGGAATAAACTGGAACTATTTCTCTATAAGTTTTGTTTCACAATACTTGCCTACTTTGTTTTTTCACTTTCAAATCTTTATTATGTTAAAATTGTACAAGTCTTTACAATAGTTTATTATTTAAATGATGTCTAAATGGTTAATGAATTTGATAGACTCTTAAAGCCCAGGAAATATAAATTTGGTCGTCAGGACCTGGCTATGCCTCCCGCTTCCTTCCTTCTTTCTTCCGTTTTTCTGTTCTCTACCAAAGGCTCTTTTTTTTTTTTTTTTTAAGATAGGGTCTCACTCTAGCTCAGGTTGACCTGAAATCCTCCTATCTGTGCCTCCCGAGTACTGGGATAAAAGATAAAAGACATGCGCCACCACGCCCGCCTTCTTCTTTTTCTTTTTTTTTAAGTTTACCCGCATTCGTAGCAAAACTCATGATGCTAAGACACAGATGTATACCTGAAAACCTCATTGGAACGCTTACCATGAGAGATTTTGATAAGAAAAGCCTGGGCTTGAGATGAGCGCGGATCTCTCCCTCAGAGGACCCTCCTAACCTGAGTATGATACAATTCCGTCAGCGACAGGTCCAGCGAATTCAAATTTAGAAACTTGGAGTGAATTAAAACAGGAGAAAGTGAAAAACGTAACTGGAGATGCCGGGGATCGAACCCGGGGCCTCATACATGCAAAGCATGCGCTCTACCACTGAGCTACATCCCCACTGCCTGGCCGACCTTTCTCGACACTCTCCTAGTGGTTACGTAGCGCAACGCTTGATGCTGCAGACTGAAGAAATCGACCAGAGCGTTTGCAAAATCCCGTTCTGCAAAGTGGGGCGCGCGGCTCCGGGTTTCCGTGGATCCTAGCTACACCAGAGCCCAGAGGGCGGACAGACCAGGGTGAGAACCCGGAAGAAAGGGAAGGAAGGAACTCACCAGACCTCATGATACAAAAGAACCATGACCCGAAAACGAAAGTTACGTTTCATGCTTTTTTTTTTTTTTTTTTTTTTTTTTTTAAAGATAGAGAACGTAGTAAAATATGGAATATTTGGATAAAATCCAAAATCGTATTGCTTAAAATGGGGAAAGCATATTGTCAATGGGTGGCATTTCCACTGCTCCATGTTTTCTGAATTTCAAGTTTAAATCTGCAATCCAAGAAAAAGTTTACTGAACTGTTGGGAAACTACTAGATCAGCCGTGAACAAACAGAAACCCGGTTCGTGCCCTCTTAGATTTTGACTTTCAGAAGTAACTGAACTCCGGACGCATGTGCCACTTGGTGCATCTGGCTTTAAGTGGGTACTGGCAGGGAGCCCAGGACCCCAGGTCGGCAGGTTTTGCAAAAAAGTACCTTTAGCCGGACGTGGTGGCGCACGCCTTTAACCCCAGCACTCGGGTAGCAGAGGTAGGACGATTACCAAGAGTTCGAGGTCACCCTGAGACTACATAGTGACATGCAGGTCAGCCTGAGCTAGAGTGAGACCCTACCTCGGAAAGCCAAAAAAAAAAAAAAAAAGTACCTTTAATCGCTGAGCTTTCTCTCCAGCCTCCAACTGTTTTTTCTGTTTTTGTTTTGTTGTTGTTTGAAGTTTGTTTTATGAAAAAGAGTTTCCAGAGTGAGACCCTATCTCGGAAAGCCAAAAAAAAAAAAAAAAAAAAAAAGTACCATTAATCTCTGAGCTTTCTCTCCAACTTCCAACTGTTTTGTTGTTGTTGTTGTTGTTGTTTTGTTGTTGTTGTTGTTTGAAGTTTGTTTTATGAAAAAAGGTTTTCGTGTAGCCCAGGCCAAAAATGACCTTGAATTCCTGACTCCACAAGTGCTAGGATTTCAGGCAAATACCAGGTCTTCGATTTTTACATAGTGAATTCCAGGTCAGCCAGGACTACAGTGAGATCTTTCCTTGAAAAACCAAAAAAAGAAGAAAAAAATACCTAGGCCATTAACTCTACCACGGAGTTACACCCCACCATAGCCCTAATTTTAACCATTTTCAGTGTACAAATTTGTGTCATTAAATACATTCAGACTGCTGTGCAACCATCACTAATTCATCTCCAGACCTTCAGCGCCTTTTCAAATTTTCTGACATAAATTGTATTTATCAAATACTAATTCCCCACTCCCTTCTTCACCCAGCCCTTGTAAACACCATTCCGTTCCTTGTCTGTATGAATGTGACTAGCCCAGAAAAGGAAATCATACAACATTCATTCATTCCTTTTTGGCTTTTGGAGACAAGGTCTCGTACAGCCCAGGCTAGTTTCAATATTGCAGTATGTAAACAGGTTGTGGTGGCTCAGGTCTTTAATCCCAGCGGGGGCGGGAGGCGGTGAGGCAGAGGTAGGAGGATTGCCTTGAGTTCAAGGCCACCCTGAGCCTGAGCTAGAGTGAAACCCTACCACGAAACAACCAAAAAAAGAAAAACAATAACAAAAACAATTCCACTATGTAGCCAAGGACAGTCATGAACGTGCCTGGACCATCCACCACCAACCATCTCCTGAGTGCTGTAATTACAAGTTTTCACTATCAAAACGAAGAACCTATTAATTCTTTGTCTTATTTCACTTAGAACAACTTCCAGGCTAATCTGTATTGTAGCATATATTTTATTTAATTTAATTATTTTATTCTTGTTTTGTTTTTTGAGGTAGGGTCTCACTCTGGTCCAGGCTGACCTGGAATTAACTATGTAGTCTCAGGGTGACCTCGAACTCTTGGCAATCCTCCTACCTCTGCCTCCCGAGTGCTGGGATTAAAGGCGTGCGCCACCACACCCGGTTTGTAGCATATATTTTAGTTTGGATAATAATAGTCTATTATATGTATATCCCACTTTCTTTTTTATTTTTAATTTACTATTAGTATTTTTAATTTTTTTACATTTTATGTATTTATTTTATTTATGTTTGGTTTTTCGAGGGAAAGTTTCACTCCAGAAGGACAAAGATCACATTTTTGCTCATATGTGGAATCTCAGTTTACATTCATATGTATGTGTGTGTATGCACACATATGTAGGATGTGAAAATAGGAAGGGAAGCATTAAACAGGAGAAGAAAGAAATCTGGTGGAGGGAGGGGGAATGGAACAAATAAGACAGAACAATGGAATATACATGTCATTAAACCAGAAAGGGACACTATTTCTGGGCATGTCATTTTTAGTTCTTTCTTAGGAGAATCACCCTGAGTTTAAAGTGAGACCTCGCTTTGAAAACAAAATTGCTTTCACCCTTAGTTTCTTGGGCTAGAGGGAGACCCTATTTCGAAAAAAACAAAAAACAAAAACAGGAAGGAGGAAGAAAAAGAAAACAAACAGGAAGGACTGAAGGAAGAAGAGGTTTATGAGTGGTGACACTTTAATCACAGCCCATACATTTTACCCTTTTTTTAGGTCAGCCTTAAAAGATAGATAAATAAATAAATAAATTTTTATTGATGCCTAACTCTCCAGCCTTAAGCCAAATTGTAGACAATATCCCATGGCCCTACTGTCTCTAATAAATGAATAAATAAAAAAAAATTCCCTCCCTCTCCCCACTTTCCCCTTTGACGCCTGGCTATTTTATTTATTTATTATTTATTTTATTTATTTACTTCACTCTCCATCATATCCCCTTCCCCTCTCAATCAGTCTCTCCAAAACAAAAAGATGTCATCATCTAATTTCCTCCTATTATGATGGTTTTGTGTTGTTTTAGGAGATAAAAGTCAGGCACTGTGTAAGAGGTCATGGATATCCAGGCCATTTTGTGTCTGGATCACATGGTAGCATGTTGTTTTGACCCTCCTACCCTTCCTTTAGCTCTTACATTCTTTGCCCCACGCCCTATTTTATTTTATTTATTATTTTATTTTATTTATTTTATATTTTATTTTGAGGAGCCTCCATACTGACTGCCATAGAGGCTGGACTAATTTACCTCCCACCAGCCTTGGAGTCCTGGGATTAAAGGTTGGCTTCTTTTTCTTGTTTCAGTGCTTGAGCACTCTTTCTTTTCTTTGTTTTCTCTTTCCCTTTCTTTTGAAGTAGAGTCTCAGCACCATTTTATTTTTTACTTTTATTTTTTATTCTTCCTTAGTTGTAGACAATATCCCATGGGTTCACCTCCCATCTGAAAACTCTCCAGATCCCCTTCCCTCTCAATCAGTCTATTTTTCCTCCTATTAAAAGTGAGGAATAAGGTCATGGATATCCAATATTTTGTGTCTGGAGGAGCATGTTGTATGGACATTAAGAGAAGCTCTTACATTCTTTTTCCCTCTTCTACAATGGCGCCATCTGAAAAGAGCAGTAACCAAAAGGAGAGAATAACATAGTATATACATTAAGAGAAATGCTTACTGGGCAGTTTGGTGAGCATAGTGTATACATTTAGCGAGACTCCAGCAGACGTTACACCCCTAGAGCTCATGACTTACCCCTGCTGTAGGTTTTCAGTATCAGGATATATTCCCTCCCAGGAGCCGGCCTCCAGTCCAATTAGAGAGCACGCCTTTAATCCCAGCACTTGGGAAGCACTTGGGAGGATCGCCATGAATTCGAGGCCACCCTGAGACTACATAGTGAATTCTAGGTCAGCCTGAGGTAGAGTGAGACCCTATCTCGAACAACAAAAACAAACAAAAACAAAACAAAACAAACAAACAAACAAATAACCCCACAGGACCAAGGAGAACTAAAAAAGATAGACTTGCTTGCTTACAAAAGGGAGAGTAGGGAGGTGTGAGTGGGATTATGTTCAAAGTACATTGTATATTTGAATGGAAATGGCCTTATGTAACCCTGTATAATAAAATCACAATGAATACAACGATTATAAAAATATAGTGTCATTCTGGGAAACACACAGTCTTAAAAATAAATAAATAAGGCTGGAGAGATGGTTCTGAGGTTAAGGGGCTTGCTTGCAAGGCCTGGGTTCGATTCCACGTCTCCTGGTCTCGCTGATGCGAAGATTTGGGGACGGCACGCAGGTACTAACAAAAGGGCGATGGTTTCGCAGCGGGCGCAGACAGCGCTGGGATTTTGCAGATGACCACGCGGGCGGGCTGAACAGACCACCGCCAGGTTGGATGCTCTGTCTGCGTGTCTCCTTAAAGAGAACTGCACTTACCACATCGGTGGTTCAGTCCCTTGGCTGTCACAGTGTGACCTGTCTTTTTTGTTGCATTTCCCGAGCCCTGCTGCCCGAGGCCACCTCTGGGCCTCTCCCGTGGAAACTAAGGTGGGGGTGGCCGGGTGGGTCTGGCGTGGGAGACCCGGGGAGGTTCAGGACGTGCACGCGGTGGGCAGGCGGTGGACCGGATCGCAGGTGGAGGTGAGGCTCTCACCGCGGTGTCTGTCCCCGGCTACTTTTTCTTTGCAGGTGGCGACTCCCCACGCGGGAAGCGAGATGCGTGTCAGGTGCGTGCTCTCCTCACCTCCCCGAGCCTGCATCCTTGACTCTGGGATGATGATGGATGCCGCCGCCTTGTCGTGGGGGCGTCCCCGAGTGGTAGTCTGCATTGACCTGCCTGGGCCCAAGTTCTTTGAAGACAATCTCTGACGACAAACTACTTACTCCTTGGCACCTTGACCTACACCCTACCTGGAAAAACAACAGAAAAAAAAATCAATCAGCGAGCGTGCAGTGGCATATCACACCTCCCCACCCATATAGACCCACCGATTCACCGATCCACAGATCGATATACAGTTAAAGAATTCACTGTTTTTACACGGAAAATTGAAAAGCATCTCTGTCTGTTTCCGCCCGGTTTCGAACCGGGGACCTTTCGCGTGTTAGGCGAACGTGATAACCACTACACTACGGAAACCGATGTATCTAGTTTCTCTCCATTACCTTCTCAAGGAAGATGCATTGTCGCCGCCAGGTTGCCTAGACCCTGTTCACCAGGTGAGAATCCTTAGGATCATTGACATCCAGAGTAGGGATGCTGGCCAAGGCGTGGTGGGGCCCAGCACTCGGGAGGCAGAGGTAGGAGGCCACCCTGAGACTACGTAGTAAATGGTCAGCCTCGGTTAGAGTGAGTCCCTACCTTGAAAAACCAATTAAAAAAAAAAAAAAAAGCCAACATAATACGGATCCTCCTACCTCTGCTTCCCAGCACTGAGGTGTGCACCCCACCCTCCCGCCTCCAGCTTCTCTCTCTCTCTCTCTCTCACTCTCTTTTTTTCGAGGTAGGGTTTCACTCTAGTCCCAGGCTGACCTGGAACTCACTGTGTATTCCCATGCATAGTGGCCTCGAACTCATTGCGACCATCCTACCTCTGCCTCCCAAGGGATTAAAGGAGTGCTCCACCAGCCCGGCTTCTCTCTCATTTTAAATTTTGATACAGGGTCTCACTGACTTGCCCATACTAGTCTTTTTTTTTTTTTTTTTTAACCTTAAAAACCCAATGTTTATTACAGAGGTGAACCCTAACCCTTGCGATGGGCTTATCGGTAGGACTTCAGGTAGCGAGCTCGGGTCCCAGGACCTCCAAACTTTTTGGATTCGCAGCGAAGGGGGTCAGCTACCAGCAGGGTGTGGTCATACTGGAGGAGTATGTCTTTGATCTCCTTCTTGGAAGCCTCATCCACATATTTCTGATAATAGGCCACCAGGGCTTTGGAAATGGACTGCCGGATAGCATAGATCTGGGCCATATGACCACCACCCTTCACACGGACCCGGATGTCCACACCAGCAAATCGCTCCTTGCCCAGAAGCAGAACAGGCTCCAGTAACTTGTACTGCAGCGTGCGCGGCTCGATCATCTCCAGCGGGCGTCCGTTCACCTTGATGAGGCCGTTCCAGGCTTGCAGTGCTCCACGGCAGTGGCCGTCTTCTTCCCTCCGAAGACCTGAACCGACTGCAGCGGACCCTTGCACTGTATGGCCGCGAGCGGAGCGAAGCCTAGCGCAGCGCACGCGACCTCCTCACCGCGCTGCGCCCACATGGAAAAAGCCATGCTAATCTTAAATTCATTCTGTAGCCCAGGCACGCCTAGAATTTACCATCTTCTGCCTCAGTGTCCCCAGTAGGTCAGACTATAAACCTGAGCTAGAGTGCTTGGTTTAGAATAGAAAGAGGGAGGAGGGAGAGGAAGGCAAAGGGAGAGATTAAGGGTCATGCTATCTTTTGCCTAGCAAATCTAATAAAATACCGTATGTGATTATTCGATTTCTAGTAGTGTGGTGTGTTTATGCGGAGATTTTAAAAAACTTTTTTTTATTGACAACTTCCTTAATTATAGACAATAAACTATGATAATTCCCTCCCCTCCCTATGGGGAGATTTTTGACAGCTGAAAAATAGAAAAGGGGTTGTATTTGTAAGACTAAGGAAGCAGTCGATATAAATACAAAGAATTTCAAATAATGTTGAGGAAGAATTTCATAATCACTAAATTGAGATGCTCCTGTTAAGTGTTTTCAAAATAAAGGTCATTTTTATATTCCTTTCTGTGTGGCTGCAAAGTGGAGGTTGCAATGTGCTGAGCAACATCTCACAAAAGACATTCTCCCACAGAGAACCTTTTCTCGCTGGAAATGGAAGCGTGGCTGAGGTGCTCATAGTATGGAAGCTGGCTCACTGGTCTTCCACATTGTTGTAAAAAAAAAAAAAAAAAACCATGTTTCCGCCCGGTTTCGAACCGGGGACCTTTCGCGTGTGAGGCGAACGTGATAACCACTACACTACGGAAACTAACCTGCCTGGGCTTTAGCTGGCATATCTCTAAAGCTATGATGCAAGATACCTGCTTCCCGTGGCAGAGACTTCTGTTTCTGCACCCGCAGCAAAGTTGTATTGAGCTCCTGCGCCTGCAGAGGCTGCCATAGCCAAGTACATTTTACCCGCGAAGGTTCGTGATTTTGGCGTCGTTCAATCCGACATCCTTCGAGAACCCAGATTTAGGAAGCACGGAGTTCACCTGAAGTTTTCCCTACATTCTTTCTGTACATAGACTCAGCACTTGCATAGTGCATTGTCCAACACCCACCCTGAATTCTGTACATCAAACAGGGTCTTGTCATTACTTCTGCCATTTAATAAAAGACCACACGGGCATAGTGGCACACGCCTTTAATCCCAGCAGTTGGGAAGCAGAGGTCTAAGTTAGTTTTCTCCCTCCCTCCCCCCTCCCTTCCTCCCCCCCCTTTCTTTTTGTTTGGTTGTTTTTCAAGGTAGGGTCTCATACTAGCCCAGGCTGACCTGGAATTCACTATGTAGTCTTAGGGTGGCCTCAAACTTTTACCTCCTACCTCTGCCTCCCAAGTGGCTCTTTAAGGTCGTATTACCAAACTTAGCCTCTACATTTACTGGTCTTTTTGGGAAAGGGAAAATAAAGACCTTTTGAGAAATGTGCAATTCTGGGTGTTTATAAAGGCATTTTTTCCCACTGTTAACTTTTTTCAGCAGCCACAGCGTTTATCTTTTTGAGAGAGACAGAGAGGGAGACAGATAGAGAATGGGCACGCCAGCAGCCATTCAGCTGCTGCGAACGAAATCCAGATGCGTGCGCCCCCTTGTGGTTGAGTGCGGCACTGCGCCCTTGCGTCACTGCATCTGGCTAAACGTGGGACTTGGAGGTTGGAACCAGCGTTGTTATGCTTAGTAGGCAGGCGCCTTAACCGCTAAGCCAGCTCTCCAGCCCCTCAAACCCCTTCCCGGCCACCGTAGGAGATGCGCTTCCCAGCGGTCTCTCGGCAATCCTCCTCCACCATCTGAAACCCGCCCCTAGTGCTGGGATTGCACCAGAAGGAACGTGCCACCACACCTGGCAGCCTGGAAATACTTTTAAAAAATATTTTAATTTATTTATTTGATTGAGAGAGGGAGACAGAGACAGAGATTGCCACTGCAAACAAACTCCAGATGCATATGCCACTTTGTGCATCTGGCTTTACATGGGTAGTGGGGAATTGAAAGCAAGCAAGGCCCAAAACTTGTGAAAAGATAAATGAACGGAAATTTTTATTTAAGCAGTGCCACGTGATTTGATAAAGGCTGAAGAGTAATGTTTTCCTTCAGCAGGAAAATGGGCCTCCGAGCCATCTCTCCAGCCAGGGAAATATTTTTTAAGAGCATATGAAAGGATTTGTTCAAAATTGAAAGGATGTATGGAGAAAGCTTTTTTTTCTTACCCTGCCTGCTTTCCTAGAACATTTCTATTTTTCCAAAGATGATGATGGTAGATTGCTAACCCTTAACCTCTTCCAAGGTGCTAAGGCACGTTCTCATTGCTTTACATCACATTCTTTTTTTTTTTTTTTTTTTTTTTTTTTTGGTTTTTCGAGATAGGGTTTCACTCTGGTCCAGGCTGACCTGGAATTAACTATGTAGTCTCAGGAGATCTCTCGGAGATCTTCCTACCTCTGCCTCCCGAGTGCTGGGATTAAAGGCGTGCGCCACCACGCCCGGCTACATCACATTCTTGCAAAACTCTGTCAGCTGCCAACTATTATTTATTTTACGAGCTAATGTAGAAATGCGCAACTATTGTTCTGGGGAGATGAATTAGTGGTTAAGGTGCTTAATTGCAAGGCCCAGGTTCGATTCCCTAGTAGCCACGAAAAGCCAGATGCCCAAAGTGGCAGTAGCTAGAGGCCATGGTGTGCCCATCCTATTTGTCCGTTCCTCTCTTAAATAAATAAATAAATAAATAAATAAATAAATAAATAAATAAATAAATAAATAAATATTCTTTTCGAGGTAGAGTCTCATTCTAGCCCAGGCTGACCTGGAATTCATTACGTAGTCTCAGGGTGGCCTCGAACTCATGGCGATCCTCCTACCTCTGCCTCCCCAGTGCTGGGATGAAAGGTGTGCGCCACCACACCCGGCAAATAAAATATTTTAAAAACTCCATGAACTTATCAAATGCATCTAACATTCTCCAACTTCCTTTCAGGTGGTTGTATTCTGCACACTTTGGCAATCTGCATTTTTCATCCTGAAGAGGAAGTTTTTCACAGCTGAACAGTGCTTCTTCGTTACATGAATGTGGGTATGATTTGTCAGTGTTAATTTAGAAAGTTTGTCTTAAAGATGGAAGGGTGACCGCTTGGCAGTTTTTTTTTTGTTTTTTTTTTTTTTTCCTTCTTGGGTTTCTCTTCTTGGCCCAGAAAGGCCTGGAATTTGCGGCAATCCTGTCGCAGGCTGTCGGGAGCTGGAATGACAAGTTCGGCGGCGCCCCAGGCGGCTTCTAGAACGAAAGTGGAGTGGAAAGGCCAAGACCAGCTGGTGCAGGGCGGCGAGTCCCCGACTCCACCCCGTCGCATTCCCGCAGGCTCCGCCCACGGCCAGGCCGGACCGACCGCGCCGACTCTCTGACCACAAAGTTCTCCGCCTAGAAGGGCCGGAAGTACTTCGGCAAGCTCGCAGCGGACCACCCTTCGGCTTCCGGCTTCGGCTGTGGGGAAATCCCTGCTGCAATCGTCTGTGCCTGGCCGGTAGGATGGTGCTTGGCCGATGCGGTCACAGCACCGGAAGGAGAGACCTAGCCAACGTTCTCCCTGCGCTGCGTAGTTTCTCCTCAGTGGCGGGACGTGGCGGGGTCGGCGTGTTCAGCTCCCTTGGATCACAGAGATGTGGCCCTCCAGCATCCTAGCCCTCCCCGCCCTCTTCCCGAGTGTCGGCTAGAGCGTTTCCTCCTCGTTTCCTGTTGCCCTGAGGGCCGCGTGAGGGAGAAGGGGGGGAGCGTAGCCCATCCGCCGTGCTGACGCCGGAAGCGTCGGGGGGAGGGAGGCAGGAAGTGAGGGGGCGGGGCCAGGACGTGAGGCGGGGCGGGAGGGTGGCGGTGGTGGTATATGAGGAGGCCGAATTGTTGGGGGTGGGGGTGACAGAAAGAAAAACAACAACAACAACAACAAAAAACAAAAACGTTGGTTCGGATTTGCACTCAGGGCCACCCGAGGTCCTTGTCGGTGGCGTGTAGCTCTGCCCCCTCCCCTCGCACGAGACACGGTTATCATCCGGGACTGGCGGCGGCGGCGGGGGGGTGGGGACGCTGTGTTGGGGGGCGGGAGCCTGTCGGGAGGACATTGGTCCGGTTGGCGCTCGAGGCCAGGCGTGGAGAGGCAGGCAGGGCTGTGGGTGTGTGTGTGGGGGGGGTGGGACGGGGCGCCTGGGTCTCGGGGACGGACGATTCGCCCCCCCTTTCCCCCGCCCCCACCCCGCCTCGCCGCACACCTCCGCGGGCTGAGCGGACACTAAGATGGCCGCCGTTGCCATGACACCCAACCCCGTGCAGACCCTGCAGGAGGAGGCGGTGTGTGCCATCTGCCTGGATTACTTCACGGACCCCGTGTCCATCGGCTGCGGGCACAACTTCTGCCGGGTGTGTGTGACCCAGCTTTGGGGCGGGGAGGACGAGGAGGACCGCGACGAGCTGGAGCGGGAGGACGAGGACGAGGAGGAGGAGGTGGGCGAGGAGGAAGAGGTGGAAGCCGTGGGCGACGGCGGCGGGGGCGGAGGAGGCGGCGGCGGAGGAGGAGGAGGCGGCGGCGGCGGCTGGGACACCCCGATGCGGGACGAAGATTACGAGGGCAACATGGAGGAGGAAGGCGAGGAGGAAGAGGAGGGTGTGTTCTGGTCCAGCGGCTTGGGGGGCTCCAACTGGGGCACCATGGACTACGTGTGGGAAGAGGAGGACGAAGAGGAGGAGGAGGAGGAGGAGGATCTGGACTACTACCTGGGCGACGTGGAGGACCTGCGGGGGGAAGAGGAGGAGGACGTGGAGGAAGTGCTGGAGGAGGACGAGGAGGACGAGGAGTTAGACCCGGTCACCCGGCTGCCCAGCCCGCCCGTGCCCCGGAGGTGTTTCACCTGTCCGCAGTGCCGGAAAAGTTTCCCGCGGCGGAGTTTCCGTCCCAACCTGCAGTTGGCCAACATGGTGCAGGTGATCCGGCAGATGCACCCGACCCCCGGCCGGGGCATCCGGGTGAGCGAGCAAGGCATCTGCCCCCGGCACCAAGAAGCCCTGAAACTGTTCTGTGAAGTGGATGAAGAAGCCATCTGTGTGGTGTGCAGAGAATCCAGGAGCCACAAGCAGCACAGCGTGGTGCCCTTGGAGGAGGTGGTGCAGGAGTACAAGGTGAGCCAGGGGACCCGAGAATCCGGTGTGGTTTGTAGGCGCGGGGGAGGGGGATATCTGGTCCCCGAGTTGGGACCTCACCTACGGGAGAAGTGGTTGGCCCTAATCCAAGCACCGGCTGGCGCGAAGGTGAGTTAAAACACGAGAAGGATGCTGGGGAAACAAGCGGGCAAAGGCAGTGCCAGTGCAGTGGGCTTTGGCTTCTGGGGAGTAACTGGCCACTGCTGCTTCACACTTGTACTGCGGCTAGGCGTAGAGTGCAGCCTCACTTGATTGTTTGTGAGTCAAGTCTGTGACTTGAGTTGTTTAGAGATGGAAAGAAATGAGAACCTAAAAGCACAAGGGCAGGCCCTTTAACAGGAACGTAGACCCAGCCCCCTGCACCTTGCTTCTAATAGGTTCCACACCTGCTGTGATTGGCTTGGTTCTCCCCTGGAGGATTTTGATTGGCTTTGTACCTGGCTGATGTATTAACCAGAAAAGACAGGGGCTTTTAATGCAGAAGACCTGGGTCAGCTTTCCTGCCATATCTTGCTTAAGTGTCTGAGCGTCTTTGAACTTTAATCACCCCAGAATGGCTGTTAATATTTATGACTACCAATACTAACAACTTTTCACGGATTTTCTTCCAAAGCTCAACGCCCTCCCAGTGAGTTTGATGTCATTTTCGTTTATGAGGAGACAGGTTTAAGTACAGGGACCAGCCAGGCGTGACGGTGCACACTTAATCCCCACACTCAGGAGGCAGAGGTAGGAGGAATACTGTGAGTTTGAGGCCATCCTGGGACTACAGAGTTCCAGGTCAACTTGGGCTAGAGTGAGACTTTACCTTGAAAAAATAAAAATAAAAAGACACCACGCAGGTTTATTAAATGATAGACCTGAAAATGGCCATCGCTCCCCCTGCGGCATACCATTAACACCAATTGGATGTTGACTTTTCTGACCTTTCTTGTTGGTTGTTTTGTTCCTTCTCTCTTCCTAATTCTTTGAACATATGTAAAGGACATTTGGCTATGAGACTTCAGCACAGATAAAATTACATTATTAAGGCCTGCATGGATTTGAACCTATGGAATCAGGAGATGGAGACAGTTACCTCTTTATGGCTTTCCAGAATTTTTGTTTTGTTTTATAACTTGTATTTCTACCATTCCTCTTGATTCCTTCACTGAATTTAGGAATTTAATTTTTTTTTAAATTTATTTGCAAGAAGAGAGAAAAAAGAGAGAATTGGTGTGCCAGGGTCTAGCCACTGAGAACAAAACCCAGATACATGCACCACTTTGTGCATCTGACTTTATGTGGGCCCTGGGGGAACTGAACCCAGGTCATTAGGCTTTGAAGGCAAGGGACCTAACTGCTGAGCCATCTCTCCAGCCTAATTCAGGGATTTTTATCATTACCATGTGCATGTGGCTTACGTGGATTCTGGGGAATTTAAACTGGGTCCTTGGACTTCAGAGGCAAGTGCCTTAAATGCTAACCCATCTCTCAAGCCCTTGAGAGGCTGTTCTTAAAAGAACAAAACGAAAACCAAAAAAGTGTAGTACACTATTTGGATTCACGCTTAGAATTTTTTTTGTTTGTATTTTTTTTCGAGGTAGGGTTTCATTCTAGCCAGGCTGACCTGGAATTAACTATGAGGTCTCAGGGTGGCCTTTGAATTCATGGCGATCTTCCTACCTCTGCCTTTTGAGTGCTGGGATTAAAGGCGTGTGCCACCATGCCCAGCCTTAGAAAGTTTTAAAAATTTTTTTATTTACTTGATAAAGAGAGAGAGAAAGAATAGGCACACTAGGGTCTTTAGCCACTGAAAATGAACTCCAGATGCATGCACCACTTTGTGCATCTGGCTTATGTGGGTAATGGGGAATCAAATCCTGGTCCTTAGGTGTTTCAGGCAAGTGCTTTAACTGGTAAGCCATCTCTCCAGTCCCATGCTTAGAAATTTTTGTCAATTTAGGAAAAGCATTAAGTGGTTAGTTTAAATTTTATAAATTCCTAACTAATGAAGTGTAAATTAATGACTGCTGTGGAGAAATAAAAGTAATAACAAATAACAAAAGGCAGGCGAGTTGGCATACTCCTTTAATCCCAGCACTCGAGAAGCAGAGGTAGATCCTTCACTGTGAGTTTGAGGACACCCTGAAACTACATACTGAATTCTAGGTCATTCTGGGTTAGAGTGAGACCCTACCTTGAAAAACCAAAAGAAGCACTGGAGAGATGGCTTAGTGGTTAAGGTGCCTGCCTTCTAAGCCTAAGAACGCCGGTTCCAATCTCCAGGTCCCACGTTTAGCCAGATGCAAAGTGACGCAAGGGTGCAATGCCACACTTGACACAAGGGGGCACACGCATCTAGATTTCGTTCACAGCAGCTGAGAGGCTGCTGGCGCGCCCATTCTCTATCAGTCTCCTTCCTTCTCTCTCTCTCTCAAAAAAAAAAAAAAAAAAAAAAAAAAAAAAAAAGTTGGACGTGGTGGCGTATGCCTTTAATCACAGCACTTGGGAGGCAGAAGTAGGAGGATCGCTCTTCGTTTGAGACCACCCTGAGACTCACCACTCACCTTGAGAGTGAGTTCCAGGCCAGCCTGGGCTAGAGCAAGACCCTACCTCAGAGAGAAAAAAAACAAGGAAAAAAAGGCAAAATTAATTTATTTGTGAAAGAGAGAAAGTGTATTCGTGAAAGAAAGTGTGTGTGTGCACTAGAGGGCCATGTGTCACTGCAAAGTGCTCCAGGCACATGCACAACTTTGTGCATCTGGCTTTATGTGTGCACAGAAGGATTGAACCTGAGCTGGCAGGGTTTGCAAGCAAGTGCCCTTAACTGCTGAGCCACCTACCTAGCCCCAGGACTGTAATTTTATTTCTACTGTAATTTTTTCTACAACCAACCAGTTGTGCAACAGTTGTTTTTTTGTACTCTGGGTCAGTAACCCTTTCAGTTCATGGGTCTCACTGGCAGCTTTTAGTTAGCAAATACTGGATAACATTTACTGATCTTTTGCCACATGTCAGACATTGTGCTAAGAGAAGTATCCCTGAGGTTAACTTTATTCCCATTTTAAGCTGAGAAAATTGGAGGCATCGTTTATCTCATATCACTAAGATGTATACTAGTTCTAATTAGAGTCTATTGCTTGAAATTTACACTGTGTCAAGGAAGAGAGCAAAGCACAAAAAGAAGACTTGGCAAAGGACTGTTACAAATTGTTGGGGTGCAAAGCTCATCTACCTGGGTACTGTGAACACTGTAGAAAGGATTTTTGGTTTTCATTAGCAAGTAATTGAGTACGAAACACAGCAGATGGATAGACGCATGGAAATTTAGTATAGTGGAAAAGTCCCAGTGCTTGCAGAGGTAGAGGCAGGAGTCTAACGTCATCCTCAGCTACATAAGGATTTCTAGGCCAGGCTGGACTATATGAAACCCTGCTTTAATTTTTTTGGGGGGGTTGCTTTTTTTTTTTTTAGGTAGGGTCTGACTTGAGCCCTGGTTGACCTGGAATTCACTATGCAGTCTCAGACTCACTGTGATCTACCTACCTCTACCTCCAAGTGCTTTAAAAAAAAAATAAAATAATGAGGGCCAGGAACCCTACAGTGTTTGGGAGAGGCATATTTGCAAATTATTCGTAGCTAGGGAGATAGTATAAAAGATTTATTTCCATTTTTATGGAGGATCATAGATGAAATTAGGGGTGAGTAGAGTCAGAACTGTGCTCAGGAAGCTGGTTTTGTTTGTTTGAAATATAGCACCATGTAGCGCTGTCTGGCTTCTAACTTTATGTAGCCAGGGGTGACTTTGACCTCTTAATCCTCCTACCTCAACCTCTCAAGTTCTGGGATTACAAACATAGACCACCATGCCAAGTTAGGAAGCTTTTTTTTTTTTAATTGCATATATAAAATGTATAATTTCTTTTTTTTGAAATATTTTATTTATTTATTAGAGAGAGGGTGGGCATACCAGGGCCTTTAGCCACTGCAAACGAACTCTAGATGCATGCACCACCTTGTGCATCTGGCTTTACGTGGGTACTGGGGAATCGAACCTGGGTCCTTTGGCTTTGCAGACAACCACCTTAACTGCTAAGCCATCTCTTACAGCTTGTTAATTCAAATATATATATATATAATTTTTTATATATATATATATTTTTTTTCGAGGTAGGGTCTCACTCTGGCTCAGGCTGACAGTTATTCACTATGTAGTCTTAGGGTGGGTGGCCTCGAACTCTCAGTGATCCTCCTACCTCTGCCTCCCGAGTGCTGGGATTAAAGATGTGCGCCACCACGCCCGGCTAATTTTATTTTTTGAGGTGGGATCTCACTCTACTTCAGGCTGACCTGGAACTCATTGGTAGCCCAAGCTGGCCTTGAGCTCATGATTATCCTATGACCATCCTCCTGAATGTTAGGAATACAGGAGTGAGGCACCTAGCCTGGCTGGGAGCTGGTTTTAAGTGAAGAATACCTTAGACCAAGTGGAGAAGAGTAATTCCAGCCAGGGAAATAGTGTAGAATTATTCTTAGCATAAGACAAGTAGTTTTGTGACTAACTATAAGACCATAGAAGGGATGAGTGTAAGAAATAAGGATAAAAATGTGAGGTCAGGGGGGCTGGAGAGATGACTCAGTGGCTAAGGTCCTTTCGTATAAAGCCTAACGACCGTGGTTTGAGTCCCCAGCACCCACATAAAGCCAGGTGCACATAGTGGCACATGCATCTGGTTTATCCCCTCTCTCTCTGCTTGCAAATAAATAAATAAAATTAACAGATGTAGGGTCAGAACCAGGCATGGTGGTGCATGCCGTTAGTCCCAGAAAGGCTTGGGCTACAAAATGAGTTCTAGGTCAGCCTGGGCTATAGTCGGATCCTGCCAAAATGAAATGAAATGAAATGGGGCTGAGGATATAGCTCAGTGGTAGAGCACTTGCCTAGCAATCACAAAGCCCTGGGTTTGGTCCCCAATGCCATCACCAAAACAAACAAACAAAAAGGGAAACAACAAAAAAAGAAATGTAGAAATGTGCTGTCAGTATTGTGGGGACGTTGGAGAACCAGCCACTTGAACATAGGCACAGTCAACAGAACAGCGTTCAGATGTGAAGGATCTAAGGTGTTTTACCAAATGGAAGGCTGTTAAGTGTGTAGCTCTGTATCCATAAAGATCCTACTTCTTGAGAATGCACACAGGACTTGTAGACCAGGAGGGCAGGGGAAGATTGGAGGCATTTATCATCATGGGGGAAGAAGTGGGAAGGACGGGCTTATTTGTTGCTTATGATACCAGGTATTGAGTCTACTGTAGGAAGCAGGATTGGAAAGGTAGCTCTAAAGTCTAAAGGGTAGGACTTTATCACCCCCACCTCTAACCTTCCCTTGCTTGATCCCTTAGGCCAAACTGCAAGGGCACGTGGAACCACTTAGGAAGCACCTGGAGGCTGTGCAGAAGATGAAGGCTAAGGAGGAGAGGCGGGTGACAGAGCTGAAGGTAGGTGAATGTCCTCTGACTGCTTCTGTGGCAGGGTGAGTAAGATGCTGCCAGCCATTACAAATAATAACTAGATCCCCTGAAGATGGAGAGAGGAAAGCCATGGCCTGGAGAGGAGTAAGAAAGGAATGTGAGGAGATGGCTCTTCAGGGACAGAAAGCATGTTCCTTCTTCTTAGCCTTTTTGTTGTTGCTGATGGGTTTTTTTTTCTTCCGAGGTAGGGTCTCACTCTAACCCAGGCTGACCTGGAATTCATTCTGTAGTCTCAGGGTGGCCTCAAACTCATGTCGATCCTCCTACTGCTGCTTCCCCAATGCTGGGATTAAAGGCATGCACCACCACACCTAGCTTTTTTTAGGTAGGGTCTCGTTCTAGCCTAGACTGATCTGGAATTCACTATGTTCTCTCAGGGTGGCCTTGAACTCAGGTGATTCTTTGCCTCCTGAGTGCTGAGATTAAAGGTGTGTACCACCATGCCTGACTATTATTTTTTATTACACACACACACACGCACACACACAGAAGAGGTAAGGGGAGGGAATATGAGCACACTAGGGCCTCTACCCATTGCAGACAAACTCTAGACACATGTGCCATCTTCTGCATCTGGCTTATGTGGGTAGTGGGGGAATTGAACCTAGGTCCTTAGGTTTGCAGGCAAGTGTCTTAACCACTCAGCTATCTCTCCAACCCCTTCTTAGCTTTTACATGTAGTGTAAACTGAGCTGGGATATGGCTCTGTTGGTGAAGTTTTTACCATGCGTGCGTGAGGACCTGAATTCAGAAATACAGCACCCATGTAAAATACCAGGCACATATTCCTGTTATCTAATCCCAGCACTGGGGAGGTGGAGACAGGAAGATCCCTCTGGCTTGCTGGCTAGCTTGTCTAGCTATGGATTGGTAAACTTCAGGTTCAGTTGAGATATAATGTTGGGGTCCCCCCCAAGGCCAGCTCAGGAGGGACGATAGGGTCTCTGCCGAATTGGGGTGAGCAGCGCGGAGTCACGACACAGACTCCGGGAGTTGGGTGAAAGTGGGAGCGAGAACCCACAAACTCGTTTATTCAGGAAGTGCACATGGGTTTTAAGGGGCTGTTAATCTTTGCATGGGGCGGTCCCCTTTTGGTGACCAATGACAGCTTGTCTCTGGACAGGACATCTCGTAGTAGGCTTCTCGCGAGCATGGGGCTGTAACTCTTGTCACATCAAGCCTGCGCAAAACGCCACTTTTACAGAAGCCACTTCCTATTGTCTTTTGCCATGCGGTCTGGCTAGGACCAGGCCTGTATTGTGCCGTACAATATAATATTCGAAAACATAAGGTGGCCAGGCATGGTGGGGCATGCCCTTAATTCCAGCACTCAGGAAGCAGAGGTAGGAGGATTGCTATGAGTTTGAGGCTCTGATATGAGATTACATATGAATTCCAGGTCAGCCTGGGCTAGAGTGAGACCATACCTTGAACCCCCCCTCAAAAAACAAACCCAAAACAAACCATAAAACGAACATATTGTGGAGGGCTGGAGAGAGAGAGCACATCTAAGAGAGAATTAATGTGCCAGGGCCTCTAGCCACTGCAGTTGAACTCCTGATGCATGCTTAGTGGTTAAGGTGTCTGCCTTCAAAACCTAAGGACCCAGGTTCAATTCCCCAGAACCCAGATGCGCATGCTGGCACATAATTCTGGAGCTCTTTGGCAGTAGTGTCTAGAGGCCCTGGTGTGCCCATTCTCTCTATAATAAACTTAATTTTGTTTTTAAATGCTGGGTGTGGTGGCTCATGCCTGTAATTGCAGCACTGGGGAGGTCTGGAGCTCCCTGGCCTATTGAGTACTAGGTCAGTGAGAGACCCTCTCTCAAAAAATTTCTGAAGATGACACTGGAGTTTGTCCTCTGCTTGCACACGTGTACCTGCACCTTCTCTCAGATTGTGAGGCAGTAGTTAGGAAACTGGACTCTTACCTTCCTGTGCATCCAGGTATTGTTTACAATCCTCTTTGCATCTTTTCAGAGCCAGATGAAGTCAGAACTGGCAGCTGTGGCCTCAGAATTTGGGCGATTAACACGATTTCTGGCTGAGGAACAGGCAGGGCTGGAGCGGCGCCTGCGAGAAATGCACGAAGCTCAACTGGGGCGTGCGGGAGCAGCAGCCAGCCGCCTTGAAGAACAGGCTGCCCAGTTGAGCCGCCTGCTGGCTGAGGCACAAGAACGGAGCCAGCAGGGGGGCCTGCGGTTACTGCAGGTGAGCACTATTGCCTCTGCCCTGCTCCATAGTCCCCTGGCAACCTTTTTGTCCTCTATGCTGACTGGAAATAACCCCATGATTGAAACTGAAGACCAAATACATTCTTTTGAATCTAGAAGTGATATTTTATGTGTAATGTGAGAAGGAAGATTCAGTTGTAGAAGGTGGGGGCTTCATTGATAGTTGAAAGAATTTTTTTTTAATTTTTAAAACAATTTTAATTTTTATTTATTTATCAAGCAGAGAGAGAAAAAAAGAGAGATAGAGAGAGAGAAGAAAGGCAGACAGAATGGGCATGCCAGGGCCTTTAGCCACTGCAAACAAACTCCAGATGCATGTGCCCCTTGTGCATCTGCCTTATGTGGGTCCTTAAGAATTGAATCGGGATCCTTTGGCTTCATAGGCAAATGCCTTAACCACTAAGCCATTTCTCCAGCCCCCCAATTTTTTTTTTTTTTATTTGAGAGAGAGCGAATGGGTGCACCAGCAGCTTCTCAGCAGCTGTGAATGAACTCCAGATACTTGTGTCCCCTTGTGGGCAAGTGCGCCCTTGCGTCACTTTTTGCGTCTAGCTAACCATGGGACCTGGAGATTGGAACTGGTGTTCTTAGGCTTGGCAGGCAGGCGCCTTAACCGCCAAGCCATCTCTCCAGCCCAGTTGAAAGATTTTTGACAGTGATATCCTAAGAATGGTAACAGTCATAGCATGAACATTATTTTACTGAGCTAATAGCAGGAAGGGATGTGAATTATGGTGTGGAATTAGGGTAGTTGTGAGCCTTGTGGGTGCTGCTGTCCCCTTCCTGTTCAAGTTCAGATCTTCCTCTGGTTGGAGACTGGGAGAAAGCATTTGTCCTTGTGCAGCTGACACTCTCTGTCTTTCTCTCTTTTTGTTTCTGTTATTTCTAGGACATCAAGGAGACGTTCAATAGGTGTGTTTCCACTCTTCCCTTTATAACCCACTGGTGTTTGGCTCCTCATTCATTCCTGCCTCTCTGGATACCTCTTCCTCCCTCCCTTCCCAGGACCTAAGTTTCTGCTCCTTAGATCCTCCTCTCCTGCCCCTCAGTTTCTGTTCTTTCCTGTGGGAATAGCATGGTCCCACCCCCTACCTGGTCCCCATCCTCCAGGTGTGAAGAGATACAGCTGCAACCCCCCGAGATCTGGTCTCCTGACCCATGCCAACCCCATAGCCACGACTTCTTGACAGATGCTATTGTGAGGAAAATGAGCCGGATGTTCTGTCAGGCTGCAAGAGGTAAGGGGGGGGGGATCACCCTGTATATCTGGGCACGTTTGTGGGTTTGAGACCATAGTCTACAGTAGTATACTCTGAAATTTCAAGGTAAGATAGCTTCTGCCGTACCAGAAACATTTTGTGGGTAGTGAGGTGGAACGATGTCAGGGACTGGATGGAGGAAAGCCTACCCGTTGTCATGGGAATCAGAGTGAGAAAGGGTAGAGCCTAATGTAACCTGATCCAGACCTTTAAGCTGGTTTAGGAGCTGAGAAGAGCTGGATGGGGTAGATGGAAGGAGGAGGAGAGGGCATTAGGAAAGGCCCAACCTGTCACGTTGCTGCTGATGGGGAAGTTGCTCTAGTCCTGGTATATTTTGTTTTCTTTCTTTCCAAGTGGACTTGACACTGGACCCTGACACAGCTCACCCAGCCCTTATGCTATCCCCTGACCGCCGGGGAGTCCGCCTGGCAGAACGTCGTCAGGAGATTGCTGACCATTCCAAACGCTTCCCAGCTGACTGCTGCGTGCTGGGGGCCCAGGGCTTCCGCTCTGGCCGGCACTACTGGGAGGTCGAGGTGGGTGGGCGACGAGGCTGGGCAGTGGGTGCTGCTCGTGAATCAACCCATCATAAAGAAAAAGTGGGCTCTGGGGGGTCCTCTGTTAGTAGTGGGGATGCCAGCTCCTCACGTCATCACCATCGTCGCCGCCGGCTTCACCTGCCTCAGCAGCTCCTGCTCCAGCGAGAAGTGTGGTGTGTGGGTACCCATGGCAAGCGCTACCAGGCACAGAGCTCAACGGAGCAGACACTGCTGGGCCCTTGTGAGAAACCACGGCGATTTGGCGTGTACCTGGACTATGAGGCTGGGCGCCTGGGTTTTTACAATGCGGAGACTCTAGCCCATGTGCACACCTTCTCAGCTGCCTTCCTGGGCGAGCGTGTCTTCCCTTTCTTCCGGGTGCTCTCCAAGGGCACCCGCATCAAGCTCTGCCCTTGATCAGCCTGCCACCCGCAGGGGCCCCTCTGGTCATCACTAGGGGGGCGGGTGGTGGTGGATAGTGGCCCAGTCTGGGAGCTCAGGCTCCTCCTCCTGTTTGTTATTGAGTTGCTTCCTGCTTCCCTTTGAACCCAGGCCCCTGCTTCTTTCTCTAGGAGCCTAGAGAATCCTGGCCTCCAGCTCTGCCTTCTCACCTACTGTGTCTAAGAGGTCTGCATGGGTCCCTCATAATGAGAACAGCTACCGAATCTTCCCTCCCCAACGGCCTAGCCCAGGATCCATAGTTCGAGTAAGGGATGAGGGGAGATTGCAATTTCATTCCTTGACTTCCTGTTTTCCAACCCTACTCTTTAACCTTTGCCATTTCTGAGGCTGGAGGGTTTGGGCAAGACTTACATCCCATTCCGTTTTCTGGTGCAAATTGTAGCTAAGGGATTTGAAAACTGTTGTGAGGAGCATTCTGGGCAAAAGGGTAGAGCTGGATTAAAAAAATTGCTTTTCATGGGGAAGTAGGAACTCTTTTAAGCTTTCCTTCTGTCCCCAATTTCTACCTCCATAGACTGGCCAGGACTTAGCTTCAGTGAGATCTGGGATGGTCAACAAGATTGAAACTACATGCCATTTTATCGCCCAATAAATTATTTACCCCCCTTTTTTTTCTAGCACTCTATCTAGGAGCCAAGCTCCTCCCACCTAGCCCCTTACAGGTCTCTTCACAGGCTCCTCTCCTTTGTTCAGTGGAATTAATTTTGTCAGTTTCTGGCCTCTCCCTATGCTTTAGTTCCATTTGGTCAGCCCTAATGGGGAGCCTGGGAACAGGGACCTGGCTCCTTGGGAGAGCCTCGGGTATAATCTATTTTTCTAGTAGCCCTATGCCTTCTGTCACCTAACAGCTTTTGTCCTCTGCTTTGGTGGCTGAGGTCAATTCATGTTCTTGGGGAAAAGGTGGGTTGTGTTGCATAATAAAATGTTTACTTGCTTTGGTGGAGTCCCATTTCTTTTTAAGCACTGTAGAATTGGACCTCAGATTTCTTCCCCACTGTAATCCCTTGGTTGTAGTCTTACCTGCCTCATCAAGATTTTGTCACAAGGACTGGGTAATGGCCTCCCCCAGCACCGTTAACATGCTATCCCATTACAAGACTGTTTCCTGGAACTCAGATTTGCTAGAACGTTAACCAGCCATCTCCAGGATCCTTTCTGCCACCTCAGTGCTGAGACTATAAACACATATGCACCCATGTACACTCTATATATCAACTCAGGTTCTCATGGCTAGTCATGACTCAATATATCTTTGATGGTAGGGAAGACCCAAGTTGATGGGGATAGCTCATCTAAATTTCAGTTTGGTGAAGGAGAGGCATGACCATTCTTGATCCTCTAAGCAGCATACTCATGCTATAGTTTTGTTCTAAAAATCAGAACTCAAGCCAGTTTCTGAAAGCTAGTTTTTATTTGTAAAACTGCCATAAACTTCTAGCGGGTGCCAATGGTCACCTGCCACACTCGCACCAGGTTGTCTGTGTAGCCAGCAAACAATGTCTGTAGGGAGAAACGAAAAAGACAGGTCATGCACAGCCTTGAACTCAACTGCTGCTTTTTTTGTTTCAAGGTAGGGTCTCCAGGCTGACCTGGAATTCACTATGTGGTCTGGCCTCAAACTCATGGCAATCCTACCTCTGCCACCCAAGTGCTGGGATTAAAGGTGTGTGCCACCCTGACCAACTGCTCTTTTATCAAAGTGTGCGGAATGTAGGAAGAAACAAGTTGGAAGTTCAACACAACACTTACCTGACCATCAGCAGACCAGGCCAGAGAAGTGCACTGGGGTGGCTCGGCCTTGCTGCTAGTACTGATTACTTCTTGCTTCAGTTCATCTACAATGATCTTGCCTTCCAAGTCCTGAGCAACAGATCAAAATCAGTCACAAAAAATACACCTGCACTTTGCCCAGATAGAGCCCTTCTTGCAAATCAGGAGGATTCTACTTTCTAGGGTTCAAGTAGCAATGCTCACATTTCTTTCCTTGTAATTTTTTTCATAACCAAGTATCAACCTAGTTTCAGGGCTGGGGAGATGGCTCATCGAACACTTGCTGTTACAACCTCAACCTGAGCTGGATACTCACTCAGTACCCATGTAAAGAGCCAGGCATGCCTGTTAAGCACCCCAGCGCTAGGAGACACTGACCAGAGGATCACTGGTCAGCCAATCTACCCAAGAACCAGGGAGCTTCAGAGGAAGAAACCCAACCATCTTCCTCTAGCTTCTGCAAGTACCTGCAGGGACACACATCTACATATACATGTGAGCATACTATATACATGTATACACCTTACATACAAAACACCAGAAAGCAAAATAGAAAGCTTCAGTAATTTTATGGGCCTTGTGATCCAAGACTGTAATCTTACCTAAGCAGAATTGCAAAATTAAGGCCTGGTGTGGTGGTGCACACCTTTAAACACAGCTCTCTGGAGGCAGAGATAGGACCCCTGTGAGTTGAAGTCCAGCTTGAGATTACATAATGAAATTCCAGGGCTGGAGGGATGACTTAGCAGAATTAAGGTCGTTTGCCTGCAAAGCCAAAGGACCCAGGCTTGATTTCCCAGGACCCACATTAGCCAGATGCACAAGGGGGTGCACTTGGCTGGCGCGCCCATTATCTCTCCTCCTTTCTCTGTCAAAAAAGAAAATTCCAGGCCAGCCTGGACTAGAGGGAGACCCTACCAGGGAAAAAAACAGGCAACAAGGCTGGAGTTCAGTGTTTGCCTGCCATGTTTAGTGTTAAATTCCCAGTAGTACAAAAAATGAGCTGCTGGCCTTGAACTCATGGTGATTCAACTGTTTCAGCACCCTGAATAATGGGAACACAAGCATGAACCACCTCTGTTCATGAAGATTCTTAAATATGCCCTCAAATATTCATGGATTCAAGACTTAGGCATAGCTCTGGCAGAGCACCTGCCTAGCATGTGATGCCAAAAACACGAACAAACATTAACTTGATACAACGTAATACCCGTGGTAATGCCAGATGCAAAGTGGCAAACAGCCTGGAAATTTGTTTGCAGTGGCAGAAGGCCCTGGCTTACCATACTCTCTCTCTTTTCGCGGTAGGGTCTCTGTAGCCCAGGCTGACCTGGAATTCACTATGTATTCTCAGGGTAGCCTCGAACTCACAGCAATCCTCCTATCTCTGCCTCCAGAGTGCTGGGATTAAAGGCATGCACCACCATGCCCAGCTTGTCTTACCCATACTTTCTTAACACAAAAAACTACTTCCTAAGACAGGCTGACGTAAAGATCACTGTGAGTCTAAAGCCAGCCTGGGCACGGAATGAGACTGTCTGAACAAATCACCCACGGTGGAGGGGGAGGTGGTGGTGCAGATGGACACAGGACAACCATGTACTTAGTTCAGAAACCATTTTACTTAAGAGCTATACAAAAAATAACCTCTTGGGCTGGAGAAATGGCTTAGCAGTTAAGGAACTTGCCTGCAAAGCCAAAGGACCCAGGTTTGTTTCCCCATGACCCATGTGAACCAGATGCACAAAGTGGCGCATGCATCTGGAGTTCATTATCAGTGGCTGGAGGCCACACTCTCTCTGGGTTGTTGACCACAAGGGTGTCACCATCCTTCCTATATGGCCAATGATAGCTCTAGTGCATAGGCAAAAAGGCTCAGAAACAATCAGTGCACTACTACTGTGCATCTTGTCTGGAACAAATAAGTGCTTCAGATTCCTTGGGGGCTTCTATATAAAACTTTTGAAATCACTGCCTCTGTTAAGTTTTTCTCTCATAATGAAACAAACTTGTAAGGAGCCACAAAACATCTGGTCCAGGGCTGGAGAGATGACTTAGCAGTTAAGGTGCTTAAACCTCAATATTTTTTCCCAATTTCACTTTTATTAAACAGTCTCTTAGCTGGGCGTGGTAGCAGACGCCTTTAATCCCAGCACTGGGGAGGGCTGAGGTAGGAGGATCACCATGAGTTCAAGGCCACCCTGAGACTACATAGTGAATTCCAGGTCAGCTTCATCTAGGCTAGAGTGAGACCCTGCATTGAAACCCTCCCCGCCAAGAGGGGAGGGAGGTTGGAGAGAAGGCTCAGCAGTAAACGTTGTTTGCCTGCAAAGCCAAAGGATCCTGGTTCGATTTTTCAGGACCGATGTAAACCACACAAAGGAGCACATGCATCTGGATGGCTGGATGCCCTGGCGAGTCCATTCTCTCTCTTTCAAAATAAATTTTTTTTGATAAGTAGGATTTTGCTCTAGCCCAGGCTGACCTGGAATTCACTATGTAGTCTCAGGGTGGCCTTGAACCCAAGGCAATCCCATCTCTGCCTCCCAAGTGCTGGGATTAAAAGGACCACTACACCCAGCTAAGAAGAAAATTCTTGCCTCAAAGTTATTTCAGAAAAAGTGGCCTTATGCCAGAACTGAAGGGGGTGTTGCTAAAGTCTGCAACAAGCCTACTGATCAAGGGACAAGACTCCCTCAGCACTGTCACACCCAGGGTGACTGGAAAGAGTGCTCCACATGGTCCAGGATTTTCTCCATCTTGTGCACCTGGCTTGTGTGGGTAACTAGGGAATCAAACCTGGGTCCTTAGGCTTCACAGGTAAGCACCTTAACGACTAATCCATCTTTCAAGCTCCTAAAGCTTATTATTTTGAAGTAGGGTTTTACTCTAGCCCAGTGTGACCTGGAACTCAGCTACGTAGTGTTAGGGTGGCCTTGAACTCATGGTGATCCTACCTCTGCTGGGATTAAAGGTGTGTGCCACCACACCTGACTTCTTAAAGCTTGTTTTTAACCCCCAATGTTTTTCAATACATTGCAAGAGTGTGAAATCAGCAATTTTGGGTTACTGCACTTTTGGCTGTAAAATCCCACCAATCTAACAAAAAGCACCAAAATACAGACAACATTAGCTGGGTGTGATGGCTCAAACCTCTAATCCCAGCACTAGGGAGGCTGAAGTAGTAGCATCACAATGAGTTGGAGGTCAACCTGGGTAGGGTGAGACTGTCTCAAAAAACACTCCAAAAAGCAAAAAGGGCTTAATGACCCAGGTTCAATTCCCCAGTACCAGGTAAAGCTAGATGCACAAAGCACTCTTGCATCTGACATTTGTGCAGTGGCTAGTGAGCCCTTGGCCCATCTATTCTCTGTTCTTGCAAATTAATAATTTAAAGGGAGAGAGAGCTTAGTGGCTAAGGCATGTGCCTGTAAAGCATCCATGGCCCAAGTTCAATTCCCCAGTACCCACATAAAGACAAATGCACTTGGGAGTTCATTTGCAGTGGGTGAAGCCCCTGGTGTGTCTCTTTCTTTCTGCTTGCAAATAATAATAAAAAAAAATAGCCGGGCGTGGTGGCGCACGCCTTTAATCCCAGCACTCGGGAGGCAGAGGTAGGAGGATCGCTTAGAGTTCGAGGCCACCCTGAGACTACATAGTTAATTCCAGGTCAGTCTGGACCAGAGTGAGACCCTACCTCGAAAAACCAAAAGAAAAAATGTTGCCGGGGCTGGAGAGATAGCTTAGCGTTTAAACGCTTGCCTGTGAAGCCTTAGGACCCCGGTGTAAGGTTTGATTCTCCAGGACCCACGTAAGCCAGATGCACAAGGAGGTGCATGCATCTGGAGTTCGTTTGCAGTGGCTGGAGGCACTGGCATGCCCATTCTCTTTCTCCCTACCTGCCTATTTCTGTAGCTCTCTCTCAAATAAAACAAATAAATAAAATAGTATCAATAAAAAGAGAGAAAATACTGTCTGTAAAGCCAAAGGACTCAGGTTTGACCCTTCATGACCCACATAAACCAGTTGTACAAGGTGGTACATGCATCTACAGTTCGTATGCAGTGGCTGAATGCCCTGATGCACCCATTCTCTGCCTCTCTCAAATAGTACTATGTACCCTATTAAGGAAATTTCAACCTCAGGTCTTGACCAACAGCTTGATGGCTGGCATGAGATCACAGTCTACTGGGATTAAAGGCATGTACCACCATGACCTGCTTAGTCTCATAACATAGCCCACACACTTACCCAGATCTTGATGCTGGGGCCTGTTGCAGCACACAGCCAATAGCGGTTGGGGCTGAAGCACAGGGCATTAATAATGTCCCCACCATCTAGTGTATAAAGGTGCTTGCCTTCATTGAGATCCCACAGCATAGCCTGGCCATCCTGGGAAGATGAAGAAGGTAATCTGTTAACCACCCCAACCATTTCAAGGCTTTGTTAAATATCTCCATCTTTCCCCACCTCCATGAAATTTCTGAAAGCACAAGTATCAGTGATTACTTTCCCAAGTCTTTCTCTTTAATCCTTAATGCCAACTGTATTAAGAGCTTCTGACAACTTACAAAGCTTCTTTTTCAGATGCTATCCAAACCATGCTTATGACCAACTTGGCCCATTTTTAAATCACCACCACATTTGGTCAGATAAACAATTCTTTCTGCAGTAACACCTGTAATTACAACACCCACGCTGAATACCTTGCCCCCTGAAGCACATAGAGATCCATCTGGAGAGACTGTCACAGTGTTCAGATAGCCTGTGTGGCCAATGTGGTTGGTTTTCAGCTTGCAATTAGCCAAATTCCAAACCTACAAAGACAAAGGTTAAGAGGTAAAGAATTTAGCCATGGATTGGCCAGGGCCAGGATCCAACAAGAAAGGCACACTATCTTTTTAAATGCCAGAGAACTTCGTTTGGTCACTAAACTCAGGCAACAACCATTGCAATTGCTTTCAAGAAACACCACTTAGCTGTGGGAGACCAAATGTCAAAAACCAGTTACACTGAAAAAAACTAATAGCAAGAGGTGCAATAGTCAAAGCAGCTTGCCAAACACTCAGAATGACCCACCTAGGAAGCAATGGGAACACACCAGAATGTAAAGGCCCTGTACCCATGCTTGAAACTCACCTTGACCAGCTTGTCCCAGCCACAGGAAACAATGATTGGATTGCTGCTATTAGGGGAGAAGCGGACGCAAGACACCCATTCTGAATGACTCTCATCCTACAGGATGGGATAAAGAAAAATAAGAGGAAGCAAGTCTTGTCCCAGACACTCTAGATCCCTCCCTCTCCCCACAGCAAGTTGGCTGGATGGCGGCAACACTGCACACACATCCTTAGAACCTTTACGGCCAACAGAATCCCCTTAGAGTCCAGTTAAGAGGAAGGGCGGAGGGTAACCTCTAGCACATGCTTTCTTTACCTGGACAGTGTACTTGCAAACACCCAGAGTATTCCAGAGTTTTATTGTTTTGTCTCGGGACCCGGAGACAATCTGCCGATTGTCAGAAGAGAAGGCAACACTCAACACATCCTTGGTATGGCCTACAAATCGTCTCGTGGTGGTGCCCCTGAGAGAGAGAACTTGGTCACTTTCTAGACAGAATGCACAAACTCCCTCTTTCTAGTTAGTTAGGCCCTCATTCCCTGCCCCAGCAGGCTACACCACTCACAACCCAGGATGGGATGTGGATTACAAAGGCCCTTGACAGAGAACCCATTCAGAATTGCAGGACTTGTCCTCATTCCCTTGTAGGGATTAGTTGACAATGTCATCTGTCATCACCAGGATCCTCGATTTTACTGGGTCAACTGACTCAAGATCTGGACAGCTTTTAAGATTAAACACCCAGTGGCACTGGGCAAAACTCCTGGGTTGAATTCCCTAATATCCAGGTAAAAGCCAGATGCATCCACCTGGAGTTTGTTTGCAGAGGTAAAATGCTCAACTTAGACCAGTCCTAGGCAATTTCGACTAATAGTCTACGACAGCCCAAGCTGCAGCTACCCTAATATTATAGGCATTCTATTTATCCTGAAATGACCCAGATGTCCCCAGAGAAACCATCTTCATAGGGCATCTACCTCAATTCTGCCCAGCTTTCCCCCAAGGCCCCAGAGCAGCTACTTGCGTTGTGAGATCCCAGAGGCGCAGGGTTCCATCCCAAGAGCCTGAGAGGGCAAACTGGCCATCAGAGGAGATAACCACATCACTGACAAAGTGTGAGTGACCCCGCAAAGCACGCTGGGGTATGCCATAGTTAGTTTCATCCCTGGTCAGCTTCCACATGATGATAGTCTTGTCTAAAAGGACGGAGAAAACAGAAGGAAGAAACTTTGTGAGGAGCCCGGCAGCCTACCTGCTAAGCTACCAATTCAAGGTGTCAAGGAAATGGGTGAGCTAAGAGGAAAATAACTACATCCAATACCGGAGGGAAAATGCAGGTTGAGAGCTGTTACTCTCCATACATGGCTGTATTATTCCAGGGTAATGACAGGTAGATCTGAACTGTACCATGACTTTCTTCTCTCTCTCTCTTTTTTTTTTTTTTAAAAACGCTTCATTTATTTATTTAGTTGAGAGAGAAAGATAATGCGCGCTCCAGGGCCCCCAGGCAAACGAGCTCCAGATGCATGCGCTCCCTTGTGCATCTGGCTTACATGGGTCCTGGGAATTAAACCGGGGTCCTTAGGCTTCGCAGGCAAACGCCTTAACCACTAAGCCATTTCCCCAGCCCTGTACCATGACTTTCTATGTAGTCTCAAGATGGCCTCGAACTCAGCTAATCCTCTTATCTCTGCCTCTCGAGTGCTGGGACTAAAAGGCGTATGCTACCACGCCCGACCCCATGATACTTTTGAAAAGAATCTCTCTCTAGTTAGTGTAAGATACTATGGGACGAGTAGTTGGAGGGCCTCTTGGGACTACCTAGGGTTTGAAGAAATGCTGTAGTTTCGCTGAATGTCAGCTTGACAACTACCTAACCCTCCTAGCCATGAACCTTTCTAATGGTGTGGAAGCAACAAGACACGTTAAAACATCTAAATACTTTTGGGTACAAGGGAAGGGAGAAATCAGGGCAGGAGCAGACTGGATTTGATTAACGAGATGCCTCTGCAGCCCACTTCCCAGAAAGCCTAGTAGGGCCTGGCGGCAGCTCAGAAACAGCCTCTGGTTTTCAGCACGTGCACTCAGATGGCATGTTGGGGTCATCACCGCACCGCCTGCTACGTAGGCCCCTGTGCACTTAACGCCTCGGGGAGACCACTGAAACAGTCACGCTCTGCGCATCCGCAATGGGTCTGAGGCCCGGGCTGGGGTTTGCACACCTCAATCACGCCCGAAGCCCCTCTAGCCACCTCCTCCGGCTCCCGCACCTTAGCCCGTACCTCGAGACGCAGACAGGATCATGTCCGGGAACTGCGGGGTGGTAGCGATTTGAGTTACCCAGCCATTGTGGCCTTTGAGGGTTCCACGAAGGGTCATTTGCTCGGTCATGGCTGCGGCTAATGCGGGTGTCGCCGCAGCGACGAGGATGGCACCGGATAGCTCAGAGAGCCGAGCAGCGCCAGGCGCTCCAGCCGCGGGCCTGCAGAGGAAAAGAAAGGCCAGCCTCCGCCGGAACCGGAAATACCCGCGGCCGGGGGAAAACGCGGACTCCCATGATTCACCGCCATCCAAACATGGCGGCGCCGTGGGGCGGATCCGGCTCACGGGAGAGGTCCCATTGTCGTGCGCTCTCGACTCTCACGCTACGTCGTACGGCAGTGCCCTGCTGCCTTCGGAAGCCAAAGCGTGCTCGGTGGGCCGTGAGCGCGTGACGCCGACGCTCAGAGGTGCGCTGTACGGCGCTGCCGCGCGGCCCCCCCTGCGCCTGCGCCCCGACGTGGTGTGGCGGGCCAGTGCCCTTCCCGCTGGGCTGCTCGGACGGGGCGGCCTTCGGCACTAGGAAGGGCAACGACGTGAGCCTGGGGGGATGACGCACCCGCGTGAGTGAGTCTCCGCACCCCGGAGGCCGAGGCAGCAGAGTCACCAAATTTGGGTGTACTTAGTAAGACCCTGTTTCCAGGCGTGACCATCATCCCAGCACTTTGGAGGCCCAAGCAGGAGGATCGCAAGTTACCAGGCCAACCTGGGCTGCTTATTGAGACCGCCCCCCCCCGCACTAGATCTCATACACAAAGGAAAAAACTACATTAGAAACATTTTTTTTTGTAAAATTTATTTGCAAGTAGAGATAAAGACAGACCGAGGATGGGTGCACCAGGGCCTGTAGCCACCGCAAACAAAACTCCAGACAGGGGGCTGGAGAGATGGCTTAGCGGTTAAGGCATTTGCCTACAAAGCCAAAGGATCCCCGTTCGACTCTCCAGGCCCCACGTAAGCCAGATGCACAAGGGGGCCCATACATCTGGAGTTCGCTTGCAGTGGCCGGAAGCCCTGGTGTGCCCATTCTCCCTCTGTCTCTCTCCCTCTTTCTCTCTCGCAAATAAATAAATAAAATATATTTTAAAAAACACTCCAGACAGACACATGTGCCACTTTGTGCATCTGGCGACACGTGGGTACTGGGGATTCAAACCCAAGCTTTCAGGCTTTACAAGCAAGAGCCTTTAACCATCTGAGCCATCTCTCCACCCAGTATTAAATATTTATCTTGCAAATGCAGTACATCTCTGCTGGCCCGGCTTTCTCAAACTCTGATGGTGTTGGCTAGGCCCTCCATGCCTGGAAGGTTTTAGTCTAGGAAGAGTTAGCCTATGACAAGGCAGACGCAGCACCCAGGTGGCATTTGCTGGAGGATCCCATGAGTTTGAGGCAAGGGTAGGATAGGGTTTCAGAGAAGAAAACCTAGAAGTGCTAAAAATTGGGCTCTGTGTTGCTGCATGTCCACACTACTTCTACCTGGGCCAGTTTGAAAGTGTTCCACGGTATAAAAACACTGGAGGGGCTGGAGAGATGGCTTAGCAGTTAAGGCTCTTGCCTGCAAAGCCAAAGGACCAAAGTTCGATTCCCCAGGACCCACATAAGCCAGATACACAAGGGGGTGCATGCATCTGGAGTCCCATTTGCAATGGCTGGAGGCCCTGGTGCGCCCATTCTCTTCCCCTTTCTCTCTCTTAAACAAATAAATATATATATATATATTCTTTGTTGTTTGTTTTTCGAGGTAGGGTCTCACTCTAGCCCAGGCTGACCTGGAACTCACTATGTACTCTCAGGGTGGCCTCGAACTCATGGCGATCTTCCTACCTCTGCTTCCCGAGTGTTGGGATTAAAGGCGTGCACTACCACACCCGGCCAAAATAAATATATATTTAAAAAATACACTGAAGGGGCTGGAGAGATGGCTTAGCGGTTAAACGCTTGCCTGTGAAGCCTAAGGACCCTGGTTTGAGGCTTGATTCTCCAGGACCCATGTAAGCCAGATGCACAAGGTGGCGCACACATCTGCAGTTCGTTTGCAGTGGCTGGAGGCCCTGGCGTGCCCGTTCTCTCTTTCTACCTGCCTATTTCTGTATATATCTCTCTGTCAAATAAATAAATAATAAAATATTTTTTAAAAAATACACTGAAGAAGCACTTTGTTATAATGAACCCAGGTTTCATGCACTGAAGAGTGGCCTGAAACTGGCTATGTAGCCAAGGATGTCCTTGAACTCCTGCTTCCTGCCTCAACCTGAAATGCTGGGACTAAAAGCATGGTGGCAGTGCATACCTTTAATCCCAGCACTTGGGAGACAGAGGTAGGGGGATTGCCAAGAGTTTGAGGCCAGTCTGAGACTACATAGTGAATTTCCAGGTCAGCCTCTGCTAGAGTAAGACCCTACCTCAAAAAAACAAAAAAAAAAAATCAAGACACCCTGAAATATTTGCAATTTTATTATAGCTTTAAGCTTAAGGAAAGGACAGAAGAAAGACATACCAAAATTTAAGAGCTCTTTTCTAAGGAGGCAAAAGGAGGATTGAGAAACACACCTTCAGACTCAGGTTGGGAATTTATTTATTTTTTGTTTTGTTTTTTTGAGGTAGGGTTTTAGTCTAGCTCAGGCTGACCTGGAATTCACTATGTAGTCTCAAGATGGTCTCGAACTCACAGCGATCCTTTGCCTCCTGAGTGCTGGGATTAAAGGGGTGCACCACCACACCTCGCTAGGCTGGGAATTTTTTTAAAAATACTTTTATTTGAGAGAGAGAGAGAAAGAGGCAGATAGAGAATGGGCACACCAAGGCCTCTAGCCAGCTCAGCCTTGTGCAGCTGGTTTACGTGGGTACTTGGGAATCAAATCTGGGTCCTTACTTTTCACAGGCAAGTGCCTTAACTGTTAAGCCATCTCTCAGCTCAGGTTGGGAGTTTTTTTTTTTTTTTTTTTTTGTTGTTGTTGTTTGTTTTCGGTTTTTCAAGGTAGGGTCTCACTCTGGCCCAGGCTGACCTGGAATTCACTATGTAGTCTCAGGGTGGCCTAGAACTCATGGTGATCCTACTTCTTCCTCACAAGGGCTGAGACTAAAGGTGTGCGCCACCATGCCTGGCTCTTAAACAAAAATATTTTTAAAATATCAATTATTTGGCAACTCATATGTTACAAGAGACAAATCTGATCTTGAGAAGAAAAATTACTAAAATAAGATAGAACAGAAAATCTCAGAGTTCTTTGAAAGGCATAAAGGAACTCAGCTAACATAGATGGTTCCAGGCCAGGACAGGATACATGAGACCCTCAGAAAAGAAAAGAAGAAAAGGGTGGTTGGTGGTTAGATGAATGACTTATAAGTGAATGGGTGGCTGAAAGATGAATAAAAGGGTTATGGATAGAGGGAGGGTTAAAAAAAAAGTAGGTGTATATGTTGAATTTGAGGCTTTGCAGGCGACTCTGGCCAGAGATAGACGCAGAACTTTAGGAGTGGAGATCTGCAGTTAGCAAGAAAGGGGTAAATTGGTTTGAGGAGGAAATCTGGAGCCTCTGGCATCACCAGTCCTCTCTGAGCTCTGCCCGCCCCATTTTTGCAGGCCCGGCCTTCTGGGTGCACGCCACACCTCGAGCTCCGCCCCGGCATCCGAGTCCTCCACCACAAAGCGCGCGGGCTAGAAGGGTCAGATGCTCGCGAGGCGTCGTCGCTCTAGCCAGCCAGTGGAATCCGCTTCCGGTTGTCGGCTCTAAAACCGACGCTCTCAGTGGGGATGTGGCTGGCTAGAGTAGGGTAAATGCGACTCAGCCGTTCAGATGCTGCGCCTGGCCGTAGCTCAGACGCAGGTGGATGGACGGCCGGGCTTCTGGAACGCCGGGAGGTGACACCCTAGGGCCCAGCCCGCTCGTCCATCGTGCGTGGTAGGATGTGACGTTATCATTCGGCGCCCCCGGCGGGTGCTGGAGGGACAGCTTCCGGGTGAGGTCAACCCGGAAGTGAGGACAAGGGCGACGAGGGCTGGCCCGGCCAGGATCTTCTACGGCAGTGGTTTCCAAACAGCCGTATCTAGTCCACCAGTGGGTCATGACCAGCAATACCTGAGGATGGAATAAAGCATCAGTGCGCGGGGAGCGTAGTGAGGGCGTTGGTTTATGAAACTTTTAACTTATAAGCATCATGTATTACATAGTAACGCCACCTCGCACAGTGACTGTTGGTACGTGTACAGTTGAAACACAAAACTAACGATTACCAAAAGTGAGAAAAGGAAGGAAACTTTCATTCCTCTGCTTCCCGAGTGCTGGGATTAAAGGCGTGTGCCACCACGCCCGGCTATTTTTGTTTTTTGACATAGGATCTCACGCTAGTCCAGGCTGACCTGAGTTCACTATGTAGTCTCAGGGTGGCCTTAACTGGGTCCTTAGTCTTTGCAACAAGCGCCTTGTCTGCTAAACTTTCTCGCCAGCCCTGGAATTGAAATCTAAGTGGAAAACCAACTTAACAGAAAAAGATGGTCTCTAAGACCAGATGGCACGGAAGTTCTTTATAAAGTGTATAAACAAAGATCAAAACCAAGTCAAACCAAGAAATAAATGACCTCTTGTGATTTTTTTATTGTGATTTTTGTGTAGTGTCTCTCACTCTGGCCCAGTCTAACCTTTGAATTCACAGTGATGCTCAAGTTGGCCTCATTATATAGCTGCAAACAACCTTGTGTAAATCATAATGAATGCCATATTTTCCTTATTTATTTATTTGCAAGCAGATAGAGAAATAGAGAAGCGAGACAGAGAAAGGGCTTGCCAGGACCTCCAGCCCCTGTAAATGAACTCCAGATGCATGTGCCACTTTGTGCATCTGGCTTTACATGGGTATCGGGGAACTGAACCCCAGTCGTTAGGCATTGTAGCCAGCTACTTAACTGCTGAGCCATCTCTCCAGCCCCTCCCTCCCTCCCTTGCTCTCTCCTCTCTCTCTCTCTCTTTCTTTCTTTCTTTTTTCTTTCTCCTTCCTTCCTTCCTTCCTTCCTTCCTTCCTTCCTTCCTTCCTTCCTTCCTTCCTTCCTTCCTTCCTTCCCTCCCTCCCCCCCTCCCTTCTTTCTTTCTTTCTTTCTTTCTATTTTTTGGTAGGGTCTTGCTCTAGCTTAGGCTGACCTGGTATTCACTATGTAGTTTCAGGCTGGCCTCAAACTCATGGCAATCCTGTGTTTGCTTCCCTAGTGCTGAGATTAAAGGTGCCACTATGCCTGGATAATTTTTGTTTGTTTGTTTTGTTTTTCGAGGTAAGGTTTCACTTTAGCTTAGGCTGACCTGGAATGAATTCACTATGTAATCTCAGAGTGACCTTGAACTCACAGCAGTTCTCCTACCTCTGCCTCCCGAGTGCTGGGATTAAAGGCGTGCGCCACCACGCCTGGCTCATTCTTTTTAAAAAATATTTTATTTTCAAGCCGGGCGTGGTGGTGCACGCCTTTAATCCCAGCACTCGGGAGGCAGAGGTAGGAGGATCGCCGAGAGTTCAAGGCCACCCTGAGACTACATAGTTAATTCCAGGTCAGCCTGGACCAGAGTGAAACCCTACCTTGCAAAAAAAAAAAAAAAAAAAAAAAAAAAAAAAAAAAAAAATTATTTTCATTTATTTATTTGAGAGAGAAAGTGGCAGGGAGAGAAAGAATGGGCCACTAGGGCCTCTAGCCACTGCAGATAAACCCCAGACACATGTGTCACCATGTGCATCTGGCTTATGTGGGTCCTGGGGAATCGAACCTGGGTTCTTTGGCTTTGCAGGCAAACGCCTTAATCACTAAACCATCTCTCCAGCCCTCCTTCATTTTTTAATGCAGTTCAATTTGTCATTTCTTTATATATATTTGAGTATGTGTGTGGGGGGGGGTTAGAAAATGGGCAATCTCTAAACACTGCAAATGAACTCCAGTTACATGCATCACTTTGTCGGTGTATTGGAGAATCAAAACCTGGGCCAGCAGGCTTTGAAAGCAAGCACCTTTAACCACCAAGCCATTTCCCCAGCCCAATTTGTCACTTACTATCATTGGTTAGCAGGAAAATTATAATAGCATAATTTAGAATTTTATCAAACAAACTCCAAATACGTAACATTAAAAGAAACTATTTCTGAGCCCAGCATCATGGCTCACAACTATAATCCAGCACTAAAAAAGTTAATGTAGGAGGATCCCTGTGAGTTCATGACCAGCCTGGCAGCTTGGGACAACTGAATTCCACATCAGTCTTGGCTAGAGTGAGACCCTGTTTCAAGAAAGAAAGAACAATAACTAGTTTTTTTTTTTTTTTTTTTTTTGGTTTTTCGAGGTAGGGTTTCACTCTGGTCCAGGCTGACCTGGAATTCACTATATAATCTCAGGGTGGCCTTGAACTCTCAGCGATCCTCCTACCTCTGCCTCCCGAGTGCTGGGATTAAAGGTGTGTGCCACCACGCCCGGCTTCCACTATGTAGTTTTTAAAAAATATTTTATTGCCGGGTGTGGTGGTGCACGCCTTTAATCCCATCACTTGGGAGGCAGAGGTAGGAGGATTGCCGTGAGTTCAAGGTCAGCCTGGGCTAGAGTGAGACCCTACCTCGAAAATATGTATATATTCATAGAGAGAGAGAGAGAGAAATATAGATAGGAGAGAATGAGTGTGCCAGGGCCTCTAGCCACTACAAATGAACCCCAGATGCATGCATGTACCACCTTATGCATCTGGCTTATGTGGGTACTGGGGGATCAGACCTGGGTCTTTAGGCTTCACAGGTAAGCACCTTAACTGCTAAGCCACCTCTCCAGCCCAAGAAATAGTTTTTATTTTATTTTTTTGGTTTCTCGAGGTAGGGTCTCACTCTAGCTCAGGTTGACCTGGAACTCACTATGAGTTTCAGGATGGCCTTGTACTCATTGCAATCCTTCTACCTCTGCCTCCCAAATGCTTTGATTAAAGGTGTGCACCACCAAGCCAAGCCCAAGAAGAAGTTTGAATATCTCTACATTATACACAGAAATAAATGTGGTGCATTCTCTTGTAAGCTAATTCAGCAGAAATATATTGATCTACTTTGGAGATGATTTGGCCTTTTTGTTCAGGAGCATCAAGTAGGAAAGTTGTTAACTAATAGGTTTAAAGAATGGAAAAATGTTTCAAGAATAAAAAGGAAGCATTCTGACTTATCCCCACAAATGCTGTCAACATTTCAGGCTAGCAGAAAGGTACAGTTCATAAAATCCTATTTACTGCTGCAATATTTAAAAGAAAATGCTTATTTTTCATAATGTAGCAAAAATAAAGTTGGAAAAAACTCAACTAGTGATCATATAAAAGACTGTAAGCAAGCTTTCAGAGCAAAGCCCATAATACAGTATATGCAAGGAAGTCACAGAAGCTCTTTGTTTTTTTTTTTTTTTTTTATTTTATTTTATTTTTTGGTTTTTTGAGGTAGGGTCTCACTCTGGTTCAGGCTGACCTGGAATTAACTATGTAGTCTCAGGGTGGCCTTGAACTCATGGCGATCCTGCTACCTCTGCCTCCCCAGTGCTGGGATTAAAGGTGTGCGCCACCACGCCCTGCTCACAGAATCTGTTTGTGAACATGCAACTGTTCTACTGCATCTGTAGGACGCTGACATCGTTTTGAGGTGAGTGTTCTTTGAAATTTAATTTTGCGCACCCTCCAAGGCTCAAGGACCATTGTGAAAGAAGTGGCAGAAAGAATATAAAAGCCAAAGGAAGGGGAGGAACGCTTTACAATATTTTTATGATATTCATGGCCTCACAGTGGCTACATAAGACCTGCTTAATAGAAGGGAAAAAAATCATGACATCAAAATAGCAGACTAGTTGGAAAGAAGGGGTTCAGTGGAGGGGGGATTCCGGAAGGGGAAAAGGGAGGGTGGTGGGAAGGAACTGTGATCATGATATGTATGGAAGTTTAACAATAAGCCAGGTGTGGTGGTGCACGCCTTTAATCTCAGCACTCGGGAGGCAGAGGTAGGAGGATTGCATGAGTTCAAGGCCACCCTGAGACTACATAGTGAATTCCAGGTCAGCCTGGGCTATAGTGAGACCCTACCATGATAAAACCAAAACAAAAAGGGAGTGCTGGAGAGATGGCCTAATGGTTAAGGCATTTGCCGGCATAAGCCAAAGGACCCAGGTTCAATTGTCCAGGACCCACATAAGCCAGATACACAACGTGGCACATATGTTTGATTTCATTTACAATGGCTGAAGGGTGGTGTGCCCATTCTCTCTCTTTGTGCACCGCCCCCAAGTAAGTAAAAAAAAAAATTTTTTTTTAAAGAACCTTTTTTATAAAAAAAAGTTTAGGGCTGGAGAGATGGCTTAGCTGTTAAGCACTTGCCTGTGAAGCCTAAGGACCCACCCCATTCGAGGCTCGATTCCCCAATACCCACGTAAGCCATATGCACAAGGTGGCACTGTAAGACCCTGGAAGTGAGGACTCCCCGGGCTCTGTCTCGGGAAAGGCGATACCCAAAACACTCACGAGAAACGGTCTTGATGCAAACAGCAAGAGGAGTTTTATTCCAGCGTGCTGGGGTCCCTAGTCATACGCCACGCAGGGGTAGAGGACTGGAGGCCCCAAGGGTAGAATCAGGGCAGCTTTTATTGGATTCAAACAAAGGAGAGGAGAATTTATAACATGATTGGTTAACAATTAAAAATAATGTACATGTAGTATGCTCATTGGTTATGTGGTTTACTAAGGCATTTTGAGCCATCTTATCTAACTTGAGGATCACAAGTATGTATAACATTTGCTTGGTTTCTTCTGTCTGGCCCATTTCAAGGATTATTTTGGGTACTGGGCAGTTTGGGGTTTTTTCCAGTAACTGCAAAAATGCTGTGTCAGTTCAGCCCGGAAATAGAAACTCAGGCCTGTGAATATTCCTAGAGCCTGTCATGGCGTTACTTTAGTTCTTGCTTTTTTTTGCTTACATTCTCTATCTTCCTACACCTCTATCTATATACTTTTACATTACAATCTTTCCTTTTATGGTGCAAGCAGTTCACAGAAGCCAGATAAGCAGTTAGTTAGCTCATTTTTTGTTATCTCATTAGGCCAGAGTCACGTACTCAAAAGCCTGTTCTTTTTATTTAGGTTCATGCAGGAAGCAGGCTCTGAACCAGCAAGAAGGGTGATCTTCTACCTATTTGCTGGCAGAGAGCCAATTCTGGAATTTGAAGCATTTATGACTTTTTCCATCCTTTCAGACCATGTGGCCTCAGTTTGTTTCAGGGTTGGAGGATGTGGGAAACATGGAGTCTCAGGCTAGTCCCACCCACCCTGCAATTCTTACAATCTTTCTACCTCCTCTTCCACAATGCTCCCTGAGCCTTGGGGCAAGAAAAATAAAATAAAATAAACAAAAATAAAAAAGCCTTTATCCCAGCAATTTGAGGCAGAGGTAATATAAGATCGCTGAGAGTTCAAGGCCACCCTGAGACTACATAGTTAATTCCAGGTCAGCCTGGACCAGAGTGAAACCTTACCTTGCAAAACCAAAAAAAAAAAAAAAAAAAGATAGAGATCTAAATTTAGTGTTGCTTTCTCAGCAGATTCTGAGTCTCTGTGTTAGTAAGGTTTGAGTACCGCAGTGTCTGCGCCATTTGCATGGAGCTGGTTCTCAGGCTTGCCATGAAAACAGTATTCATGTCACCGCTTCCCCTGAAGTCATTAGACTTCTGGGCCTGGGCAGATGAGGTGGAGGTGACCCATCTCCTGGTACACAGTCGGCTCTCTCTTCTTGATGTGTCCATGTATCCCTGTTCTCCATATTCTTGTCCAGGTCACCTATGCATGTGGTGTCTCTCCCTGCTGTGATTATTTTAAAAGGTTTACTCATATTTATTTATTTATTTATTTATTTATTTATTTATTTATTTATTTAGTGACTGAGAAAGGGAGAGAGAGAGAATGGGCTTACCAGGGCCTCCAGCCAGTGCAAACGAACTCCAGACACATGTGCCACCATGTGCATCTGGCTTACATGGGACCTGGAGAACTGAAACTGGGCCCTTGGGCTTTGCAGGCAAGCACCTTAACTGCTAAGCCATCCCTCACCTTAACTGCTAAGCCATCTCTCCAGCCCCCCAATTTTTTTTAATGTGACAAGATCCAGCAGGAAGTCTAACAGTAACTTTGTGACTCTTAAACGGCAATAACTATAAATGATATTTCTTTTAAAAATAGTTTATTTATTTATGAGAGAGAGAGAGAGAGGAAAAGACAGGTAGAATGGCATGCCATATACTCCAGCCACTGAAAACAAACTCCAGATGCATGTGCCACCCTGTGTGTCTGGCTTACATGGGTCCTGGGTGTAAATGATATTTCAAATGATCTGTTACTCAGATATTATGAAAGTGTCTGGTTTCCATTGCTGCCAAAGCTTCAAGTATTGCTAATATTTCTGTGGTTTGCCTACATCTAAAAACGGAGGAAAATGACAATTCACAGGTGAGTGAGGACAGAAAAAGAGAGAGAGAGAGAAAGAGAGTGAATTTGCTTATTTCTCTTTGTATTTTACCCTGAATTCCCTTGAAGGACCTCATAGGAATCAGAAGCCACGAATACCGGGTTAATGAAAGATCTCAGACAAAGGCTAGAGAGTTGGCTCAGAGGCAAGAGGCTTGCCACAAAAGCATGAGGGCCTGAGAGAAACAAAGATTGCCTACGTTCAGTTCCCCAGGATCCATGTAAACAGCTGGGTACGAGTCCCCACACTTTGTAACCCAAGCCCTATGGGAAGCAGAAACTAGTGAATCTTTGGAGCTTATTTAAAAAAAAAAAAAAAAAAAACAGGGCTGGAGAAATGGCTTAGCAGTTAAGGCACATGCCTGTGAAGTCTAAGGACCCATGTTCGGTTCCCCAGTACCCATGTAAACCAGATGCACAAGGTGGCACATGTGTCGAGTTCATTTGCAGTGGCTGGAGGCCATGGTGCACCCATTCTTTCTGTCTGCCCCTCTTCTTTCTCTCTCAAATAACTAAATAAATAAGATATTTTAAAAAGCCAGGCGTGGTGGTGCACGCCTTTAATCCCAGCACTCTGGAGGCAGAGGTAGGAGGATCACCGTGAGTTTGAGGCCACCCTGAGACTATGTTAGCCTGGACTAGTGTGAAACCCTACCTCGAAAAGGCAAAAAAAAAAAAAAAAAAAAAAAAAAGATATTAAAAAAAACAACCAGGCAGGCGTGGTGGTACATGCCTTTAATCCCACCACTTGGGAGGCAGAGGTAGGAGAACTGCTGTGAGTTCAAGGCCACCCTGAGACTACAGAGTTAATTCCAGGTCAGCCTATAATAGAGTGAGACCCTATCTCAAAAAAAAAAAAAAAAGATACATGTGTCTGGAGTTCCTTTGCAGTGGCTGGAGGCCCTGGCGTGCCCATTCTCTCTCTCTCTCTCTCTCTCTCTCTCTTTCTGTCTGCCTCTTTCCCTCTCTCGCTCTCTCAAATAAATAAATAATAATATAAAAATGAAAAAAGAAACATTATATAATCGCTCCTCAAATGACTCCCACTCCACTTCAAATCCAGACCCCACCATGGACTAGGCCGTCCTTGGCGCTCTGGTACTCTGGGGATGCTCCATCTTCATCCTCTCCCTCACTGGTGCCCTGACCTGCTCCTTTCGCTCCAGTCACAGTCTCACCGGTGTCCTTGCACCGTTTCCTCCTCGGAGTCTGGGCCTTGGCGCACAAGCCACTCCACCTGCCATTCCCAGACTTCCTCACGACCCCCTGCTTCACATTTTGAGCCATCTTATCTATAACTTGAGGATCACAAGTATGTATAACATTTGCTTAGTTTCTTCTGTCTGGCTCATTTCAAGGATTATTTTGGGTACTGGGCAGTCTGGGGTTTTTTCAGTAACTGCAAAAATGCTGTGTCAGTTCAGCCCGGAAATAGAAACTCAGGCCTGTGAATATTCCTAGAGCCTGTCATGGCGTTACTTTAGTTCTTGTTTTTTTTTTTTTTTTTTGCTTACATTCTCTATCGTCCTACACCTCTATCTATATACTTTTACATTACAATCTTTCCTTTTATGGTGCAAGCAGTTCACAGAAGCCAGATAAGCAGTTAGTTAGCTCATTTTTGGTTATCTCATTAGGCCAGAGTCACGTACTCAAAAGCCTGTTCTTTTTATTTAGGTTCATGCAGGAAGCAGGCTCTGAACCAGCAAGAAGGGTGATCTTCTACCTATTTGCTGGCAGAGAGCCAATTCTGGAATTTGAAGCATTCCTTTCACTCCCACAGACAGGACAGGAGAGCATGTCCCAACCCTTGACACGACCCTCCACATGAAATGATAAAGTCAGCGTCGAACTTTTGCTGCTAGTGTTGGCGGCTGGGTTTGCAGCAAGAAATAGAGGGTTGGTCACTATGACAGTGGACTTCTATGTCCCTGGACCCTGGACACTCACTCCACCCCACTGTTCTGGAGAAGGAGCCTCTATCCCAGGTTTCCAGTGTGTTCTATGCTGTGATAGACATTCACTTGATGGATGTGCCTCCTTGGCAGATATTTGCGCTCACGCTGATGCCTCCTTTCCAAAAAGCTCTCAGTCCAAGACAGTCTTTTAATGACTTGTTTTACATGCCTGCTTGCATTTTGCTGGCTGCTTGAATTGTTTGAGATGCTATAGAGTCCTCAGCAACAGTTTGATTAATCGTTGCAGAAGTTGACTTCTGAGAGAAAGAGAAAGAGAGACAGAGAGACATTAAATAAGTGAACAGATTGTGAGAATGTGTCCGTTTGGGAATTCTTTGGGAAAGAAAATTGAACAAAGAAAAAAGGGAAATAGAATAATGAAAAGTTTATGAAGTTCTTGTAATTTCAGTTTTTTCCTTTCTGCTTTCCCTGATTCTCACTTGTTCAAATCAGAGGACAGGGATCTTTGAAATGACATTCCTCCCATTCTAGCTTATGTCTGATATTTTATGAGGGATTGATTCCAAGCAACCTACCATGATTTTTGACTTTTGTTTCTGCTTTGTTTTCTAGCAAAGGTCTCCACTCTGGGCCTAGACCTGGTCAATAATCAAGGTGGACTTCAGGGTGGCCTTAAAGCCTCAGGGTGATCCTATGATTCATTTGCCTCTGGTGCTGGTTAAAGAGGTGTCCTGGATTTTATCTTGTTTTTGTAAAGATGTTTTTGTTTGTTCTTCCTTATCGGCTCTAGCATCAACTTAACATCATCATCTCCCTTTGTACAATTCTGACATGAAAATGCATCCATAACTACCTAAGCTTCATTATGTCTGGAATAAGATTTAGACTGCGGGTAGAGTGGCATGTTTTTCAAGCTTAGTTCCTTTTTTGGTAGTGTCAAAGGACTGTCCTCTGCCCAGCTTGCCTGGAATGAACTAACTAGTCTCAGGTCTTGAACTCAGGTGATCCTCCTAACCCTCCTAAGTAAATAAATAAATAAAAGATGTGTACCCACAAAACAAAAGATCAGAAGGTAGGTGTCTCAGGTCCAGGCTGACCTCAATGCCTCATTGATTTCCCCCAGGCCATCCATGACTCTGCCTCCCAAGTGCTTTTTATGCATCTCCTTTACCAGGCTCAAAAATATTTTTCAAACTCTGGTTGTTTTCTGGGATCAACTTTTTAATTTTTCCAGATGTATTTATTTTTTTGAAAATGATGTAACATCATTCAGACAGAGAGACATAAGATTCTATTATGTAGCAATCCTTCTGCTACTTCTTTTTTTTTTTTTTTTTTTTTTTTTTTTTTTTTTGGACATCCAGGGTCTCACCCTGGCCCAGATACTCCAGAATTAACTATGAGGCTCAGGGTGGCCTTGAACTCATGGTGATCCTCAGGCACTGCCTCCTGAGTGCTGGGATTAAAAATGAGCAATGTGGCTCCAAAAAATATTTTAAAAAGGTGAAGTAATTTTTCTGTGATTAACTTAATTTACATGATCATAGCAGATGTAGATAGGGACTGGGACATGACATCATCCAGCTTATGTCTGAATATGGGCGCATTCCCCAGTGAGGGTTGAACTATTTTGGTTTTGCTTCTTTTTTTGGTTTTGCTTATGTAGGGTCTACTCTGGCTCCAGCTGACCTGGAATGCAGAATAGTATAAATAAATTTAACTCATGGTGATCCTTTACAGCTGCCTTGAGTCTGCATTTAAAGACGTGGTGCTAGTAAGAGAGATAGAAAGGTTTTTAAAAAGTTATTTGAATTTCTGGGATTAACTTTAATGTGGCACCACTGTTTATCTCCAGATGTATCTATTTTGGAGAGATGGCTCAACATCATTCAGGTTTTTGTCTGGGGGCCTAAGGACTCATGTTTGAAATATTGTATCCCCATGTTTTTTGAATGCACAAGCTTTTTTGAATAGGGTCCCACTCTGCTCAGATTGTCTTGAATATAACACAAGTATCTGTAAAAATCTTGAACTACTAAAAGATGGACCTTTTATAGAATTATATCTGTGTTTGCTTCCCTAGTGCTGAGATTAAAGGTGCCACTATGCCTGGATAATTTTTGTTTGTTTGTTTTTGTTTTTAGGTAAGGTTTCACTTTAGCTTAGGCTGACCTGGAATGAATTCACTATGTAATCTCAGAGTGACCTTGAACTCACAGCAGTTCTCCTACCTCTGCCTCCCAGTGCTGGGATTAGGCGTGCGCCACCACGCCTGGCTCATTCTTTTAAAAAAATTTTATTTTTGCCGGGCGTGGTGGTTTGCCTTTAATCCCCAGCACTCGGGAGGCAGAGGTAGGAGGATGGCGGGGAGTTCAAGGCCACCCTGAGACTACATCATTAATTCCAGGTCAGCCTGGACCAAGTGAAACCCTACCTTGCAAAACCAAAAAAAAAAAAAAAAAAAAAAAAAAAAAAAATTATTTTCATTTATTTATTTGAGAGAGAAAGTGGCAGGGAGAGAAAGAATGGGCCACTAGGGCCTCTAGCCACTGCAGATAAACCCCAGACACATGTGTCACCATGTGCATCTGGCTTATGTGGGTCTGGGAATCGAACCTACAGGTTCTTTGGCTTTGCAGGCAAACGCCTTAATCACTAAACCATCTCTCCAGCCCTCCTTCATTTTTAATGCAGTTCAATTTGTCATTTCTTTATATATATTTGGTATGTGTGTGTGGGGTTAGAAAATGGGCAATCTCTAAACACTGCAAATGAACTCCAGTTACATGCATCACTTTGTCGGTGTATTGGAGAATCAAAACCTGGGCCAGCAGGCTTTGAAAGCAAGCACCTTTAACCACCAAGCCATTTCCCCAGCCCAATTTGTCACTTACTATCATTGGTTAGCAGGAAAATTATAATAGCATAATTTAGAATTTTATCAAACAAACTCCAAATACGTAACATTAAAAGAAACTATTTCTGAGCCCAGCATCATGGCTCACAACTATAATCCAGCACTAAAAAAGTTAATGTAGGAGGATCCCTGTGAGTTCATGACCAGCCTGGCAGCTTGGGACAACTGAATTCCACATCAGTCTTGGCTAGAGTGAGACCCTGTTTCAAGAAAGAAAAAGAACAATAACTAGTTTGTTTTTTTTTTTTTTTTTTTTTGGTTTTCGAGGTGGGTTTCACTCTGGTCCAGGCTGACCTGGAATTCACTATATAATCTCAGGGTGGCCTTGAACTCTCAGTGATCCTCCTACCTCTGCCTCCAGTGCTGGGATTAAGGTGTGTGCCACCACGCCCGGCTTCCACTATGTAGTTTTTAAAAAATATTTTATTGCCGGGTGTGGTGGTGCCGCTTTAATCCCATCACTTGAGGATCAGAGGAAGAGGATTGCCGTGAGTTCAAGGTCAGCCTGGGCTAGAGTGAGACCCTACCTCGAAAATATGTATATATTCATAGAGAGAGAGAAATATAGATAGGAGAGAATGAGTGTGCCAGGGCCTCTAGCCACTACAAATGAACCCCAGATGCATGCATGTACCACCTTATGCATCTGGCTTATGTGGGTACTGGGGGATCAGACCTGGGTCTTTAGGCTTCACAGGTAAGCACCTTAACTGCTAAGCCACCTCTCCAGCCCAAGAAATAGTTTTTATTTTATTTTTTTGGTTTCTCGAGGTAGGGTCTCACTCTAGCTCAGGTTGACCTGGAACTCACTATGAGTTTCAGGATGGCCTTGTACTCATTGCAATCCTTCTACCTCTGCCTCCCAAATGCTTTGATTAAAGGTGTGCACCACCAAGCCAAGCCCAAGAAGAAGTTTGAATATCTCTACATTATACACAGAAATAAATGTGGTGCATTCTCTTGTAAGCTAATTCAGCAGAAATATATTGATCTACTTTGGAGATGATTTGGCCTTTTTGTTCAGGAGCATCAAGTAGGAAAGTTGTTAACTAATAGGTTTAAAGAATGGAAAAATGTTTCAAGAATAAAAAGGAAGCATTCTGACTTATCCCCACAAATGCTGTCAACATTTCAGGCTAGCAGAAAGGTACAGTTCATAAAATCCTATTTACTGCTGCAATATTTAAAAGAAAATGCTTATTTTTCATAATGTAGCAAAAATAAAGTTGGAAAAAACTCAACTAGTGATCATATAAAAGACTGTAAGCAAGCTTTCAGAGCAAAGCCCATAATACAGTATATGCAAGGAAGTCACAGAAGCTCTTTGTTTTTTTTTTAATTTTTATTTTATTTTATTTTTGGTTTTTGAGGTAGGGTCTCACTCTGGTTCAGGCTGACCTGGAATTAACTATGTAGTCTCAGGGTGGCCTTGAACTCATGGCGATCCTGCTACCTCTGCCTCCCCAGTGCTGGGATTAAAGGTGTGCGCCACCACGCCCTGCTCACAGAATCTGTTTGTGAACATGCAACTGTTCTACTGCATCTGTAGGACGCTGACATCGTTTTGAGGTGAGTGTTCTTTGAAATTTAATTTTTGCACCCCCCAAGGCTCAAGGACCATTGTGAAAGAAGTGGCAGAAAGAATATAAAAGCCAAAGGAAGGGAGGAACGCTTTACAATATTTTTATGATATTCATGGCCTCACAGTGGCTACATAAGACCTGCTTAATAGAAGGGAAAAAATCATGACATCAAAATAGCAGACTAGTTGGAAAGAAGGGGGTTCAGTGGAGGGATTCGGAAGGGAAAAGGGAGGGTGGTGGGAAGGAACTGTGATCATGATATGTATGGAAGTTTAACAATAAGCCAGGTGTGGTGGTGCACGCCTTTAATCTCAGCACTCGGGAGGCAGAGGTAGGAGGATTGCATGAGTTCAAGGCCACCCTGAGACTACATAGTGAATTCCAGGTCAGCCTGGGCTATAGTGAGACCCTACCATGATAAAACCAAAACAAAAAGGGAGTGCTGGAGAGATGGCCTAATGGTTAAGGCATTTGCCGGCATAAGCCAAAGGACCCAGGTTCAATTGTCCAGGACCCACATAAGCCAGATACACAACGTGGCACATATGTTTGATTTCATTTACAATGGCTGAAGGGTGGTGTGCCCATTCTCTCTCTTTGTGCACCGCCATTCAAGTAAGTAAAAAAAATTTTTTAAAGAACCTTTTTATAAAAAAAGTTTAGGGCTGGAGAGATGGCTTAGCTGTTAAGCACTTGCCTGTGAAGCCTAAGGACCCACCCCATTCGAGGCTCGATTCCCCAATACCCACGTAAGCCATATGCACAAGGTGGCACTGTAAGACCCTGGAAGTGAGGACTCCCCGGGCTCTGTCTCGGGAAAGGCGATACCCAAAACACTCACGAGAAACGGTCTTGATGCAAACAGCAAGAGGAGTTTTATTCCAGCGTGCTGGGGTCCCTAGTCATACGCCACGCAGGGGTAGAGGACTGGAGGCCCCAAGGGTAGAATCAGGGCAGCTTTTATTGGATTCAAACAAAGGAGAGGAGAATTTATAACATGATTGGTTAACAATTAAAAATAATGTACATGTAGTATGCTCATTGGTTATGTGGTTACTAAGGCATTTTGAGCCAACTTATCTATAACTTGAGGACCACAAGTATGTATAACATTTGCTTGGTTTCTTCTGACTGGCCCATTTCAAGGATTATTTTGGGTACTGGGCAGTTTGGGGTTTTTTCCAGTAACTGCAAAAATGCTGTGTCAGTTCAGCCCGGAAATAGAAACTCAGGCCTGTGAATATTCCTAGAGCCTGTCATGGCGTTACTTTAGTTCTTGCTTTTCTTGCTTACATTCTCTATCATCCTACACCTCTATCTATATACTTTTACATTACAATCTTTCCTTTTATGGTGCAAGCAGTTCACAGAAGCCAGATAAGCAGTTAGTTAGCTCATTTCTTGTTATCTCATTAGGCCAGAGTCACGTACTCAAAAGCCTGTTCTTTTTATTTAGGTTCATGCAGGAAGCAGGCTCTGAACCAGCAAGAAGGGTGATCTACCTATTTGATGGCAGAGAGCCGATTCTGGAATTTGAAGCATTTATGACTTTTTCCATCCTTTCAGCACATGTATCTGGAGTTTGTTTTCAGGGGTTGGAGGTCTTTGGTGTGCACATTCTCTCTTTTTCTGTTTGTCTCTCAAATAAATAAGCACCTATTCTCTCCCTCTTTCCCTCTCTCACCCCCTTCTCTCTGTCAAATAAATCAATAAAAATAAAATAAAATAAACAAAAATAAAAAAGATCATATCTAAAAATTTGAAATTCATAATATAAATTTTAAAAAGTTTAACAAGCAGGGCATGATAACACAGGCCTTTAATCCTAGCACTTGGTTGGCCAAGGTAAGAGGATCACCATGAATTCGAGGCTAGCCTGAAACTATATATTAAATTTCAGGAGCCGGGTGTGGTGGCACACGCCTTTAATCCCAGCATTCAGGAGGCAGAGGTAGGAGGATCACTGTGAGTTCGAGGCCACCCTGAGACTACATAGTGAATTCCAGGCCAGCCTGGACTAGAGTGAAACCCTACCTTGAAAAACAAAAAAAAAAACAGAAGTTTAACAAGCTAGGGAGATGGTTCAGCTGCTAAAGGCACTTACTTGCAAAGCCTGGTGTATCCATTTAAAGCCAGATCCACAAAGTGGTGCATGTGCAGCGGCCCTAGCCTACCCATTCTCATTCTTTCTGTGCTTGCAAATAAATATTTAAAATTTTTTATTTATGTATTATGAGAGAGAGAGAGAGAGAGAGAGAGAGAGAGAAGGAGGGAGGGAAGGAGGGAGGGAGGGAATGGGTGCACCAGGGCCTCTTGCCACTGCAAACGAACTCCAGATGTATGTGCCACCATGTGCATCTGGCTTATGTGGGATCTGGGGACTTGAAACTGGGGCCTTAGGCTTCACAGGCAAATGCCTTAACACTAAGCCCAATAAATCTCTCCAGCCCAATAAATACTTTTAAAAATACTGTTTTTTTCCATTTACTTATTATTTTTTTTTAAAAAACCCGATTATACACTTTTATCTCCTCCCATCATTCCTGTTTCCCTGGGTTCCTCCTCTGTGGGGTTATGGAATTTACCTTGGAGTCATGAAGGCCTCAGTCAGTCTCAGTGAGATAGTGGGAGAACTGTGCCTCAGGGTATTCCCACCCACTCTGCAGCTTTTACAATCTTTCTGCTCCCTCTTCTGCAATGTTCCTTGAGCCATGGCAAGCCTGTTGGCAGTCTGATTTATTGTTGAGTTCTCTGTAGCCTCTGGATTTCTGCTTTGACAGGTTGTGCTTGATCATAACCGTGTCTGCCACCATGACCCCGAAGCTGGTTGTCAGGTTAGTAGTAAGAGCAGTGTTCATGGTGCTGCTTCCACTGCAAGTTGTCCTTGGATCATAGGAATACAGGAAGGGGAAGAAATCAAGGCCAAGGGCATAGAGAATATCTTCAACAAAATTATTGAAGAAAGTTTTCCCAACCTTACAAAAGAGATGAGCTCAGCCGGGCGTGGTGGCTCACGCCTTTAATCCCAGCACTTGGGAGGCAGAGGTAGGAGGATGCCGAGAGTTCGAGGCCACCCTGAGACTACATAGTGAATTCCAGGTCAGCCTGGACCAGAGTGAGACCCTACCTCGCAAAAAAAAAAAAAAAAAAAAAAAAAAAAAGAGATGAGCTCATACTGGAGGTGCATGGGGCACCAAATAGACAGGACCAGAGAAGAGACACCTTGCAACACGTAATAATCAAAACACTAAATACAGGAAATGAAAGAGTTCTAAAATCTGTTAGAGAAAATCACCTCATAACATACAGAGGTAAGCCATTCAGAATTACCTCAGATTTTTCAATGGAAATTCTTAAAGCCAGAAGAGCTTGGAATGAAGTGTTTCAAAAATTAAATAAATACTTTTTTAAAAAAAATTTTAAGGGCTAGAGAGATGGCTTAGCAGTTAAGGTGTTTGCCTGTGAAGCCCAGGGACCCAGGTTCAATTCCCCAGGGCTCACGTAAGCCAGATGCACAAGGTAGCACATGCATCTGGAGTTTGTTTACAGTGGCTGAAGGCCCTGGTGCGCCCATTCTTTCCCTCTCATTCTTTCTCTCTCTCTCCCCTCCCTCTTTCTATCTCTCTCTCAAATAAATGAAATAAAAAAGTTTAACAAAGAGAAAAATTGTATGAGAAGAGGCCCTTTAGCCCTGAAAGCTTATTATGTATATTGTCCCTTCTATCACATGGAGTAAAGTCCATCTTGACTCTTGCAAGCTAGAATCATTATGAAAATAAGAACATTTGAATTTGACTGAGGGTACCATTAAATGTTTTTGGATTTTAGATGGCACATGAACATATAAAAAGAAAATCGGGGGCTGAAGAGATCATTTAGTGGTTAAAGCTCTTGCCTGTGAAGCCTAAGGACACAGGTTTGATTCCCCACTACCCACGTAAAGCCAGATCCACAGGGTGCTACATGTGTCTGGAGTTAATGTGCAGTGGCTGGAGGCCCTGGCGCTCCCATTTATATTCTCTCTCAAATAAAAAGAATCAGTATTTCACTTGAGAGGTTAGACATACCTGGATGTTGTCCTGCCACCTAGCGGCCATCAACAACATCACTCGTCATGGCAAAGGAACCAGATGCTTCACTTCTTGATCTGGCTTACAACTTTGAGGTAGCTAAAAACAGGAACCTGAAAAAAAAAGTTATTAATAATATTTAAAAAATATTATTTATTATTTGAGAGAGAGAGAGAGAGAGAGAGAGAGAGAGAGAGGAGAGGGAGAATGGGCACTCCAGGGCCTCCAGCCATTGCAAACGAACTCCAGATGCGTGTGCCCCCTTGTGCATCTTGCTTATGTGGGTCCTGGAGAATCCAACCGGGATCCTTTGGCTTTGCAGGTAAATGCCTTAACTGCTAAGCCATCTTTCTAGCCCAATAATAAATAAAATATAAATAAAAATAAAAGTCCTGAGGCATTTATGAGGTACATATTAATGTTATGATGTGGAATATATAGGGTTAGTTTCTTCACTAAAATGATGAAGTTGGGCTGGGGTCATGGCTCCGTGAATAAAGCACTTGCTTGCCAGATGCCTCATAACATAATCCAGACACTATGGTGGGCTTCTATAATTGGGAAGGGAGGCAGAGACAGGAGAGTTTCCCTGAAGCAAGCAAGCCCTAAAGGAGAGACCTTGCCTCAAAACAAGGTAGAAAGTTGTTCTCTGACCTTAATGCTTACACAATAATAAAGGTTTTTTCCCTACAAAAAATGAGCAGTTTTTTTTTTAAATAGAACACTGAGCTGAAGAGATGGCAGTCATTAAAGAGTTTGCCAGCAAAGCCAATGGACCCATGTTTGATTCCATAGTACCCATGTAGAGCCAGATGAACAAGGTGGCACATGTGTCTGTAGTTCATTTGCAGTGTCTAGAGGCCCTGGCATGCTCATTCTCTGTCTGTCTCTCTCCTGTCTCTTTCTCTCTTTCAAGGTAGGGTCTCACCCTAGTCCAGGTGGATCCAGAATTCACTATGTAGTCTCAGGGTGGCCTCAAACTCATAGCCATTCTCTTGTCTTTGCCTCCCAAGTGCTAGGATTAAAGGAGTGTGCCACCAGGCTCAGGCATCTCTCTCTTAAATAAATAAAATATTTAAAAAAATAGAACAGGGAGGAGTGCTGTGAGTTCCAGGCCAGCCTGAAACTACATAGTGAATTCCAGGTCATTTTGGGCTAGAGCAAGACCCTACCTCAAAAAACAAAACAAAACAAACTAGCCAGGCATGGTGGCACACACCTTTAATCCCAGCACAATTTTTTTTTGTTTGTTTTTTTGAGGTAGGGTCTCACTCTGGTTCAGGCTGACCTGGAATTAACTATGTAGTCTCAGGGTGGCCTCGAACTCTTGGCGATCCTCCTAACTCTGCCTCCCAAGTGCTGGGATTAAAGGCATGCACCACCACACCCGGCTTCCAGCACAATTTTTTTTTTTTTTTTTTGGTTTTGTGAGGTAGGGTCACACTCTGGTCCAGGCTGACCTGGAATTAACTATGTAGTCTCAGGGTGGCCTCGAACTCTTGGCGATCCTCCTACCTCTGCCTCCCGAGTGCTGGGATTAAAGGCGTGCGCCACCACGCCCGGCTCCAGCACAAATTTTTAAAGGAAAGTTTTTAGGTTAAGAAATGATCCTGTACAATGATCCTGTCTGCAAAGGAATCCACAAACATTTGTACAAAGAGGAAGTGTCAGTGTTCTCACTGTTCAAACAACCTGAGGTGACATTACTCTGACTCCTAGAATACTGCTTCAGCATTGCTAATGAACTGGTTGGGAAGCTCAAGGTGGTGGGTGTCCTCACCAGTAACTTTATTTATTTATTTATTATTTATTTATTTATTTATTTTTATTTTTGTAGGGTCTCGCTGTAGCTCAGGCTGACCTGGAATTCACTATGTAGTCTCAGGGTGGTCTCAAACTCATGACAATTCTCCTACCTCTGTCTCCCAAGTGCTGGGATTAAAGGTGCGTGCCACCATGCCCGGCATCACCAATAACTTTAGAGAAGTCAGTTGGACATGATGGTATGGCTGGTTGATGTCTAAAAAAAAAAAAAAAATCACAATAACCCCCAGAAAGCCAAATGTCGCATGTTCTCTCTCATATGTGGATCCTAGCTACAACTGATTGGACTTCTATGTGAGTAGGAACAAAACTCAGTAGCAGAAGCCAGCAAGCTAGAAAGGGGATATAAAGGGAATAGACAGGGAGGGGGGACTGAATAGGATGGTATTGTATATATGTAAGTAAAAGAACAGATTAATGGGGGTGAAAAGGCCTAAGTGAGGTCAGGGGAAGAGATTGAGTAAAGGAAAGGTGGAGGGAGGGCTAATCAAAATCCAAGAGGATATAAATAAGTTATGGAAACCTACTTTTCTGGACAATGGAAAACTCAGAAGCAATAGATTGTTACTAGAAAATTTTCAGTGCCAGGGATGGGATACCTTCCAGTGAGTTGTTGGCCGAGATAGCACAGATACCCCCAAAACATTATAGGCCATTGTTAAGGCCCTTGGTTTCCCACCAGGAATAAATGGTAAGACCCTATTGCTGAAGTATCCACATACTTGGGCTGCAAGGTCACTGAGAAAACCTGCTGGAGCTGAGCTGAAAGCCTTCTCCATGTGGGCCAGCTGAGTGAAAGGTAGAAAAAGCTACACTGCATGCAGCTGAATGGGAGAGAGAAAACACCAGTGAAGATACTCAACAGTGAACACTGCAAGCTTTAAATTTGGCCAGCCAGGTGCAATAGTGGTATGTCTGTTATGGGGGAAACCAACTGCTCTCTAATTGGACTGGAGGCCCACTCCATGGGAGGGAATACATCCCTGATACTGAAAACCTACAACAGGGGTAGTCATGAGCCCTAGGGTGTAACATCTGCTGGTGTCTGGCTAAACGTATATACTATGCTCACCAAACTGCCCAGTAAGCACTTCTCTTAATGTCCACACCCATATGTTAATGCTATTCTCACTTTTGGTTAGAGAAACTTCCTTTTTCAGACGGTGATGACCTTGGGATGACTCAGAAGGCACCGTGTGCTGAGAAGAAGTGACAGAGGAGTGCTTAGCACTGAAACATCTCAAACCTACCTTTTAAGGCTCAGGGTCCATTGCAGAAGAGGTGGCAGAAAGAATATAAGAGCCAAAGGAAGGGTACGACTCCTTGCAATGTGCTCCACCAGACAAAAAATGGCCTGGATATCCCTGACCTCGCAGTGCCTGAAACTACCTACATAAGACCATCATAATAGGAGGAAAAGATCATGACATCAAAATACAAGAAAGACTGATTGAGAGGGGGAGGGGATATGATGGAGGGTGGAGTTTCAAAGGGGAAAGTGGGGGGAGGGAGGAAAGTACCATGGGATATTGTCTACAATTAAAGAAGTTGTCAATTAAAAAAAAGTTAAAAAAAAAAAGAGAAGAGAGAAAAGAGAGAGAGAGAGAGAGAGAGAGAGAGAGAGAGAATGATTGCATCAGGGCCTTTCAGCCACTGTGAAGGACTCCAGACACATGTGCTTCTTTATGCACATGTGTGACATTGCACACTTGCATCTCTTTTGTGTCTGGCTCTATGGGTGACCTGGAGATTTGAACAAGCATTCTTAGGCTTCACAGGCAAGAGCCTTAACCACTAAGCAATCTCTCCAGCCCTATTTTACTTTTTTTTTTTTGTTTTTTCATTTCTCGGTTTTTCAAGGTAGGGTCTCACTCTAGCCCAGGCTGACCTGGAATTCACTATGTAGTCTCAGGGTGGCCTCGAACCTACAGCGATCCTCCTACCTTTGCCTCCCGAATGCTGGGATTAAAGGCGTGTGCCACCATGCCCGGCTATTTTACTTTTTTTTTTTTTTTTTTTTGGTTTTTCAAGGTAGGGTCTCACTCTGGTCCAGGCTGACCTGGAATTAACTATGTAGTCTCAGGGTGGCCTTGAACTCATGGTGATCCTCCTACCTCTGCCTCCCGAGTGCTGGGATTAAAGGCGTGCGCCACCACGCCCGGCTCTATTTTACTTTTTAAAAAAGATATTTTATTTATTTATTTGGGGGGACGGGGGAGAGAGAAAGAGAGATTGGGCATGCCAGGGCTTCTGGCCATGGTCAACAAACTCCAGACACATGCACCTCCTTGTGGCTTACATGGGTCCTGGGCAATCGAACTAGAGTCCTTAGGCTTTGCAGGCAAATGCCTTAACTGCTAAGCCATTCCCTCAGCCCCTGTTTTACTTTTTTAATGTTTTCACAATTCCATACATGTATATGATGTAGATGGGCGTGGTGGTACACGCCTTTAATCTCAGCACTCCGGAGGCAGAGGTAGGAGGATCACTGTGAGTTCAAGCCTGGGGCTACATAGCGAATTCCAGGTCAGTCTGAGCTAGAGTGAGACCCTACCTCCAAAAAAAAAAAAAAAAAAAAAAAAAAAAAAAAGCCAGGTGTGGTGGCGCATGCCTTTAATCCCAGCACTTGGGAGGCAGAGGTAGGAGTATCACTGTGCGTTCGAGGCCACCCTGAGACTACATAGTGACGCCAGAGAGAAAGGGGCGGCACAGGGGCTCAGACAATAACCAGTGCCACCCAGCTGAACTCCCAGCCAGGAACCCAGGGCAACATGGTGTGGGCGGCTCTGACTCTCCCCTAAGGCCAGTGCAGGTGGTGGTTAAGCAGGCCTCCCATCCATGAGCATGCTGCTGGAGAAGATACCCTCCGGGAGACAAGGAAGAGGCTGGGGGCCATCACTTGATTTACAGGTGGCCAGCGCGTGGGAGGAGCCTGGCTGAGGGCGGGCTGTCAGTGCTGACCAAGTCTATCTACCAACTCGGAGAACTCAGGGATGCTGGCACATTTGCCCATGCTGGTACCTGCAGAGCCTCGGAGGAAGCCAGCGAGGATGCCCAGCAGAAGAGGAAGCCTCTCTACCCATCCAGTCCCCCCTCCTCGCAGTGACTGAGCTTCGGTTGCCATTGCTTGAGGCATCCCCTCTAGAGGGGCAGAGGAGCCGGAGAAAAACACGATCCTGCAGGATCTGGTCGTGCATAAAGTCAACTGCTACATTCCGTTTCTCCCTGTCCTCTGGTTAGCATCTCCAACTCGGTCCAAGGGGGATCCGAGACCACAACTAATAAGTCCCCAGCCTCAAAGGAGGCGAGGCTGCGGGAATCGAGTCTTACAAAAAGCAAGGGAGGGGCCGGAGAGATGGCTTAGAGGTTAAGGAATTTGCCTGCCTAGCCAAAGGATCCTGGTTTGATTCTCCAGGACCCACGTAAGCCAGATGCACAAGGGGGCACATGCATCTGGAGTTCGTTTGCAGTGTCTAGAGGCCCTGGCGCACCCCATTCTCTCTCTCTCTCTGCCTCTTTCTCTCTCTCTTAAATAAATGAATATTAAAAAAAAAAACCCAAAAAACAAAAAGCAAGAGATGTCTGCCTGCAGAAACAGGAAAGCGCATGGAGGCACCTTCCAAGGTTTCAGTCTTGGTCCTCTTACATCCCTGGAAAGGAGGGCACCATGTGACAGGCACAGAGGCTCAGCTAGGTAGAGGTAGGTGGGAGTGCCCTGGGTGGGGTTCAAGTCCGAGGATGGCAGGCCTCCTCTCAGAAGATCCAGCCACTATGCATGGGCCGGTGGTACCTCAGGGATGACGATTCCAAGGGACTCTAGGCAAGGTTTGAGAAAGGGCAGCATGTGATGTTGCACATAGAGGCCAAGGCAGTAGGATCACCAATAGTTCAAGGTCAGTCTAGGTTACATAGGTGTCCTGCTCCATCACTCTTCCACATTATTACATTTCCTTCAAAGGGAGTCATTCACTAAACGTGGAGCTGTCATTTTCCATCAGACTGCCTGGCCACTGAGACCTAGAGATTGTCCTGTCTCCACAGAAGTGAGGTTACAGACATGCAGTTACTGGGGCCACAGCCTGCTTTTATTTTTATTTTTCCAGAGGTAGAGTCTCCATCTAGCTCAGGCTGACCTGGAATTCACTCTGTAATCTCAGGGTGGCCTCAAATTCACAACGATCCCCCTACCTCTGGCTCCCAAGTATTGGGATTAAAGGTGTGTGTGCCACCATGGCAGGCTTTAAAAATTTTATTTTAAAAAATGTATAATCCACTGGACGTAGTGGCACATGCCTTTAGCCTGATTTCAGCACTTGGGAGGCCGAGGTAGGAGGATCACCATGAGCTCAAGGCCACCTGGAGACTACATAGTGAATGCCAAGTCAGCCTGGGCTACAGCGAGACCCTATTTAAAAAAAAAAGTATATTCCCCTTTATTTCACACAGATATTGGTGGCCATCATGCTGATCTGTGCCGCTCTTAAGAATATTCGAGGAAGGCATTGCAGCACCATCTCTTCTAGAAGGTTGTGTGACATTCAGAGATATATATTTACAAGAGCTTGGTTGATGGGGATAGCAAACTGCCAGCTGTTACGTCCCCTGCTTCTATCCAGAAGAACTTCTTTTGGAGCATTTATTTATTTATTTTTTAAATTAAAATTTAACACAAGGGCTGGAGAGATGGTTTAGGGGTTAAAGCACTTGCCAGCAAAGCCAAAGGATTCAGGTTTGATTCCCCAATACCTATGTAAAGCCAGATGCACAGGTGGCATATGGATCTGGAGTTGGTTTGCAGTGGCTATAGGCCCTGGTGCACCCATTCTCTCTCTCTATATGGCCCCCTCAAATAAATAAATAAAATAAAATAATAAATCAAATGCTTTTTTTTTTTTTTTTTTTTTTTTTATCTTTTGAGGTAGGGTCTCGCCCTAGCCCAGGCTGACCTGGAATTTCACTATGTAGTCTCAGTCTGGCATCAAACTCAGGGTGGTATTCCTACCTCTGCCTCCAGAGTTCTGGGATTAAAGGCGTGTGCCACATATACAGCAAAACAAATGCTTTTTATGATCTGTCATTGGATTTCTGAGCTGTGTAACTGCAAGTTTAAAAAAAATTATTTTTTAATCCCAGCACTCGGGAGGCAGAGGTAGGAGGATCGCTGAGAGTTCGAGGCCACCCTGAGACTACATAGTTAATTCCAGGTCAGCCTGGACCAGAGTGAGACCCTACCTCAAAAAAAAAAAAAAAAAAAAAAAAATTATTTATTTATTTAAGAGAGAGAGAGGCAGACACAGAGAGAGAGGGTGGGCACACCAGGACCTCTAGTTATTGCATGTGACCTCCAGATACATGTGCCACCTTGTGCATCTGGCTTATGTGGGTACTGGGGAATTGATCCTGGATCTTTAGGCTTCACAGGCAAGTGCCTTAACTGCTGAGCCATGTATCCAGCCCTAACTGCAAATTTTATGCGCATGTATGGAAGGATTTGCCATCTCTTTGGAGCCCTGGAGCATATTTTTATACATTTGCAACTTGGGACAGGAAATCGGCTTTATTATAGTAACTGACAACTCAGAAGGCCCAAGCACCTTTTGAACAGAAAGGTAACTTTCAACTGCTGTCCAGCAGGTGGCAGAGTTGCTATAGGGATTGAAATGTCTTTGGATAAGACAGCTCCTCCCAATTTCATACGATTTTTCTCTTGGGACCCAGGGAAAGAGGCAGTTGAGAAACGAAGGGAGTTTCTTGGTGTTTCATTGAAAGATTTTAAGTCATTCAGTGATTCTGTTTTTCCTTTTAGTACTGGTTTAGCCTAGCGGTGAGGGTTATTTACCGTTTCATCAGGAATATGAAATGACGGGAATTATTACATATGCCAGCAAAACTCTTCCTCTCTGCGCCACCCCCGACCCCCAAGCTTTAACTCTTAAGTTCTCTTCTAGTTATATAAAGCTCATTTTCTCCAGGTGTGGTGGCGCACACTTTTAATCCCAGTACTTGGGAGGCAGAGGTAGGAGGATTGCTGTGAGTTCGAGGCCAGCCTGAGACTACATAATAATTAGTGAATTTCAGGTCAGCCTACCTTGAACAACCAAGAACAAAAAACAAAACAAAACAAAACAAAACAAACAAAACAAAAAACCCAAATTCATTTTCAGGTATTATTAAGGTTTTCCTGTAATTTATAGGTATCTTTAGGATTGATTCTTTGTCTTTGTTTTTGTTTTTGTTCTTTTTGGAGGTAGGGTCTCACTCTAGCCCAAGCTGACCTGGAACTCCCTCTGTAGTTCCAGGTTGGTCGCAAGCTCACAGTGATCCTCCTACCTCTGCTTGGGATTAAAAGTAAGGGCCACCATGCCTGGCTGGATTCATTTTTTTTTTCAAGATGAATGCAGTTATTGAGAGGGGACTTGAACCCACCCCAGCATCTTTGTATAAAATAAAACAGTAGATGGTGCTTACTCACCTCTTTAAAAAACTATTTATTTATTTATTTATTTATTTTATTTTTGTTTTTTGAGGTAGGGTCTCACTCTGGCCCAGGCTAACCTGGAATTAACTATATAGTCTCAGGGTGGCCTCAAACTCATGTCAATTCTCCTACCTCTGCCTCCTGAGTGCTGGGATTAAAGGCGTGCACCACCACGCCCGGCTAAAACAATTTTATTTACTTGGGCTGGAGAGATGGCTTAGCAGTTTGTTTTTGCCTGCAAAAACAAAGGACTCAAGTTTGATTTCCCTGGACCCACATGAGCCACATAAGCCAGATGCACAAGGGGGGGGGTGCATGTGTCTGGAGTTTGTTTGCAGCAGCTAGAGGCCCTGGCACGCCCATTCTCTATCTGCCTCTTTCTCTCTCAAAAATAAGTAAGAAAATTTTTATTTACTTATTTGATCAAGAGAAAGAGGGAGAGAGAGAGAGAGAGAGAGAGAGAGAGAGGGAGGGGGAAAGAGAAAGAAACAGAGAAAGAATGGGCTTGCCAGGGTCTCTAGCTGCTGCAAACAAACTCCAGATGCATGTACTCTCTTGTGCATCTGGCTTATGTGAATACTTGGGGAGTTGAATCTGGGTCCTTAGGCTTTGCAAACAAGTGCCTTAACTGCTAAGCCATCTCTCCAGCTCTAAAAATACTTTTTTACGAGGTAGGGTCTCACTCTAACTCAGGCTGACTTGGAATTCACTGTGTAGTCTCAGGGTGGCCTTGAATTCCTGGCAATCCTCCTACCTCTGCCTCCCGAGTGCTGGGATTAAAGGCGTGTGCCACCATGCCCGGCTTCTAAAAAGTTTTTTTATTGAAAACTTCCAAAAATTCAAACACTATACCATGATCATATCCCTTCCCACCACCCTCATTTTCCACTTCCCCAATCCCCCTCCAAGGAATGTATTCTTTTTTTTTCCAATTATTCTCTCTTCCATTTTGAGGTCATCATTTTTCCTTATATTATGCAGGCCTTGTGTAGGTAGTGTCAGCTATTGCTAGGTCACAAATATCAAGGTTACTCACCTCTTGTTGGGAAATTATTAGTATCGAATTAATATTCAACTCTTCCTGGGTTTCTGTGGTATATACATTTGCATAGACAAGAAGCACTCTTTTTAAAAAATATATTATTTATTTGAGGGAGAGACAGAGAGAGGGGAAGAGGCAGATAGAAAGAATGGGCATGTCAGGGCCTCTAGCCACTGTAAATGAACTCCAGACACATGCGCCTCCTTGTGCATCTGACTTACATGGGTCCTGGGGAATTGAACTAGGGTCCTTAGGCTTCGTAGGCAAATGCCTTAACCACTAAGCCATTTCCCCCCAGCCCAAGAAACACTCTTTATCCACAGATCCAGTCCAATGTATTTTTATTTTTTTTTAGTGTTTTGAGGTAGGGTTTTACTCTAGCCCAGGCTGACTTGGCATTCACTTTGTAGTCTCAGGGTATCCTTGAACTCACAGTGATCCTCCTACCTCTGCCACCCAAGTGCTGGCATTAAAGACCATGCCTGGCCTTTTTTTTTTTTTTAAAAAATATATTTTTATTTATGACAGAGAGAGAGAGAGAGAGAGAGAGAGAGAGAGAGAGAGAGAGGGAGGGAGAGAGTGGGCACACCAGGACTGCCAGCTGCTGCAAATGAACTCCAGATGCATGTGCCACCTTGTACATCTGGCTTACATGGGTCCTAGGGAATCGAACCTGGGTCCTTTGGCTTTGCAGGCAAGTGCCTTAACCATTAAGCCAACTCTCCAGCCCTATGTTCTACTTTTGTATGCAAAGGAAAAGATCTGGGGTCCTTGGTTGTTAATGCAGATTCTAGGTCCCATTCTAGCAGTACTGATTCACTAAGTCTTATATAGGCTAGTTCTGGAAATCTATATTTCAAATAAGCACTTCTGGGTGATTCTGTTGTAGAGGACTGCACTGGGAGTGGAGATACAGTTTTGGTGTCTCTCCAGCCTAAGAGTGTATTTTTTCTTTTTTTTCTTTTCTTGGTTTTTCGAAGTAGGGTTTTGCTCTAGCTCAGGCTAACCTGGAATTCACTATGTAGTCTCAGGGTGGCCTCAAACTCTGGCATTTTTTTAAAACAAATGTATTTTATTTATTTATTTGAGAGAGAGAAAGAGGTAGAGAGAGAGAATGGGCGCACTGCTGCAAACGAACTCCTGACACGCGCGCCCCCTTGGGCATCTGGCTTACGTGGGTCCTGGGGAATTGAACTAGAGTCCTTTGGCTTTGCAGGCAAATGCCTTAGCTGCGAAGCCATCTTCTCCAGCACAGAGAGTGTATTTTAATTTCAAAGAAAACTGTGGCACCCATATGAAGTTTAACTTTACATGTTTAAAAACCAATATCTTGTTCTTTTTTTTTTGAGATAAAATGTCTTGTTCTAGCCTAGGCTGACCTGGAATTCACTGTGTAGTCTTAGGCTGTCCTCTAACTCACAGCAATCCTCCAGAGTGCTGAGACTAACTTCCACACCGGGCCTAATATGTTGTTCTTTTTTTTACCTTTTTTTTTTTCTTGAAAGGGTCTCACTCTAGTTCAGGCTGACCTGGAAGTCACTATGCCGTCTCAGGGTGGCCTCAAACTCAAGAGGATTCTCTTATGTCTGTGCTAAAGGCATATGTCACCATGCCCGGCTTTTTATTCATACTTTATTTACTTTATATATATGAGAAAGAAAAAGAGGCAGATAAAAAGAGAGAGAGAGAGGGAGAGAGAGAGAGAGAGAGAGGGAGAGAGAGGGAGTGCCAGGGCATCTAACCAGTGCAAGCGAACTCCAGGCACATGTACCACCTTGTGCATCTGGTTCATGTGGGTCCTGGGGAATTGAACCTGTGTCTTTTGATTTTGCAGGCAAGTACCTTAACCGTTAAGCTATCTCTCTAGCTCATGATATCTTATTTTTTTTTAGTGGCATCTTGACTTAAAATTGTTGTGGGATTGGTTCACATTCAGAAAAAGATGTGTAAAACATCCTGTAAACATTACAAGTGTGCAACTGAGTAACCATTGGCTGGTGAACATGTTAAGTCACCCCAAAAGTCAAAAAAACTGAATATTCACAATGAGCCCTGACAACCTTTTCCTGCTGCCTCATGGTCGCTGCCAATTCTCTGTTTCTGACATGTAATTATTATCTTGGTCTCTAATCAAAGATAGGTTCTTACTTCTTTTTAAGTAGTCAGCTTTTATTTTATCCGACTCAGTGTAATTCACTGAGCAGTCATTTCATGCCTGGTGCTAAGAATACAGAACCATTACCACCCAGCTGAGACAACTCTGTCGTGGGAAAGACAGACTATAAGTATCACATAGCAAGAGTTTACTGTACTGTGCATTACAGACCTGGAGGGATAGGAGACTGGGGGCAGTTACTGTCTTAATTTTTTTTTTTATTGCTCAGGAGGCAGAGGTAGGAGGATCTCTGTGAGTTTGAGGCCACCCTGAGAATTACAGAGTGAATTCCAAGTCATCCTGGGCTAGAGCAAGATCCTACCTTGAAAAACTAAAAAAAAAAAAAAAGTTTTTTTTTTTTTTTCCTTTAAGGAGCCACTGAAGCTGGGTGTGGTATCTCATACCCACTATCCCAGCACTCAGGAGGGTGAGGGAGGAGGATTGCCATGAGTTTAAGGCCAGCCTGAGCTAGAGTGAGACCCTGCCTCAAAAGAGAGAGGAGTGAGAAACAACGAGAGGAAAGGGCAAAATAAGAAACAAATGGGGAAGAGTTACATTGAGGGCTGGAGAGATTGCTCAGCAGTTAACTCGCTTGCCTGCAGAGCCTAACAACCCGAGTTTGAGTCCCCAGAACCCATGTAAAGGCAGATTCACAAAGTATCATATGCACCTGGAGTCCCTTTGCAGTGGCTGGAGATTTGGGTGTCTATTCTCTTCTATATCTCACTGCTTGTAATTAAATAAATAAATAAATAAATAAATAAATAAAAATTAACAAAAGAGTTATAGTGATTTGAAGGGTTTTGTTTTTACAGTATGAACAATGAACTTCAGGACCATGTCACCCTGCACAAGATCTGTGTGGGATAGAACATGTGGTATGGAGCACATACAACTTTAAAAAATTTTTTATTATTATTTTTATTTATTTTTGGAGAGAGACACAGAGAGAGAGAGACAGAGAGAGAGGGAGAGGAAGACAGATAGAGATGGGCGCGCCAGCAGTCTCTCAGCTGTTGTGAACGAAATCCAGATGTTTGCGCCCCCTTGTGGGCAAGTGCGGCATTGTGCCCTTGCGTCACTTTGCATCTGGCTAAACGTGGGACCTGGAGATTGGAACCCCTGGAGATTGGAACCAGTGTTCTTAGGCTTAGCAGGCAGGCGCCTTAACCGCTAAGCCATCTCTCCAGCCCACATACAACTTTTGTAACTGACTCACTTTAAGTATAACTTATAGGGCTATAGCTAAGTAAAGGAGAAACACGTGTGAAACCTACTACAAACATTGCAAAATAAAATGGATATGTTTTCCTGTAAGTGATGAAGTATAATTAGATATTTTCCATGCATTTCATCTTAATTAACAGAGAGGTTGCAATACCAATTTACCTGATTAAAAGGTGCTCAATTACACATGTGGTTTTTGGAGTAGGTGAGCATTCAGTTTCTAAAACGGGAGGAAGTGACATAAGTGACATTAACATTTCTAGGGAACCTCTTTTTTTTTTTTTTTTTTGGTTTTTTCGAGGTAGGGTCTCACTCTGGCCCAGGCTGACCTGGAATTACCTATGTAGTTTCAGGGTGGCCTTGAACTCACGGCGATCCTCCTACCTCTGCCTCCCGAGTGCTGGGATTAAAGGCATGCGCCACCACGCCTGGCTTTTTTTTTTTTTTTTTTTGGTTTTGCGAGGTAGGGTCTCACTCTGGTTCAGGCTGACCTGGAATTAACTATGTAGTCTCAGGGTGGCCTCGAATCTCGGCGATCCTCCTACCTCTGCCTCCTGAGTGCTGGGATTAAAGGCGTGTGCCACCACGCCCGGCTTGGGAACCTCTTTTTAAAAGCTTTTTATTGACAGCTTCCATAGTTATAGGCAATAAATCATAATTCCTCACAAATCCACCATCCATCATATCTCCTCCTCCTCTCAATTAGCCTGTCTTTTATTTTGATGTCATCATCTTTTCCTCCTATTATGAAGATCCTATGTAGGTAGTGCCAGGCACTGTGAGATTAAGGATATCCAGGCCATTTTCTTTTTTTATTTTGAGGTAGGGCTTTACTCTAGCCCAGGCTGACCTGGGATTCACTATGTAGTCTCAGGCTGGCCTCAGACTCATGGTGATCCTCCTACTTCTGCCTCCAGAGTGCTGGGATTAAAGGCATGTGCCTCCACGCCAGGCTATCCAGGCCACTTTTGTGTCTGGAAGAGTGCATTGTAAGCAGTTCTACCCTTCTTTTGGCTCTTACATTCTTCTTCTTCTTCTTTTTAATGTTTATTTATTTGCAAGCAGAGAGAGATAGGTAGTAGAGAGGCAGACAGAGAGAGAATGGGCATGCCAGGGCATTTACCCACTGCAAATGAACTCCAGATGCATACACCCCCTTGTGCATCTGGCTTACGTGGGTCCTGGAGAATCAAACCGGGATCCTTTGGCTTCACAGGCAAATGCCTTAACCACTAAGCCATTTCTCCAGCCCGGCTCTTACATTCTTTCTGCCACCTCTTCTGCAATGGACCCTGAGAGTTACTCCCCTAGAGCTCATGACCTCCCTTGCCATAGGCTTTTGACTAGGTTTTCAGTACCAGGTATGTATTCCCTCCCATGGAGCAGGTCTCCAGTCCAATTAGAGGGCAGTTGGTTTCCTCCCTTACAGATATGTCACGATTGCACCAATTGGCACATTTGGCCGGCCTGGCCAACTTAAGGCTTGTAAAATGTTGACTGCTGTTTACCACTGTTGATGACTTCTCTCTCCCATAAGGCTGCATGCAGTGTAGCTTTTTCTTTTTTTAATATTTTATTTTCATTTATTTATTTGAGAGAGAGAGATACAGAAACAGGCAGGTAGAAAGAGAGAGAGAGAGAGAGAGAGAGAGAGAGAGAGAGAGAGAGAGAGAAAGCATGCTCCAGGGCCTCCAGCCACTGCAAACGAACTCCAGATGCATGAGCCCCCTTGTGCATCTGGCTTACGTGGGTCCTGGAGAGTCGAACCTCGAACTGGGGTCCTTAGGCTTCACAGGCAAGCGCTTGACCTCTAAGCCATCTCTCCAGCCCGCTTTTTCTAGTTTACTGTCAGCTGGTCCACAAGAAGGAGGTTTCCAGCTCAGCTCCAACTTGATTTCTCAGTGACCTGCAGCTCAAGCATGTGGAGTCTTCAGCAGTAGGGTCTTACCTTGTATTTCTGGTGGGAAATCACTAGCTTTGGCAATAGCCTGTAATGTTTTGGGGCATCAGGGACCTCCTTGGCCAACAACCGGAGGGAACCTCTTTTTTTAAAAAATATATTTTATTTATCTATTTATTACAAAGAGAGAAAGAGGGAGGAGAGAGAGAGAAAGGCATCCAGCCAGGGCATCCAGCCACTGTAAATGAACTCCAGATGCATGTGCACCCTTGTGCATCTGGCTTATGCGGGTCCTGGAGAATCGGACCAGGGTCCTTTGCAAACAAACGCCTTATCCGCTAAGCCGTCTCTCCAGCCTGGAACATTTTTTTTTTTTTTTTTAAATTATTTATCTATTTATTTATTTTAGTTTTTCAAGATAGGGTCTTGCTCTAGCCCAGGCTGACTTGGCATTCATTATGTATTCTCAGGGTGGCCTTGAACTCACAGGGATCTTCCTACTTCTGCCTTCTGAGTGCTGGGGTTAAAGTGCCACACGCCTAGGAAAACAAACAAACAAACAAACAAACAAACAAACAAACAAACAAAATATTTGAGTGTCTCTGGGTGTGGTCAGAGGACAACTTCCCCTTCCCTTGAGCAAGGTCTCTTGCTGCTGTTAATGAGCTCCAGACTAGCTGGCCTGAGAGCTTGATTCTCCCAACTCTGCTTTCCATTGTCACTGGTACACCGGGATCACAGAGACATGCTTTGCTGCTGGCTTTGCAGAGGTCAGCAGAGGATTGAACTTACTTCAGTAGACTTTGAAAGCAGATGCCTGTGACAGCTGAGCCATCACTCCAGCCCTGAGACTTTCTTTTTAAGCCTTTTTCTCTAGTAATTGTCCAGGTCAGATTTGGATTTGTAAGAGCATTTTGTCTGTATTCTTAAAAAAAAATTATTTATTTATTTATGAGAGAGAGAGGGAGAGAGAGGCAGATAGAGAGAATGGGCACATCAGGGCTCCAGCCACTGCAAATGAACTCCAGACACATGTGCCACCTTGTGAATCTGGCTTATGTGGGCCTCGGGGAACTGAACTTGGGTCCTTAGGCTTCTTAGGCAAGTGCCTTAACTGCTAAGCCATCTCTCCAGCTGTTTGTATTCTTAAATCAAACTACTGCAAATTCTTTTAACCTATGATTTACACTGTACCTGTTATGGTATTACAAATACATTGAATGAAGGAGGAAATATTCATAAGTGAATTAAGCGTGTGCACTAAAATAAGAAATTAAAAAAATTTTTTTCATTAAGAGACTTGAATTGTTTTCATTTGTGTCCTAAGAAAGTTATAAAAATTTCAGTTTGGGAGCTGGAGAGATGGCTTAGTGTTTAAGGCATTGCCAGCAAAGCCAAAGGACCAAGGTTCGAGTCCCCAGCATGTATGGCACAATGCAGGTCGGGCCCTAGCCAGGCCACCTGCTAGAAGAAACCAGGAAGTGGCTTCTGTGGATGTGGCATCCTGCACAGGCCTGGTGTGACAACAGCTACAGACCCATACTTGTGAGGAACCTGCTGCAAGATGATCTGCCTGGAGACAGGCTGCCATTGGTCACAAGAAGGGGACCACCCCATACAATGATTGCCAAACCCTTTAAACCCCTACACTTCCTTGAATAAACAAGTTTGCAGCAGCTCGCCCTCAGCCTGCTTCCACCCAACTCCCAGAGTCTGTGTCGTGACTCCGCGCCTCTCACCTCCTACCCGACGGAGACCCTGCGGTCCCTCCTGGGCTGGCCCTAAGAGGGACCCCACACCAGTACCTATGTAAAGCTGGATGCACAATGCGGCACATGTTTGCAGAAGCTAAAAGCCCTGGTGTGTCCATTCTCTCTCTCTCTAATAAAACAAATTTCAGTTTGGAAAGCAAGGCATGGCAATATTGTTATCAAAATAGAATTAAGAGAAAGGTGTAAATGAGCCAAAAAGTGTCGTTTAATGTACATATACAGGAACACATTCTGGAGCCAAGTTTTGAAGATTTATAAATTTCCTGAAGATCTTCTCTATAAATCCCAGGAGCTCACAGTGGACCCTAGGGTAAGAAAATCATTATTTAAATGATGTAAGTCTTCCTTGTCAAGGTTCTTTACTTCCCCCTATATTCATGCATTTTGCAACTTGACTCTTCAGCTTCTCTTATCAAGATGAGAGAGACATGGAGAGAGAAAGGAGAGAGAGAGAAAGAAAGGGAAAGAGAGAGAATGGAAGCACCAGAGCCTCCAGCGACTGCAAACGAAATTCCAGAATCATGTGCCACCTTGTGCACCTGGATTACATGGGCCCTGGGGAATTGAACTTGGGTCCTTAGGTTTCACAGTCAGGTGCCTTAACCGCCAAGAAATCTCAAGCAAGCCCAAGATGTGGAGGCTTTGAGTGTTGGTTGGTTTTGTGAGTTTTTAGCAATAGAATGTGTAAGAAGTGATTGTTGTCAGTTCAGTCCCGGCCTAGGCTGAATTGAGAGAAATGGGTAAAGAACGAGCAGTCACTCATTTTAGCCAAAACAAAGGGATGCTTGGTATTTTGTGGGTGATACAATGGCCTTAATTTTTATCTGCATAGAAAAATTACAGTGTAGATCTTTATCATCTCTTTTATTTGATTGATTTTTTTTTCAAGGTAGGAGGTCTCATTCTAGCCCAAGCTGATCTAGAACTCACTATGAAGCCCCAGGCTGGCCTCAAACTCAGTGATCCTCCTGCCTCCCAAGTGTTTTTTTTTTTTTTTTTTTTTGGTTTTGCAAGGTAGGGTCTCACTCTGGTCCAGGCTGACCTGGAATTCACTATGTAGTCTCAGGGTGGCCTTGAACTCATAGTGATCCTCCTACCTCTGCCTCTCGAGTGCTGGGATTAAAGGCGTGCGCCACCACTCCAGGCTCCAAGTGTTTTGATTAAAGGTGTGTGCATCCTAGCTCATGACTGATTTTTTTTTTTTTGAGGCAAACGTTTATGGAAGCTGGGTTGTTCTCAAACTTGCTCTGTAGCTGATGATGAACTTCTTATTCTCCAGTCTCTAAATGCTAGGATTACACTCATGTGTCATCACTCGCAGCTTACTTCATCTCTCTCTCTCTCTTTTTTGAGGTAGGGTCTTGCTTTACCCAGGCTGACCTGGAATTCACTGTGTAGTCTTAGGCTGGCCTCAAACTCACAGTGAGCCTCCTACCTCCCAAGTGCTGGGATTAAAGGATGTACCTGGCTTGCTTCATCTCTGTCAATCTTGATCTCCCAGTAACTTCACTTGAGGTTGGTACTCTGACGTGCCTTCTGAACACCTGTCTAGCTGTGAGCATCTGGCCAGCTTCTGAGGGTCAGCACGTCTCTTATTTCTCCAACACAAGCTAGAGAAGCTAGAGGAGATTGTTGAATAAGATGGCTTTTTTAATTATCAAGTTTTTTTAACATTTATTTTGTTTTAATATATTTATTTATTTATTTGAGAGAGAGAGAGAGAGGGCACACCAGGGCTTCCAGCCACTGCAAATGAACTCCAGACACAGGCACCCCTTTGTGCATCTGGCTTATGTGGGTCCTGGGGAATGGAACTGGGGTCCTTTGGCTTTGCAGGCAAACGCCTTAACTGCTAAGCCATTTTCTACAGCCCAGTTATCAAGTTTTTATACCAGTCCTTGGAACCATTTGCAAGTCAATGTAGAATAGCATAATCTGTACAAAGCATTCCCTTTAAATTAGTATTCCCAGAAAGTAATCACACAAGATTGGGCAGTCCATTATTTCACCTTAAGCACAAAGGGGAGAGAGGCTGGACAGTGAGTCGCAGTGTGTGACTTCTTACTTCAGTGATTAATGCTTGGGATATTATCAGAGGGAACACAAAAACATTAACTGCAAAAATAGAGTCTTTCTTTTCTCCTTCCTTCCTTCCTTCCTCCTTCCTTCCTTCCTTCCTTCCTTTCTTTCTTTCTTTCTTTCTTTCTTTCTTTCTTGGTTTTTGGAGGTAAGGTTTCACTCTAGTCCAGGCTGACCTGGAATTCACTATGTAGTCTCAGGGTGACCTCAAACTCATGGCAATTCTCCTACATCTGCCTTCCAAGTGCTGGGATTAAAGGTATGTGCCACCACGCCCAGCTGGGTTTTACTTTCTATTAATTTTTTATTTTAGACAGAGTGAGAGAGAGAGAAAGACAGACACAGAGAGAAAGGCAGAGAGAGAGAGAGAGAGAGGAGAGAAAGAGAATTGACGTGCCAGGGCCTCAGCTGCTGCAGTGGAACTCCAGATGCTTGTGCTACCTAGTGAGCATGTGCGACCTTGCACTTGCCTCTCCTTTGTGCATCTGGATTACATGGGATCTGGAGAGTCAAAAATGAGTCCTTAGGCTTTACAGGCAAGTGCCTTAACCACTAAGTCATCTCTCCAGCCCCACTTTCTGTTAATTTTAACCCTCATTAGGCAAGGGTAATAAAACACTAGGTAGAAATCCTCTTGTTTTCTCTCTCTTTCTCATGGATAAAATAATTTTTAGAAAGGACCTTTCCAGGCTGGGGAAATGGATCAGCAAAAACATTATTAAAAGAGTTCAATAAGCAGTTAGTGTAACAACTCAGGTGCAACAAGACTGGGCTGACAGGCTGGGGATATGGCTCAGCAGCTAAAGGTGATGGCTTGCAAAGCCAGATGGCCTGGGTTCAATTCCCTACATAAAGCCAGATACACAAAGTGGTGTATGCATCTGGAGTTCGTTTACAGCAACAAGAGGCTCCCTCTCTCTTTCCTTCTGTCTCTCTTAAATAAACAAATATTTTAAAAAACCTAGGTTAGGGTCAACATTTTGTCATGGATAAGAGAGAGGCTTATGAGGCCCACCCTTCCATGAGGATCTATTGTCAGTTAATGGTTGTTGGGGTAGGGGATACATTTTCTTCAGTAGCGTACCATGCACTGGTAAATAACACTCCTCGCCATGCAAACAACTCTAAACTCACTGCACCAGGGCCTCTTGCTACTGCCAGTGAACTCCAGACACATATGCTACTTTGTGCATCTGGACATGGTGGCGCACGCCTTTAATCCCAGCACTTGGGAGGCAGAGGTAGGAGGATCACCATGAGTTTGAGGCCACCCTGAGGATACATAGTGAATTCCAGGTCAGCCTGGACTAGAGTGAGACCCTACCGCGAAAAACCAAAAACAAGTTTTTTTTTTAAATTTAACTTAATTTATTTTTAGAGAGAGACATAGAGAGGACAGAGAAGGAGAAGGAGACAGAGAATGGGTGCGCCAGCAGTCTCTCAGCTGCTGTGGACAAAATCCAGATGCATGCGCCCCCTTGTGGGCAAGTGCAGCATTGCGCCCTTGCGTCATTTTTTGCATCTGGCTAAACGTGGGACCTGGAGATTGGAACCTGGTTCTTAGGCTTAGCAGGCAGGTGCCTTAACCGCTAAGCCATCTCTCCAGCCCTGTGCATCTGGTTTTGCATGGGTACTAGAGAACTGAACCTGGACCAGCAGTCTTTGCAACCAAGTGCCTTTAGCCACTGAGCAATCTCTCCAGCCCATGTGCTTATCCCTTCAAAGTGGCATGAACATAAACACAATTTTAAAAAGGCATTACAAATAAAGTCTAAAATACTTCGGAATAAATGAGGAATAGGAAGAGGGCCATATAAATCAAATTGGAAAGCTTGATGGAACACTTGAATAAATGGGAAGGGGTCTCATATTCTTGGATGGCCCAACTCAGTAATTCAGACAGTGCAATTCTAAGACAAACATCAGAGTCTAAAGAAGACAAAACCATCTAAGTTCACGTGGAAAGCTTAATAAAGGGAAGAGGAAAATTTTAAAGATTGAGAGGTGACTTTCACAGCTAGAAAGATTTATTATTAAAGCAGCAAGATTCTTATGTAGGAAAAGAGTCTTCAGAGAGAGTTAAGTATATGCATTTGATAGAGGATAAAGGGTTCATTTAAATGTATTGACATTTCTTCTTAGTATATAAACATTGCAAAATGCACCACTCCCAGTGAGAAAAATGACAGGCGAATGACAAAATTGTTACTTTGAATGAAACCGTGAGAGATGAGGTTTGTGAGGCAACAATGTCAAGAGAGAAAAGCTTGACACAGGAGACAGAGGTGACTTGCAGAGGAAGGGCCACCTCCGTTCAGGTAGGTAAGATGACATGAGCTAAATTCTAAGCACTCTTGAAATCCATGTGCGGATTAGTGTGTAAATCTGGCACAGCTGAGGTAGCAGAGGAATTCACACTCAGCTTCAAACTTTTCCAGAGCTTTCCCACAGAGTTTTCATAAGAAATATTGGAAGCAGAACAGGAGACTGGCTCTTTTAAGATGCCTATAGAGCAAGCAGGCAGGTGGCAATCAATGGGTGTTGTGGGCACAAAATGTCATGCTCCTCCTGTCTTCTTGTATAGGAATCCAAAGCCATGAACAACTGGGGGCAGGAAAGCAAGCTCACACTCCCATAGAGCTCAGAGCGGTTGGGGGTGTGAGAGGCACAAAGCCTTAACCACTTCCATGAAAAATTTGCTCCCACCCACTTTACTGGGCAATTGATTAAAGGCTTAGGTCTCTGGGTGACAATTTCTATCATTGCCAGGACACACAGACATACAGATAAGGAGGCCAAGCTCAGTAGATGCATGAGCGATGTTTAATAAAATTGAGCACCTGGGTTGGAGACATGGCTTAGTGGTTAAGGCACTTGCCTGCAAAGTCAAAGACCCCGGATTTGATTTCCCAGTAAATGTAAAGCCCAGATGCACATGGTGGTGCATATGTCTGGATTTTGTTTCCAGTGGCTACAGGCCCTGGTGACCCCATTCTCTGTTTATTTGCCCCCCTCTCTCTTTCAAATAAATAAATAAAATATTTTTTAAAACTTGAGCCATAAATGGTGGCTCACGCCTTTAATCCCAGCACTCAGAAGGCAGAGGAAGGAAGATCGCCATGAGTTTAAGGCCACCTGAGACTACATAGTGAATTCCAGGTCAGCCTGGGCTAGATTGAGACCCTACTTCAAAAAACCAAAACCTATGCTGGGCATGGTGGTCCATGCCTTTAATCCCAGCACTCAGGAGACAGTGGTAGGAGGACCACCAAGAGTTCAAGGCTACCCTGAGACTACATAGTGAACTTCAGGTCAGCCTGAGCTAAAGTGAGATGCTACTTCGGAAAAAAAAAACAAAACAAAACAAAACACAACACAACAAAACCAAAACCTGAACAAAACAAATCATCGAGCATCCAATTTATGGTAAAAGCTCTGAGCCAATCATGTCTTTTGTAGCCTGATCCAGGGCAACTACTAAAAACCCATAGCTAGCATTGTATTAAATTCTGATAGATCAGATCTCTAAAGTATGGCACATCCACACAATGGATACTACTCAGAAATAAAAAGGATGAACTTCTCGTGCCTTCACCAACATAGATGGATCTCAGAAGCATTATGCTGCAGTGAAAGAAGCTGTTAGGTTTCACAGACAGGACCCAGACAAGGCTTAGTGAGATTTTATTTTGAGCAGTTCAGAGGTGGAGCAGTTTAGAAACCGCACCAGCATCAGTGCAAAAGCAGCCGCGCATTTGGAGGGGACGGTGAGAAGAGGGTTCTGAGACAGAGAGATAAGTAAAAGAAGTGAGAGTAAATAAAAGAGAGAGAGAGAGGAAAGGCGTGTGCAGCAGGGAGAGAGGCAGAGAGAGACAGAGATGAGAGAGAGAGACAGAGAGAGGGAGAGAGAGACAGAGAGAGATGAGAGAATGAGCATTGCAGGGAACTCCAGACACACGCCACCACTTTGTGTATTGGCTTTACATGGGTACAGGGAATTGAACCTGCGTCATTAGGCTTTGCAGGCAAGCGCCTTAACCACTGAGCCACCACTCCAGCCCCAACCTATGTTTTTATTTTCTTTATTTTTTTAAATTTATTTTTATTTATTAAAGATAGCCACTGGAAACGAACTCCAGATGCATGCACCACCTTGTGCATCTGGCTGATGTGGGACCTGGGTCCTTAGGCTTCTCGGGCAAGTGCTTTAACTGCTAAGCCATCTCTCTAGCCCCCAACTTATGTTTTTCTAGCAGCCATTGTAATAGTACAAAGAAGGATCCTAAATTTACTTATGCTTATTTATTTTTAAAATAGTTTTATTTCTTCACTTGCAAGCAGAAAGAGAGAGAGAGAGAGACAGAGAAAGAGAGAGAGAAGAAAGAGGTATATAGATAGAAAGTGAGAATTGGTGTGCCAGGGTCTCCAGCTGCTGTAGAAGAACTCCAGATGCATGTTCCAACTTATTTTTATTTTTTTTATTTTTGGAGAGACACAGAGAGAGACAGACAGAGAGGGAGAGGAAGACAGATAGAGAATGGACGCACCAGCAGTCTGTGAATGAAATCCTCTAGCCCCTTGTGGGCAACTTATGTTTTTCTAGCAGCCATTGTAATGGGACCAAAGAAGGAACCTAAGTTCTTTACTTATGCTTAACTTAAGCCATTTTTAGCCCTTTTTTTTTTTTTTTTTGGTTTTGCAAGGTAGGGTCTCAGTCTGGTCCAGGCTGACCTGGAATTAACTATGTAGTCTCAGGGTGGCCTCGAACTCTCGGCGATCCTCCTACCTCTGCCTCCCAAGTGCTGGGATTAAAGGTGTGCGCCACCACGCCCGGCCTCTCCACCTTTTGCATCTGGGTACTGGGGAATTGTAACTGGGTCCTTTGGCTTTGCAGGCAAGTGTCTTAACTGCTAAGTCATCTCTCCAGCCCATGTCTGTTTTTGTTTTTACTTTTATTTTATTTATTAGAGAGAGGGAGAGAGAGAGAATGGGCCCATGAGGGCCTCTAGCCACTGCAAATGAATTCCAGATTGCATGTGCCATGTTGTGGATCTGGATATGCAGACACTGTACATGGATACTGGGGAATCAAATCCATCTCCTTAGGCTTTGTAGGCAAGTGCCTTTTCTGCAGAGCCATCTCCCTAGCCCTGCTTTCCCCCTTTTTCTTTTCTGTTTTAAACGACGATATTATTAGGTTGGCAACTGAAGGTGTCTCTACTGCAAGGCCACCATTTATTCTCTTCATAATTAATAAAGATCTCGTGAGGTGATATTTTGAGTCTGTGTGAACATGCTTTTCCTGATCAACATTTCACTTTCTAGAGTTCAGGATTTATTGATGTTTCTTTTAAATTTATCTTTATTTATTCATATTTATAATTATTTATTTGCTAGGTGAAAGAGATGGTGACAGTAAGGGAGAGAGAGAGAAAGTGGGCATACCAGGGCCTGTTGCCTCTGCAAACGAACTCCAGATGTATGTGCCACTTTGTGCATCTGGCTTTATATAGGCACCAGGGAATCAAATCTGGACTGTCAGGCTTTGTAAGCAAGTACCTTTAATAGCTGAGCCATCTCTCTAGCCCCTGTTTCTTTTCTTTTCTTTTTAAAAGATTTATTTATTAGAGACAGGTGTTTGTGTGTGTGTGTGGGGAGGGGAAGAGAATGGGCACGCCAGGGCCTCTATCCACTGCAAACGAACTCCAGATGCATGCACCACCATGCGCCATCTGGCTTACGAGGGACCTGGAAAATTGAACCTGGGTCCTTAGGCTTCACAGGCATGTGCCTTAACCTCTAAGCCATCTCTCCAACCCCTGTTTATATTTCTAAACTTTAAAAAACATTTATTTTATTTTTTGTTTGAGAGCAGAGGCAGAGAGAGAAAGAGAGAGAGAGAGAGAGAGAGAGAGAGGAAGAGAATAGGTGTGCCATGACCTCCAGCCACTGCAAACAAACTCCAGATGCATGCGCCATCTTGTGCATCTGGCTTACATGAGTCTTGGAGAATTGAACCTGGGTCCTTTGGCTTTGTAGGCAAGCACCTTAACCACTAAGCCATCTCTCCAGCTCCCTATTGATGTTTCTTTATGTGTGTGTGGTATGTGGGTGGAGTGTGTGGTGTATGCACATGTACATGTGCAGATGTGCATGCCGTGTATGTGTGTATGCATGTGCGCATGTGCAGAGACTAGAGGAGAAAGACTGTCAGGCATCTGTTTTCTCTGTCACTCATCTGTGTGTTTCCTTGAGATGGAATTTCTCCTGGAGCTGCTGCTTTTGGTCAGACTGGCTGACCAGTGAGTCCCAGCGATTCTCTGCTCTCTACTCCACACAGGACCGGGGTTATAGGTGGATGTGACCATGCCAGCCATTTATGTGGGTGCTGGAGAATCAAACTGAGGGTGAATCAGGTCTTCTCAGGCCCTCATGCGTGAGTAGCAAGAGCTTTTACCTGCTGAGGCATCCCCAGAGCCACCCATTAATGTCTCTTGACTGAATTAATTCCCACTCTCATGACTGCTCACTTTACTCAATGGTTTATAAAATGCTACTGTTTTTTGTTTTGGTTTGGTTTTTTTGAGGTAGGGTTTCACTCTAGCCCAGGCTGACCCAGAATTCACTATGTAGTCCCTGGTGGCCTTAAACTCACCATGACCCTCCTACCTCTGCCTCCCGAGAGCTGGAGTCACCATGCCTGGCTTGCTACTGTTTTTTAAAAAGATTTATTTATTTGTTTATTTATTTGAGAGAGAGAGAGAGAGAGGCAGATAGAGTAGAGAAAAAATGGGCATGCCAGGGCCTCTAGCCACTGCAAACAAACTCTAGATGCACATGCTCCTTGTGCATCTGGCTTATGTGGGGACTGGAGACTTGAACCTGGGTCCTTAGGCTTCACAGGCAAATGCCTTAAGTGTTAAGTCATCTCTTTATCCCACTATTGTCTTTTATTTTATTTTTTTGGTTTTTCAAGGTAGAGTCTCACTCTAGCTCAGGCTGACCTGGAATTCACTATGTAGTCTCAGGGTGGCCTTGAACTCATGGTGATCCTCCTACTTCTGCCTCCCGAGTTCTGGGATTAAAGGTGTGCACCACCATGCCTGGCGTTGTCTTTTATTTTATTTTATTTTATTTTATTTTATTTTATTTGGCGTTAGGGTCTTTTATTTTTAGTCTCATCGAACTCAGAACCTCTTCCCAGTGCTGGGATTGACTCAGAATTTCCCAGTTTGACCAGCGGGAGCTGCCTCAAGTTAGTTTCTGTTTCCGTTGGCGATTTCTTCATCATTGTTTGAGCATTTCCTTACTTTATGTTCCCAAGAAGATGCTCCAGGCTCATCTTCTTTCCTTGGATTCACTGACTTAGAGAAATAGCATATTTATATGCAAAATAAGACTTCTCCTCAATAATTAAAATGAAAAAACAGAGGAAGAGACCCATGTATAGACTACTGCCTAGGCAGGCAGCTTTAGGATTTGTGGTTTGCAATCAGATTTGTTAAGGGTCTACCCTAAAAGAGGAGGTGCTTATTATTGCCAAGTAAGTGTTGGCTGTGAATTTGAGCATTCCGGAGAAAGGAGCCTAGCCTAGTCTATATTACAGGATTTTTGGGATTTTAGCTTCAGACTCTCAAGGGCCTCCCAGCATGGAGGTCTGACTAGGAGAGAAATCAGTTTTTACATATTTCTCTCTTTTAAAAAAATATCTTATTTGAGAGAGAGAGAGACAGGAAGAGAGGGAGGAAGAGAGATAGAGAGGGAGTAACAGGCATTCCAGGGCCTCCAGCCACTGCAAACGAACTCCAGATGCATGCTTCACCTTATGCATCTGGCTTACGTGGGTACTGGGGAGTCGAACCTGGGTCCTTAGGCTTGGCAGGCAAGTGCCATAACCAGTAAGCCATCTCTCCAGCCCTACATAGTTCTCCTTAACGATAACAGAAGTTAGGCTATTGTGAGAAGACACTAGGTTTAGACTATACCATAGGGCGCTAAGAGGCGTTCATCACTATAGCTGAACTCAGTTTAGGCCGTGCTCCGGCACTGGTGGAGAATTGGCCACAGTGTCAGGAAATCTCCATTGTACCCGCTCTTCAGCCATGTAATTTAAAATAATTACTAATTGAATGAAAATAAAATAAGGGCCCATAATAACAATCATAATCACCGTAGCATCGGTCATTACCCAAGTACTTTTTGTGGGAGCGTTACCTAGGGGAAGATTGCTTGGGAAAGGAGGCGCTGCCGACGGAGCCCAGTGCTGAATTATTACTGCCCAGGAAGGCATAGGGGCTGCTTCAGGCGCTTGGCAGGCACCACAGAGCTCATTTTATATTCCATCTATACTGCTGATCTCATGGGGTTTCAAGACATTTGTTCACCAGTGCAGAAGGCAGGATGCCATTGAAAACCAAGGGAAAGGAGTAGCTGTGGGCACCTGCCAGTGGATTTATATCATTTCAGGAAACAACACGAGCATTCGCCTTGTCTTTGATGAATACAGCTCGGACGCCCTCTCAGCGGGCCTTTGAGTATGCGTGTCCAGTATCAAGTAGCAACAAGTGGCTATGTGGGGCAGTTTTCGGTAAGTGTACAGAAGTGTCTCTGGGAAATCAAATGGTAGAGGCCTCCTGTGTTAAAAGCAGGGTTTCTCATTTTTTTGGGGTGACATAAAAGAATGTTCATTCCTTTACATAGCAGATGTCTTCTTGTTGCTGGGATAAAACACCTAGGGAAGAAAGGGTGTATTTTAGCTTGTAGGTTTTTTTTTTTTTTTTTTTTTGAGGTAGGGTCTTGCTTTAGCCCAGGCCTCCAGCCACAGCAAATGAACTCCAGATGCATGCACCCCCTTGTGCATCTGGCTTATGTGGATCCTGGGGAGTGGAACCTGGGTCCTTTGGCTTTGCAGGCAAGCGCCTTAACTGCTAAGCCATCTCTCCAGCCTGCTTCCTTCTATTTCTTCTTCAAATGGAGAGTTTGGTCTAGCAACTGATGAAGGGAGAATGCTCCAGACAGAGGCATTGCTGTGAGCAAAGCCACTGACTGAACAAGAAACCCAATTGCTTTGAGAACGTAAAGTAGCACAGGGAACAGGGAAGAAAGAACGGGGAAGCAGAGAGAGAAGGTAATGCGCCACAAGGGGTGGATGGGTTCGCCAGTTTATGGACAGGGAGGCTTGCAGTGGACTGCGGATTTTTACTGCAGGATTAGCAGGAAGCTGCAGAGCCCAGAGTGCTAGCACTTGGTCTATATCCATCAAAGCTCAGTCTTGTTGCAGGTGGGGAACAGTCTTTGCAGGGCAGGACCTGGACAGGTGAGGGAAACCCAGGTGGGAGGTCACTCAGGAATTCGAGAAGGGATGGATGTTGCTTGTACTAGGGAGGGAGCAGAAGATCAAGACATACTCACTCAGGCAGGAGGATGGCCCTGCAGTGGTCAGGAGTGTGGCGGGATCAGGGAGGGTTCTCAGCTCGCTGGCTTGAGCAGAAGGGTCCATAGGCATGCAACATCCTCTGTGGAAAATATTCGAGGGCAACGAAATGTGGAGATTAAATTAGTCAGGTTCTTACAATCAATCTTACATGATATTAGACGTATCACTTCAGCTATGTGTAAGCCTTCAGCGCACTTTCATTTGTTGCACGACCATCATCCCATCTATTTCCAGAGCTTTGTCATCTGACCCAGCCTAGACTCAACTCATTAAACACGAACTTCCCACCCCATCCCAACTCCCCTGTTAAGCCCCTCTTTTGTGTTCTGTTTCTATGAGTGTGGTCGCTTTTTTTAGATGCCTCCTAGACGTGGAATCACAGTTGGATACATTAGCCTGCTGTAGCAGACAGCTTCAGGTTCGCTGAGATGAACGTTCAGACCAGGCAAAGTTACGGAGGAAGGGATATTTATTGAAGCTTACAGATCCAGGGGAAGTTCCATAATGGCAGAAGAAGTTGGTCTGCCTTCACAGCACCAAAACCAGTAAAGCCACAAGCCAAAAACCAAAAAGTACACTTCAGGAACTCCAGCTAGGCAGTCTTTGCATATCTTTAGATTGAAATCTCAAACCCACCACCACACCTTAAGATCTGCTCAGTGACACTGCCTCCAGCCAGGTGCTAACTACAAACTAATAAAACACTGAATATATTGGGGGACATCTGTTCAAACTACCACACCTGGGTTTTAGACGAGGTCTTCTGTTTGGATTGAATAGAATTTACCAAGGTCTGCAGTGAGCTCTTAAAAGTAAGCCATCCTACCATGCTTGTTCTTAAGACTTCCTGCTCCCACCACCATGTCCACTGCTGGAGAATGGGGACATGTAGGGATTAAGCTTATTTTTGGTAAACAAGTGGAATGTTTCCATCTCATTCTCCATTTTTCTTTTGGAAACAGGGTCTAAAATAGTCCAGGCCAGCCTCCAGCACCTTATGTAGCTGAAGATGACCTTGAACTTCTCATGTTCCTGTCTCTACCTTCCAAGTGCTGGAATTAAAGGCATTTCTCACCATGCCTGGATTCCTTTTCTAATCCATGTTGTTTTGCAGTGGAAATAAATGAAAAACAATGAATATAAGCAGTAAGTAGAAGTGGTGGAAAGCTTCAGAAACTGAGAGTTTATTATCATTTTCTTGGAAGGAATATCTCCTGGAAGTCAAATAGATTTAATGATCCTGAGAAGGAGTGAAAGGCTTTTTGGTTTTTCTTCTTTTGTGTATAACAAAGGAAATGCCGCCTTAAAGTGTTTTTCAATTTCTCTCTGAGCTCTCTTTCATTCTCTGATTTCTTTCCTCCTAATAGGCTAATATAAACCAGTTTCGGTTATCTATTATTCTTCAAAGCTGTCGATTTACCCCAAACAGAAGGAACGTGAACATGTTATTAAAATAAAACAAGTTCCAATCGAGCTGCTAATAAGTGCTGAAACGCATCCATATTTTGCCCATTGATTATCTCCTTGCCGACAAAGGCAAAACACCAGCTTATGCAGCACACTGCCTGTGGAAATGAAAGCTTTAATTAGATGAAAACTGAATGAGCTGGAAGATCTACTGCGTGTGGCCTTCAAACGATTGTTATTCATAATTGGCTTTCTGAAATGTCGCTGCCTCTTGAGCCTTTTTCACTGAAAAAGTTCCCTATAGTGCATTAAGACACACACGTCTTTAGTAAAATCTCCCTTGAGCATCTCACCAGCTCAAGGTTGTGCACTAGAATGAGCCTTGTCAGGCCATAAATCAGGTGCAATGGAACGTCTTGGAATTGAGAATTCGCAAGCAGGAGCAGGGAGATCCATTCCTGTATGTCCTGGACCCATCTCGGAATGTTAAAGATGGGAGAAGAGGTGCTGGTGGAAAATGTTAAGAAGTCCATAAATTCTTGAGAACTCACTGGTTCTCTAAGTGTGTGCATTTAAAGTGTAGTGTCTGGGAAAGGCACTGATATTTAGCGATGAGAGTGTTTTAAAAGCTTGGTATTCACTGCACCAGGAATGTTCCAGGCTCCTATCAGGTGTGCAGCTTTTCAAGACGGGGTGGGGGAAGAACAACAAAGGAATCATATGGCCATGTAGCACTTGGCTTCACACAGGCTGTTCTGTCTTGAGGCCCCAGCCTTTGAAGAGTTTGTTCTAATGACTGAGATAATGTAGGTAAAGCTTTTAGCAAGGCGACTGGGGACACTTAAGCACCAAGTGACTGCCGGCTCTTGACAATCATAATTCACCCTCCACATGTACAGGTCCTGAGAAACATCGTGACTTCCACTTCATGGCTTCCAGGTCCGTCTCTTTCAATTCCGCTCTCCATAAAAATGTTCCTCCTTGGAGGGAGGAGATGGTTCTGTGGCTAAAGCACTTGCTCCACAAGCATGAGCACCTGTGTCTGGATCTCAGAACACTTGTAAAGCCGGACACCTTAGTGGTTATCTATGATCTCAGCATGCTTGTAATGAGAAGGGAGGTGGAGGCAGGAGAGTCTACTGGAAGCTCCAGCTATCCTGGAGAATGGAGTGGTAAACAACAAAATGAGAGACCTTCATGAGCCTTACAGCTATAACGCCTGCTCTTGTCTGGCTAAATGTATATTTTATTCCCACCAAACTGCCCTGAAAGCACTACACTTATTGTTCATATTCACATATTAATGCTACTCTCACTTCTGGTTAGAGAAGATTCTCTTTTCAGATGGCGATGACCACTGGGATGATCCAAAAGGCAACATAGTGCCAAGAAGAAGGGACAGAGGAGTGTCCAGCACTGAAACATCTCTGTCACACCCTCCAAAGCTCAGGGTCCATTGTGGAAGAGGAGGCAGAAAGAATGAAAGAGCCAAAGGAAGGGTACGACTCCTTACAATGCAACTGTCCAGACAGAAGTTGGCCTTGATATCCAAAACCTCGCAGTGCCTAGCAATACCTTTGCAAGACCCTCATAATAGGAGAAAAAAGATGATGACATCAAATTAAAAGAGAGACTAATGGAGAGAGGGAGGGGATTTGATGGAGACTGGAGTTTTGAAGGGGAGTGGGGGGAGGGGAGGGAAATATCATGGTTTATTGTCTGTAAATATAGAAGTTGTCATTAAAAAATTTTAAAAAATGAGAGACCTTGCCTCAACTCAAGGTGGAAGGCAAGGGCTGACATCCACATATATACCGTGGCATGCACATGCCCACACACACACAAGAACATGCACACATACATACTCATGCATCACACACGCTCATACACCATAAAAATGTTCCTCTCCATTAAACAAAGTGTCCATGCCTTAATACTTAGGTTCTCGGAAATCCAGATGTAGATTTGACAGTCATTCCACAAATAGGACTTTAAAAGTTTTTTTATACTTTTTTTTTTTTTTTGAGGTAGGGTTTCACTTTAGCTTAGGCTGACCTGGAATTCACTATGTAGTCTCAGGGTGGCCTTGAACTCATGGTGATCCTCCTACCTCTGCCCCTTGAGTGCTGGGATTAAAGGCATGCGCCACCATGCCCAGCTTTAAAAAAAATTAGAGACAGAGAGAGGGAGAGAGAGGGAGAGAGAGTGAGTATGGGCACACCAGGGCCTCTAGCCACTGCAAATGAAATCCACATGCATGTGCCACCTTGTGCATCTGGCTTACATGGGACCTGGAGAATCAAACTGGGGTCCTTAGGCTTTGCAGACAAATGCCTTAACCGCTAAGCCATCTTTCCAGTCCTTTTATACTTTTTTATTTTAAATTTTTAAAAATATTGACCACTTCCATAATTATAGACAATAAACCATGATAATTCCCTCCCCCCAGTATCCATTCCACAACTCCACTCTCCATCATATCCCCTCCCCCTCTCAATCAGTCTCTCTTTTATTTTGATGTCATCATCTTTTTCTCCTATTATAATGGTCTTGTGTAGGTAGTGCCAGGCACTGCGAGGTCATGAATATCCAGGCCATTTTGTGTGTAGAAGAGTGCATTGTAAAAGTCCTATCCTTCCTTTGGCTCTTACATTCTTTTCACCATCTCTTCTGCAATGGACCCTGAGCCTTGGAAGGTGTGATAGAGATGTTTCAGTGCTGAGCACTCCTCTGTCACTTCTTAGCACTATGGTGCTTTGGAGTCATCCCAGAGGTCACCGCCATCTGAAAAGAGAAGCTTCTCTAACCAAAAGTGAGAGTAGCATTAATATATGGGTATGAACATTAAGAGAAGTGCTTACCAGGCAATTTGGTGAGCATAATATATGCATTTAGCCAGACAGCAGCAGACATCACACCCCTAGGGCTCATGACTTCCTTCATCATAGGTTTTCAGTATTAGACATGTATTCCCTCCCATGGAGCAGACCTTTAGTCAAATTAGAGAACAGTAGGTTTCCCCCATAACAAACATACCACTATTTTTTTTTGTGTGTGTGTGTTTTGTTTTATGAGGTAGGGTCTTGCTCTAGCCCAGGCCGACCTGAAATTCACTATGTAGTGTCAGGGTGGCCTTGAACTCATGGCAATCCTCCTACCTCTGCCTCTTGAGTGCTTGGATTAAAGGTGTGCGCCACCACGCCCAGCTTCAGACATGCCACTGTTGCACCTGTTGTTTGTTTTTGAGGTAGGGTCTTGCTTTAGCCCAGGCTGACCTGGAACTCACTATTGTAGTCTCTGGGTGGCCTCATACTCACAGCAATCCTCCTACTTCAGCTTTTCAAGTGCTGGGATTAAAGGTATGTGCCACCATGCCTGGCAAAAGTTTTAGTTATTTTAAAAAATAACGTTTTGGGGGGTGTGGTGGTATTTGTCTTTGATTCCAGCACTTGGGAGGCAGAGGTAGGAGGATTGCTGTGAGTTTGAGGCCAGCCTGAGATTACATAGTGAGTTCCAGGTCAGCCTGGGCTAGAGTGAGACCTCACCTCAAAAATCCAAAAAAGCAAACAAATACAACCAAAAAAGAAAAACCAAAAATCTTTTTGGGGGCTGGAGGGATTGCTCAATGGCTAAGGTGCTTGCCTGCAAAATCTAATGATCCAGGTTCATATCCACATAAAGCTGGATGCACAAAGTAGAATATGCATCTGGAGTTCATTTGCAGTGGCTAGAGGCTCTGGCACTCCCATTATCTCTGTATCTCTCTCTGCTTGCAAATAAATAAATAAATAAATAAATAAATAAATAAATAAATAAATAAAAAATGATAACATTTTGTTTTTCAGATTTCACAAAAGTATCAGCTGCTTGTTGGTGTGAAGAGAGGTCAAGAGGACTGGAGAGATTGCTCAGTGCTCAGTGGTACCCATGTAAGCCAGATGCCCATAGTGGTGCATGTGTCTAGAGTCTGTTTGCAGTGGCTAGAGTCCCTGGTGCACCCATATTCTCTCTCTCTCAAACAATAAATAAATAATTAAAAAAAGAGAGAGGTCAGGAAGGTAGGTATGTGAGAGCCAGATGACCTGGCACCCAGTGCTATTCTCTCTCAGTAATGAAATGACTGGACTATATGACGATTGCATGAGTTAATATTGGGAACAGAGCCTAGCACATAATGTGTGCTCAGTAGATATTAATTAGTACTGAATAAAATACAGCAAAGAAAGGGGGGTGCTTATTTTCATGGCCTCTTTAAGTTTTTTTTTTTTTTTCTGCTCAAGGACCATTTTATTAGAATCTAAGAGGAAAACAAGAGGGTAAGTGAGTGTAAATGTCAACAGCTGGGAGGAAGGGGATGAATAATAGGTAGAGAGGGAGGGTCATGCCTTTCGAATTAGGCTCCAGAAAGCAGGCTGGTTCAGCAATGGAGGGTGGAAAGCATCTGCATGGGGAGGGGAGGAAAGGTCTTCAGAGAAAGACTGAACGCACCCAGAGAGCCAGGGCATACATGCTGAGGATTTTGGCCAGTATCCGAAAAGGAATAGGAAGGGGAGAAAGGGAGAATCAGGTCTAGAGTTGAGCTAGAATCCAGAAAAGTGGGCAGGCAAGCTTGCAGTGTAGATCTGCAAGCAGCTGCATCGAGGGAGGGGCTTCCGTGGATACAAGTAATTTATCTTATTAAGGGGATAATTATTCTTCCCATCTCCTTAACATGTCTTCAGGTGTATCAGCTTTCTGGACGGGTGTGTCACCAGGGAAATGGGAAGTGGGGTCCAAAACAGATTATAAGGGAGGGGTCCATTGTGCTAATGTCTGTCTAGCTACCTGACATTTCCCGCCTCAAGAGGTGAGGTGCTAAAATCATTCAGGAGCTGGGCGCCAAGAGGGTCTGGCTACTTCCTTCTGAAATGGAGCATAGAGGGGTAAAGCCCCTTTTAAAGTCTGGTCTAATCCAGTTTGTTTGTTTGTTTGTTTGTTTATTTATTTATTTATTTATTTATTTATTTTATTTTGAGGTAGGGTCTTGCTCTAGCCCAGGCTGACCTGGAATTTGTTGTGTAGTCTCAGGGTGGCCTTGAACTTATGGTGCTCCTCCTACCTCTGCCTCCCAAATGCCTGGATTAAAAGCATGCACCACCATGTCTGCTTCTTTTTATTCTGTATTATTTTGCTCTCTTGCTCTACTTTCCTGCTCAGTGTTTAAATCCATGCGGTTGTCCAAAAATTAATCACTTTTCTTTCTACTGTTAAGGTCAGTTGAGGTTCCTTAGGGCTAACCCTTAGGGACAAGGAGGAACCCCTTGCTCCTTGCTCAGTCCTGTCAGCTGCTGGGGTGGCTTAGGGTCTTGTCACCATGTGGCTTCTTCTGGAAGTAGTGAGGACACTTTCCTCTGGGCTAACCCTCCTCTTCGTAGAATACATGCTGTAGATAACGCTTAGATAATGATGTGAATTTCCTTCCTGTAAGGATCTGAAGTTATTGGGATGAAAAACAAAAAGAAAGAGCCCTGGTTATTCCAACCCCAATGTGTTAGAGGCACGGGGCTACAGAGAGTCTCCAAGGTCCTTTCAGGACACATGGGCACATTAGGTAAAATAATGTCACAAAACAGAAGACTACGTTAGGGAGGTCTGGTGTTACTGATATAGAATGCACACTGATCTTAAGACATGGCAATAGGGACACCTAGAAAACATTACATGAATGTAGTCACCAGTTTATGAAAAAAAAAAACTCTGGGGCTGGAGAGATTGTTAGCGGTTAAGGCGCCTGCCTGTGAAGCCTAAGAACCCCGGTTCGATTCTCCAGGCCCCACGTAAGGCAGATTTACATGGTAGCGCATGCATCTGAGTTCATTTGCAGAGGCTAGAGGTTGTAGCAGGAGATGGAAGTTCATGTAGTGCAAGGAGGAGTGACTTGAGGCATGTCCTCTGGCACATAGAAAGGTCCTGCAGCTGGGCACAGAGGTGCATGCACAGCGGGTAGCTACAGAAAGGAGCGGGGAACTTCATGGTCTCCACCCGAGGGAGAGGAGTCCATGCCTTATCACAAAGACATGAATGAAATCCCAAAGCAGCCAGGCAGAAACACCAGAAGATGTCACCAGGATCTCATTTCTACCCTCCTACCGGCTCCCAGGTCCTTGGTTTTACCAGCTGCTGATGGGGCCGGAGCCCCTGGAGAAACTGGGAGGGCTGGGGAGTGTGCCCAGCATGTGTCTCGACTGCTGCTTTGGGAGCACGTGGAGGAAATGGGAAGGAGAAAGCACTGTCTCTACTTCCTCCTGGTAGGTGACGGCGTGAGCCAGCTTCCTGCTCCTTGTCTTGTTTTCTCCAATGTCATGAACGGTTCCCTCCAGACTGTAAACTGAAATAAACCCTTTCCTCCCATAAGCTGCTTCTGGTGCTTTGTCCCAGCAGAGAGAAGGTCAGTGCTACGTTTCTTATTACACTGATTTCTTTTTTTGGGAGAGAGGGGGTGGGGGAGAGAGAATGGGTGCACTAGCAGCCTTCAGCTGCTGTGAACGGATTCCAGATGCATGTGCCCCCTTGTGGGCAGGTGGGGCATTGCACCCTTGCATCACTTTTTGCATTTGGTTAAATGTGGGACCTAGAGATAGAATGGGCTTTCTTAGGCTCAGGAGGCAGGCACATTAACCCCTAAGCCATCTCTCCAGCCCTATTACACTTATTTTTATGTGGCACTGAGGAGATTTAAAAAAAAATTATTATTTTTAGAATTTTCTTTAATACCTAGTCTCCTCTTGTATAAAAGTAGTGTGTTGAGTTCTTGTTTTTCAAGTGCAATTTGGAGTCAAGTGGAGCAGAGAAGCAATGTCAAGGACAATATCTTTTGGAGACACTGATGAGACTTACTGCTTCAGAAATGAGGAGATAAAGGTTGCATAAGTGTTTAATTTAACTGTGCTTGTTAATGTAACCATTGGGTACACTTGGTCCCCAAGCAAATTAATTATCACAGAATGAGAATCAATGGAACCCAGAGTCTGTGGTATCTATTCATTGCAGTGTTATCCACGATGGCCCCCAAATGGAAACAAACCAGCATCCATCAAATGAGAAATCAATAAAAATGCTCTATATACACAATGCAGCACGATTCAACCTAAAACGAGCTGAGAGATTGTCATTTACACCAATATGGATGGGACTGAAGATCGTATGTTAAGGGAAATAAGCCAGGTATAGGAAGACACGTACCACATTATCTCACTCTCACATGGATTAAAAAAAATTTTATCAGGCTGAGGAGATGGCTTAGTGGTTAAGGCACTTGCGTGTGAAGCCTAAGGACCCAGGTTCTATTCCCCAGGCCCCATGTAAGCCAGATGCATAAGGTGGTGCATGCATCTGGAGTTTGTTTGCAGTGGCTGGAGGCCCTGGAACACCCATTCTATCTGCCTCTTTCTCTCTCTTTCTCTCCAATAAATAAATAAATAAATAAATAAATAAATAAAATATTAAAAAAATTTTTTTTATGTCATGGAAGATAAGAGTAGAATAGTGGTTACCAGAGGCTGGGGATACCGGTAGGGAGATGGAGAAAGGTTGATGACTGGGTATTAAGTTGTAGTTAAGTATGAACAAGAAGTTCTGTAATTCTATTCTAGGATGACTATACATAACGATGATATACTACACACACATATTAAAAAGTTAGGAGATAATATTTTGAATATTTTCTTTAAAACAAACAACAAAAATTTGGGGAAAGAGATAAGTTTACCTTGATGTGAATAACACAGAAATATATGCATTGAAACATCACATTGTAGTCCAATAATGTTTATAACTTATGATTTTTAAATTTTTATTTATTTATTTGCAAGGAGAGACAGAGAAAGAGAGAGAGAGAGAAAAGAGATATAGAGATAGAGAGAATACAAAGGCCTCTTGTCACTGCAAATGAATTCCAGATGCATGTGCCACTTTGTGCATCTTGGTTTTTAAAAAATTTTTGTTTATTTTTATTTATTGGCAACAGACAGACAGAGAGAGAAAGAGGCAGAGAGAGGGAGGGAATGAATGGGCACACCAGGGCCTCCAGCCACTGTAAATGAACTCTAGATGCATACACCACCTTGTGCATCTGGCTTACGTGGGTCCTGGGGAATCGAGCCTGGAACCAGGGTCCTTAGGCTTCAGAGGCAAGTGCTTAACCACTCAGCCATCTCTCCAGCCCATGCTTCTTATCTTATATAGGTACTGGAACTCACACAATGAGGCTTTGCAAGCAAGTGTCACTAACCTCTGAGCCATCTCTCCAGATCCCAATATTTATAATTTTAATGTGTTAGTTCAAAAGAGTTGAGAGCAGATGCACAAGGTGGTGCATGCATCTGGAGTTTGCTTGTAGCTGTAAGAGCCCCTGGTGCACTCATACTCTTTCCTCTCTTTCTGCTGGCAAAAAATTACCTAAAGCATTGAAAAAGAGCACGTCTTGGAGGCCGTCTCTTTCTTAAAGTGCAGTGAGAGTCAGGAGAACATGACTGACCCACACTGTGAAGGCTCTGCATGCAGCTTCGAGCTTCCCAGAGTCAGCACGTGCTTTGTGTCTTTATTTGTGCTTCTGCACACTCATCCTCCGAGATGGAAAAGTTCTTTTAAAGGACAGATTTGTGTGTGTGTGTGTGTGCACAAGTTTTTTGAGGCAGGGTTTCACTTTAGTCCCGGCTGATCAGGAACTCACTCTGTAGTTCCAGGTTGGCCTTGAAATCATGGCAATCCTCCTGCCTCTGTCTCCTGAGTGCTAGGATTAAAGGCATGGGACACCATGCCCAGCCAAGGATAGAATTTTTTATTCCCTGTTGCCACTACCCACTCCTTTCTTTCCCTCCCCCCTCTCTTGTGGTGTGTGCGTGTGTGTGGTAGTGAGCAATACTCTCTCACTAGGCTGTCATCCCATTCTCTCTTCCCTGCCTTTTCTTTCTTTCTTTTGTTTGTTTGTTTTTTTTCCTTATTCTTTTTTACTTTTTTTAATTGACGGTTTTCTTAATTGTAGACAATATCCCATGGTACTTCTCTCCCTCCCCACACTTTCCCCTTTGAAACTCCACTCTCCATCATATCCCTTCCCCCTCTCAATCAGTCTCTCTTTTCATTTTGATGTCATCATCTTTTCCTCCTATTATGAGGGTCTTGTGTGTAGGTCGTGTCAGGCATTGTGAGGTCATGGAGTAGGATTCCTGCCTTTTCAACTCCATACCTGACATTATCGCTTTGTGCAGCTCTGGAGTTCTTACCTGCTCGCCAACCAGAAGGGAAAACCATTCCCAGACCTAAATGCTAAACCACTCTTATAGTTCACTGCCAAAAAAAAAGCCACTATGAAGCTACACGAGGAGATGTGAGTTTGTATGTGGTTTCCAGAGCTCCTAGCCCTGGAGTGAAGGCCAGTCTTCATCCAGTGAGGACTCCCGTGTCCAGGCTAAAGGCTGCTGTCCAGACTGTTGGAACAAGTAGATCGGTGACATCATGGTCTTGACCATCTGGAACTAAGAGCGACAGCATTGAATTATTTACCAGGTCATCAGCTCAGGAGAAGGCACCACCCCTAGCTTGGTGATGGGGAAGGCCACGTTGAGGATGGAGGTGGGGTGGAGGATGGGGTGGGTTGAGCAGTCAGGAAGAATGTATTCAAGGAGCCGCAGATGGAAAGTCAGGGTAGGCTTTGACATTGCAAGGTGAATTCTCTTTACCCCATGTTTTGACAATTACCTACAAAGCGAGCAGGTTATAGGAATTATTCCCAGAGCAGATTCCATTCATATGGAATATCCAGAATAGGTTATTCCACAGGGACAGAGGGAAGAATAGGGAGTAATAGTGCCATGGGGTAATGAAAATGTTTTGGAGCTAGATGGAGGCAATGATTGTATAACATAGTGATATATTAAGTGCCCCTAAACTGACCACCTTAAAATGGAAATTTGACGTGAATTTTGCCTAAAAAGAGAAAGAAACAGAAAAACATACCCTCCCCCACACACTCGGGGTGAGCTGATTATAGGGAAAGCCAGACCACTGCAGAACTGTCTAGACTGGGGCTGGGGCCTGCCCCTGTCAAACCCCATCCTTAGAGTACGAATGAAAGAGGGTCCTGCAGCCTTCTGCAGGGGGCTGGTTCCCAATCCCACTGACCAGACCACGCACTGCACATCTAGGAGGGAGGCCAGGGATGCCATTGGAAGAGCACCTCCAAATGAGAAGAAGAGGGGTGCCCTTTACACAGACTAGCTGTGGGACCACAGGAGCTGCCTTCAGAGCTGGACCCGGGGACCTGTGTTGGTGCTCTCGGCTTGGTCCCCACCTGGTCTGACCTGGTCATGGACATAGTTGACAACGCCTTTCTTTACATTCTGCTACGAGTCCTTTGTTAGAGCAGGAAGTAGAAGATCACACAAGCACAAACCCTCAAAACAGCCTCATTTTATCCAACATTAGGGAAACGGTAAAGGAAATAGGATTTCCTGTCCGCAGAATATTAACAATCCACCTAAAATAGCCATTTACAAAGAGTTTGTAATGATGTGGGAATTACATGGCACTATATAATAATCTCAAGTGAAAAAAATCATTAAAAAAATTGCACATATAGCTTGAACTCAGCTATATTAAAACTTCCATAAAAACTTCCCTAATATTATGCATAGAAAAGAGAAAAACAATGGAGGAAATTTCCAAATATTAACAGTGCTTGTCTTTTAGTTTTTGCTTACTTAGAACTTACAAATGTTTTTGTCATAAGCACATATCTCTTTTTAAAATGGAAACCCCACAATATTAAAACCAGAATTATTTTTACAGTGGCAAGGGTTACACATTATCCATCAGTCAAACCAATAATTTAGAGTGCTCTAGATTTATAATGTTGCAGAATGTTAATGTGGAAAGGAACTTTAAAGACTTTTTATTTATTTTTTATTGACGACTTCCATAAGTATAGATAATAAAACATGATAATTCCCTCCCTCCTTTCCCTTTGCAACTCCACTCTCCATCATAGTCCTTACCCCTCTCAATCAGTCTTTTATTTTGATGCCATCATCTTTTCCTCCTATTATGATGGTCCTGTGTACGTAGTAAGATTTTTTTGGGGGGGGGAGGGTTTGAGGTAGGGTTTCACTCTAGCTCAGGCTGACCTGGAATTCACTATGTAGTCTCAGGGTGACCTCAAACTCATGGCAATCCTCCTACCTCTGCTTCCCAAGTGCTGGGATTAAAGGCGTGTGGCACCATGCCCATCTAAAGACTTTAAGATCATAGATGTCTGAAAATCTAGAAATGATAACTTTGAATACATCAATATAAACAAACTGCCACTTAAGTGGCTTTTAGTATCAAGTTGCAGAAAGCTCTACTAACAGCAGTTTAGGGACTGGGGAGATAGCTCAATAGGTCAAGTCCTTGTGTGGTAAATATGAAGACCTAAGTTTGAGCCTAGGACTGATGTTAAAAAAAAAAAAAAAAGCCAAGTGTGGTGGCTGTACTTATAACCCTGATGGTGGAGAGACAGAGACAGGTGGATCCCTGGAGCTTGCTGGCTACCTGGTCTAGCCTACTTGAAGAGTTTCAGGCTATTGAGAGACCCTGTCCTTATAAAAGGTGGACAGCATCTGAAGACCTGGAGAATTGAACCAGGGTCTTTAGGCTTTGAAGGCATGCGCCTTAACCACTAAGCCATCCCTCCAGCCTGAAGTGATTGTATTCTAATAAGCACTTGTTTGTGAAACATGCAGTAATTGGATTGTAATGTGTTATTAACTTGTGTGGGGGGTGGCATTTCTTGCCAGGTGTTTAATGATTATGTTCAAATGCGTGGGGCTGGTCTGTCGGCTGGAAGGCAGTATTCCCAGGAAGAAAATTGTGTGACTCTGGGTCAGGGTGAGGGTGGCTTTCACAGGGTTTTGAAATAGTTATGTGGAAGAGACCCTTGGGAATTCCATAGTCCAGCTGCTGCATTTTAGAGACGAGCATGTGAAGGGGCCCGTGGAAGGCTGTGTAGAGATCACCTTGACAGTTGATTGCTTCTTCACCTGTTTTCTCACAGTGTTCACACATCCTGGTGGCGGCGGAATTGGTTTTTTTTTTTTTTTTTTTTTTTTTTTTTGGCTTTTCAAGGTAGTGTTTCACTCTAGTCCAGGGTGACCTGGAATTCACTATGTAGTCTCAGGCTGGCCTCCTACCTCTGCCTCCCGAGTACTGGGATTGAAGGTGTGAGCCACCATGCCCGGTGGAATTTTTTTTCCAAGTTTTATTTATTTATTAGAGAGAGAGAGAAAGAATGGGCATGCCAGGGCTTCTAGCTACTGCAAATGAACTCCAGACACAAGCACCACTTTGTGCATCTATCTGGCTTATGCAGATTCTGGGGAGTCAAACCTGGGTCCTTAGGATTATGTGGGTTCTGGAGAGTCGAACCTGAGTCCTTAGACCTTGCAGGCAACTGCCTTAACTGCTAAGCCATTTCTGCAGCCTCCTGTGGTGGAATTCTTGATGTGGCTTTCTTATAGACATACCAAAAAAAAAAAAATGGATGCAGTTATTCCTGCCAAAATCTTCTAATTTAAATTGTATGTATACATGTTAAAATAACATACAAGCATGTTTATCACTTACAATATCAGGCACCTAAAAAGTGCCTGTAAGTGGTGTCTGTTTCTAGCAGGGGAGACCCAAGAACCCCAACTTCACTGATGGGGGAGCTGAGTTCATAGAACATGAGTGGGTGGTGCTCTAGGCACACAGAGCCCCAAGTTGTCACTGGGTCGTATCCTCTTATCTTTTAGGACCCTGCATCATCCCCAGGCTCTTTTGGCTTGAAGTCCTGGCCAGTGTCCCAGTGCTGAGCTGGCTCACTGTGAGGAGCCAAGGGCTGTTGACAGGGGCCATCCACACCGCTGTGTACCTGGCCCAGATCTCCCTGCTTTCCTGGGCCTGGCAGGGAGTGAGATGGGATGGCTCTAAAAAGGATTCTGAATGGTGTCCCCTGGAGAGGCATCCAGTGAGTAAGTGCTGACCCACTAGTGTGCAGAGCATTTAATGTGATTCTCTGGCATTACCCTAAGAACATTCATATGCAATCCAGGGCAGGCACATTTTCTAAAAGGCAGATAGAAATGCATCCCTGCTGGGCTTGGGAGCCCAAATTTGGAAGGCTCCTGTCCAATTAAAGTATTATGGAGTCCAGCTGCTTCTCAAGGTTATTACTCATGAGGGAGGGGCTCCATTTTATCTACTGTGAGGACAGAGGTGAAGCTGAAGTCGTAAGAAGACATCGGAGTCTGTCCTGCTGTAGTTGGGCACACACATATGTGAGCATGCATGTGTGGACATGTGCACTTTCTTTTTTTTTTTATAGAGCTCTTGTCTTTGAGGGGCTCTGAAGAGTTAAACTTCCAAGATTTGAATCCTACATGTTCCTGGGCACATGGGAGTGATCATAGTGCCCAGCTCACAGGATTGTGAGAGGAAGTGCATGTAAAAGCATATTGGGTGCCTGGCACATAGTAGGCGTGCATTAGATTGTGTGCTTTCCTTATTTCCTTTCTGCATCTGGATTAGTTTTGTGGTGGCTACAGATGACTCTATCAGGTTCCCTGTTTGCAGGGAACAGAGCTGGTTAAAGCTAAGCTCCGTGGCATCAGGGCTGAGAAGGTGGCGTTCGCCATAATTTCTCCAGCACCAAGGACAGCACCTGCACAGCTCAGCACTAACTCCACAGGAGTTCCCCAGAAATGACCAGACCATTGCACCCATGAGTTCACAGCAACTGTGATTACCAGCACACAATCCACATGTGATGGGACAGGCAATATTCTGTTATGGATAGGGAAGGACATGAGAGAACACTTGCCTCTCTCATGAGCAGAGATGAGAATAAGGAGTACAGTGTGGCTCTGGGGGGAGGAAGGTAATGCGGAGTACATGTGATCAAAACACAATCTATGTATATATATGTGTGTGTGTGTGTGTGTGTGTGTGGGAAATTAAATAAGCAATTTATTATTATTATTTAAAATATTTTTATTTATTTATTAGAAAGGAGAGAGAGAGAGAAAAAAAAATATATATAGAGAGACACACACACAGAAAGAATGGGGGCACCAGGACCTCTAGGCACTGCAAATGAGGTCCAGATGTTTGCACTACTTTGTGCATCTGACTTTATATGGATCCTAGTGAATTGAATCCGGGTCATCCAGGTCATTAGGCTTTGTAGACAAGTGCCTTAACTGCTAAACCATCTTTCCAGCCCCTCAATAAGCAATTTAAAAAACCCCAAACTTAAATATAAAAGCTGATGAGTGAAAGAAAAGTGAGGACAATTACTGCTCCAGATAGGAGAGGTAAAGTGAAGAACAAATAAAAACGCTCCATGGACCCCCAGAATGTGCACGAGGAAGGCTTTAGGAAGGCTCTGGAAGGGGCATAAGTGAAGAGTCTGGAATGTCACCAGGGACAATATTAACCCCTCTAACCACCTCCTCATAGTTCCTTATTCTGTGCAGACTAGATTTTTTCGTCTGCTCCTCAGGCTGTCTGGTGACCGATAGACACTTCATAATTACCAGTGCAGCTAATTTCAGATACTGACCGGATGTCTCAGAGACCCGATTCCAAATTCCCAGGACTGAATGTAATTGCTGAGCTCGGGCCAGGTATCAGTCAGAAATGTTTGGAAGCAGCACCACACAGTGTCCCTCCCTCCCTCCATCCCAAGAGGCATTTTCTAGAGAAGGGACTTACAACCAGACAGAGGCGCAGTCTGGCAGCTGCTGTGCCTGACTGAGCCTATGGAGAAAGAGCCAGTCTGCAGAATGATGTGAAGAACACATCATCTTCATCCCAGTGTATGAGTGAGGAGACATGTGTATGTGGAATTTATAGGACTTATGAGTTCCCTGGACCTTCCAGTTGGGTGATATTGGAGTGGTATTTGGTGGGAGGGATTCTAAGAAAACTTCCCATTGAAGCCTGTAATTTTCTAAATACTAGCCATGCAGCTCTCATGGAAATAATGAGCGTGTTAATAAACAGCCTACATCTTGAGTAAGGTCAGTCACACAGTCACTGCCTTCTTTCCTGTGGGATACCTGTAAGCTCATCCCAGGGGGAATGAATTATGAATTACATATGCAAATCCCTTGTCCAAGTTCCTGCTGGTCCCATACTAGGGAGCTATATGTTTCCTTCATCAAGCGGTCCTCAGAGTGGTCTTCCACCAACGCATCAGTATTGGCTGGAGCTTGTTGGAAATGCAAATCCATGGGTCCTTCCCCCAGATCTTCAGAAAGCAGGTCCTCTGGGGCAGGCTGTTTCTCAAGCCTTTCCCTTTTGACAATGCTGATGCGTGTTGAAGCTGGGACAACCACTGCTTCCTTTGTAAGAGAAGTTTGTTCCTGGCTCCCCTAACTTCGCCTGTTCTTGCCACTAGGTGGGGTTGCACACCTGCAGGGCGCCTCCAGTCTTGCTGAAACTGAACTGGACATTGTACGGGAGCAGAGTAAGCAGACAGGAAGCGAAGGGCAACTACTCCTTCCTAATGCTCAGAAACAGCCCTTTCTTCCTTCTCTGCCACAGCGTTCATTATTCCTACATTTTTTTCAGTCAAGTTTTCATAATGACATAAGGAGTGTTAATTATACATAGTTCAGAAACTTACCAGTTAAATGATACTTCTCAATCCATCTCTCAGTGATATTTGCTGGTAAGAGTTTGATCTGATTCCTTCCTGATTATTTCCTGTCTCTCCAGAGAGATGCACTGATGTGTGCCTCTGAGCCTAGAAAAGTATGTCATGTTTACTCATGTATAGACATGCATGGCACATGCCTGGCTTCCAACGTGCTTGTTCGCTCTTAGCATATCTGTAAACATACAGATCTAGCTCATACATTGGCCACATAAAACTCTATGGAATGAATGCATTATGGATTTTATTTTATTTTATTTTTTAGATTTGACACAAAGCACACAGCTCTCATCTCAAAGGGCATAATAGATTATTCTGGAACCAAAATATGAGTGATCATGACACAGGAACCCAGACTGAGGTTATCCTGAATTTCCTTTCCCGATGTGTAACAATATCATGAAGGTTTTATAATTACACAATGGAAGAAAGTCATAAATCAAGGAACTTTTTTGGGGGGGGAGGGTTTCAAGGTAGGGTTTCACTCTAGTCCAGGCTGACCTGGAATTCACTATGTAGTCTCAGGGTGGCCTTGAACTCATGGCGATCCTCCTACATCTGCCTCCCGAGTGCTGGGATTAAAGGTGTGCGCCACCACACCTAGCACAGGCACTTTTCAAATACATTGGTATAAACCTCAGGACGGTGGGTTATAGCACAACAGGGACATTTTCTTGATAGGCTTCAGGTGTTATCTGATGGCATTCTTAGCTCTTGGGTTGGTGGAAGCTGGTGCATGAAACATGGTATGTCCTGTTCAGGTCTATACATGAATACATTCCAAAAAGCTTTCATGCCTTTTTGTTTCTGAGGTAGGGTATCACTGTAGTCCAGGCTGACCTGGAATTCACTATGTAGTCTCAGACTGGCCTCAAGCTCTCAGTAATCCTCCTACTTCTGCCTCCTGAATACTGGGATTAAAGGCGTGCACCACCACGTCTGGCTCCAAAAGCTTTCACATTATCACCTGCTAGTCACAAGGATGTTAGGTCAGAATTAAGGTCAGCAAAAGGTAGAGATTAAGTGGCTAAAGATAGCCCAACACAATTTGGCGTTGATCCTGAAATATTCTATCGCTGTGATCACAGTCACACACACACACACACACACACACACACACACACACACACACACGGAGGCCATTAGGCTAGGAGGGCTTCTGGACTTAATTTTTGGTTCCTAGAAAGCAAACTAAAGTCCCAACCTTAAGCTTGGTCAGTATAAATCATACACTAAACCTGGACTAAGGACCTTTCACTTTCACCACACGTAACTTCCTCACCTTGCCTTCTCTAATAATGCTTAAAAGTTTCTCCTGGGAGCCCCTTGGGAGGAAGTAGGGGGTTGTGGTTTGATGATGTCAGGTCATGAAGCTCAAATGTGCATATACATTCTTCAAAACTGTCATGTGTCTCTTTACCTTTTTATTTTTATTTTTTTGCAATGAGAGAAAGAGAGGGGGGGCGGAGGGAGCACTCTAGGGCCTCTAGTCGCTGCAAACGAGCTCAGATGCATACACTGCTTTGTGCATCTGGCTTTATGTGACTTCTGGGGAATCGAACCTAGGCTGTTAGTCTTTGTAAGCAAGTGCCTTAGCCGCTGAGCCATTTCTGCAGGTCTCTCTTTGCCTTTTAATGTTCCTTTCCTCCTTGTTTCTCTCCTTTCTTTTCTTCTTTCTTTTTTTTGCTTTTCTTACCTGTGTTGCATTGATTCTTTATGCCCTTGTTTTGTTTTAGTATCTTGTTTTGGTTTTGTTTTTATGTTGTTTTTAAACTTCTATGTTTGCTGGATCTCAAATTATACACATTTACAATTTTGATAGCTACTGCCAACTTGCCCTCCAAAAGGTTGTACTATTTTAAACTCCCACCAACAGAGCCACAAAGAGCAATGATTCTAGGTTCCGCAGGGCACTTCTTTGCTTAATGACCAGTGCCCTGCCAGACTGTGAGACTCCCTGAGGGTAGAATCTGTGGCCTGGCTCAGTTTTGCCCTTAGCATTTAGAACAGTGCCCACTTGGGTGCTCAGGAAATGCTAGTTGGGCACCTAGTAGGTGCCAATAACTATTTGCCACAGATCCATTCTATTTACATTTTAAAACAAGAGCTGACGAGATAAAAAATTTAGACTTGTTAAGTTCATAATTTCTCAAATTCATTTGGGGCAGTAAATTTTAATTTTAATTCCTCGCTTTCACTAAGAGAAAAATAATACACTTCGGCTTCCCGGGTATACTGAAATCGGATAATGTATTTGCACAGAAATATGGATATGGGCCCTTGTATCAGTTCCTTTCTTCTTGTTGGGGTAAAATACCCGACCAGAAACGGCTTATGGAGGGAAAGGGGTTCAAGTCAGCTTATAGTTCCAGAAGTAGCATTCACCATGGCAGACAAAGCTTGGCATGAGTGGGAAGACAGGAATCAGACAGAGAGAAAATAACACTTCATGGTCCTCCCCCAGTGAGCACCTCTTCTAGCAAGAACCTTTCAGAACAGCGCCATCAGGTGGAAATTAAGAACTCAAACTCCTGAGCCTATGGGGGTCATTTTACATTCAAACTCCCTCCCCTCTCCTCAGAGGCTGGGTACCCTCACTGGAGTCTCAGGTAATTCCCTCCAGCCTGTGACCTCGATCAATTCTTCCACCAAGTGTATGATTCATTGCCAATTAACGTCTACTTCCTGTAGCTGAAGAACTGAGTTGGTCCTTGTGGCACAGAGCATCAGGCTTATGTTCTGTGTTTGTGTTCTGTGGCAGGGAAGGTCACCTCATCGCCTGGGCCTCAAGGTCCTCATGTGTGGAATGGGTGTTCATTTCTACAATGCCTTCTTCTTGGCAAGTGGTGAAGCCCCCAAACGGGTCTTAGGTAAAATATTAGTTGCAGATGATTTTGCTGGGTTCTTACCATGACAAGACATTGTGGAGGAGGAACAATAATATTCTGTTTTCTATAGTTCTTAGCTGGGGTTCTCTGTAACCAAAAAAAAAAAAAAAAGAGAAAAACAGAAGTGTAATAACATGTATACCTTCTCTGTACCTGGGAGATATAATAACTTTATTCTCAGGGGATATACTGCCCAAACACCAAATCTGTAAACCTAAATCTGTAAACCTTGTATATATAATCCTGGAGATATATATAGATATAGATATGTGTGTGTGTACCTTTGATAAAGTGTAATTTATACATTAAGCATGGCAAGTATTAGCAATAACAATAATAAAAAGAACAACAATAATAAAATACTGAAAAAAAGTTCAGTAAATAGCTTGGTGACAGGGACCCCTTGCTGAAATCTTTAAGGACTCAGTGTTTTCTGGCACAACAGGTTGCCATCAGTTGGATCCCATTTTCTACCTACCCGTCCTCCACCCTCAAACTCAATGTCTTTTCCATCTCAGTGAAATCACTGTGGCTATACTTTGAAGTTTGAGCTAAAACAACAATAACAACAACAAAAAACTAGCATGAATTTCTATTTCTTTTTCTACTATTTCATAGCCAGAAGATTTGTTCTCAGTAGAGCTCTTAATAATATCAGCAGATATTTTTTATTGCATTATATAGTTGATAACTTTTTATTTTTGGACACACAGTTTTACTTTGTAGGTCTGGCTGGCTTAGAACTCATCATATAGCCTAGGCTGGCCTTGAACTTGCAGTGAACCTCCTGCTTCAACCTCTCAAGTGCTGACATTATGGGTGTGAACCACTGCATCCGGTTTAGTTGAGAACTTTTACCTTCTTGCTTAAAGGAGACCCTTTAAGTAAAACAAAGATTACTTCGACTCAAACATTATGATACTGCAACAGTCATCTGAAAACTGAAATGAAAACAGAAATGACTAATGGGTAGTGTTGTATGATTCTTACCTCTAGGCTGTCTTGAATTGAAGCTACAGTGGTCATAATCACAAGACCTTCACAAGATTAGGCCTATTAACCTGCTATGGTAAAAGCTGTGGGAGGACTAACCAGAGAAATGAGGCTCTTAAGGCCCCATGGTTCCTCACGGATACCTTAGCAGTTAATTTCTGGAAGAGACTCTTAAGGTGGAGCTGCCCATATGGTTCCCATACTCCTGTAAGTAATCTCCCCGCCTTGCTCCTATATGTAACCTCTCCCCCACGCTCCAGTAAGTAACCCCAATAAATCATTGGCTTACCTCAAGCTAGTCTTGGATATAACTGTTTCTTTGGTCTGTTGTGGCTCTCTCTTTCTGGGGTGACTGGAGAGAGACTCCCTGTGAAGTCACAACAGGTGGATAGCATACCAAACCTGACTACACTGTGGCCTGAATCACAGACTGCACGGGACAGAGCAGAGTGATACCAGACTTCACCACACTACTCAGAAATTATCCATGTCTTAAAACTTATAAATCAGCCGGGCGCGGTGGTGCACGCCTTTAATCCCAGCACTCGGGAGGCAGAGGTAGGAGGATCGCCGTGAGTTCGAGGCCACCCTGAGAATACACAGTGAATTCCAGGTCAGCCTGGGCTAGAGTGAGACTCTACCTCATAACAAACAACCCCCCCCAAAAAAAAATCAAAACAAAACAAAACAACAACAACAACAAAAAAACCCACTTATAAATCATTTCTGGAACTTCTGATTTTGCATGTTTTTATTGTAGTTGACTGTGGGTCACTGAAGTCGGGGAGAATAAAACTTCAGGTTCGTGGGGACTGCTATAAACTTCAAGGGTAGATCACGCCAAATTTTCTTATTCTTCAGGCTTAATTACCATCATCCTCCAAAGCTAAACAGAAGGGTGTAAAGAAAGGCCAGGTTAGACGGGAAGGAGGCCCAGAAACGCACCATAATAAGAGTAAGGCGTGTTAGGACTTTTCCGCTGGGAGTCTCTAGTGCTGTAGCCATCTTCTCTTTCTGGTTTAAAGCAAGAGACCCTGTAAAGGCCATTTCCTTTGTAGATTTAAATTTCGCTAATAAAAGGGGAAACATCTACTCCTGTTTTCAGGGCTGCTTCTGTGTCCACTCTTCCTCAAAAACTCAGCTCAAAATAATCCTGTCTGTGAGGTATATCCTGGAATAAGATCTAGTGTCTGACAGTAACATTGGGGGTGGGGGTGGGGGCGACCTGAACCTCCTCAGTATATGCAGGTGAGAATACTGGCAAAGTGAGCCTCACCTTAAGCGAAAAGGGAACAATGCTCGAGGGACCAATAGAAAAAAAAATTAAAGTGACAAGATGTAGAAGATAGAAGAGAAAAGTCAGGGGGCAGGATGATCGATGAGGACTGATCATTCCTGCGGAGAGAAGATTGTAGCCAAGCTTTCCTTGGATATGAAGGACTCAGTTCTGTCACCTTAAGAAGTAAGGGCCTGTCTTTTTGGGGACCGCTTTTGCTTTATATTTGGCGTGTTGTTAACCTTTGCTCAGCCCTGACTGTACTTAACTTAGGGCCATAGGCGGGGGAGAAGGTCACAACAAATTTAGTGGCAGGCATTTTATGTGCTTAAAGCAATAAATCCTCATGCGCCTTGAGCCTGCCTAGGCTTCCCCAAACCTGGGAATTCAATTTTGTGCAGCGTACACAGTTTGCCAAGCCCACTAAGTCACCAGGAGAACAACTTGATCTATTGCTATGAGCAAAAATTGCTCCGTCTCTTTCTTCATTCAAATTAACACCTTTTCATGCCGGGTTGACAAGTGACAGATCACTTGAGAATATACCCTGACTTCAAGTGATTTGATATCTCTTCTCTGTTTCCCTATCTTTATTTTCATGCCTTAAAAAAATAATAAAGAGAAAACATTACTATTATGATTGCTATAGAATAAGTACTTGATTCATAAGCTCCAACCCCCCCCCGGCTTGGCATATGGCAGGCATTAATAAATGATGAGTGAACAAATGACTTGGTTTGGTTGATGTCTGCAGACTTCACTGCTTCCTTCCCAGAGGGCTGGAGGAAGGTTTGTTGTATTTTTTTATCATCTATCTATCTATCTATCTATCTATCTATCTATCTATCTATCTATCTATCTATCTATCTATCTATCTATCTATCTATCTATCTATCTATCTATCTATCTATCTATCTATCTATCTATCTATCTATCTGTCTATCTCATCTATCTATCTATCTCATCTATCTATCTATCATCTATCTATCTATCATCTATCTCATCTATCTATCTATCTCATCTATCTATCTATCTATCTATCTATCTATCTATCTATCTATCTATCTATCTATCTATCTATCTATCTATGTATCTCATCTATCTATCTCCTATATCTATCTATCATCTATCTATCTATCATCTATCTATCTATCTCATCTATCTATCTATCTATCTATCTATCTATCTATCTATCTATCTATCTATCTATCTATCATCTATCTATCTATCTCATCTATCTATCTATCTATCTATCTATCTATCTATCTATCTATCTATCTATCTATCTATCTATCATCTATCTATCATCACTAGCTGCATGGTGGATGCTGTGTGCATGAGGTGTGTGCTGCCTAGACCACATTTGGATGAAGGTCATGTTTTAGCTGCTGGAAGTGCTAATGACTCCTTCAGGGGCTCCCTGAGTTGCAGAGAGCTGCTTTGCCCAAGAGCAGCCTGGCCTGAGTCACATGGAATTTTAAGGACTTGGGCTTTTCACCCAGCTGGGAACCCAGAAGGGACAGTTTGCCTCTAGACTTTTTTTTTTTTTTTTTTTTGGTGAGGATGGCAGCTATTGGGGTGTATTAAAGTTCTACTTTTTCTTCTGTTCTCTTGCTTCTATGTTGTCAACCACAAGGACATTACTTAATAAACCTCCTACCTGCTAAGCTCCATTTCAGAATCGGCTTCCCTGAGAACCCAACAGGTCACATTTTTGCTTTGTTTCTAGATTTTACTCTTTCTTTCTTACCGGCAAAAATATCAGCTAGTCTTTATTGCATGTTTACTGCGAGCTTGGCACTTACTGGTCTCAATCCTGACAGTACTTGGAGAGATTTTATTAGAGGTCAGTAAGAGACTGAGACAGGTTCTGTGGGTTCTTCATGGCCAGTAAGTATTAGACTGGAGTCCACTTGGATTCCAGAGCCCAGGATTTTAACTATTCGGCTGGTCACTTAAGATACAAACCCAGGCCGGGCGTGGTGGCGCACGCCTTTAATTCCATCACTCGGGAGGCAGAGGTAGGAGGATCGCCGAGAGTTCAAGGCCACCCTGAGACTACAGAGTGAATTCCAGGACAGCCTGGGCCAGAGTGAGACCCTACCTTGAAAAACCAAAACAAACAAACAAACAAACAAAAGATACAAACCCAGGACAGAAGCAACAGATGAACTGGTAAAGAGCATGTGGTGCATGCACACAGGATTCGGCATCCAAGAAGCTTGATGTTATGTCATTTCCAGGGAAATCGTCACATTAAATGATATAAGCAGGACTCAGAAGGACAAATAGCGCATTTTCTCTCACTAGTGTGATATAAATTAATATGCACACATATTCAAGAAAGTAGAAGAGGCACTATTTAGGGGGGAGCAGGAGGTCAACAGTAGGGAATAAAAGAGGCTAGGAGAGGGCCTGGAGAGATGGCTTAGTGGTTAAATGCTTGCCTGTTGAAGCCTAAGGACCCTGGTTCGAGGCTCGATTCCCCAGGACCTACATAAGCCAGATACACAAGGAGGCACATGCATCTGGAGTTCATTTGCAGTGGCTGGAGGCCCTGGTGCACCCATTCTCTCTCTATGTATCTGCCTCTTTCTCTCTGTGTCTGTCACTCTCAAGTAAATAAATAAAAAATAAACAAAAAAATTAAAAAAAAAAGGCTAGGAGAGGGCAAACATGAGCAGAATGCATGTTATATATGTATGAAAATTATCTCAGCTGCTAGGGACAGGAGGACTGCAAGTTCAAGGCCTGCCTGGGCTACATAAGGAATTCAAGGACAGCCGGGACAGCTTTGCCAGATCTTGTCTTAAAATCAGTAGTGAGGGTGGGGATGCAACTCAGTTGGTGGAGTGCTTGCCTAGCATGTGTAAAGCCCTGGGTTTGATCCCTACTATAGTGTAAACTGGGTATATACAATTAATTCTATTAAGTCATTTTTTTTACAGGAAGAGATGTTTGCATCTATACTATATCCCTGGGAATGAGTATAAATATGGACCTTATAGTTAAAGAATTCTCTCTGTAAAGAACAAACACATACTATACATTTTCCTTTCTCATTTGTTCTCATTTGCCATGTCTGTTACAGACCTCACTAATTAATTACTGAATTCTTTTTAAAAAATTGTATATATATATATACATTTATCTCTTCCTCCCAAATGCTGAGATTAACGGCATGCGCCACTACACCTGGATTATTTAAGCTGTTTTTTTTTTTTTTTTTTCGAGGTAGGGTCTCATTCTAGCCCAGGCTGACCTGGAATTCACTCTGTATTCTCAGGGTGGCCTCAAACTCACGGTGATCCTCCTACCTCTGTCTCCCGAGTGCTGGGATTAAAGGCGTGTGCCACCACACCCGGCTTATTTAAATTTTTATTTATTTATTTTGAGGGAAAAAAGAGGCAGACAGAATGGGTGCATCAGGGCCTCCAGCTACTGCAGATAAACTCCAGATGCATGCGCCACCTTGTACATCTGGCTTACGTGGACCCTTGGGAATTGAACCTGGGTCCTTAGGCTTCCCAGGCAAGTGCCTTAACCACTAAGCTATCTCTCCAGCCATTTAAAAAATATATTTTATTTTTATTTATTAGAGAGAGAGAGAGAGAGAGAGAGAGAATGGGCGTACCATGGCCTCTAGCCATTGCAAAAGAACTCCAAACACATGTACCACCATGTATATCTAGCTTATGTGGGTTCTGGGGAATTGAACCTGGGTTCTTTGGCTTTTCAGGCAAGTGCCTTAACTGTTAACCATCTCTCCAGCCCTAACTACTGAATTCTTAACCATTGAACCCAGAAGTAGCCACAGAACTCTCATGAAAGTCTGAGGAGTCATACCAATTTGAGAGTTGGCACATGCGGTGCAATGTCTTTCTACAAAAAAATCTACAGTCTAGACCTGCAATGAAGATTACATATTCAGGAAAAGTAAGTACAAAAAGAATTGTGAAGCCAGAGTACAGGAATTATGTGATAGGTAAGGCTAGTTGGGGAAGATTTACCAGGAAATTCAGGGGTTAAACTGGACCTTAAAAGATGGAAGGGGGCTGGACAGATGACTTAGCGGTTAAGGCACTTACTGGGAAGCCAAAGGATTGAGCTTCAATTGCTCAGAACCCATGTAGGCCAGATGCACATGGTGGTGCATGTGTCTGGAGTTTGTTTGCAGTGGCTGGAGGACCTGGTGCACCATTCTCTCCCTCTCTCTTTTTCTTTCATAAAACACACACACACACACACACACACACACACACACACACACACACACACAAAAACAAAGGTGGACGTAACTTGGTTGGTTTCCAGATGGGGGTGAGGAAGACAGGACACCCAAAGAGAGCAGGTCAGTCTTCAATCTTTGTTGACTCCCTCCCTGAGCATGGGCACTGACGTTTTTCTCATCCTGGGTTCTAGAAGACAGATGCCTCTCAGAGTCACTTTGACTTTCTGACTGACTGCCAACGTCTGGATTGTGATTTCATTCTCTGGCCGAGTCAGAGACAGAAACCCCGAGATTCCGAGGACCCATAAATTACTTCTAGTTATTGCAATGACAAAAGGCCTCTTTGAAGGTGACTTGCTCACTCCCTCTTTTATAGCCTCATATATCAAGGAGGAAGATGGAGTGGAATCAGTTAACCACGAGGAGACCTCGGATGCAGGAGGAGAGGGTGGCAACGGTCTGAGAAATCGAGCACTTTCTGTCAAAATTTAATTAAATTAGTCCCGATTCTATAAATAATAAAGCAAGGTTTCCCTCCTGCACCTCTCTCAACCACTGTGCTTGTCTCCCTGCGCATGTTGCGATAGCTGAGTTCTGAGAGCATTACGTGAGGAGAGCATTAGTAGAGATTAGGCGATGATTTGTTTAATTCTAATTCTGCCTTTGCATTAATTTCCTGAAGCCCACTAGGCTGCAGGTTGGAAGGAGCAGTGAGTTGTAAGATGTGTGAAATGGCTCCATGAAGTAAGAGAGGGAACAAAACTGCATGGAATTCCGGGGTTGTGATTCCTTGGCCTAATTTAGGCTTTGCAGGCAAGTGTCTTAACCACTAGAGCATCTCTCCAGCCCATCATTCTGTTTTTCAGTTTGATTATAGTTCCCGAGTAGATTACATTTTGACTGGAGTTTCTTCACTCACCAGCTGCTGACTGAAACTTCCTTAATTTCCTCATGGAAATCAGAGGCTACTATGTATCCCTCAATGGTTCTACTAGCTGTGCGATCTTGGGCAGTTGCTCTGCGCCTCAGACTTCTCATCTATATAATACAAGTAATAATAGTATCTCCTTACTGATACTGTTGTGAATTTTTAAAAACAATTATTTTTTAGTATTTATTTATTTATTTATTTATCAAAGAGAAAGAGGCAGATGTGTGTGTGTGTGTGTGTGTGTGTGTGGAGAGAGAGAGAGAGAGAGAGAATGCCAGGGCCTCCAGCCACTGCAAAAGAACAGCAGGTGCATGCATCCCCTTGTGCATCTGGCTTATTTGGGTCCTGGGGAATCGAACCAGGGTCCTTAGGCTTCACAGGCAAATGCCTTAACTGCTAAACAGTGTCTGGCCCACACTGAGTGCTCAGTATTGCAGTGAGTGCCAGTTTAGAGAAGTCTGTCTGGCTTTGTCACCAATAAGCCGTGGTATCTGAATAGGTAGTGTTCCATCTGAAAAGTAGGGATAGTAATAGTGTCCCAGGAGATGGTGGTGAAGATTATCTGGGCTAATACTTCCAAAGCACTTAGAACAGAATCTGGCATGCAGTAAATGCTTGAAAGCATCAACTCCTTCATTATTGTCAAGTATGCAGCACAATACTGAGTCCAGCATCTGCTTTGGAAACACTTTTCTTTTTTTTTTCGACATGGGGTTTCACTCTAGCCCAGGCTAACGTGGAATTCATTAAATAGTCTCAGGGTGGCCTCGAACTCATGGCGATCCTCCTACTTCTGCCTCCCGAGTGCTGGGATTAAAGGCGTGCACCACCATGCCTGGCTGCTTTTGAAACCCTTGTTACTCTTTGTTTCCTTGGCTCTACTCATTCCTAATTTTCCTCCTGCCTTGATTTCATCTTGATTTTTTAAAATTACTGTTTTTATATTTTTATTTATTTGAGATAGACATGGCAGGACCTCCTGCCATTGTAAAATTTTGTGCGACTTGGTGTGTCTGACTTTAAGTGGGCACTGGGGGCTCAAACACACTCCATTTATCACTGAGCTGTTTATCCAACCCCTCATCTTGTGTTTTTGAAGATGCTTCCCTAGTCTTTTAAAAACATTTTATTTATTTGTGAGAAGAGAGAAAAGAGAGAGAGAGAGAGAGAGAGAGAGAGAGAGAGAGAGGATGAGTTTGAGCATGCAAGGGCCTCTTGCCACTGCAAACAAACTCTAGATGCATGCTCCACTTTGTGCATTTGGCTTTACATGGGTGTTGGGGAATTGAACCCAGCTGGCTGGCTTTGAAAGCCTTTAATCACTCAGCAATCTTTCTAACTCTGCTTCCCTAGTCTTTAAGGTTTGAGGTTCTCCAGAGCTCCATCCGAGGCTGTCTACTCTATATGCTTTACACCCGAGCTTGTTCATTCTCATGGTGTCGGCTTTTTCATTGATGGCGTTCAAGATACGTGTTTAACTCATGCCTTTGTCCATAGGGAGCTGCTCTGGTATTCCGTAGATTTGTAGATGAACTCTGTGTGTAAGAGAACGTCTGTCTATGTGTGGTGTACATTCATGTATATTTGTGTGGATGCACATGTATGTGTGGGCGCATGTGTGTGCACAGTGTGCAGAGGCCAGAAGCAGACGTTTGGTGTCCTCAGTCACTCTCCACCTTGTTTATTGAAACTGAGTCTCTCACTGAACCCCGAGGTTACTGACTTAGCTAGTCTATCTAGTCAGTTCGCCCTGGGAAGTCTCCTCTCTCTAGTTTCCGTGGGCTTGAATTACACCACAGTCTGATTGTGCACTACTGCACCTGGCATTTATGTGGGTGCTGGGGATCTGAACTCAAGGTCTTATGCTTGCATGGCAAGTGCTTTGCTGACTGAGCTTTCTTCCTAGCCCATAGCTGAACTCTATCATCATCATCATCATCATCCAGACACCGCCATCTTTTACTGATTCTTAACACGACAGCTCAGAGGATGAGCTCTGAAATGGCATGTGCCTGAGTTGGAATCATTTCTATATACCACATGTGTGGTCTTGGGCAAGTATCCTATTTTCCTAGCCTCACAAATCAGGATAATTATAATGCCTACATCATAGGTTTAGTCTGCAGATTGAATGGGGTCATTATGCAAATCACTAGCATAGTATCTGGCAGTCAACAGCAGTTGCTACGCACACCCCTGTGTGTCATATAACAATGTATCATTTAATGATGGGCTATGTACATGGAGACAACCATAAGGTTTATTATCTATGACACCACAGCTCTTAGTTTGGGTAATACACGTTATGATGGATATACAGCCAGGAAATCGTGTAACGAAACATTTCCTAGTAATATGTTACTGTTATTATGATGTTGAGGGTCTCCATAACTCAGGTGTTTCTGCCTTATTTGGGTGTTATTTTCTGCTGCTCAGATGACTGCAGAAGTCTTTTAATTTATTTTTTTAAATTAAAAATATTTTTGTTTATTTATTTGGAGAGGGGGAAGAGAGAGGTGTTGGGGTCCCTCCTAGGCCCAGGAGGGGAAGCAGGGTCTCCGCCAGGTAGGGGGTGAGAGGCACAGAGTCACGACACAGACACTGGGAGTTGGGTGGAAGCAGGCAGAGGGCAAGCTGCTGCAAACTCATTTATTCAAGGAAGTGTAGGGGTTTTGAAGGGTTTGGCTGGCCAATCGTTGTATGGGGTGGTTCCCTTTTTGTGACCAATGACAGCCTGTCTCCGGGCAGATCATCTCACAGCAGGTTGCTCGTGGGCATGGGTCTGTAGCTGTTGTCACGCCAGGCCTGTGCAGGATGCCTTGCCCACAGAAGCCACTTCCTGGTTCCTACTAGCAAGTGGCCTGGCTAGGGCCCGACCTGCACTGTGCCATACACAGAGGAATGGCTTTACATGGGTCCTGGGAATGGAACTTGGGATGTTAAGCTTTTCAGGCAAGTACCTTAACCATTGAGCCATCTCTTCAGCCCCTGCCATAGCCTTTTTACTCACTGATCTTCTTGCCTCATCTGGTCTTGCACATCACTTCTGAGTCTTATTTTCAGGAGGATTTTCTATACAAAGCTTTGATCACTGCATTCTGCCACTTAGATATCACACAACTGCATGGACATTTTTCACAAATTATATTCTTTTTCTTTAATCAAACTCCAGATACATTCACCACCTTGTGCACATGTGTGACCTCGTGTTCTTGTGTCACCTTGTGCGTCTGGCTTACATGAGAGTTGAAGAGTTGAACATGGGTTCTTAGGCTTCATCGGCAAGCACCCTAACTGCTAAGCCATCTCTCTAGCCTGACAAATTATATTCTTTTTAAAAAAATTTATTTATTTCAAGAGAGAGAGAGAGAGAGAGAGAGAGAGAGAAGAGAGGAGAGAGGAGAGAGGAGAGAATGGGCACACCAGGGTCTCTAGCCTCTGCAAACAAACTCCAGATGTATGCTCCACTTTGTGCATCTGACTTTATGGTAATATTGGGGAATCAAACCTGGGTCATTAGGCTTTACAAGCAAGTGCTTTAACCACTGAGCCATTTCTCCAGGCCTATAGTCTTTAAAATATGTATATTTATTTATTTCCAAGCAGAGAAAGATAGAGAAAAGACAGGCAGAGAGAGTGGGTGCTTCAGGATCTCTGGCTGCTGCAAATGAACAAATGCATGCACCACCTTGTGCATCTTGCTTTGCATGGGTACTAGGGAGTCAAATCTGGGTTGTTAGGTTTTTCACGCAGCACCTGAACTGCGGAGCCATCTTCAAAGCCCACCACAAATTGTATTCTTTTTTTTTTTTTTTGAGAGAGAGAGAGAGAGAAAGAAAATCGGAGTGCCAGGGCCTTTAGACATTGCAATTGAACTCCAGCTATGTGCACCACCTTGTGCACATGTGCAACCTCACGTGCTTGTGTCACCATGTGTGTCTGGCTTATGTGGGACATGGAGAGCTGAATATGGGTCCTTAGGCTTCATCTAAGGCAAGCACCTTAGCCACTAAGCCATCTTTCCAGCCCTGTAATTTTTTTTTTTTTTTTTTTTTTTGACGTAGGGTTTCATTCTAGCTCAGGCTGACCTGGAATTCACTATGTAGTCTCAGGGTGGCCTTGAACTCATGGCGATCCTCCTACCTCTGCCTCCCAAGTGCTGGGATTAAAGGCATGCACAAACATGCTTGACCAGCCCTGCAAATTTTATTCTTTTTTTGTGTGTTTTTTTGAGGTAGGGTCTCGCTCTAGCCCAGTCTGACATGGAATTCACTATATAGTCTCAGGGTGTCCTTGAACTCATGGCGATCTTCCTACCTCTGCCTCCCAAGTGCTGGGATTAAAGGTGTGTGCCTTCATGCTTGGCTAAATTTTATTCTTGATGAGTGGTGTTCAGAACACAGGGAGGCTCGTTGGAATTGGACAGAGCACTGGGCTGGAAAGGTCTTGCATTCTCTGTAGTCTCCACTCCTCATCAAGCTACTTTGCGTCTTGGTTGTAAAATAGAATGGCATGGCCAGATCTACTTTTCTTGGGACTTGTTAATGTGAAGGTCTGATGAGCTGGGATGTACTGTCTCCCATGATGCTCCTGCTATTATTGTCGTCAGTAGTGACTGCAAGTTTGGACTAACTAGAGCCTAATTGCCTGTATTCAATTTCCAAGATAAAAGCCCCATTATGTGTAGGTGTGGGCTAGGTCCAGGGAGATTATTTATCATTTAAGCTACTTTGTGTTCTTATTTTAACATTAGTCTTCATAATAGTAAAAAAAAAATTCTAGTGTAGCAAAAAGGAGAAAATAAAAACACACACATAGGAGCGAGCATTATGAATACCTTCATGTATTTCCTTCTAGAACCTTTCTCAAGCATATGTGGTTTGTGCATCATTTTATGGCCCCCTTTCCTCCACTTAATGTACCACAAGCTTCTTCTCTCATTAGTTAGTGCACCTTTACAGTGTGATTATGAACGCCTGAATTTTATTCCAGCATGAGGATATACTTTCATATATCTGACATGCTTTTGCTAGCATTTATGTTGATTCTTACTTTTCCCTGTTTCCAATGGCTTACGTGAACATCCTCGTAGCTAAATATGTGTGAAAACCATGCCTTTCCCTTCAGGTTAAATCATAGAAGTAAAATTATGGGGTCAAAGAATAGTCCTATTTTTTAAAAATATTTTTTTTGAAGCTGGGGAGATGGCTTAGCAGTTAAGGCTCTTGCTTTCAAAGCCCAAGGACCCATGTTTGACTCTCCAGATCCCACGTTAGCCAGATGCACAAAGGTGAGGCAAGTGCAAGGTCTCACATACCCTCTAGGTGGTGCAAGGTCTGGAGTTCTATTGCAGTGGCTGAGGCCTTGGCATGCCAATTCTCTCTCTCTAAAAAAAAAAAAAAAAAAAACTGTACTATTATTTATTTGTATGAGACAGAAAGAGGCAGATAGAGAGAGAAAGAATGGGCATGCCACAGCCTCTATCCACTGCAAATGAACTCCAGACATATGTGCCACCAAGTGCATCTGGCTTTCGTGGGTACTGGGGAATCAAACCTGGGTCCATCTCTATAGACTGACTAGTCCAATTTTTTCTTTTTTTTTTTTTTTTTTTTTTTGGTTTTTCGAGGTAGGGTCTCACTCTTGTCCAGGCTGACCTGGAATTAGCTATGTAGTCTCAGGGTGTCCTCGAACTCATGGCAATCCTCCTACCTCTGCTTCCCGAGTGCTGGGATTAAAGGCGTGCACCACCAAACCTGGCTGAATAGTCCTATTTTTAACAGAGACATTTGCAAACAGCTGTCAATTATCCTCTAGTAAGATTGTAAGTGCAACTGGATTTTGAAGGTCGTTTCTGCCTAATAGTGGAGAGTGGAAAATAAACTTAGAAGTTTCAAATGAAATTAATTTCTTTGTGCTAGACTAGAATAAAGGTTTAGTCAGAAATATTTATAATTCTTACTGGGAAATGTGCTCATTGAAAGAGTAGTCTTAGCTTATTTTCTTCATTTTAATATTCAAAATTTAGTACATAATTTATATAGCGTATAGTGTTATTTTAATTGATTTCAGCAGAATCAGCAAATGTTCACCCATCTGAACATTCCAGGGCATGTGCAAAGATGGCACGCCCTCCCCCCTGTTCTTTGTGGATAGGTTAGGTGATGACTGGGGCTAGTTAAAGGACTGTAAGCAAAATGACACGGGTCACTTTTGTGGTGAAGTACTTAACTGCCAGTGCAAGAACCCCCCTGGAGCTCTCTTCTCCACTTCCACCAGGGGGCGCTCATGTGACAGATGTTGCACTGCAGGATGATGGAGCCTCTCTTAGCCTGGATCTCTTGGCATTTTCTGGAAGGCAGTTATTCTGGAGTGTCATATGTACATATGGAAGACTGAGCAAGTGGAAAGAAATTTGTGCTAGGTCATTACAATGTGGACTTTTCTTTTTTTTTTTTCTTTTTTATTTTTAGAGAGAGACACAGAAAGAGACAGACAGAGAGAGAGGGAGAGGGAGAGGGAGACATAGAGATGGGTGCGCCAGCAGTCTCTCAGCTGCTGTGAACAAAATCCAGATGCGTGCGCCCCCTTGTGGTCAAGTGTGGCATTGCGCCCTTGTGTCACTTTGCATCTGGCTAAACGTGGGACCTGGAGATTGGAACCAGCGTTCTTAGGTTTAGCAGGCAGGCGCCTTAACCGCTAAGCCATCTCTCCAGCCGGACTTTTCTTTTTAACAACAGAGAAGCATAATCTAATTTAGCCTGAGTGATAGAGTTCTACATTGGACACTACAATAGATGGAAGGAAGTATAAAATCAATCTCTGATCACAAAGGATATAGCATCTTTATTGTAATATGGTGCATATCTGTTCACCGGATAATGTGTGTATATATATATATATATCAAATTTTATGGATTGATGTAGGATGTTTTTTAAAGGGATTTTATGTTAAATTTGCTCACGTATTGATAACAGGTATAATGAACAGTTGTTGTTCTGGAAAAACAGCATTTGCCTTTTCCTTCCCCTCTTCCTTTAGAAAACTCTGGTTCTGGTCAGATTACCAACGATATTCCCCACTTCTCTGGCTGTTGGAAAAGGTATGTAACTTCTCTGAAAGTGCTTTGCTTTTAAAGACAGGATCTTAAAAATGTTTTGCCTGTGTGTGTGTGTGTGTGTGTGTGTGTGTGTGTGTGTGATATGCATGGGCACATGCCCATTCAGTGTACTCACCTGTGGTGGCTGGAGTGGAACATCTGGTATCCCATTTGCATCGCTCTTCTGCCCATTCTTAGTGAGCAGAGACTCTTCCTGACTCGGAAGCTTGCCACTTTTGCCAGGGCTCCAGTAGGTCTGTGCTCCCAGATGGGCCTGGGTTACAGACACTCACAGGTGCCCATGCCCAGCTGTCTATGTGGGTCTCAGGGTCTGAACTAAAGTGATCTCTCAGGTCGCTCATGCTTTCACAGAAAGTGCTCTTAGCTGCTGAATTCTCTCTCCAGCCCAGAGACAAAGTCTTGCTATGTAGCCCAGGCTGGCCTCCACTGCCTTCTGAGGGCTGGGATTACAGAACTTTGCCACCTCTCAGCTTCTCTGGAAGTTGGAGTTAAAGGTGGGGGTGGCAACTTTTTGTGTCTCAAAGGGAAACAATGTCTGCAGGAAGCCCGAGTTACTGAGGACAAGTCACAGGGCACAGATGAGATGAAATTAGAATACCAGATGACAACAGGGTCTCACGGTGTTTGAGTTCCTGGATGCAGGTTGGCCTCAGTTACTATCCCCTGTACACCTCCAGATGTGTAAGACGAGTCCCTTTGTCCCTTCCAGTAGCTTCAATCTCTTCCAATCTCAATAATTCTAATTAGCCAGGCATGGTGGTGCACTCCTTTAATCCCAGCACTCAGGAGGCAGAGGTAGGAGGACCCCTGAGAGTTCGAGGCCACCCTGAGACTACATAGTGAATTCCAGGTCAGCCTGGACTAGAGCGAGATCCTACCTCACCCCCCACCAAAGAATTCTAATTAATGCAACAAATATATTTGTTGACAAAATAAAAAAATCATGCCAATAACAACCACATATACAAAAAGCTTCACACGCAAATATAAACCCTTTTGGCAGGCCCATCACATTAATGTTGTTGCTAGTATCATCCTCGTTTACACAGGAAGAAAGTAAGATGGCCCAGACAGGTAGTTTATCCAAGGCCACACACTTTGCAAAGGTTAGGATGTGAGAAGACTCAGCCACCCGAGCATGTGTTGACATCAAAGTTTACAGGAAGGACTTTCCATTGTATCACTCCCAGAGATTATCTCCAAAGGACGAGAAAGTAATTGGCGGCTTTTGTCCAGAAGTGAATATAGTTCCCTTTGCTTGCAGAAGTGAAGTATGAACCCTTGTGATTTGCAAAATGTTTTTAAAAAGAATTTAAAGCTGGGCGTGGTGGCACACGCCTTTAATCCCAGCACTTGGGTGGCAGAGGTAGGAGGATCATTGTGAGTTCGAGGCCACCCTGAGACTACATAGTGAATTCCAGGTCAGCCTGAACTAGAGTGAGACCCTACCTCAAAAAACAAAACAAAAGCCGGGCGTGGTGGCGCACGCCTTTAATCCCAGCACTCGGGAGGCAGACCCTGAGGATGAGTTCGAGGCCACCCTGAGACTACATAGTTAATTCCAGGTCAGCCTGGACCAGAGTGAAACCCTACCTCGAAAAACCAAAAAAAAAAAAAAAAAAAAAAAAAAAAAAAAAAAAGAATTTAAAAGAAATACTTGACTATTTGATGAAGTTCTTCGTATCTTTGCTCATAAGTACCCGGATTGGGGATGGTGATGTTGGGATAATAAGGATGCCTGATGAATGAACGAGTGTCTTCATGCTGGAGATAACTCCTGGGAATTTTTTGTCCTGTGGTGATATTCCATGTTGTCATTTTATTGTTTTCTTTCTTTGTGAATATTGGGCCAACTTGCAGAAACCCAAGTTTTTTTTTTTTTTTTTTTTTAATGGTGAGCTAGCTACAAGGGCGAGAGCATGCCAGTTGCTTAGTGAGTTTTCTGCAGCAGGTGAATGTGGCTCCTGTGCTGTCCAGTGGAGCATGTAGCAGAGAGGCTGTGAGAGGCAACCATTCACTCAGAGGCAGGCAGTGCAGGGCTGAGGCAGCAAAGCACGTTGTCATTATGCTAATGACATCCATGGAGCCAGGCCCAGTGACCCCTTGGGGGAAGCAAGAACTTGAGAAGGTCCATTTGAAGTTTTGCGCCATCAGTTTGAGGGCTTGCGACACCTGTATTTGGCATCTCGTAATTGGTTCTTTTTTTCACTTGTGTGGAGAGCGTTGCTCCATTAAAGCCCAGTGCCCTTGCGGACCTAACCGAAGATTAAAGAGAGGCAGTGTATTGGAGGTGGCTGTCAAGTACAGCGATTTGGATTGTGGACTTCAGAGACAGATTGCTGGATTGGAATCTTACCCTCTGGCCTCCTTGGATTGTATAGTGCAAACAGGAAACTTTACCTGTCTGCTTTCATCCCCTGTACAGCGAGACTGATCATAGTTCTTCTTCTCCTACCCCGGTTGTAGGTTATTAGAAATATAAAGTCAATTAGTACATAGAAACAGATTATAAGGGACACTTATCACATCATGCCTGATCAATGCTAGGGGAGAGAGCTGGGAAGTGGCATGGGGTTGATGTTTATGTGTGAAACCAAAGGAGCTTGAATGAGTCTTGATCTAGCATTCAGCAGGTGATGACACTGAGCACACCAAATGCTTTTTAAAAAGGATTATTTGCATGCTAGAGAGATTGTTTAGCACTTAAGATGCTTGACTGGGAAGCCTAAGGACCCATATTCAACTGCCCAGATTCCACATAAGCCAAATGCATAAGACGACACAGCGCAAGGTTGCGCATGCATACAAAGTGGCGTACGCGTCTGGAGTTTGAGTGCAGTGACTGGAGGGCCTGGCATGCCAATTTTTTCCTCTCTCTCTCATAAAAAAGAAAGAAAAATTGTGTGTGTGTGTGTGTGTATGTGTGTGTGTGTGTGTGTGTATCAGTGCACATGTGGAGGTCTGAGGACAACCTCACAGTGATAGCCTTCTCTTTCCACCTTCTTTTTAAGACATTTAATTTTTTTTCATCTATGAGCAGAGAGAGAGAGAGAGAGAGGGAGAAAGAGAGAGAGTGAGAGAACATGGGGTTACCAGGGCATCTTGCCACTGCAAACAAACTCCATATGCTTGCTCCACTTTGTGCATCTGGGTTTACATGGGTCCTGGGAATTGAACTCGGGCTGGCAGACTTTGCAAGCAACAGCATTTAACCACTGAGCCATCTCTCCAGCCCCTTTTGTTATTTTGCTGCTGCATGTTCTACTGTAGCTCCCTCCACTTCTGGATTTTTCTGGCTTTGCCTCCCATTGCAGTAGGCATGTGTGGTAGTTTGAATATATGTCCCCCAATATATTCAGTGTTTTACTAGTTATAGTTTGCATCTACAATCACCTTCCTAGAGGCAATGTTACTGGGGGCTGGTCTTAAGGTGTTAATGGTGGGTTTGAGATTCCATTGTAAAGATATGCAAAGTGTGCCTAGCAGGAGTTCCTGTAAGTGTGCTGTGTGACTTTTTGGCTGTAGTTTTGCTCAGTGTGCTGTGTAGCTGGCGGCTTGGCTTTTCTCTCTCTTGCCTGGTCCTGTGAAGAGCAGGCTGCTTCTCCTGCCTTTATGGAACTTCCCCTGGATCTGTAAGCTTCAATAAATAATATCCCTTTCTCCATAACTGTGCCTGGTCTGGAAGTTCATCTCAGCGAACCTGAAGCTGTCTGTTACAGCATGTTAGGAGCAAAGATGCAGGTGCCACTTTGCATCTAGCTCTCTGGGGGGGGCTGGGGAATTGAACTCAGGCTGGCAGACTTGAAAGGCAGCACTTTTCACTAATAAAATGACTTATTGGCTCACCCTCCATGCTCTTTATGAGCTTGAATGACGTGTGCTTGCTGGAAGCTGCATCATCCTTGTGAACTAGCACATCAGAGACGCTTAGCAGAGTTCTTTCTTCTTCCTCTGGGACTCACTATTCCCTTCTATAAATTAAAAGTAGCTGTGATCTTTTTGGTCTTTCTCAAGAATTTGAGTCCAGTGTTGGAGGCCCTGACTGAAAGGGGGACTTTTTTGGGACTGGCAAAGTTAGTCAAACCTTAGAGTAAGTTGGGATCCTTCAAGCTGAGGACCATGAACCAGGAAATTTGTTCTTCTTGTCACCAGTGGCATAAGGCAGAGTCCAAAGGGCATGGACCTCAGAGAGGCCAGCACAGCTAGGGCTTCAGCCTCACTCCAAATGACTAGTGGGGCTTTGATGACTCCCACCTTTGGCTTTCCCAGCTGGAAAACAAGAGGACCTCCTTTTAATATTTATTTATTTATTTATTTATTTATTTATTTATTTATTTATTTTGGTTTTTCGAGGTAGGGTTTCACTCTAGCTCAGGCTGACCTGCACTTCACTCTATAGTCTCAGGGTGGCCTTGAACTCTCAGCGATCCTCCTACCTCTGCCTCCCAAGTGCTGGGATTAGAGGTGTGTGCCACCATACCCGGCTTATTTTATTTATTTTTATTTGAGATAGATAGAGAGAGAGAGAGAAGGAGAGAGAGAATAGGCACACTAGTCACTGCAAATGAACTGCAGACACATGCTCCACCTTGTGCACCTGGCTAACGTGGAACCTGGAGAATCAAATCTGGGTCCTTTGGCTTTGTAGGCAAACATCTTAACTGCTAAGCCATCTCTCCAGCTTAAGGACTTCCTTTCAAAAAACATTTCTATTTATTTATTTTCAAGGAGAGAGAGAGAGAGAATGGATGAATAAATGAATGAATGAATATGGGTATGCCAGGGCATCTTGCCATTACAAACGAACTCTAAATGCATGTGTCACTTTATGCATCTGGCTTTATGTGGGTCCTGGGAATCGAACCCAGGCTGTCAGGTTTTGCAAGCAAGCACCTTAACCACCGAGCCATCTCTTCAGCCCAAGAGGACCCCTTTTAAAGGTCTAGAGAGGGAAGCATGATAAGAAACCCCCAGTAATCCCAGGCACTGCAAATGAGGCCACCCAGTGTTCTGAGGAGACCCTACCTCAAAAATTCAGGCAGAAATAGTTCTGGGAAATTCAGGAGAATATGAGAGTTACACATGGAGAAATGGCTCAAACATCATGTATTTTGTAGTAGAGACCAGATTTAACCATCACTCTAGGTACATTTATCATTCTGGTGTAACCTGAGAGATAAAAGTTTTAAATGCTAGTGACAGTGAAAATAGATTATTTTGTGTCATAGTCACTTCTTTTGTGTGTGTGTGTGTGTGTGTGTGTGTGAGAGAGAGAGAGAGAGAGAGAGAGAAAGAGAGAGAGAGAGAAAGAGTGCATTTTTTTTGCCACAATGTGAATGTGGAGGTTAGAGGACAACCTCTGGTGTTGGTCCTGACCTTAAACCTTGTTTGAGACAGGGTCTCTTGTTGCTTGCCACTGTGCAAGCAATAAGATTGGAGCACTGTGTTTACAGATGCACATTGCTGTGCTTAGATTTACATGGGTTCTGGGGAACATAACTCAGGTCTTCATGCTTGCACAGTAACCTCAATGTTTTTTTTTAATTTTTTTGTTTATTATTTATTTATTTGAGAGCAACAGACAGACAGACAGACAGAGAAAGATGCAGATAGATAGTGAGGATAGATAGAGAATGGGCACACCAGACCTCCAGCCACTGCAAATGAACTCCAGATACATGCGCCTCCTTGTGCATCTGGCTTACGTGGGTCCTGGGGAATTGAACCTTGAACGGGGGTCCTTAGGCTTCACAGGCAAGCGCTTAACCATTAAGCCATCTCCCCAGGCCCCCCAATGTTTTATCTGCATATTCTCATTTCATTTCCACCCAATCCCAAGAAAACAACTATTATTCACCCTTTTTATTAATGAAGAAACCCAAGCGTGGTCAGATTAAATCCCACAGTCACTCAGCTAAAAGCCTAGAGCTGGGCTTTTTTCCAGTTGTTATTGGACTTCTGGGTTTTCTTTTAGTTAATTTTAACTTGGAACTAATATATATATATAATGTATGAAACTAACATACATACAAATATATATTTCAATATGACATTTTGGAATATTTATAAATATAGTATTGCTAAATTGAGCTTACTAACATGTACATTATACATATACGTTTTTGTAGTAAGAACGCTTATCATCTATTCTTTTAGTAATTTTCAAGTATGTGAAACTATAGCCACCTTCAACTTTTTCTTCCTACCTAGCTGAAATTTTTAGTTTAGATAACTGTCCAGTCGTGTTCTGGTCCCCTCCATTCTACTCTCTGCGTCGTTGAATTTGGTCTTTGGGATCGTGCGCTGCAGTCTTGATCTAGGCAACACCAAACCCTCTCAATACACTCTGTTTTCTGAGGAGGAAACTAACACAGGCTTCTTGATAATTTCTGGTTTTGATCATAGTGACTTGTCCTTATTTCGAAGTCCTTGCATTTTAAAGATCAGGTGACGATAATTCTAGACCAAATGACAAAGGCATTCCCTTCCCAAGCACCAAGGCTTTGTTCACTGGTGCATAAACAGTACAGGAAGAAGACAGTTATGGAGCAGCATATGGTTAGGTGGAGCCACCTCTTCAGGTGCACAGTAGCTTTTGTGAGCACAGGAGCCAAGACGAGCCTGAGTACTGTGCTCAGATGCATGCTGAGAGAACGAGAGGGAAAGCCGTCAGCACCTTCCTTTGCAAAGGTGCTTTCAGCTCAGTCAGCCCCTTAGCCAGCCTCTGAGTGTCTGGGTACATTTCCTGAGACCTTCAGACATCGAATCCTGGCAGGATCCAGCTGCATGGAAGTCTCTTTGTTGAACTGAGCCTGTGATGAATATATGGGTTCAAGTCTGAGGGAATTAGCCAGAGAGTGCAGATTTGATCAGTGCACAGTGTGTAAAGAACAGGAACTTGGCCCTTGACTGTGAGGAGGGGTGGGTGAAGATTTCAGGAAGAGGAGAAAGGAAGAAGTGGTCCCAGGACACTTTTGGGGTGAGTGAAACCTATGTGGGAAGACAGGAATGCGCACCGGAGACCTTGATGTGCTGTGTTGTGAGCTGGGTGATACCAAGGTCTATTCCATTTCTTTCTTTTTTCCTTTTCTTTCCTATGAAATTGGGCAATCCCACCAGGATCACTGGCGAGAATGGTTTCCCCCAAAGGCTGTGCATGTGCTCTGGATCTGAGAATGTGTCATTTTTTTTTTAAACTTTTCATTTTTTTATTATGTTTTTTGGAGACACACACACACACACACACACACACACACACACACACACACAGAGAGAGAGAGAGAGAGAGAGAGAGAGAGAGAGAGAGAGAGAGAGAGAGAAAGACAGAGATGGGCTCGGCAGCAGTGTCTCAGCTGCTGCGAACAAAATCCAGATGTGTGCGCCCCCTTGTGGTCAAGTGCGGCACTGCGCCCTTGCGTCACTGCATCTGGCTAAACGTGGGACCTGGAGACTGGAACCGCTGGAGATTGGAACCAGTGTTCTTAGGCTTAGGAGGCAGGCGCCTTAACCCCTAAGCCATCTCTCCAGCCCGAGAATGTGTCATTTTACATGGCAAGGAACTTCTTATATGTGATCAAATTAATGATTTTGAAATAGATTGTCTGGGTGGGTGCAGAATCATCACGGGGATCCCTCAGAGATGCAGAGGAGGAGGTGTGACCATGGAAGCAAAAGCCACAGAGACGGAGGGTGATGGCAGAAGAACATGGGCCTTGAGAAGCGCAGGCCTCAGAGCCTGCAGAAGGAATGCAGTCGTCCTGGCACCTTGGCGTTTGTCCAGTGAGACCTCTGAGAACTGCAAGATAATAAACTCACAAGAGTCTGTAACAGCAGCAATACTCACTCACTCTTGTTGAATTCCTCACCTGGGCAGAGCCTGTGGACAATGATGGGGGAGCCGGGAGGCCGAGGGGCTCCGGCTGCTCAGCACCGACAGTGGGTGTATCTCTAGTCTCCTGTCTCTCCCGTACCTGAGATCCCACACGCGATGTCCTCTCATCACCCCTGTTGCCACAGTCTGGACCCACGACAACATCATCTGTCCCTTATCTTGGATTAAAGCACTCCTTGGTAATCTGTCTCCCTCTTTGTGCTCCCTTCAGGTGCCTGCTGGGACTTGGTTGGCTTACAGTCCTTTGAAAAGCCTACAGAGTCCAAAACCAGGCCTGGGTCTGGCTCCTGGCTGCTTCTCGGACCCCATGCCCTATCTCCCTGCTGTAGTCTTGAATTTTCCTTCAGCACACCGGACAGCCTAATTTACTCCTGCTGCTTCCTCAGCATGTATTCTCTTTTCCTGACGTCCCAATGGTTTCATGTTATTAGGCAGCTCTCAACGTCGTCTTCCCAAACTGGCCACTGTAACATTTCACCTCTGTCACCCCAACAAGATATTCTCCCTTTACTTTTTCTTTTCTTTCTTTTTTTTTTGGGGGGGGGTAAGGTCTCACTCTAGCCCAGGCTGACCTGGAATTCACTAGGTAGTCTCAGGGTGGCCTCGAACTCATGGCGATCCTCCTATCTCTGCCTCCCGAGTGCTGGGATTAAAGGTGTGCGCCACCACACCCGGCTTCATTTACTTTTTTCCCTTCACACTCATTACTGTGTAACATCTGATCACTTAGACTTATTTACTGTTCATTTTCTATCTCTCTTACTGAATCCCAAGCGCCAATGAGAACAGTGCCTATGAGCTCCACGTTACATCCCCAGCACTGAGCACAGGGTCTGGCTCAGAGTTGGTTCAGGCAGTATTCATTCGTGGGTTCATTCACACGGGGCATGAGTGGGAGGGAGTTGATGGATCTCTCAGGGGCATCAGGGCCTCACCTAGTGTGGAATTCGGGCACACACTGGCTGGCATCCTTGAGCTAATTGTTTAGCCCTGTGTTATGCTGGTGGATGTTCCAGCCATAGAATGGTCAGTGTGGCCTGGGAGTGAACATGGCATACCAGCCCCTGACATAAGGTGTCCTGGGCAGATGAGGGGAACTGCTCAGTGGTTTGAGGAGGGCACAGCTCTGGAGAAGTTTGTTGGAAGACACTGTGGGCTCTTGCTTCCTCAGGACATCATGACATTTGGAGATAAAAGGAAACTAACTCATCGCTTCTAAACCTCAGCCTTTCATGCTCCCAAGGAGCAAACTGATGTACGAGACCTGTCCAAAGTCTGGAGCTGTTCAGCATCTCCTTTGCCTCTTACTAGCAGTGTGATCTTGGGAAAGCCAGAGAGACACTCTCTAGACTTGACTATCTCATCTAAAACAAGGACAGCATGAATAACAGCTACTTCCTAGATGGTTGTGAGCATAGGCCAGTCATGCGCAGAGGGCAGGAGAGAATTGCAGGCAGGCTGTTTGTAACCCTCTTTTCCAGAGCTTCAGCCCCCCCCCCCAATGTTAAAATGCTGCGCATAGTTCTGGGGATACAGCTCAGTGATAAGTGTTCTGCTAGCATACTCAAGGGATGGAGTTTCAATTCCCAACATCACAAGAACAGAAAAAGAGGAAAGGAAGACATGAAGGAAGGAAAGAAAGAAGGAAGAAAGAAAAAAGAGGAAGAAAAGAAGAAAAGCAGGCAACACAGCTTGTGGCCCTTAGAGCTTCAGGTCTAGTCCCTGTATGTGAATCACCTGCCATGAGCTACAGCACTGGCTTATTTGCCCATACTCCACTCAGATTCCAGGGTGCCTAGGCCCCCACCAGCTGACCTAGCCTTTTCCTTTGTCAACTGCTCAGGCTCTGTCATCTCAGCTGGGGAGTGAAATCTGGCATTTTCTATCAGTTCCTCCCTATCCACAACGATCATTAGAGAAGCATCTTTGTGTCTTGCTGAGGTTACAAACTGGCTGAGATGGAGGAACAGACCACAGTTTACAATCTTCTTTTGGACTTAGGTAGAGCCACACTTTCTCACCCCCTCTCACAAGCTCCATTGGGTTCCTCCACTCACCCAATTTACATATCCTATTTAAATTTTTAAAAATTATTTTATTTATTTTTGGAGAGAGACACAGAGAGAGACAGACAGAGAGGGAGAGGGAGACAGATAGAGATGGGCGCGTCAGCAGTCTTTCAGCTGCTGTGAATGAAATCAGATGTGTGCGCCTCCTTGTGGTCAAGAGTGGCATTGCGCCCTTGCCTCACTTTGTATCTGGCTAAACGTGGGACCTGGAGATTGGAACCGGGTTCTTAGGCTTAGCAGGCAGGCGCCTTAACTGCTAAGCCATCTCTCCAGCCCTACATATCCTATTTTTTAAAAAAATTATTTATTTATTTGCAAGTTGAGAGAGAGAGAGAGAGAGAGAGAGAGAGAGAGAGAGAGAGAGAAGGGAGGCAGACAGAGAGAAAATTGGCACGCCATGGCCTCTAGCCTCTGACAACAAACTCCAGATGCATGTGCCGTTGTGCATCTGGCTTACGTGGGTCCTGGAGAACTGAACTGGGATCGCTTGGCTTTGTCGGCAAATGCCTTAACCACTAAGCCATTTCTCCAGCCCTACATATCCTATTTTAAGTTGGGCCTGAGTACCATAGACTTTTTTCTTTTGATATTATTATTATTACTATTACTATCATTAACATATTTTGAGATTGAGCCCACTCCCAAAGACCCCGTTTGTCATTCCTGGCTTTCCCCATACAAGTTGGTGGCATAGTCAAGTCATTTCACTTCTTCAAGCACTTTAGATCAGGGTCTAGCTTGTAATAAGCCCTCAGAAATGTCGTGAGTAGCCTGAAAAGTACTCTGATTGAAAAGTATGACATAATGGGCACTGTCTCCATGAATGTCCTTGACACCAACATTTTATGGATCCTTCTTGATGGGCTTTCTTTTAGTCCTCTTCTTTTGTGAGATTGACAGTTACAAATGCTGTTCTCCCATTTCCACAGAGGACAAAGCAAGCTAGGATCCGCAGTCTTACATCCAGGCATATACACTCCCAGCTCAAGGCCCTTTCTTTCTTTCTTTCTTTCTTTCTTTCTTTCTTTCTTTCTTTCTTTCTTTCTTTCTTTCTTTCTTTCTTTCTTTCTTTCTTTCTTTCTTTCTTTCTTTCTTTCTTTCTTTTTTTTTTTTTAAAGCTAGGGTCTCACTTTAGCTCTGGCTAACCTGGAATTCACTCTGTAGTCTCAGAGTGACCTTGAACTCATGGCAATCCTTCCACTTCTGCTTCCCAAGTGCAGGAATTAAAGGCGTGTGCCCTCATTCCCAGCCCAAGGCTCTTTCTTGTAGGTATTTATAGATGGATAAGATGGATGCTATTGTCTCTAATTTAGAGATAAGAAAACTGATTTACAGATTGGGCTAAATGTCAGGGTAGTTGAACATGACACAAAATTTGTTGAAATTGGGGCTTCTAAATTGGGGACAATTTATTGGTGTCCCCAAGCCTCAGTCTTCTCATTTGTGAAACAAGATTTTTACAAGATTCCCTCTCAAGCCCTTTTCATCTCTGCTGACCTAGAAACCTGTATTTGCGTTATCAAATAATCCTGTGTGTTTCCCACATGCAAAGTTGAAATCAGATGTGGTGGTGCATGCCTATAATCCCAGCATTGGGAGGAGAAGGCAAGAGGATCGTGGAGCCAGCCTGAGCTACATAGTAAGACCTTGTCTCAAAAACAAACAAACAAAAACCAAAGCTGAACAAAGTTTCTCCATCAGGGCTCATGCCCTTTACCACTGTTTTCAAGATGATGTGTGAAAATGGTTTTTATTGCCAGAGAGGGAAGTTAGTAATAAAAGCTAACTCCCTGGCTGCCCTAATTCCACTTTAGGAAGAATGAACATATTGTTTTAATTAATCATATAAAAGCAAAATTAGCATGATTGCGTGATAGGTGTTGTAAATCACCCTGATCCACATCACTGAGCAAGGAGCATTTAGTTATTCCGGAGTTGTTAAAGATTTTATCTACCCAAGTGAAAATTCAATTAGTCCTAGCTTCAGCTTATATAAAACTAAGGATTTTCAACTGTTGGAAAATAGTCTTTGTGTGTGTGATTACCACCTTATGCCACTTTGATAAATTACTATAATTAACTGTATCCTACACAAGCTAAACAAAATTTACTGAGCTGTTGTTGTCTAAAAGGGGTATCATCTCTGCTCTTGTTGGGGGAGATTACGCTTATCTCTACGTGATATTGCCTCAAATAGCACGCTTTCCAAGCAGACCTCTAAGGATTTCTAGAGAACTCTAGTGAGCATCAGAGAGAGGTGCTCGGTTTTCCTAGTGGTTCAGGTTTTCCCCCTCTGGGTGTAGAGATGTCAGCTGTGGGCTTCACTACAGTTCAATTGAATGTGCTACATTTAATTAGATATCTTGGGAAATGCTGTGAACAGGACCAACTTGGAAAACCCTAACAGCTCAGCCAGAGGGCTGAGTTATTTCAGGAAGGGCAGAGGATGATGGAAAAGGCAAGGAGACTTGCAGGCCTCTGGCATAAACTGCTTTCAGATCTTCGCTGCTCACGCACACCTGTCTGTGCACTTGGCCTCTTCTCCCGCTCAGCTCTTACCTGCAGTACTTCTGCACTTCTTTTCAGAAACCTCTCAAAGAGATTTTGAGGTGCTTTTCTTTCCTTTCCTCTCTTTCCCTTCCTTTCTTCCAAACACATGCGCCCCCTTGTGCATCTGGCTTACGTGGGTCCTGGAGAATTGAACTGGGATCCTTTGGCTTTGCAGGCAAACACATTAACTGCTAAGCCATCTCTCCAGCCCCCCTGGAATTAATTCTTTTTTTTTTTTTTTTGGTTTTTTGAGGTAGGGTTTCACTCTAGTTCAGGCTAACCTGGACTTCACTAAGTAGTCTCAGGGTAGCCTTGAACTCACGGTGATCCTCCTACCTCTGGCTCCCAAGTGCTGGGATTAAAGGTGTGCACCGCCACCACGCCCGGCCTTGGAATTAATTCTTAATAAAGGGATGCCACAGATATTGGCAGGACTCCACTGGGATGGTCAGGCTTTATCCTTGCCTTCATGGTTCCAATTGTCTACTTCACAGATCTCTGTGGAAACTTGTGGGCCATGATCATTGTGAGCCACAGTGTGCTGAGTGTATTATCATTATTTAGAAGGATTTTTCAAGCAATCTTTTTGCATCATCACTATTGTTACTATTAGTTACCACTTACTAAATATATGCTCCATGTCAAGCTTGTGCAAAGAATTTTCTATTTTTATTTGTAAGGAGAGAGAGAGAGAGAGAGGGAGAAAGAGAGAGCATGCATACTAGGGCCTCCTGCCACTGCAAATGAACTCTAGATGCATGTGCCACTCTGTGCATCTGGCTTTACACGGGTACTGGGGAGTCAAACCTGGGCCTTTAGGTTTTGCAAGCAAACGCCTGTAAATAGCGGAGCCATCTCTCCAGCCCTTTAATTTTTTTTTTTTTTAATGACTGGAAAAGGACATTTTATTTTATTTTTTGTTGACAATTTTTGTACATGTATATAATGTATTTTAATCATAACCCCTCCACTTACCTTCTCTTCCATTGAGCCCCTTCTTCCCAGCTAGTCCCTCTTCTGTGTGTGTGTGTGTGTGTGTGTGTGTGTGTGTGTGTGTGTCCCACTGAGTCTAATGAGAGCTGCTTGCATGAGCATAGGTGGGATATTATTTACCTGAGTACAGGGATCCTACCGTTGGCTATAACTGGTTAATATAGGTAATGACTCTTCTCCCCCAGCACCTTCCTGAACTATGATGACTAGCTAGCATGGAGGAGGCTCCCAGCTCAGTTCAGCTTGGTTTCTCAGTGCCCTGTAACTGCAGCAAGCAGTGTTTTCAGCAGTAGGGTCTTATCTAGTTTTGGGCAACTATCAGCACGGCAATAGCCTGGACTGTTTGGGGCAGGGGGCCTCAGGGGCCTTCCTGACCAACAACTCACCGGGATCCCACCTGTCCTACCTCTGGCACTGGGATTTTCCTAAAATAGCCTGGCTTCTGGGAGCAGCATTACCCACCTACACAGGGTGCTTCTGTTCAAACTCTTGTTTAAAACATTTATTTTCAATCAGCTAACAACAAAGTAGGTTTCCACATGGATTTTGTGGGTATTACCTTCTCCAGCCCTTCCTGGAGTCCTGTAAGATGGGTGCTACTGTTCCTGACTCATGGACTAGAAATCTGAGGCACAAGAGGACGAGAAACCTGCTCAGGTTCACATTGGGAGAAAGTCACAACTTCTATTTCAAGTCACGTCCTGTCCAGCACTAACGGCCATGCTCACAGCCTCTGTGTAATCTGTCTCCTATGCTAATATTTGTTTTTCTTTTTCTTTCTTTTTTTTTTTTGGTTTTTCGAGGTAGGGTTTCACTCTGGTCCAGGCTGACCTGGAATTAACTATGTAGTCTCAGGGTGGCCTCGAACTCTCGGCGATCCTCCTACCTCTGCCTCCCGAGTGCTGGGATTAAAGGCATGCGCCACCACGCCCGGCTTTTGTTTTTCTTTTTCTTTCTTTGGTTTTTCAAGGTAGGGTTTCACTCTAGCCCAGGCTGACCTGGAATTCACTCTGTAGTCTCAGGGTAGCCTTGAACTCAAGACGATCCTCCTACCTCTGCCTCCCAAGTGCTGGGACTAAAGGCATGTGCCACCACACCTGGCTCCTATGCTAATATTTGTGAAAATTTCCAAATTATTCAAATGACTCTTATAGCTTCTGGTTTACTTGTGCTATAGGAAGCTTTTCTGCTCTGATGGAACACTGTGTAACCCCGAAGATTTCTTTCTTTTTAAAATATTTTATCTTTATTTGTTTATGAGAGAGAGAGAGAGAGAGAGAGAGAGAGAGAGACAGAAAGAGAGAGAATGGGCACATTAGGACTTCTAGCCATTGCAAATGAACTCCAGACGCATGTGCCACCTTGTGTGTCTGGCTTACATGGGTCCTGAGAAATTGAACATGGGTCCTTAGGCTTCACAGGCAAGTGCTTTAATCGCCAACCCATATCTCCAGCTCCACAAAGATTTTCTTGAAGGTGTTTTCAAGTGTGTGTGTGTGTCATTCATCATGTGTTATAATATGGACATGGTTGAGAACTGTCACCCCATTCAGCTGGCTCACATCACAAAGACAACCCCTCCAGCCCTTTAATTTTTTTTTTTAATGACTGGAAAAGGACATTTTATTTTATTTTTGTTGACAATTTTTGTACATGTATATAATGTATTTTAATCATAACCCCTCCACTTACCTTCTCTTCCATTGAGCCCCTTCTTCCCAGCTAGTCCCTCTTCTGTGTGTGTGTGTGTGTGTGTCCCACTGAGTCTAATGAGAGCTGCTTGCATGAGCATAGGTGGGGTATTATTTACCTGAGTACAGGGATCCTACCTGTGGCTATAACTGGTTAATATAGGTAATGACTCTTCTCCCCCAGCACCTTCCTGAACTGTGATGACTAGCTAGCATGGAGGAGGCTCGCAGCTCAGTTCAGCTTGGTTTCTCAGTGCCCTGTAACTGCAGCAAGCAGAGTTTTCAGCAGTAGGGTCTTATCTAGTTTTGGGCAACTATCAGCACGGCAATAGCCTGGACTGTTTGGGGCAGGGGGCCTCAGGGGCCTTCCTGACCAACAACTCACCGGGATCCCACCTGTCCTACCTGTGGCACTGGGATTTTCCTAAAATAGCCTGGCTTCTGGGAGCAGCATTACCCACCTACACAGGGTGCTTCTGTTCAAACTCTTGTTTAAAACATTTATTTTCAATCAGCTAACAACAAAGTAGGTTTCCACATGGATTTTGTGGGTATTACCTTCTCCAGCCCTTCCTGGAGTCCTGTAAGATGGGTGCTACTGTTCCTGACTCATGGACTAGAAATCTGAGGCACAAGAGGACGAGAAACCTGCTCAGGTTCACATTGGGAGAAAGTCACAACTTCTATTTCAAGTCACGTCCTGTCCAGCACTAACGGCCATGCTCACAGCCTCTGTGTAATCTGTCTCCTATGCTAATATTTGTTTTTCTTTTTCTTTCTTTTTTTTTTGGTTTTTTTCGAGGTAGGGTTTCACTCTGGTCCAGGCTGACCTGGAATTAACTATGTAGTCTCAGGGTGGCCTCGAACTCTCGGCGATCCTCCTCCTACCTCTGCCTCCCGAGTGCTGGGATTAAAGGCATGCGCCACCACGCCCGGCTTTTGTTTTTCTTTTTCTTTCTTTGGTTTTTCAAGGTAGGGTTTCACTCTAGCCCAGGCTGACCTGGAATTCACTCTGTAGTCTCAGGGTAGCCTTGAACTCAAGACGATCCTCCTACCTCTGCCTCCCAAGTGCTGGGACTAAAGGCATGTGCCACCACACCTGGCTCCTATGCTAATATTTGTGAAAATTTCCAAATTATTCAAATGACTCTTATAGCTTCTGGTTTACTTGTGCTATAGGAAGCTTTTCTGCTCTGATGGAACACTGTGTAACCCCGAAGATTTCTTTCTTTTTAAAATATTTTATCTTTATTTGTTTATGAGAGAGAGAGAGAGAGAGAGAGAGAGAGAGAGACAGAAAGAGAGAGAATGGGCACATTAGGACTTCTAGCCATTGCAAATGAACTCCAGACGCATGTGCCACCTTGTGTGTCTGGCTTACATGGGTCCTGAGAAATTGAACATGGGTCCTTAGGCTTCACAGGCAAGTGCTTTAATCGCCAACCCATATCTCCAGCTCCACAAAGATTTTCTTGAAGGTGTTTTCCAAGTGTGTGTGTGTCATTCATCATGTGTTATAATATGGACATGGTTGAGAACTGTCACCCCATTCAGCTGGCTCACATCACAAAGACAACACATTTTCCAACATTGCTGTGTAGTTACAAGATGTAGCTAAGAAACTTAGGAGTCAGGTTTAGGAAACACAATTATAGATGTAGCTATTATAGCTTCCTGATGATGCAGTACCAGCCTGCAAGGCAAGGATGGAGATGACTGGATCTCCACGTGCGAGTGTTGTGTTGCATATGTGTCAGGTGACCAATGGACTCATGAAGGGTTTTAAAGACTGGATGAGGACTGGTATGTGAAGTGGCCTTAAATTCAGAGAAAAACTGTACATATATAAGCTGTTACAGAGAAATAGCAACCTAGGTAGTGGACATTGATGTTATTTCCAACCAACCAGTAATTATTTCCTTTGGAATAGGCCACAGCTCATGGATTTTTGGAGGATACATATCTGTAACATAGCAACAGAGAAGAAAATTTCAGCTGGGCGTGGTGGTGCACACCTTTAATCCCAGGAGGCAGAGGTAGGAGGATCGCTGAGAGTTTGTGGTCACCCTGAGACTACATAGTGAATTTCTGGGTCGGCTTGAGCTAGAGTGAGACCCTACCTCGAAAAACCAAAAAAAAAAAAAAAAAAAAAAAAATTCATTTCCCTGGACCATTTTCCCCTGGGATGTCATGGTTTTTGTCTTTGGACTCCAGGATTTACACTGGTGGCCCTCAGGTTCCGAGGCCTTTGGTCTTGGACTAAGGATTACGTCATTGACTTCCCCGGTTCTGAGGCTTTTGGACTTGGACTGACCCAAAATATAGGCATCTGAGGGCTGCTAGTTTTCAGACACCCTGCTTGGAGTTCTTGGACTCCTCTAAAAATTCCCCTATTATATCTGCATATCTGTTTATTCTATCTATCTATCTATCTATCTATCTATCTATCTATCTATCTATCTATCTATTATCTATCTATCATCTATCTATCTATCTATCTATCTATCTATCTATCTATCTATCTATCTATCTATCTATCTATCTATCTATCTATCTATCTATCTATCTATCTATCTATCTATCTATCATCTATCTATCTATCTATCTATCTATCAATCATTTTATCTATCTATCTATCTATCTATCTATCTATCTATCTATCTATCTATCTATCTATCTATCTATCTATCTATCTATCTATCTATCTATCTATCTATCTATCATCTATCTATCTATCTATCTATCTATCTATCTATCTATCTATCATCTATCTAACAATCATCTGTCTATTTTGATCTATTGGGAGAGCCCCAAGTTTGGCACCATTTTGAGTAATCTACCAGTATGTTTAGATTAGTTTTGAGAAACAAACCAACTTCTGGCCAGATATCATCATGGCAATGAGAGTAGAAATAAAAGACATGAGACAAAATATACACAGTCCCGCCAACCTCGCAAATCATTTGTGTTTCAATTTTTTTGTTGAATTTTAGTTTCTATTCAGATGGCACTGTACTTTTAAATAGTTGCAACCAAAGCATAAACAGTATTTTCTGCTCAATAGCATATACTCTCTATCCCACTATGTTAACACATAGCCTACTCAGTGATAATTCTGAATGACCCTAGAGCATCTTTAATGCAGTTACCCCTAATTCCTTTTTGTGGGTCTTTGCCTTGTCTTTAGTAGTCTGCTGTCATAAGTCAATCTATTCTTGTGCTCCAGAATTATGTACTGAACCACCGTGCTGGGCAGTAGAGATGGTGAGTGAGGGAGATAGGCAAGAAACTAGAATGAGAGGAAAGGCGCAATAGGAGTTGTAAGTAAATCAGATTTGACCAAGAGCCAGAAATAATTGATGGGGGACATCTACGTTAGAAAGAATGGTCAAGAAAAGCTTGTCTTAGAAGGTCTTTTAGTCTCTTCAAAATATCTAAGACAGCCGGGCATGGTGGTGCACGCCTTTAATCCCAGCACTTGGGAGGCAGAGGTAGGAGGATTGCAGTGAGTTCGAGGCCACCCTGAGACTCCATAGTGAATTCCAGGTCAGCCTAGGCTAGAGCGGGACCCTACCAAAAAAAAAAAAAAAAAGCCTAGGACAGAGAGCATTATCAACACTGGAAACTTGTTTCTTACTGACCTGGAGGCTTGAGAGTCCAAAGTCAAGGTAGCAGCAGATTCAGTGGCTGGGGAGGGCTTTCTCTGTGGCTTAGCATGGTGATTTCTTACTGCATCTTCACTTGGCTGAAGGGACAGGAGATTTCACTGCAAGTCAGGGCATGGGCCCCATTCTTGACGGTGGAGCTTGTAGGATGAAATTGCTTCCCGGTTCCACCTTTTATGCTATCACATTGTAAGTTCTAGCAATAACATTTGCATCCGTGTAGAAGCCCATGTTTTGGAGCATTGACGAGAGAACAGGGGAAAGAAGCACCTAAATTTATCCAGTGTTCGAGGCAAAAGTGCTCTTGGAAGAGGAAAGAGGCCCGAGGATGGATGTCTGGTGGTCACCTATGGCGATATGTGAAGATTTAGGGGCTAGCTTCTACAGGTCTCTAGAAGTGATGAAGACATTTGTATCATTAACTTATAACAGAGTGGTACATAGTAACATATTCCTGGCAGTCATGCGCAGTTAATCTCAGCTGTCACCTTGGCAGGACTTAGAATCACAATGGAAACAAATCTCCAGGCATGTTTGAAGGATTTTCCAGATTAAGTTGATGAAAAAGTTGATGAAAAGGAGAAAGCCAACAGAGACCCAACACTCATCACTTTCTATTTCTTTAAAAAATATTTTTATTTATTTAGAGAGAGAGAGAGAGAGAGAGAACAGGTGCAACAGGGCATCCTGCCACTACAAAAATATACTCCATCTAGGGGCTGGAGAGATGGCTTAGTGGTTAAGGCATTTCCTGCAAAGCCAAAGGATTCCAGTTTGATTCTCTAGGACCCACATAAGGCAGATGCCCAAGGGGGCACATGCATCTGGAGTTCGTTTGCAGTGGCTGGAGGCCCTGGTGCTCCACTCTCTCTCTCTGTGCCTCTCTCTCTCAAATAAATAAATAAATAAATAAATAAATAAATAAATAAATAAATAATTAAAAATACTCCATTTAGATGCTTGTGCCATTTCACATGTATAACTTTACGTGGGTGCTGGGGAGTTGAACTCAGACCGTCAGACTTTGCGTGCAAGTTTCTTTACCCCTGAGCCTCCTCTCCAGCCCCAGCTCCCTGTGGCTTGCATGTGACCAGCTGCTTCATGCTCCTGCTGCCATGCCTTTCTGCCATCCGGACTGCACTCCCCAAACCGAGACCAAATAACCCTTCCTGCCTCAGGTTCGCTTTGGTCAGGCACTGTCACGGCAATGAGAAAAGTAACCAACACAGGAGCCATCACAATGTGTAGATCTCCTTGTGACGTTACGATGCTAACCCCATGAGTTACTACCTCCAATCTGCAGATTAGCAAACTGAGGCCCAAAGAGGCTAAATGAATGTCTTTGAAATTCCACCATGAATGACTATCTGGCCTTAGAGAATGGAGACCAAAGTCCATTCCACCCCTTTTCTTTTGACGTTTTCCTGTGTTTCACGAAATGTAATTTGGATGCTTTCTCAGCCTCTGTCCGTCTGGTTTATATTTACACACCGTGCTGCGTCCTTCTACCGCTGTGCTAAGGGGGTTGCACAGGAGATTGGGGGAGAGAAGAGGGCAGAGTGAACCAAGCTTCATTAAACCTGCAGGACTTCTTACTGGTTGTTCTTACAAATAGCCAAGGGCAGGATCAAGCAGGGAAACCCAGTCTGATTTGTAATTTATCAACAGAACCTCACATGGCCCTGAAGAGCACACAGGAAAGGCCGAGGGGAGAAGATTTCAAATGGAAGGAAAGAAATTAGCAGAATGGAAGGATAAGAGAAAGTTGCGCTTCCTGTTTGCGGCAGAATAGAATAAACTCACAAATGGCATAGGATTAAAAGCTGTCCGCATGGGAGAGGACTGGAGCATCTACTATCTAACTGCCTTGGGGTGGCTGCCCATTTAGACTACCAAGCTGCTGTCCAAGGGGTCTAAGGTTGAGGCAGCCACCGGCTTTGAGCAACCTCTTCCAGCAGCAGTTCATTTGACTAGCAAACAGTTAAGCACAGCTATTAACTGAGCACCCGTCAGGCACTGGGCTAGGTCCAGAATATTGTGAAGTGATTGAAACCCTGAAGAAACTAGCACCATTGGCTTAGAGAAAACTAAGAGGCAGAGAGTGGTTTAGCCAATGGGCCACCATCAATGATTGCCAGGGCAATGTCTTCAAGCGGCTATGTAGGGGGTTTAGTGAATTTATATATTGTAGGGAATTCCAAGCATGGGCAAAATAATTACACATTTTGATGATGTTATAAAGATAAGGGTGTTATGAGTGGAAATAATAGCATTGGGGGGGAAGTTCATTTATATTTAGAGAAGTCTTCCTGAGCAGGTGACTTCAGTCTGACTCCTACTGCACCCCGTCGCCTCTCCAGTGCATTGTCTGGCTGCACTTTGTTCACTGCTCTCCAGCCACACCGGCCTTGCCATTCTTTGAACTTTCTCGAGACAGTCCTGCCCAAAGGTGTTTGTGCAAGCTAAGTGCCCATTCTGCCTGGAACCCTCCCCTTAAGACATTCTTTAACTAATCCCCCCTCTGCATTTCATTAAACTTTGGCTCAAACATCAACTCTTAGTGAGACTTACAATCACCACGGCCACACTCTTCAGCCTCCTGCCCCATGACTTCCAATCTTCCCCTTTTGGATATGCTCTTCCCGTTAACACTTATCATCTACCACACGGTCTCATTTACTCACCTCGTTGCCAACAGTGTTTATTTCTGGCTAGAATTAATTTCCACAGTGGGTTTGGGCTTTCTTGCTCACTGTTGAATCTTAGGAACTCTGAATAGTGGCTGGAATGGAACCCTACAGACCTGTTGACTGAATGTGTAAGTAAAGCTCATGAGGACTCAGCAAGAGCACTGGAGGCAGAGGGACCTGCGTGCATACTGACTCAGAGGCAAGAAAGAGCTCAGGATGCTCCTGAGGAAAGATGGACCGAAGAGAGAGTGAGACTGGAGGGAAGGCAGGAGCCAGGCCACCGGTAACCCCTGATCCTTAGGATTTTCCCCACCCCCCTCCTTACCCTGGGAATCTTCTTGAAGAGACTGTCCCTGGTCTTAGAACTTGTCCCTGGAATGACACCAACAAGCCTATTTTTTTTTTTTTTTTTTTTTTTTTAGTTTATCGAGGTAGGGTCTCGCTCTAGCCCAGGCTGACCTAGAATTCACTCTGTATTCTCAGGGTGGCCTTGAACTCCTGGCGATCGTCCTACCTCTGCCTCCCAAGTGCTGGGATTAAAGGCTTGCGCCACCACGTCCGGCAACAAGCCTTTTTTTTTTTTTTTTTTTTTTTTTTTTTTTTTTTTTTTTTTTTGAGGTGCTGGGATTAAATGTAGTCTCAGGGTGGCCTCACCACCTCTGCCTCCCGAGTGCAACACCAACAAGCCTTTTATGGTGGCCCGTTGGACATCTGAAGTAGGACAGTGCCATCATTCTCTACTGCTCAGTTTTCTCTAAGACAGTGCCTCGAGTTTCTTTGACAAGGACTCTTTATTTCTACTTACATAAATTAATGATTTTTTTTTTCCTCACAGGAAACTCAGCTCCAGGCAACAATTCAGAGTGAAGGCTCCTTTTATGTCTTGGCTCTCTGCCTTCAACAAATCGTCACTTCGGAGACAATATACATGGGTGGCTCTGGGGTGGGGGGACAGCCTGGAGTGTCTGACATCACTTCTACAATGTCCCATTGGCTATACTAGTCACAAATACAAAATGGAAATTGTGGTCTTATTGTGCACAGGAAGTGGGCCAAAATTTTTTTTTTTTTTTTTTTTTTTGGTTTTTAGAGGTAAGGTCTCACTCTAGCCCAGGCTGACCTGGAACTCACTATGTTGTCTCAGGGTGGCCTTGAACTCATGGTGATGCTCCTACCTCTGCCTCCCAAGTGTTGGGATTAAAGGTGTGCGCCACCACACCCAGCTCAAATTGTTTTCCAATGGCACCAATCTCTCTGATGGATGAGGTGACCATTTATTTTCTTCTTTTGGCTTTTCGAGGTAGGGCTTCACCCTAGCCAAAGGTGACCTGGAATTCACTCTGTAGTCTCAGGATGGCCTTGAACTCATGGTGATCCTCCAGCAGAGTTGATCATTTTAGATGTATCCTTCCTGGTTTGCATTGCTTTTGGGGGAAAAAGTGATAGTTGAATCTTTCCACATTCTACTCATGGAAATGATTTGCCAGTGTTCCTCTGAAGGTATCGTTTTCAGAATGAGACAAGGTGCTAAATAGCAGGTGATGCTATTTGAATGCAAGTCCTACCCTAGCTGTCAGTCTCTAGGACCCAGAGGGAGGGATGGTGTTCTACCTTCCAGCCTTCTGCCTGTGGCCTTCCTAGAGATATGTCCTGGAACTTCTATCAGGGATGGTCTTCTCCCTTTCTGGTCATGTCCTTGTGATCCCCACAGATCCAGGGGTGATGAGCTGTGCTTGACAGACCTTTAGCATCTGACTGCCAGGATTGGAGTCCTGCCTCCCTTTCTTACTAACTCTATAGCTTTTACATACATATTTTAAACTTTTGAGATCACACTTTCCTCCTTCTGTAAATGAGAACAATGGCAACACAGGGCTTCTACAAAGAGCCGAGGAGACAGATAACTGACTTCCGATGCTGAGTGTGGATGCTGGCACACGCTGAGTGGTCAGTAAGTGATGGCTAACACAGCCGACAGACGTGGTCAATATTATTTTGGCAATTCTTGTTTCTTTCCTCTTTCTGTTTGTGTCCCGTTTTCCATCATCTGTGCTGCCATTCCTCTCCTCTCCATTGCTCTGGCTCCGCTTCAGGTTACCTCCTGGCCTTTGTCTTCCTAACTCAAAGTGACACAGCTGGATTGATGGGACACCCCATCCTTGGTGAGAAAACATGGGCAAGAGTAGACACTGGAGAGTCAGGAGGAAATACATTCCCAGGCTTGACCTCCACCCTTGCTCCTCCTACCTAGGAGCTACTGGGAATGTTTCATTCATAAGGCTGAGTTGGGGGTTCTAAGCCCTTCTCAATGGCAAACCCAAGATTCTCTTTATTCTCAGAAAGTTCAGCCACCAGGGACACTGTAGCCCGACAGGCTATTGCAGGGTCTATTTATTTGGTGCACTGCCTTTCTTCCAAAGAGGTTATAGATGGATAAATGTAAATGAATGTAGAAGATAATAATAAACACTATGTTCTTTTAAAAATACATTTTACATTTATTTATTTATTTGAGAGAGAGAGAGAGAAAGACTGGGAGAAGGAGAGAGAGAATGGGTGCACTAGGGCCTCCAGCCACTGCAAATGAACTCCAGATGCATGCGTCACCTTGTGCATCTGGCTTTCGTGGGTCCTGGGGAATTGAACCTGGGTCTTTTGGCTTTGCAAGCAAGGGCCTTAACCACTAAGCCATCTGTCCAGCCCAAACGCTATGTTCTTACAAGCTGAGATCATGCTGTGGTTTTCCCCCTCTGAATGAGGATCTTGGCTTGCTAAGTAGGCTTGTGGTTCAGTGGTGTGCCAGGGCTGGTGTCCCTGATCATCCACGTTCATTGCAGTCAGATGTGTGCTTCGTTCAATCCCACGTCTGGTGACATCACCATTCTTCTTTGAGTTGAGTGCACTGAGACATTGATAAATATTAAATCAGGGCTTTACTGTCAGCTGGTGTTAAGAATTTGCTGACACACCACCACACTGGCTGTTTGTAGAACACGTGGGTCTGGCTCTCTTTGAGGCTTACACCTATATATCAGGCATTGGTTTGACTAATAAATTATCCTTAGAGATAACATTTTTCCTCTTGGGCCTGAAGGCGCCTGTGAGTATCTGACAGGGAGATCACTTTGCTTTGGCAAAAGGGACTGGACATTGGAATGAAGAATGGTTGTTTCCATAGCAACCTAGGCAGGTAGAGGGTCTAGGGAGGTGTTTTGAAAGTAGCACTTGTCCAAGTGTCATGTGCAGGCTGATTCTGTGGGCATCTCGTTAAAACACAGATTCTGCTTCAGTGGCCCTGAAGCTCCCTGAGACTCTATGGTGCTACTAAATGCTTAGTGGTGACCATGCTGCTGTGCACCATTCCATGAAAAACGAGTGTGAGGGACAAGAGAGAGTCGGCAGAGGCATCGAAAATGGCAGAATGCTCAACAACTGTGGAAGCCACCGAGATGCAGAGAGCCACGATCCTCTCGCGCCAGCTTCAGCCTTTTCAGCCTGGAGCGGGAAAGTGTTGGTGCTGCAGAGGCGGCTGTGTGCGGTCAGATAGCAAATCCCATTCCTGCAGTGTGGCTTCAGCAAACTGCTGCCTCTCCCGGAGTCTCAGCTTCTCTGGCTGTGGGATGGGCTGGCCCTTCACAGAGGCTGTGAGGGTGAGGGCAGATAAGGTACCCTGCGCCAAGTTGGACTCCTTTCCTGTCCCCACCCTCTCAAGTCTGAAGTAGAACAACTGTTGAATCTTGGATGTTCTGCAAAGCCTTATCCTCCAGAGGGGTGGTCGACCCTTTAGCACTTAAATGGGAGGCATGTAGGTCATTGGGAGCATGCTCTTGAAGAGGGTTGTGGGACCCTGGCTCTTTCCTCTTTTTTTTTTTTTTTTGTTTTTTGAGGTAGGGTTTCACTCTAGCTCAGGCTGACCTGGAATTCCCTATGTAGTCTCAGGGTGGCCTTGAACTGATGGTGGTCCTCCTACCTCTGCCTTCGAGTGCTGGGACTAAAGGTGTGTGCCATCACGCCCGGCTTTCTTTCCTCTTTCTTATTTCTTGAGCAGCTTACTCCACCAGACTGCATGACACATTACCTTCCCAGAGGCCTAAAACAAGTCTTCATCACGGGCGAGGGACATCTGAAACTGTAAGTGAAAACTAACCTTTCCTTCCTGTGATCTCATTACCTCAAGAATCTCACTATGGTTACAGAGAGCTGATGCACATAGTAGTAAATATTCAAAGAAGCCCTACTATGTGCCAAACACCTTTCTGGGTACAGACTATCACAGTGAACAAAATAACCAGGATCTCTGCTCTCGCGGATGGAGCATACACCCAGAATACTCAGAGCATGCAGACACAGGACAACAGTGCACGGATGAAAACACAACCTTTTCATGGGGTGGAGACTGATGGAGCATGTGTAGACAGGAGAATCAGGCAGACTTCTCCAAGGAGGGGCATTTCAGCTCATCTAGGAAGAATGTAGATTTCAACTTAAAAATTTTTTTATTATTTTTAATTTATTTTTGGAGAGAGAGACATAGAGAGAGAGACAGAGAGAGAGAGGAAGACAGGTAGAGATGGGCACGCCAGCAGTCTCTCAGCTGCTGCGAACAAAATCCAGATGCGTGCGCCCCCTTGTGGGCAAGTGCGGCATTGCGCCCTTGTGTCACTTTGCATCTGGCTAAATGTGGGACCTGGAGATTGGAACCGCTGGAGATTGGAACCAGCATTCTTAGGCTTAGGAGGCAGACGCCTTAGCCGCTAAGCCATCTCTCCAGCCTGATTTCAACTTTATAGTGCTGTCTTTGGACATTCCACTTCCCTGCAGGAGTGGGGTCTGATATATTACAAACATGGCTGTGCCTTTGAGACCTTCAGTCTCCTTTCTGGACAAGCCCTTCTGCCTCTTCCTCTCTAGACAAGCACTCCCAGTCTTTTTTTTTTTTTTTTTTTTTTTTTTTGAGGCAATCCCAACAAACTGGTCTTTTTTATGCAAGAGAGAGAGTGAGAGAGTGAAAGAGAGAGAATTGGCATGCCAGGGCTTCCAACCACTGTAATACAACTCCAGACATATGGGCCATCTTGTGCACATATGTGACCTTGTGCACCTGCGTCACCTTGCATGCCTGGCTTACGTGCGTCCTGGGGAAATCAAACTAGGGTCCTTTGTCTTTGCAGGCAAACGTCTTAACCACTGAGCCATCCCCTCCAGCCCCTCACAGGGCCTTTTGCTGATATTCAGATGACCCAGTTTAGATCCAATCAAAACCCTTCTCAATCAGTTCTGGATAGGTATTCTGCTGCTGATAATGAGATACTACTTATGACCTACTTAGAACTACTTAGGACAGAAGGACTGATAAGCTCCTTGTCCTGGATGCTACAGTTCTTTCCATTCAGTCAAAGTAGCCCCTTTATTTTGGTTGAGCACATCACATTGTGTTCTTAGTTGAGTTTGTCGGCAGATAAATCACAGAAGTCATTTATGCATCTTGTAACTTGTGCCATGGAATTTGGGGGACGCAAACACTTTACTTTTAGTAAGTTTAACCTTGTTCATTTTGGCTTAGTTCTTCAAGCCCGCCTGGATCTTGTTTCTGACAAGGTGTCATGTCCTCAGTAGTTTGCCAAGGAAGCTGAGAGGTCATGTGGTGGGAGAGGGATGGAGGCAGCTTGACCTAAGGTGGTAGGAATGGAAACAGAGATGAGGATGGATTCAGGATATATTTGGAGGTCAAACTGATGGGTTAAGGTTGTAAGGAAAATAGAGAAATAATGTGTGAGTTTTGGGCCTCATCAAAAGGATTGGCATAATGCCATCTAACAGAAATAGAAAGTGTAAATAGTTTATTTGCAGTGAAAAAATGCTTTACTCAATGGCATTATAGTAATATTTTCTTCTTCCTGTTTTTTCTTTATTTATTTGAGAGACAGAAAGAGACAGATAGAGAATGAGTGTGCCAGGGCCTCTAGCCCCTGGAAAGGAACTCCATATACATGCACCACCTTGTACATCTGGCTTATGTGGGTCCTGGGGAGTTGAAGCTGGGTCCTTTGGCTTTGCAGGCAAGTGCCTTAACCACTAAATCATGACTCCAGCCCCTTCTTCCTGTTTTTGAAGTCCTCAGTATTAACATTACTGAGAGCTACCAAAAGAAGGCCACTGGGCTGGAAAGATGGCTTAGCAGTTAAGGCACTTGCCTGCAAAGCCAAAGGACCCAGGTTTAATTCCCCAGGACCCACATAAGCCAGATGCACAAGGTGGCACATGCATCTGGGGTTCTTTTACAGTGACTGGATACCCTGGCATGTCTATTCTCTCTCTCTTTCTTTCCTTTGTCTTCCTCTTTCTGTCTCTCAAATAAATAAATAAAAATAAAACATTGAAACATAAATAAAAAAAAAAAGAAGGCTGCTAAGATGGGCTCTGACTACTGGCTTTAGCACATGATATGGCGAGTGAGGTGGGAGTAAAGGTGGACCCACAGAATGGTGTGTTTCCTTTTGAAACCAGACTAAAGAAATTAGTGCTGTAGCCCTTGAAAATACAGAGGCTCAGAGGTGACCCTGTTGAGCTACACAAATTTCTGGTGGGAATAGAAATGAAAGATGTTCCCAGGCTCTTTCAGCTTTTATCAAATACAAGAGTTTCATCTAAGCCGAGAGGGACTGAGCCCTGAGGAACTATAGGTGAGAGGGTTAACTAGGACCATTTAATCCTTGCAATAGATGTGTAGAGGGGAGCGATACAGTAGCATAAAAGCTTTTGAAATGGATTTTACACTCCGTCATCGGAACACTGGGACAAGAAGGTATGATTTTTATTGCTGGACACTAGCCGTTGGTTTGCTGTAGGATGTTGGCTGAGAGATTTTTCTGTGCAGTCTGGTAGACAGAAGGAAGTGGTTCAGAAATCTGTAATATATAGGACTTTTAAATTGGGATACACACTGGAGTCATTTGGGAGTTTATTTTTAATTTTTTTTATTTTATTGACAACTTCTGTACTTACAGAAAATAAACCATGATATTTCCCTCCCTCCCCCCATTCCCCTTCAGAACTCCACTCTCCATCATATCCCCCCCCATTAATCTTTCTTTTAATTTGATGTTACCTTCACAAGACCCTCACAACAGGAGAAAAAGATGATGACATCAAATTAAATGGGAGTTTTTACCTGATGTATTTATACTAGTCCTTTAATGCCTGAATTGTCTATCAAGCTGGGCATGTTATTTTGAAAGAGTTCCCACATCATGGGGTGGATAATGCTCATCAGGGGTCTCTGGTCTCCTCAAACCCCCTCATTGTTGAGAGGAAGAGGCCATGACTAGGAAAGATTAAGAGGGTCATCCAGTAACTCATAGGAAAATACAAAAATGACTCTAGGAGCCGGGCATGGTGGCACACGCCTTTAATCCCAGCACTCGGGAGGCAGAGGTAGGAGGATCACCATGAGTTCAAGGCCACACTGAAAGTACATAGTGAGTTCCAGGTCAGCCTGGGATAGGGGGAGACCCTACCTCGAAAAACCAAAAAAAAAAAAAAAAAAAAAAAAAAAAAAAGACTGGGAGCCATTCTCAGTGGAGAAAATGTCTAAAATGAGGTCACCTGATCTCTTCATGCTGCATTTCAGAAACTTAATGTCATTAAATAATCACCAACTAAGTCCAGCAACAAAGGCAGATCTGAAAACAGATTTGAGTGAAAATTAAGAAAGATAGCAAAATTTACATTATAATATATGTATATGTAATATATAATTTCAACTTACGTGAATTGAACTAGTTATATAATTTAAGACAGTATGCACAATTATGCCTTTTACCAATCTTCATATATATTTTGTAAGGATCTATAAGAAACATCTTAGAATGGGTGCCCATTGGAGGAGAGGAAATTAGAGAGGATTCTGGATGAAAAAAAACTAACATACCTCAAGAGAGGGGCCAGTCCTGATGGTGAAGAGTATATTGTAAATTGAGAAGATAACTGATACAGAAAGTTGGTATAGAGAAGTGAGGCCATCACTGAGATAAGCCTAGCAGTGTGGACTTTAGTCTTTTGGGACTGGCTTGCAGGAGGACTATGGAAGGATTTAGTCCTTTGGACTAGAGAAGCAGAGCTTAATAGGCTATTCTGATGACAGTGTGAAAGACCTAAATGCAGAGAGAAATGTGGACTGTGGAGGCTTAGCTCATGAGGTTTCAGATGGGAGAGAGAACTTTGTCAGGGACTGGGCTAGCAATGAAAAGATGGGTGACTTGTGTACTATCTGAATTATTTCCCAATGAAGCCCTTAAAGTATACAAACATGATTTTTCCTTTCCTTTAAGTTTTTCTGGGGGAAATGGAAACGCCTAGGAGGTAGGGACTGTAGTAGCTACCATCTCAAAAGCATGATGGATGTTCAGGGTGAACTTTCATGTTGGGCGTTTTGACGTCTTTCTGCCAATGTAATGATCTGACAAGGTTAAGGACCTAGAAATTTATTTGTAAGATTGCATCTATTAGTAAACGATTGAATTTTGTGTCGACTTGGCACAATGTTGCACTGTTTGTATTATTCGGAAGGATGTGTGAGCAGGTTTGTGTGTCTCTCATATTAGCTTTTGTTTCCATTCTTTTAAAAATATTTTGCTTATTTATTTTTGAGAGAGAGAGAAAGAGAGAGAGGTAGATAGGGAGAGAGAGAGAATGGGCACGCCATGGCCTCCAGCCACTGCAAACAAATTCCAGATGCATGTGCCACCTTGTGAATCTGGCTTTACATGGGTACTGTGGAATTGAACCTGGGTCCTTTGGCTTTGCAGTCAAGCATCTTAACCACTAAGCCATCTCTCCAGCCCCCATATTAGTTTTTGTCAGACAATGACCTTGGCATGAGGAAAGTGTTGGTATATGCAAGGAAGGTTTGAGTTTGATGCAACAAGAGCATTTAAAAAATGCAACTGGGAAGGATCAGACACTAGAAAAGCCATCCATTAAGTATGCTGAAAAGTTCCGAAGTCCTCCAGAATCATTTTATTTTAGCCACTTCCTCCTGTCAATCCAGAGAGTAAGTTGAGAAGTAAGTTTATTTTACTATCACTCTCTCAGCCCTCTGGTCTACAGAGAATAGGAAGGACAGTTGATAACTTTTTTTTTTAATTGGCAGGAAAAGTTTAAGTGAGCCCTTTCAGCCTTGAAAATAAGTTTTGATTTGTAAAGGCTGAGATCCATTCCTATTTCATTTAAACTCTTTTCATCCAATCTTAATTATATCCATATATCTCACAGAGGCTCATCTTCTAGTCTTGCGGAATTATCATTCTAACCAAAAGTGAGGGTTGAGAACTGCCATTCCGAGTGATTGACAAAAGAAAGGGCATTTGTCCCATTGCCTGTCCCAGTGATAAGCTAGTGCCCAGCTACTACGGGTCATTTACATGCATAGTGAACCATTTCATTAAGAATTTCATTAAGATGGTCATGTTTAATGTTTCCTGGGAAAAATGAGTTTTTGCTTTGTTCGGTTATATAATTAAAGCCAGAGAATTGGGGGTAATTGCAAATGACTATGTAATGTGGGCAAGTTGTATAATGATAAGAATTGTCAATAAGTTCAAAAGAGTGGAGTTCTGGCTGGATCTTGTTGCTGAATCAGACAAGGAAGATAGGCAGGTGAGAAATGTGGGTCAAAACGCTCCCTGAGGTTTAATTCTGGTGTCCTTTAGCACCTCGGGATGGGAGGTGGCAGAGCAGAGTGAGTGAGAGCTGTAGATGGCTGATCAGGTTCTGGAGCCCATCTCTCACTTTTTCTACAGGCAATTGCTTCCCATATAGGAATGAAAACAAAACAAAACAAAAACCACAACATTATCCTACAAGATTTCTTATTGAGTGGCCACAGTCCTCTAATTTTTTTTTACTTTCCTTGCCTCTAAGGTGAGGCTGTCATTGCCCTCTACCTAAATTTAAAAAATTATTATTTATTAATTTTTATAAAAATGGCACCCTTAGACCTCCTTACCTCCACTCCAATTCTCTTGAGGACTTCTTTGGTGGGGTTTTGGGTGTTCATTGTGGGGACCAAGAGGCCTCAGCCAGTCTGGGGTAGATACGGGGCCTCAGTCTATTCCCACCCATCCTGAGGCTCTTACAATCTTTTCCACCCCTTCTTCTGCAGTGTTCCCTGAGTCTTGGTGAGTAAGATAGGGATCTGATTTCATATTGTGCTCTCTGCCTCTGGATCTCTGTCTTGATGAGATCTGAGTGACCATGGTGTCTGTCGCCATCTCCCTGGAGCTGGTTTTCAGACTGGCATGAGAGCAGGATCTGAGTCACCACTTCCTCTGTAGGGACTTCTGGGCCCAGGTCGATGAGATAGAGGTGATTCATTTCATGTCTACCTAATTTTTTTTTTTAAAAATGTGTCCACTAGCCAGGAAGTTTCCACCATTTTCAAGGCATTAAGAAAGCTGTTTCCCCATTTTCTTATAATTTTTGACTTACTTTTCTCTTAGAGAAGAAAAAGTGACTTTGTTGATTGAGATGGTGCTAACTCTTCTGAAGGACTGGGGAGATGGAAATATTTAACATTATAGTAATATGTAGGACTTATATGTGAGTATTGGACATTCCTTTTCTTTTAAAATATTCCCTAAGCCATGGATGTCCACAGTGGTTCTGATAGAGATTAGGAGTGAGGTGGCTCATGTCAAGGTCACAGGTCAAGGAGAGGTGAGCATTGATCTGCTCTGAATGCAACAATGAGGCCATTCCAGTGCAAGGGACGAAATTCTAAGAAACCTACTCATCGGAAATCTGCTGATTCACCAGGTCACCAGCTGACCACCTGCTTCTGTCTATTGTTCTCACCACGTTTTAAAAAATATTTATTTATTTATTTATTTATTTATTTATTTATTTAAGAAAGAGGGGGAGAGAGAAGAGAGAGAGAGAATGGGCATGCTAGAGCCTCCAGCCATTGCAAATGAACTCCAGATGCATATGCCCCCTTGTGCATCTGGCTTATGTGGGTCCTGGAGAATGGAACAGGGATCCTTTGGCTTTGTGGGCAAACACCTTAACCGCTAAGCCATCTCTCCAGCCCCTGTTCTCACCACATTCTGATCAATCAACTTCCCTAGAACTTTAGCAGGATGCTTATTGCACTCTGCACTTCCTCTTCCCTCACTTTCTCTAGAATTTTGGTGGGCTCTCCTTGAGCTTGCACAATCTCATCTTACCTCTTAACCCATCAAAGACCCCCAGAAGTGTTTAAGTATACTTATCACATCTGTACCTGTCCAATGCCTGATTTCTACATGAATCATCTAAAAGTTGCATAGATTGTGCACTTAAAAACACATTTTTGGGCTGGAGAGATGGCTTAGTGGTAAAGGCGCCCACCTCCTAAGCCTAAGAACGCCGGTTCCAATCTCCAGGTCCCATGTTTAGCCAGATGCAAGTGATGCAAGGACGCAATGCCGCCCTTGACCACAAGGGGGGTGCACGCATCTGGATTTCATTTGCAGTAGCTGAGAGACTGCTGGCGCGCCCATCTCTATCTGTCTTCCTCTGTCTCTCTCTGTGCCTCTCTCCAAAAACAACAACAACAACAACAACAACAACAACAACAACACATTTTAAAAATTTATTTGGGGGAGGGCTGAGGCAGATAGAGAGAGAATGGGTGAACCAGGGCTTCCTAGCCACTGCAAATGAACTCCAGATCCATGTGCTACCTTGTGCATCTGACTTAAGTAGGTCCTGGGGAATCCAACCTGGGCCTTTTGGCTTTGCAGGCAAGCTCCTTAACCCCTAAGCCATCTCTCCAGCCCACTAGTAGCATTTTAAGATAGTAGAAGTAGGACAAAGCAGGACTTCATTAAAGAGTTCAGTTCAGAGTCAGGCTTGGTGGTGCACGCCTTTAATCTCAGTGATCAAGAGGCAGAGGTAGGACCATTGCTCTAAGTCTGAGGCCAGTCTGAGACTACATAGTGAGTTCCAGGTCATCATAGGATATAGTGAGACCCTAACTCAAAAAAAAAAAAAAAAAAAAAAAAAAAAAGAAAAAAAAGAAAAAAGTTCAGTTTGGTTGTCCCTGGCTTGAGCATCAGAAAAGAATTAGGAGAGAACACAAGAACATACTTCTTTGTAAGTGATTTCATGATGCTAATATCAGAAGCTGGTACTCAAAGAGATAATGATGGTACTTTTATCTCTTTTTCTTACAGTAATTATGCTGTAATTAATAACAAGCTAGATGATTGCTGGGCCACTACTAAAGCACTTTAGAATGAACCTTGTGAAGCTATTAACAACTTGAATGGGAAAGCTAGTTGATGCCATCATTTAAAGGAATGATTAACATGTTAGATTGAATAGGAAAAACAACTCAGGAACAATATTAAAATAAAGCAGCTAGTCTTTACTGAGGTTAAAAATATTCCTTTGAAACGGCGGCCTACTAACCCTGACTTGGCAGGATAGTATAATGGAGCTGACTTCATGTCCTCTCTGCATGGTGGCTTTGATTATTTTAAATTGGATTTTTTTTTCAGATCCTAAGACAGCATAGGAAACCAAGATATTCCTTAACTTGTTGGGTTCCCGGGACTTTCTCACAGCACCTACGGACGATGAAAGATGTTCAGAGCCTTAGGAATTCCTAGCCCAGTCATTCATTCCATCAACTTGTCAGCTGTTGTACCCTGCCTGCCAATTATTCACAGATAGGCGAGGGCATGAAGAAATGGGCAACCCTTCTTTATTGCTATTTGGGGAAATAAATGAAAAGTTAAAAATAATCTCATCTCCCCAGCGCTGATCATTTTAAAAGGCAAGACTTAAGATTTCAGGTATGCAGACGACTCTGTGCTTAGCATTGGGTTATATTTTTCTCGCGTGATGATTCAGGTATGACGTGAAGCCACAATAGTCCACGTGAGCATCTGAGAGAGGGAAGCAGTGATGGGATATGGGTTCGCCTGGTGTTCGCTTTTCAGCAGTAGGAAAGGTATCCAGTTCAACATTGAACTGCTTGAAGGTGTTAGAACCAGAAACAGAACTCTGAGTACAAAGAATGTTTTCCTAGAACACTGGCACAGCGAGGCCAGGGCAACAGTGTTTTCATAGCTACTGGCATGCAAGTGCAGAAAGCGAGAGAGCCCTCAACGCAGAGTCAGACACACAGGATGTACTGGATGGTTGCGTAGAAGGCAAACTCACACTCAGTGTTCCCTCTCTGCATGTTTGTGACACCAGGGATCTGTGGTTTTCCCTCCCACCGTGTGGACAGTGGTTGAATGTCCTCTGATTCAGTACTGCCACTTACTTGGAGATAGCATCGGATCACTCAGGCTACAGGCTTGGTCCCACAAGATGCTCCCCACTTCAGGCATCTGTTGCAAGTTCAGATCTCTTGATGCCTGTTCTTTCTTTACTTTTTTAAAAAATTTATTTGCAAGCAGAGAGAGAGAGAGATTGAGAGATAGACAGGCAGAGAGAGAATGGGCATGCCAGGTCTTCTAGCCACTGCAAACGAACTCCAGATGCATGTGCCCCTAGTGCATCTGGCTTACGTGGGTCCTGGGGAGTGGAACCTGGGTCCTTTGGCTTCGCAGGCAAATGCCTTAACTGCTAAGCCATTTCTCCAGCCCTTTCTTTTTTTTTTGAGTCAAGCCTAACACACTGACATCTTTTTTTTATGTGAGAGAATGAGAGTGGGATTGAGAGAGAGAGAGAGAGAGAGAGAGAGAGAGAGAGAGAGAGAGAATTGGTGCTCCAGGGCCTCCAGCCACTGCAATCAAACTCCAGATGCATGTGCCACCTAGTGTGCATGTGCCACCTTGTGCACTTGCGTCACCTTGTGTCTGGTTTACACGGGACCTGGAAAGTTGAACATGGGTCCTTAGGCTTTGCAGGCAAGTGATTTAACCACTAAGCCATCTCTCTAACCCTGAAGCCTGTAATATGCTAAGCATAAACTAGTCTTCAAATGTTAGTTCTATCAGTTGGTGTGGGCACATCCTGGGCTCCTGAGTGGACTTCGGAGAGTGCTCTTTTACAATATCACCTCTTTACTTTACTAAAAATATTTTATTCTTTTTATTTATTTGAGAGAGAATGAGGCAGAGGAGATATATATATATAGAGAGAATGGGCATCTTTGGCTTTGCAGGCAAATATCTTAACGCTAAGCCATCTCTCTGGAGAGAGGGTTTTTTAAAAATACATTCCCTTCCCAGTTGGTGTGTATCTGGGCTCCTGAGTTTGGAGTGCTCTTTTACAGAACCTCTTTACTTTCATTTCCTCTTCTTCCCTTCCCACCTTAAATCGGGCCAGAAGATAAACTTTGTTGTCTAGTGTATCATTTTGAGAGACAGTGAATGTCACCCAGTGACTATGAAACCACAGGGTTGTCTGTGGCTCTTTTTTTTCCCCCTTCAGTTAATGTAGTAACATTGTAAGTTATTGTGTGTAAGAGTGTTGGGGATGAAAAGCAATATCTGAGCACTGGATGCCATCCCTGAGGAAAGGAGCCAAAAGTCGTTTGTTCTTTCTCTATGTACCCTCAGCCACCCATCCCAAGCCTAATGCGAGCACAGAACCTCATAACTTTAACAGTCTCTTCAATAATGTTCAATCAAATATGAAATTGAGAGAATGAGGTTCACTGACTGCTCCCAACTCTGCCCAAGCTAATGGGAGAACATAGGTACTGTTCTAGTAAATGGTGTGAGAATTTCTTCCATTCTGGCAAAGTAGTAGGGATGAGTAGTGTTCTGCTAAGGAAAAAGGACCAGAGAAGCAAGGAAAATGGGCGTAAGCGAGGTTCAGCTTTGCTGGGGACCCACTTACTGAGGGTAGCTGTGCTGTAAGTCCTAGCTTCTTCAGCAGCGGGTCATGACCGCATCTGGGGACATGTAACTCAATGTCAGCGGTGCAGAAAGGTTGGCAACAATAAAAGGTTTCTGAATGCACACGGATCCAGGTGTTTCTGGCAGTGTTCACCCACATTCCATCATAACCTTACTGCGTCCTTGGCTCTGAACACACAGCAATACACTTTCCACTGTATGTGTTATCACTCTGTGTAGCGTCAATGAACGCTGTCTGAAACAGTTTGCTTCAGGTCTGAGACTTGTATGCTGTGAATCATTATCTTTTTACTGCACATACATTTCTTACTTTTATGGAAATGCAATTGGTTTAATTACAGAAAACAAAGACTTTTAATATTTTCCCACCATCGCTCCTTAGCATGTATCAAACGAGTATACCTTTGATTTGTAATGTGTTAGAAGGTTTGATTTTAAAAATTACTTCTTGAGAAAAAGAGTCCAAGTAAGACAGCAATGAAGATTTCTTATGCTTCTGATAAGGATACAGGGGAGAAGCAGCAAGGTGTATCCTTATATCAGAGCAGCTCCAAATGATACTGGAGTGGGAACCTCGGCCAGCCTGAATGAAATCAGAACTCGAGGCACGCAAGACCTGAAAAGTTGAGTTTTACAGAAGAGTTAATTCCCAAGGTGGCCAGAGGGGAGGGGTTTGAGGAGGACATTGCTGGCTGAGGCAGACAGAAAGTGATTGGAGATTAATGAGGAGCAGGTGAAGCAGGGTAAGTCTAGAAGGCTTATTCAGGTTTTCCCTCAGCTTCATTGTTAGGGTTGAGAAGTTAGCTCAGGGCTGGCAGGATGGCTTAGCAGTTAAGGCGCTTGCCTGTAAAGTCAAAAGACATGGGTTTGATTCCCCAGGACCCATGTAAGCCTGATGCACAAGGTGACACAGGTGTTTGGAGTTCATTTGCAGATGTTGGAACCCTGGTGTACTCATTCTCTTTTTCTCTCTCCTCTTTCTGTTAGATAAATAAATAAATAAAAATTAAAAAAAAAAAGAATTTAGCTCAATGTCCTGATGCAGGATTATAGTCTCAGCAACTTGGGATGCTGAAGCACAAGGATCACTGGAACTTAGTAGCTAAAATGCTAACTTTGAAAAAGTTGATTTTTCAGTCAGGCTACCAGGGTTACAATGTTTTTGGCATTGGCATGCAATAATACACATAAAACACAGAAATTTCCTGGCACATAGACAAGGATTGACAGATCATTCTAGCCATTGCCATGCCCTGTGTGGAGGTTTTTGCACCGAGAGGGTAAATAGTAGGAGAGAAGATTTCAAAAAAGTTTTATAACACTTTATTTGTATCCTCCCAATAACACACACACACACACACACACACACACACACACACACACACACACACATCTGTTGGCTTGTATTTCTTCAAATGGGACATCAACAAAGACTGGGTATATGGAACTAAGGTTTGTCTTGGGACTTGTGGTAGTTTGAATGTATGTTCCCCAATATATTCAGTGTTTTATTAGTTATAGTTTGTATCTGCAATCACCTTGCTAGAGGCAATGCCACTGGGGGCCAGTCTTAAGGTGTGGTGGTGGGTTTGAGATTCCATTGTAAAGATATGCAAAGTGTGCCTAGCAGGAGTTCCTGAAGTGTGCTGTGTGACTTTTTGGCTGTAGTTTTGCTCAGTGTGCTGTGTAACTGGTGGCTTGGTTTTTCTCTCTTTTGCCTGGTCCTGTGAGAGCAGGCCGCTTCTCCTGCCATTGTGGAACTTCCCCTGGATCTGTAAGCTTCAATAAATAATATCCCTTCCTCCATAACTGTGCCTGGTCTGGAAGTTCATCTCAGTGAATCTGAAGCTGTCTGCTACAGGACTATTCACACAAAATAATTATTAATAATTCCTAATTAATCCTAGCAATTGTTTTTCAAGGATAGGCATCTGCATTCTTCCTCATAGGCGAGGAAACAAGAGTCCAGGAAGTCAGGTGACTTGCTTAAGATCACTTACTGTAGGGAAGATCCGGGATTCAAAGCTACAGCTGACAAACTCCATGCACCTTCTGTGCTCTTTCTTCCTTAAATTTAGTAGGAAAAATTTCATCCCCTCTACTACGTTTCCCTTCATTTTATTTCAAAGACACAATCACTGTACCAAATGATGTAATCAAAAGATGTTTAAGAGGGCTGGAGAGATGGCTTAGCGGTTAAACGCTTGCCTATGAAGCCTAAGGACCCCGGTTCGAGGCTCGATTCTCCAGGACCCACGTAAGCCAGATGCACAAGGGGGTGCATGCATCTGGAGTTTGTTTGCAGTGGCTGGAGGCCCTAGCGCACCCATTCTCTCTCTCTCTACCTGCCTATTTCTGTATCTCTCTCTCTCTCTCTCTCAAAAAAAAAAAAGATGTTTAAGGGTTGGAGAGATTGCTCAGTGGTTAAAAGGCACTTTTTTGCAAAGCCTAATGGCCTGGGTTTGGTTTCCCAGTACCACATAAAGCCAGATGCTCAAAGTGGCACATGCATCTGGAGTTTGTTTTGCAGAGGCCCTGGCATGCACATTCTCATTCTCTCTCTTACCCTCTCTTTCTCCTTGCAAATAAATAATAAAAATTTTTTTAAAAGATGGTTAAAATTAACATTTTTTATTCCCAAACATTTCTAAGTATTAGCACTATGTGCGTGATCCTTATCTACCTCACACCATCTTGCTAAATTATCTAGTTATAAGCATGGTATATATTTTCCCACACAATCCTCCAGACTTTTATAAATACATATTACTGTATATTCATTTTCTTATTTGTAAAGAGAGAGGGAGAGAGAGAGAGGGAGAGAATGGGCACACCTTGGCCTCCTGCCACTGCAAGCAAATTTCAGATGCATGTGCCACTTTGTACATTTGGCACTATGTAGGTACTGTCAATCTAACCCTGGCCGTCAAGCTTTGTAAGAAAGCACCTTAACCACTGAGAAATATCTCCAGCCCTATGTACTCATTTTCTAAACACTGGATCATATTACAAATTACTTGATCTCTTGTTTTTCTATTTAAAAATATTTTATTTATTTATTTGCAAGAGAGAGAGAGAGAGAGAGAGAGAGAGAGAGAGAGAACACCAGGGCCTCCTACCATTGCAAACCAATGTGAGAAACATGCACCACTTGGGTTTACATGGTTACTGGAGAAATGAACCCAGGCCATCAGGCTTTGAAAATAAGCATCTTTAACTGCTGGACCATCTCTCCAACTCCTTGATTTTCTCTCTTTAAAAAAAAAAACTTTATTTTATTTTATTTATTTGAGAGAGAGAGGGAGAGAGAGAAAGAGGCAGATAGAGAGAAAGAGAGAATGGGTGTGCCAGGGCCTCCAGTCACTGCAGATGAACTCCAGATGCACGTGTCCCTTGTGCATCTGGCTTACATGGGTCCTGGAGAATTGAACTGGGGTCCTTATGCTTCTCAGGCAAACACCTTAACCACTAAGCCATTTCCCCAGCCCCTGATTTTCTATTTTAACAATACATCTTAAGACTCTTCTAAGGTAACTAATATATACCTAATGATTGTAATAATTTCACACTCTATGGGGTTGTTGGGATACAATTTATGTAACCTTTTAAAAATTAACCAGTATTTTGTTGCTTTATGTCTTAGTGTAGCTGTTTGCCTTGTTCTATAAAAGGCACAAAAACATCCTTGTAATAACTTTGTATATATAGTGGTGATTTTATATCTTAAGGGTATGTGGGACTCTTGAGTCCTAAATGTTACAGTTACTTGCTCAATAAACCAAATTGTAGTGGTTTAAAAAATTGCTTCTTGAGTTGCTGACTTGATTTCATAAGAAAATCATTCAATAAGTTATGTCTTGGGATTGGGACAGAATTTCCAACAATTTCTGAAATACCCTAAGTATAGTTCTGCCATTTTGTACTGTGTGTTTTTGTGAAGAAATGTTCTCATCACTTAAGAATAAAAGCAAAGTACTGATCAAACACTCGGCCAGTAGGACCTCATGGAACTAAAAAGCTACTGTACAGACAAGCAAACCATAAAGGTCTAACATCTAAGACTACAAAGAACTAAAAAAAAAAAAAGTAAATAAAAAAATCAAACAATCCAATCAAAAAATGGGGTAGATGGGATAGAGAGATGGAATAGCAGTTAAGGCCCTTGCCTGCAAAGCCTAAGGACTCATGTTTGATCCCTCAGTTCCTATGAAAGCTACATGTACAATGTGTCACATGCATCTGGAATTTGTTTGCAGTAACTGGAGCCCTGGTGTGCCCATTCTCTCTCTATCTGCCTCTTCCCCTCTTTCTCCCTCTCAAATTTCTACAGAAATTTGAACAGAGAATTAAAAAAAAAAACTGAATTATAAATGGCCATTACAAACTTAAGATGTTCAACATCTTTAGTCATCAGAGAAATGCAAATCAAAACAACTCTAAGATTTCATCTCACTCCAGTCAAGATGTCATTCATCAAAATAAATAAATAAATAAATAAATAAATAAATTAATAAATAAATAAAATGACAATGAATGCTGATGAGGCTGTGGGGAAAGAGGAACCCTTACCCACTGCTGGTGGGAGCGCAAACTTGTACAACCACAATGGAAATCATTATGGAGACTCCTCAAAAAGATGAAAATAGATTTACCATTTGATCCATCTATGCTCTCCTGGATACATTCCCTAAAGACTCCACTCTACAGCAGAGATACTTGCTCAACCATGTTGATTGCTGCCCATCACGAGATGCGTCACTTCTAGCACACCTACCAGGGCCCAGGAGAAAACACAGAGGAAGTGGTGACATGAATGCTGCTCTTTCTGCTTGCCTGACAACCAGCTCAAAGGTGATGGTACCAGACACGGTGCTCAATTAAAACCTATAAAGCAGAAATCCAGAGGCTACAGAGAACTCAACAGTAAATCCGACTGTAAACAGGCCTGCCATGGCTCAGGGAGCATTGTGCAAGACAGGGTGGAAAGATTGTAAGAGCCACAGAGTGGGTAGGAATATCCTGAGGCATGGTCCCCCTGACACCACACAGGGACTGACTGAGGCCTTCATGACCCCACAGTGAATACCATCACCCCACTGAGGCAGTCTCCCTGGGTAATCAGAGCAGGAATGAGGGGATAAAAGAGCATAACCTGTTTATATATATATTTGCTCAGAACTGCCATCATTTTGTCTTTTAAAAAATTGTTTATTTTTATTTATTTATTTGAGAGAGACAGACAGAGAGAGAAAGAGGTAGAGAGAGAGAGAGAGAGAGAGAGAGAGAGAATGGGCGCACCAGGGCCTCCAGCCAGTGCAAATGAACTCCAGATGCGTGTGTCACCTTGTGCATCTGGCTTACGTGGGCCCTGAGGAATTGAGTCTTGAATCTGGGTCCTTAGACTTCACAAGCAAGCGCTTAACTACTAAGCCATCTTTCTAGCTCCTTGTCTTTTTAAAAGTAATTTCTTTATTAACTTTATTTCAGAGAGGGGGGGGTAGGGAACAGGCTTCACCTCACAAGTGTTGGGATCAGAGGTGTGTTTGCCACCACACGTGGTGTTGGCTTACCTCTTCCTGGGGAGATGCAAGAAAACATCTATTCATTCCAGATAAAGCACCTGAAAGGCCAAAGCATGGTCACACCAAAGTTCAAGTTGCTGAAGCAGCGAGTTTATGTGGGTTATTTACATAGCACGCGTGAGGGGCTCCTTACAGAGCGTGGTAATCCAGAAGACAGCTTCAGTGAACAGAAAGCCCATCCTAGCCGGCGTGAACACTCACAGCAAGGCTGCTTCCTTTACAACTTGCAGGCAGCTCTGTTGATAGAAGTGTCTCCTTCCTGGCAATTGTTCACTTCTTCAATGTATATTCCCAGGGAAGGCCTCATGACTCTTTTAAAAATTTTTCTGGAACTTCTCAAGACTTGTAAGTTGTTTGTTTCCTGAGTCAAATGAGTTTGCTCCTTCTTCCAGGAGGGAATGTTCCCGTTTGGAGGGAATTGCTACATAACACCTGGGCTTTCACCGTATCATTTCAGTTCACTGATCATTAAAGAGTTTCTCAACTGCTATGGTATAGGAATTCACATAATACATCTATAGAAAGATCCATCCTCCTGGGCTGGATAGATGGCTTAGTGGTAAAGGTGCTTGACTTCAAAGTCAAAGGACTCAGGTTCGATTCTCCAGGACCCACATAAGCCAGTTGCACAAGGTGGCACCTGTGTCTGGAGTTCATTTGTAGTGGCCGGAGGCCCTGGTGCACTCATTCTTTCTATCTGCCTCTTTCTCTCTTTCTTAAATAAATAAATAAATAAATAAATAAAAAATAAAATACTTAAAAATATGAATATTCATTCATTGCATTTTTTTTTAAAAGAAAGATCCAGGCCAGAGATAGGGTTTAGCAGTTAAGGCGTTTGCATATGAAGCCCAAAGATTCATGTTCAATCTCCAAATCCCACATTATCCCCATGCACAAAGGTAAGGCAAGCTTAAGGTTGCATATGTCCACTAGGTGGTGCAAGCATCTGGAGTTCCATTTCAGTGGCTGAGGCTCTAGTGTACCATTCTCTTTTTTTCTCTCTCTCTGCAAATAAATAAATAAAAATATTAAAAAAAGGAAAGAGGGCTGGAAGGATGGCTTAGTGGTTAAGGCACTTGCCTGCAAAGCCAAAGGACTTCGGTTCGATTCCCCAGAACCCACATAAGCCAGATGCACAAGGGGGCACATGCATCTGGAGTTTGTTTGCAATGGCTGGAGGCCCTGAGCACCTATTCTCTCTCTCTCTGACTCTGTCTCTCTCTCTACCCCTGTCTCTCACAAATAAATAAATAAAAATAAAATATTTTAAAAAAGGAAAGATCCATCCTTCTATACTTTTACTACTTAAACATTTCAAGCTAATTTTACAATAGCAAATTGTTATATATTTTCACACATATTGATCATTTCTAGGCCTTTTCAATACTTTTAGTAAAATGTGATTTCAATTTGTTATGACATTTTTTTCCTGTCAAATTAGTTTAGTTTTATATTTCTTGTAGTGCATGACTGCTGGTGATATATTATTTTGGCATTTTGACATATGAGAAAAGTCCTTATTTTGCTTTTGTTTTTGAGAGATAATCTTCAGTGGGTATGGAATTGAAGGCTGACTTTTTCAGTCCCTTCAGTAGGTTGCCCCTCTGTTTTCTGACTTTCTGTCACCTGTCATTCTTATCACTATGACTGTACCCAGCACATCTTTTTCCTCTGACTGCTTTGGAGGTTTCTCATTATCACTGGTTTCAGAAAACTCAATTATGATGTGCCCTGGTACTCTTATATGGGTTTCATTGAATTTGTTGAATCTGTGAGTTTACTATTTGCATAAAATTTTATTAGGTTGCTTAAAATCGCACAATTCATGGATGCTTTCTTTGTTTCTTTGATTTCCTAGCCTTTTTATTTATTTATTTTTTGTTATTTACTTTTTATATTTGTATTTTTAATTAGAATATAAAGTATTTGGTTTTATCATGGCATTTTCAGTCCTAATATGTCTTTGTTGATCCTCCTTCTCATTGTTCCCCCATTCTTCTGCCCCCTTTAGTACCATTGCACCACCAGGAGCTGCCTTTCCACTTTCATGCCACATATGTTTGATTACCTTCCCTCTCTTTCATCTATTTTCCTCCTCATGTGGTCCTTTAGTATCCTTTCTACCTTCATGTTATACATATAATATAATATTTTATATATATCTAAGATCCATATATTTATTTATTTTGTATTGACAATTTCCATAATTATAGACAATAAACCATTATAATTTCTGCTCCCCTCACTTTCCTCTTCACAACTCCTCTCTCCATCAAATCCCTTCCACTCTCAATCTGTCTCTCTTTTATTTTGATGCCATCATCTTTCCTCCCATTATGATAGTCTTGTGTAGGTAGTGCCAGGCATTGCAAGGTCATGGATATCCAGGCCATTTTGTGTCTGAAAGATTGCATTGTAAGGAGTCAAACCCTTCCTTTGGCTCTTAATTCTTTCTGCAACCTCTTCTGCAATGGACCTTGAGCCTTGGAAGGTGTGTTAGAGATATTTCAGTGCTGAGCACTCCTCTTTCACTTCTTCTCAGCACTATGTTGCCTTTGAGGCATCCCAGAGGTGACTGTCATCTGAAAAGAGAAGCTTCTCTAACCAAAAGTGAGAGAAGCATTAACATATGGGTATGAACATTAAGAGAAGTGCTTACTGGGAAGTTTGGTGAGCATAGTATATACATTTAGTCAAACACTAGTAGGCATTACACCCCTAGGGCTCATCACTACCCCCATCATAGGTTTTCAGTACCAGGATGTATTCCCTCCAGTCCCAGTTAGAGAGTGGTTGATTTTCCCCATAACAGATATGCCACTATTGCACTCATTAGCTCATTTGGCCTGCCTGGCCCATCTTAAGGAGTGCTGTGTCCACTTTCTTTATCTCCACTGGTGACTTCTCTTTCTCCCATGGAGCTGCATGCTGCATAGCTTTTTCCAGCTTTCTGTCAGCTGGTCTACAGGGAGGAGGCTTTTAGCTCAGTTCCAGCAATATTTCTCAGTGACCTTGTAACCCAAGCATGTGGAGTCTTCAGTAGGGTCTTACTATGTATTCCTGGTGGGAAACCAAGAGCCATGGCAATGGTCTGTAATGTTTTGGGGGCATCAGGGACCTTTCTGGCCAATAACTCACTGGAAGGTATACCATCCCTGGCACTGAGATTTTTCTAGCAATAATCCATGGCTCTGGGTGCACCATTATCCAAAAAAGTAGGTTTCCATATGACTTACTCATACCCTCTTAGATTTTTAAGAATTTTTTAGATTGCTTTATTTATTTATTTATTTATTTATTTTTATTTATTTTGCAAGCAGAGAGAGAGAGATAGAAGAGAGACAGACAGAGATAAAATAGGCATGCTAGGGCCTCTAGCCACTGCAAACAAACTCCAGATGCATGTGGCCCCTTGTGCATCTGGCTTATGTGAGTCCTGGGGAATCGAACCTGGGTCCTTTGGCTTCACAGGCAAAGTACTGCAATTCTGTACCAGCCGGATGGGTACACATGCAGATCAGGGCTGCTGGAGCCTTGTTGGAATTCTGGCCTGTTTCCTCCTTTGTAGAAGATTTAAGTCTCTCCTGCTTCTTTGCTGTAGTTGATAATAACTTATACACCTCTACTTTTTGGTAAAAGAGTGCATTTTGCTGTTTTTCTGCTAATTTCCCTTCCTAGGCTGCTTTGGTATGGCTGTTATGCCACCATCTTACCCGGAAGTCCTAGGATCCATCTTTGAGAGAGAATATATGCCATTTGTATTCCACAGTCTGGGTTACCTCGCTTAACATAATGTTTTCCTGATCCATGCAATTTCTTCAATGTTCATAATTTTGTTTTTCTTTACTACCTCATAGAATTCCATTCTGTATGTATACCACATTTTCATTATCTATTCATCAGTTGATGGATATCTTTGTTAATTCCATTTTCTTAATACTGTAAAAAGAGCAGCAATAAATATGGATGTGTAAGTATCTCTGAGCTAGAATAAAGAGTCTCAGATGTAGACTTAGGATATGATATAGCCAGGACACATAGTATTTGTTTTTTGAAGCAGAATCTTTCTTCAGCCCAGGCTGACCTGAAACTCACTCTCTAGTCCCAAGCTGGCCTCAAACTCACAGTGATCCTCCTACCTCTATCTTTTGAGTGCTGAGATTAAAGGTGTGCATTACCATGCCCAGGTATTTTTAATTTTTGAGGAAACTCCTTCATGATTTCTCTAATGGCTGCACTAATTTGCACACCCATCAACAGTGAACAAGGGTTCTTCTTTCTCTCCCTTGTTAACATTTATTGCTAGGTGGTAGGCATTCTCACAGGCGAGATGCAATCTGAAAGTGCATTTTCCTTAAGGCTAAGGATGTTAAACACTTCAGAAAAGATTGGCCATTTGTTTTTTTTTTCTTTTGATTGGCAAAGATTTGCTCCTATATGCAGGCTCTCTATTTGCTCTGATGATAGTTTCCTTTGCTGTGTAGAAGATTTCTAACCGCAGGTAATTTCAATTGTCAATTGTTGGAGCTTTTTACTATGCTATTGGAAACCTATTCAGAAACTTCTTGCCTAAGCCTATATCTTGAAATGTTTTCCCCGTGTTGTTCTCTAGAAGTCTCAACATTGTAGGTTTTAAACTAAAGGCTTGTCCATTTTGAATTGATTTTTGTACAGTGAGATAAATGGATCTAATTTCATTCCTCTGCAGGTGGATATCCAGTTTTGTCAGCTCCATTTGTTGAATAAGTTGTCTTGTTTTTCCAGTGTATGTTTTGACACCTTTGTCAAAAATTACATGTCCATGTCTGTGTGAGTTTATTTTTCATTCTTCTATTCTGTTACATTGGTTTACTATCTATTTTTGTGCAGGATCATGCTGTCTTTGTTACTGTAGCTCTGTAGTATAATTTTCAGTTAGTTATTGTGTTATCTCCAGCGGTATTTTTTCTGCTTAGGATTGCTTTGGTTTTTCATACAAAATATATTTTTTTATAGTTCTGTGAAGAATGCAATTGGAGTTTAATTAGAATTGTATTAAGGCTATAGATCACTTTTGGTAATACAGACGTTTTCATAATATGAATTTTGTCAACCTAGGAGCAAGCTTTCACCGAATTGGCTAATGGTTCATTTTTTATTATTATCATACAGCAGAGTGTGTTTTATGTTCTAGCGAAAGTGGGCAGGCCTGTAGTAGAGAATTGTGGGAAGCTGAGAAGCCTGGGTTAATCCTCTCATGTAATATTGCAAGGATTACTGCTTTCCCTAAGAACTCCCTGTGCTGGCTTTCTTCCCATCAGTCCTCTCATAGTTCAGTAGAGGACTGATGGTGCATCTATGTGGGAACAACCAAGTGCTGCTTGGTGCGAGGCTCCTGAGAGAATAAGGCAAGCTCTGTAGAGAATCAGAGATGTGGAAAAGAGAAGCAAACATGTATTTGAGTCTCAGTGAACGGCAAGTTGTAGTCTCTGATATTCTCGGCGTGGCTGCTTCACGCTACTCTAACGTTTCAGCTATTTCCATATTTCCTTGCTGCTGAGGCGAATTTGATTTAATTATCTCTCACGGCATTTTTTAATGGATAATTTCACCTGTTATAGGCTGAATTTTACCTTCCTAAAACCCACACATTGAAATCCCAACTCCTAGAAACTCGATATGACTGGATTGGAGACAAGGCCTTTGAAGAGATGATGAAGTTAAAAAGAGGCTCTTAGGTGGTCCCTAACTCAAGTGTGACTTCTAAGAAGAAATGTGTACTCGCAGGAGATATACCAGGGTTGTACCCGTATACGAGAAAGACCATGTGAGGGTATAGAAACTCGCAGTCTGTAAGGAAAGAGAGACCTCAAGAGGTAACACTTGCCAAGAGCTTGATCTTGGTCTTCTACTCTCTAGAACAGTGGGGAAAATAAGTGCTTTTAAAAAAAAAAAAGTTTATTTATTTATTTGAGAGAGAGAAAGGGAGGGAATGGGCACTCCAGAGCCTCCAGCCACTGCAAACAAACTCCAGATGCATGCGCCCCTTGTGCATCTGGCTTATGTGGGTCCTGAAGAATCGAACTGGGATCCTTTGGCTTTGCAGGCAAACACTTTAACTGCTAAGCCATCTCTCCAGCCCCAATAAATGCTGTTTTTTTTTTTTTTTTGAGACATGTGTGTGGTATTTTGTTATGGCAGTCCTAGGAAAGTCACACATCATCTCAAAAGGGCCTGAATCTGAGAGGAAGTAAATTAGTTCCCATCCCCAGCTGTCTAGAGAAGAGGCAGCTCTCACACTGCTTAGTGTGGCCACACAGTGCTGCCATCAGGGCGTAGCATCACCATTCTTTTACTTTATCACTGGTCCAGTTATTTTTCCTGCCTACAAAGCTAACTAAAGGTTATGCCCATGCATTCTTTAGGTCAGATGTTCTGTCAGAGCACTGGTAGAGATGGTTTGTTCCAGTCTCATGATTCTAGGGAAGCTTTGAGAGGTTGGAGGTGAATTGGATGATGAGTGTTGACCCAGAGTATGGAACTGGCAGAGCTGGAGCTGAAAGGTACATTTTCAAAATGACATCTTTGACTGATGTCTAGAACCCTGCGTTGGGCTTAGCAGAGGTCATGCCTAGGATGCCTCCACTTGATGTACTCACATGATTTCCATGGCAGATGGCTTTCCTCCGTGGAAACATGCCAGAAGAGAGTATGCAAGAGAACAGGCAGGTATTGCATGACCTTTTATGACCTAGGGCCTCTTCTGCCACACACTATGGGCTGACATGGTTACAAACACCCTTGAACTCAAGGAAGGGGAACATAGATTTGATATCTTATAGAAAGAATATCAAAGAGCTTGAGGACTAAAACATTTCTACCCCATTGTTCATCCTAGGAACCAGCATCTCTCGTTCTGTTGAGAGGGCTGCAGTTCTGTGTCACAACCTTATATATCAATGTCCCCAGAAACTCCATCAACAGGTTTCTCTTCACACAACATTCACCAGAATCAGGCCCTGTGCCTGTCTCCAATCACTAGCACAATTGATGTAATCAACACTACTCATCTTGGCTCATTATTATTCATCTGATTTGGGATGAAGAGTTAATGGTTCTCCTTGAGTATAAGGTGCCATGAAATAGGCAAATTCTCAGCTGGGACCCTAGCCCACAGAAGAAAGCTGAAAGAAAGAAGGAGAGTCAATTTGAATAGGTGGTCAATCATGTCAGCATACATTTTCTATGAGGAGAGTCTGGCCTAATTAGGCAACGTTAAAAGAAGTGTATAAAGATGTCTTTCATTATATGTATTGTTTCAGACCCCTCAAAATATCATGCTCTGAATTCCCTTTCTCCCTTATATTGTTCCTTCTCTCCCCTTGACTCTTTTTAAAAAAATAATTATTTTTGTTTATATTATTCTATTTTTACATTCATATTGGTGACTCCATTATCCTCCTCCCTGTCCTCCCCCCTCCAAAGGGAGCCTCATCAATGGGGAATGTGGGTCACGCATTGTGGGGGTAGTCAAGAGTTATGGGAGATAGGCCAAGTCTCTGTGCATAATGACCCAACTTATGGCTCTAACACTCTTTCCACCCCCTCTTCCACGAATTTCCCTGAGCCATGTTGGGATCATTTTAGTTCTACTTCAGTGGTGAGGTTTTGGGAGCCTCTGTGTCTCTGGATATCTGACTTAGTAGGAGTTGGATGTTCTCTGTGTTTATCTCCTTCAGCCTTTTTCTGGTGTCGTGATCACCATGAATGCTGTATTCTTGCCCTTTCCCCACATTACTCTATGGTTTCAGCTGGGGCCCTGGTGAGGTGTGATAGGCTGATCTTCCCTTCAGGTTCGTTGTCCATCTGAAAAAGATAAGCAAATTCTCTAATGGAGAGAGAAGTTAGTACTAGATAGACGGAATGGCCATAGTTATTTTAGCGAGATTTTTTTTTTTTTTTGGTTTTTCTAGGTAGGGTCTCATTCTGGTCCAAGCTGACCTGGACTTAGCTATGTAGTCTTAGGGTGGCCTCGAACTCATGGCAATCTTCCTACCTCTGCCTCCCGAGTGCTGGGATTAAAGGAGTGTGCCTCCACGCCCGGCTTTTAGAGAGAATTTTATAAGCGTAGGGCCTCTTCTAGCCCACATTTGGTGGGAGCTTGATCTTGGAGATTGAGCTCGTTTTTTTGTACCTGGTTTTGACTTATTTCCAAGTTCCAGCAATGAGTTCCATTCCAGTGAGTGGATCTATTAGCCAAATCAAGAGCAGTTGGTTACCCACCATGGCTGTGTGCCACTACTGCACTTGTTTGAGCATTGCGTCAGGTTGTTTCCTGCTAGGTAGGTTAAACTGTGAGTTGTTTGGACAGATGTTGGTCATTTTCCCCCAGTTGCTCATGTAGCACCCTCTGGCACTAGACTAGCTAACTGTCTGGGGACTGATCCTCTTCGAGATTCCAAACAGGTCTCTCCATGTTTTGTCTCACCTGCGTATGCTGTCTTTGACAGTAGGGTCTTACCCTTAACCTCTGGTGGGTCATCAAGAATTCTGACAGAAATCTGTCTTTTTTGGGAAACCTTGTAGGTGTTTTGGATCAACAGCTCATCGTGAAAGTTAACCCCGTGCTGGTACTGGGAGTGCCAAGGAAGGTGGAGGAAGAAAAAGATAGGTAATATAAAAAAGAAAATGAGTATAGAGAGGAGAGGGAGAGAGAGAGAGAGGGAAAGAGAGAAACAGGAAAAGATTAAGGTTGTTCTTCATGATGTTCTCTCCAGTTCCCTGTGGTTCAGGTGTTTCCTCTGTGGGCCTGCTGAAGGATCAATGTTTTAGCCTGTTGTTCAGTATATAGGTTTTTATAGTACCATTTCCTTTTGGGTCCCTATTTGTGTCCCCCCCTTTACCCTCCCTCCTCCCTCTCGCTCCCTCCCCCCTTACCCTCCCCCCACCCCACCTTCCCTATTGTCTGGTCCTCATCCCCTTGACTCTTTTTTTTTTTTTTTTTTCGAGGTAGGGTCTTGCTCTAGTCCAGGCTGATCTGGAATTCACTATGTAGTCTCAGGGTGGCCTCGAACTCATGGCAATCCTCTTACCTCTGCCTCCCAAGTGCTGGGATTAAAGGCGTGCGCCACCACGCCCGGCTTCCCCTTGATTCTTTACAGGGATCCATTACAACTTTTTTAGCACCAAGATCAAATGCTTTTGTTCTTGGGGAATCAGGGATGGCACAAATAGCGTGTTCTTCAAGCAAATGTGACAGTTACAGTAGGGATTTGGTCCCCAGATACGGTCGTCAGAGCCCAGTGTGACAGCTACAATGCATCCCTGATTCCTCATAACAAGCAGGGCAGCCTCTGAGGATATCTGAACACAAACGAGGTTATGAATGATTGATTGATAAGTGGATGAGTGCTGTACAGATCGCCACATGCCAGCTCTACTAAGAGCCATCATGTCCCATCTAACACGCTCTTTTCACTGAGCTCACAGAGGGAGGCCTGCTTGATGAAAGTCAGAGCTAGGCTGCCATCCACAGCATCCACAGGTAGAGCCCCACAGGAAAAAATAAGATTTTTTTACACTCTGGGCACATACTGTGTTTTTCTGTCTTCTTGTGTGTATGTATGTGAATGTGTATGTTTGTTTAGCTGTGTCTGTTGTATCTTTGCATGAGTGTCCATGTTTGTATGCCCCTTTATGTGCATCTGCTGTGGATATCAATGAGTGTGTGTGTGTGTGTGTGTGTGTGTGTGTGTGTCTTTCTGTATGCATCTCTGGGTCTCCTTGGATTTATTTATTTATTTCTTTAAATTCAGACAGGGTTCACTTTATAGCTGCTCCTGATCCTCTTAAGTGCTAGGATTACAGGCATGTACTGTGTGTGTTTCTTTCTGCATGTGCTTCTCTGTGTGTGCTTCTCTCTGTGTGCTTCTTTCTGTGTGTGCTTCTCTCTGTGTGTGCTTCTCTCTGCATGTGCTTCTTTCTGTGTGTGCTTCTCTCTGTTTGTGCTTCTCTCTATGTGTGCTTCTCTTTGCATGTGCTTCTCTCTGTGTGTCTTTCTTTGTGTGCTTCTCTCTGTGTGTGCTTCTCTCTCTGTGTGCTTCTCTCTGTGTGTGCTTCTCTCTATGTGTGCTTCTCTGTGCGTGTGCTTCTCTCTCTGTGTGCTCCTTTCTGCGTGTGCTTCTCTCTGTGTGGTCTTCTCTCTGTGTGTGCTTCTCTCTGCATGTGCTTCTCTCTATGTGTGCTTCTCTCTGCGTGTGCTTCTCTCTCTGTGGTCTTCTCTCTGTGTGTGCTTCTCTCTGCATGTAGTTCTCTCTATGTGTGTTTCTCTCTGCATGTGCTTCTCTCTGCATGTGCTTCTCTCTGCGTGTGCTTCTCTCTATGTGTGCTTCTCTCTGTCTCTTTCTGGGCATGTATATGATTATCTGTCTTAGTGTGCTGGTCTGTCCCTTTTTATGTAGATATTTTTTTGTGTGTACATGTTCTTTGCATGTGTGTGATTTCTCGTGTGCATAGAGGGGTATGTATGTGTGTGTTGTGTGCGTAAAGTTCAAGTGAAGAAGAAGAACCTGGCAGAACAGGCTTCCTCAAGGCAGCATGATGGAGTGCAAAGAATATTAAGTGGCAGCTTGGCCACTAGATGTCCAACCCAGGTCTTCCCTTAAGTCACTGGTGTTTTACTGTGATTCATTTCCACCCTCTAGGCCTTAGTTATTATTTCTTGGAGATAATACAACTCACTTAACCTAGCTCTCAGGGATTTTCTGATAGTGAAATAGTATTATAATTTATAATGCTTCTGTAAAAGGTAAAAGCATGATAGGAAGAAAGGCATTAACTGGATTAACATTGGATTTGATTCAAGAAAGACCTCTGTGTTCAAAATATGCATGGAAACGGGACTTTGATTCAAATCAAAATGTTTGGATGATGGGTCATAGAGGTTGAGCCAAGTGTGCTTCATGGGAGGAAGGAAGGCAATCTGCTCTGACTAGCAAAAGCAAAGGTTTGTTTTGAATCCCGGCTCAGGCTGGGTTAATGGCTGCTTGGAACACAATGGGGATGAGCTGCTGGAAACCACATCTTTGTAAGATCCCTGCCATGGGTGCCAGGAAGGAACACGTACAGCACGTGGGTAGGTGCTTACCATGCCTTCCAGGGTGGAGGGTGGGCAAGGCAGACAGCATCAGACTTGGAGTCTGAAGATGAGCTTCATTTCTTGGAAGCTGCAGAACGTAAAATCTTAATAAGTTCTGAAGTGAGTCAGCTGCTCTGGTGTCATGCTGCCTTTGTGACATTTTCTAGGGGAGGCTGGGGTTGACAATCACCCAATTTCATTTTATTTTCTATGTTGTGAATATGTCAGTAACTTTACGTTAGCTCGTGTTCATGTTTCTGTAAAGTGGTAGAAAGACCGGGCCTTACTGGAATTGGGAAGAAGGGATGATTTAAGTTGTCACGATGGGCGTGAAGAGTTCCAAATTCTACCATTTAACAGTGCTACTTTCAGCCTGGGATTTGTAAAAATTAGAGAAGGTTGAATTTATCCCCCAGAGTCCTTAAAAAAATGAGAAACAGATAGCAGTAGGTACGTCCCGTAGCACCTCTTCTTTGTGCCCTGTTCAGTGTCCTTCCCCTCCCCGCCCTCACGTGGGGCTTCCTAGGTCCTCCTGTGCACGTTTGTGGCTCGGCGCATGTGCAGTGACTTCCTTTCCCTTGCTAGTGCTCCTGCACCCTTTTGATTGGAGCACATAAGTTCCTTCTCCTGTTAGCTGAGTAACTGTTGTCATTTTGTGTGGGTGAGCATGTACGAGCTTGTGTGTTGGTATCAGATATCTGTCACTTGACCATTGATTCCTTGCAAAAGTCAATAGGGAGAGAAACTGTTTAAGTAGATTCTGTGCATCTGTTTTTTTTTTTTTTTTTGCCGAACTCAGGGGATTAGAAAATGCAGTGTGGACTGGTTAACAGGATAATGAGGAAGTTGAATGTGTGTTTTTTAAAAATTTTTTTAAAATTTATTTGAGAGAGAGAGAGGGAGAGAAGGAGAGAGAGAGAAGAGAGAGAGAGAGAGAGAGAGAGAGAGAGAGAGAGAGAGAGAATGGGCATGCCAGGGCCTCCAGCCATTGCAAATGAACTCCAGATACGTGTGCTCCCTTGTGCATCTGGCTTACATGGGGCCTAGAGAGTTGAACTGGGATCCTCTGGCTTTGCAGGCAAATGCCTTAACTGCTAAGTCATCTCTCCAGCTTGAACATGTTTTTATTTTTTAAAAGTAATCTGATTGACCTTTTGAAGTATGTCAGCAGGAACTGCTTTATTTAGGTAAATGGGGATATGACAGGACCAAGGCAGACCCAGTCCCTTTCCTCATGGTTTACTATCCAACAGTCTTGCTCTCCAAGCATGGCAGGAAGAGGTTTCATAGCTGGGGTTGTATGCAGGTGTGGAGGGCATGGAAGGATACCAGAGGAGGAATGATTCTTTAGCTAAAGCCTAAGGAGTGAAGAAAGCGTTTTCAGGGCCGCAAGAGTAAGACACGGCTGGAGAGATGGCTTAGCTGCTAAGGCACTTGCCTGTAAAGCCAAAGGACCTTGGTTTGATTCTCCAGGTCCCACGTCAAAGCCAGATTCACAAGGTGGCCCATATGCCTGGGATTTGTTTATGGTGGCTGGAGGCCCTGGCACACCCATTCTCTCTATCTGTCTCTCTTCTCTCTCCCTCTCTTACAAATCAATAAATAAAACATATGTATATTTTTAAAAAGAAGTAAGACAGAGGGGCAGAAGCAGTACAGGGAGAGAGTGGAACCGACAGGGATCAGTGGGATGGGCACAGTGGCTGGATTATGAGGTGTGATGGATGAGATTTGATATGCAGGGTCTCAGCTCCTATGACCTTGAAAGAGTCACTGAGAACATTAGTACTTGGCGTTCTCAACTTTGAAACCCTTACGAATTAACTGAACCATTTGATACAAGTACAGGTTTGGATTTAGGGGTTCTGGGGTAGAGCCAGGAGCTGCATCTCTGATAGTCTTCTTGGTGATGCTACTGGTTTAGACCATATTAAGTCCCACAGTTCCTGACTTCCAGTCTAGTGGCCATGGCAAAGCCCATGAAGGGTCTTAGGAAGGAGAATGCCATGACTTCACTGTGTGTTAGGAGAGCCATCACTGGATGGTAGTTGAATAAACCTGGAAAGGTGAAATCAGTGAGGAGGTAAGAGTAGCAGAGAGTTAGGTAAAACTGGTTGACCCAGGACGTGGTCATGGGCATGTGGACACTGCTTCTGGTAACTTCCTTTGTTCTATCCCTCTAGCAATAACTCTGCCCATACCTTCCCCCTTCACTAGGCAGTAGGATCCTACAGTGCTGGTGCTCAGGCAGTGGCATGAGACAAGGGGCAGCATCATGCTTAAGCATGTAAGCCTTAGGGCTGGAGAGATGGCTTAGCGGTTGGGAAGTTGCCTGCAAAGCCAAAGGACCCAGGTTTGACTCCCCAAGACCTATGTAAGCCAGATGCACAAGGGAATGCACATATCTGGAGTTCGTTTGCAGTGGCTGGAGGCCCTGGGGCGCCCATTCTCTCTCTCTATCTATCTGCCTATTTCTGTATCTCTCTCTCTCTCTTAAATAAATAAATAAAAATAAAATAAACACAAAAATAAAAAGTTTTTTTTTTTAAATGAATGTAAGCCGTGGACTTATTTGAGCCTGGTTTCAAGTCCTAACTTCGTGCTTCCTAGTTGCTTAACTACTCAGAGCATTGTTCCATTGGCTGCAGGTGAGGATCTCCACCACAGTGTGGAGCAGATTAAATCAAATGAGGTAGATAAAGCGTTCAGCCCCATGTCTGACATTTGGTGATTCCAAAACTAGACACAGAACACTTTCTTCATCGTGTCAGGCTTTGGGGATTTGGCAATGAACAGAATGGATTGGCCCTGCTTTCTCGGAGCTCTTGATCTATAGTGTTGGTGGCTAAGTTATTCTCGGTTATAATTCTTCACCGTTAGCTCATTCCCATTGTTCGTGGAGAAATCAGCGTAAGGTTCCAGCAGCCATTTGGTCTGGCAGTACCTCCCCCAACAAGCTGTGGAGATGGACATTCTACTCTATACATCCAATTTAATTGATTTCTCAAACCCCAGCAGCACTTTCCACTTAATTACCCATCAAACTGAATCAGGGATATTTGAGGTCTAACATCATTTTCCAGCTCAGTAATCTATACGTGGCCAACCTGAAAACATTACATTTAATTGTTTTCAAAGGCTTGTGAGGGTGGCTTTGTGGCCCGTCTGTGACTAGTGTCTAGGTATGGCTGCAACGTCTCATATAAAACAACTGCGTTGGTTTTGACCCCGTGCGTTTTCAAATGAGAAACTGAACATTTGAGAGTAAAGACCAATGATAAGCAGGGTGGATTGGCAGTGGGAGGAAGAATGAGCGGTGGTCTGTCACAGAGATGATTTGACCTTGATAGGAGAGTGTTGGTGGGTCCCAAACTTCCTGCAAGTGACTCTAGTAATTCTGGCAATGTAAGCCAATGAGAGTGTAGTGGAAGGGTATGGAAATTGGGTCCTGCAGGGAGAAACTATGAGACGTTCTCAGAGTACACAGGGCAGGCTGGAGGACCAGGTTTGGGAGAGGGCAGGAAGAAAACAGGACTTGAGAGGCCTGGATAGCTGGCAATAGCCTCAGTGTCAACTCAGACACTGGTTGGAATTCTGCTTGGCCTACCATTGGTAGTGCGTTTCTCCTTGAAGTATTTGTTCGGCATGCAAAGTCTCAGAAGGAGGCCCGCTGGCTGAGCATCACCCACAGGTCTCTTTCCCACCCCCGGGGTATTCTGTGTGTGGAGAGGAAGGATTTGTAGTACCTGGAATTGCCCTCTCGTCGTGATTATGCATAAGGCTGTGGGGGCAAATCCTCAAAAGGAACGAGAGTGCCCCCAGGAGGGGAGAAATGGATATAGCACCTGTAGCTTGTAAAACACAAAAACCAATGCTGGTGATTTGTTAGCTAAGAATCGGCTTTGCGGTATTTTCCCTCTGAGGTCTGTTTGAATGCTGCTTGTCTTTGCCCAGCAAACTCCTCATCTTCTCGGCTCTCAGCGCACTCTCTGCGTCTCTTAACTCGTGCCACACTGCATTGTGAGGCTCAAGAGGCCATCTCCTCCCCAACAGCCTGCGAGTTCACAGGGTCAAGGACTCTCCTGATTCATCTGTGTATTTTTACACACAAGACAGTTGATGAGTAGAGCAAGCATGTGTGGGTGTCTTAACCAGCAACAATTAGAAGCAGCTGGGGATTTCAATGGATAAGCTTTCTGAGTAGAAAACATTTAAAAATTATTTTGTAGCAGGTGCATGTTTCAAAGTCACTCCACAAAGACCTGTAGCCTTGAAAAGAGTCTAGTCAGAAGTAAGAGACATTTATTTACCCTACATGTTTCAGCTTTTATTCACTTGATTATTTTTATTAATTTTTTACGAATTTTATTTTATCGGTGATAACCATTCTGAGTGGGGTGAGATGGATTCTCAATGCAGTTTTTTCTTATTTTTTTGTATTAATTATAAGCTTTACTGTATGAACAAATCATGTGTTGGGTTTTTTAAATTAGCTTCCAAATAATTAGATTTCATTATGGAGTTTTCGTATTTTTTTTTGTTTCTCTTTCCCCTCCCCCTTCCTCTTCTGTCCTCCCCCCCAACATGACCTCCTTCCTACTTGTATACTACATGTTTGATTTTGTCCTTCCCCCACTTCTCATCACCTCTGGTTCCCTTCTCGTGGTCCCTGATCGCGAATCATAGCCCGTACTCAGTCTCATTCATTTGATTTTCCTTCATTGTTTTGTTTCTCTCTGGGTAGGGTCTCACTCTAGCCCAGGCTGACCTGGAACTCACTCTGTAGTCCCAGGCTGGCTGCAAAGTCACAGCAAATCCTCCTGTCTCAGCCTCCTGAGTGCTGGGATTAGAGGCGTGCACCACCATGCCCTGCTTATTCATTTGATTTCTAAATAACATTTTTTTAAAAAAAACTTTACAAAAGCCTTCTTCACTTAATGAATTCCCTTACCCTTTTTAGTACTAGACAAACCTTTTCAGTGTTTTTAAATTTTTTAAATTATTTTATTTATTTTTGGAGAGAGAGAGACACAGAGAGAGACAGACAGAGAGGGAGAGGGAGACAGATAGAGAATGGGCACGCCAGCAGTCTCAGCTGCTGGGAACAAAATCCAGATGCGTGCGCCCCCTTGTGGTCAAGTGAGGCATTGCGCCCTTGCGTCACTTTGCATCTGGCTAAACGTGGGACCTGGAGATTGGAACCGGGTTCTTAGGCTTAGCAGGCAGGCGCCTTAACCGCTAAGCCATCTCTCCAGCCTGCTTTTCTTTTTAATTTGGAGGAATAATCTCCCCCTCCTGTAACCTGTTTTACATTTCTGCAAACTCCTGAGTCTTGCTGAGGTTAGCCACAGAGTTCTAAGCAACTTGAACTGTTTGGGACATCTCTGGGCCTGGTAAATTTCACGTTGCAGCCACATAGAAATGAATTCTTTCGGAGATGACCTTTACTCCTTGATAGATAGTCTTATCTAAGGGCGCAGCAATTCAAGTTTCTGGATTTTATCACGAAATGAGTTTCCCTTGCCTGCCCTGTTCTGAGGTGATTGGCAGGAGAGGCATGGAGAATGGAAGGAAGCCCTTGTGATGCTGCCCCCCCCAGGTCTACTCAGCACAAACATCAAAAAGACCATCGGTTATAAGCAAGGAAGAGCTGAAAGGTCATGGAACACCCCAAAGTGGCCAGGAAGGCTGGAGGACTGACTGGACAGGAGCAGAGGGAGGCTGAATATCCAGGAGGGTGGACAGACCCTGGCACAGGGTTGGACTGGTGAGGCCCCTCCCCCCAGCTGTGCTACAGATACCACAGGCTGCATACCAGGGTGGATGGACATCGCTGACCCTCTATTACTCTATTACAGCACTGTGGTGCTTGTAGAGCACCACCTGCTCTCAGAATAGATTCTTCACGTATCCTCTTCTCTCCATCTCTAGTTGGTGTTTCTAGCCCGTGGCCCCATGATCCACTTATAAGAGTCTGAGATGGGGAAGGTGAGCAGTGACGCAGTTTTGGGTTCTGACTCCTGACAAGATGATTAAGGTGAGGGTGTTCTCTAACTATCAGGAAGACTTCCATCTGCTGGATAGCCAAAAGAAAAATGCTCGTGACGTGTCCCATTTTAAACCATTGCTGGTGCTAGTAAGAGAATTATCTTCTTGGTGTTTTAGTTTTGGTAATAAAATGCTTTGTGGGTGCAACACAGTAACATGGGTGGATGGCGGCCATGCAAAATCTACGTCTCTGTCATTTCCCTGCGTGTCTCAATGAAATGGCATTGGCTATACGGCAAGTTTACCTAGAACAGAGCAGAAGCTCTGGATCCTGACTCGTGTGTGTGTGTGTGTGTGTGTGTGTGTGTGTGTGTGAGAGAGAGAGAGAGAGAGAGAGAGAGAGAGAGAGAGAGAAAGAGTGTTCATGTGCATATAGGTATGTGTGCATACAGGTGAAGGCGAGAGGACAACCTTGAACATCTTTCCTCAGGAAATCCATCTTTTTGGGCACAGGGTCTCTCACTCACCTGGAACTCGCCAATCTACTGGCTGGCCAGTGAGTCCCTGTCTCTCCCTCCCTTGCACGGAGATTACAAATGCATGCACTATGCTAAGCCTTTGTATGTGGGTGCTGGGGATTTTCCTGTCTATCTCCCTAATCCCAGAGATTCTGACTGTTAACCTGGGCTTGGTCACTTACTAGGCAAGAGACTTAGAAGCAGCACTGTACTCGTTCTACTTCAATTGGTGAATCAGGCAAGACCTTAGAACCTACCTTTCACTTAGGGCTCTTGTGGTATGATAGCCACTGAGCTTTTTGGAGAATGAGCATCAAATTCTACTGGGAGATCTAGGGGTAGTTAGAGCTAGTTGAGGTCATATTTTTGGCCAGAAATATCAAAAAGTAAGACCCGTGGGTGTCCAGGATATACCAGATGACCAATCTTTAAGGATAACATCCAGGAAGGAGGTCAAAATAAAACATGAAGTGGGTGACTTGCAAATTGGATGACCTCCATCAAACATCATGAGCAAATTCCCAGATGCTTCTGGTCACAGGTTCCTGAGCAGAACAATTTGCTTCCAAAGTACAATTAAACAGGCAAATGCTCAGTGATCCCTGGACCCTGTATGCTCACTTTAGACTCAGCCGTTAGCCAGTGCAGGGGAAAGTGTTTATCTACATGTTAGAGTTTTTTTTTTAAAGTTTTATTTATTATTTATTTTTGGAGAGAGACACAGAGAGAGACAGACAGAGAGAGAGGGAGAGGGAGACAGATAGAGAGGGCGCGCCAGCAGTCTCTCAGGCTGCTCCGAACGAAATCCAGATGTGTGCGCCCTCTTGTGGTCAAGTGTGGCATTGCGCCCTTGCGTCACTTTGCATCTGGCTAAACGTGGGACCTGGAGATTGGAACCGGGTTCTTAGGCTTAGCAGGCAGGCGCCTTAACCACTAAGCCATCTCTCCAGCCCGAGTTTTTTTTTTTTAATCTCATTGCAGAACTTAGATGGAGAAAGTCATCAACCCTTGAGCCACTCACATGTGTGTATTCCAGTTATCAAGAATATAAATAGAAGCTGGGCGTGGTGGCGCACGCTTTTAATCCCAACACTCGGGAGGCAGAGGTAGGAGGATCGCTGAGAGTTCGAGGCCACTCTGAGACTCTATAGTTAATTCCAGGTCAGCCTGGACCAGACTGAGACCCTACCTTGCAAAACCAAATAAAAAAAAAAAGAATATAAATAGTTTTAATTTCTGCTAGGTGCTAACTTAAGAAACATCTCTTTAAAGCTACTTATTAGGGGAAAATATAAAAGATACGTCAACCCATTTAAGAGAAAATGACAGTTGGGGTTATTGACTCACCTTCCTAGACATGATATCAGTTTTATTATTGTTTATTTTATTAAATTAAGAAACAAAAAAAGAGAAAGATTTTTAAAAAGAGATTCACCTACATTTGATTTCCTATAACTGAGGGTCTCCTGAGTCTATGTAAGATGTTATTTTGGAAGCTGTTCTGTTAAAGCTGGGCTGACGTCATAGAGGGATTACAAATGGGATACGTGCATACTGGTCAGCTAGGGAGAGATTGAGACAGCTATTGATCTCTTTAGCCATTGACCTCTTTAATAGAGGCAGAGAAAGGAAAACCATTTGCCAGGGTGTCTTTGAACTCCCTGCAATCCTACCTCTGCCTCCCGAGTGCTGGGATTAAAGGTATGTACCACCACATCCGGCTCCCCCTTATCATTCTTTATTCAGCCATGTATACAACAGGTACAAATCCAGCATCTGCTGCAGACCAGGCACTGGATTTAGTACATTGGATATGATGCTGGACAAAACGGAAGAGGTCTTTGTTTCATGGAACATATATTTTCTTGGGAGAAACAAAATGAACAAGCATAACAATTGATTTTCCACTGCCAACATGTGGAATGAAAATGAATTGTTTTCATTCATTGGAACTGGGAGCGGGATGTCATTTATAGTGTTCTGCACTTGTCAAATGAGTTAATCAAGGTTTATTATGGGCACCAGTGGTTCCAGACCACCCATTGAAAATACATACTTTTCTTTTCTTTTTACATATATTTTATTTATTTATTTGAGAGAGAGAGAGAGGGAAAGAGAGAGAGCGAGAGAAAGAGAGAGAATGGGAGTGCCAGGGCCTCCAGCCACTGCAAACCAATTCCAGATGCATGTGCCCCCTTGTGCATCTGGCTTATGTGGGTCCTGGAGAATTGAACCAGGATCCTTTGGCTTTGCAGGCAAATGCCTTAACCGCTAAGCCATCTCTCCAGCCCCAAAATACATACTTTAAAGAACATATAAAGATCAAACATATCCACTGTAATTTTGGAGTTCCCGTGGGGCAAGAGAAACTTCATTTGCCTGATTGAGTAAGAGTTTGGCCCAGAACATCGTAAACAGAGCTTTTTATTTCTTTATGTTTCAGAGCTTTCTGGCAACATCTCCACACCTATAGCAATGTCATAAAACTGACTCACTGTTCACAGTAACGGAACACAGAGGGGTTGTGTGAGGAATTTATGATGGCTCAAGAAGGGTGCTGGAGTAGCCAACTCACAGCAAAATAACGCTCATAAATTCTGTTGACTGAGGGAAAACAGAGCACTTTTAGGAATCTGGAAAACAAACTAGAAAAGGGAGGACTCAGCCGGGAGGAATGCTTACAGTGGTTATAGAAGAGAGCTAAAAGTTGGGAATATAAAGAGTCCTTGACAAGCCGAACCGAGGACAGAAATATGGTCTTCTTTTTACTTTGCCTAAGACCAAAGGTGGAAATAAAACGTGCTAGGTGAAATGTAATTTAAAACATATCACTTCAAAGAAAGAACCATTAATCGGTGACAGTTAATTTTAATGTGTCAACTTGACTGGGCCATGAGATGCCCACATTAAACATGATTTCTCTGTGTCTCTGCCAAGGGTGTTTGGAGATGAGATTCATATTTGAATTGGCGGATTCACTGAAATAGATTACCCTTCCCAGTGTGGATGGGCATCATTCAGTCCACTGAAGGCTTGATTATAACACAGAGGGAAGGAAGGACTTAGCCCCTTCCTGTCTGTTTGCGTGAGCTGGGATATGAGTCTTGTCTTGTTCTTGAACCTTGTTCAAAGGCCCTCAGATTTGGTCTAGATGATCCCCTTGGATTTCTGGGTTCTTTAGCTTCTTTTAAAAAAAGTTTATTTATTTATTTATTTATTTATTTAAGAGAAAGGGAGGAAAGGAAGAAGGGAGAGGGGCAGAATGGGAGTGCCATGGCCTCTAGCCACTGTAAACGAACTCCAGACATATGTGTATCTGGCTTCCATGAGTTCTAGGGAATAAAACCTGGGTCCTTAGGCTTTGTAGGCAAGTGCCTTAACTGTTAAGCCATCTCTCCAGCCCCAGATGGACAATTTCTGAACCTATATAATTAATGAGTCAATTTCTCATATGAATCTTTCCTTCCCTCATATTCAGATGCTGAGGTTAAACTCTGATAAAGCCATCATAAACTGAAAGTAAGTAAAAATTTCACTTAAACATTTAACACACATAATCTGTGCTGTTTCTTTTTCTAGTTTTATTATTATTTGTATTTTGAAAAATTATTTATCATTTATCTATTATTATTATTTTTTGAAAACTTCTATCCTTACAGACAATAAACCATGATATTTCCCTCCTCTCCTCCCCATTCCCCTTCAGAACTCCACTCTCCATCATATCCCCTCCCTCTCTCCATTAGTCTCTCTTTTAATTTTATGTCATCATCTTTTTCTCCTATTATGAGGGTCTTGTGAAGGTATTGCTAGGCACTGTGAGGTCATGGATATCGAGGCTAATTTCTGTCTCGACAGTGGCACAGTAAGGAGTGGTACCCTTCCTTTGGCTCTTACATTCTTTCTGCCCCCTCTTTTGTTTTAGTGTTTTAGTGCTGGACACTCCTCCATCCCTTCTTCTCAGCACTGTGTTGCCTTTTGGGTCATCCCAGTGGTCATCGCCATCTGAAAAGAGAAGCTTCTCTAATCAGAAGTGAGAGTAGCATTAATATATGAATATGAACATTAAGTGTAGTGCTTTTCAGGGCAGTTTGGTAGGAATAATATATATATATTTAGCCAGATAAGAGCAGGCTTTATAGCCCCAAGGCTCATGACCTCCCCTGCCATAGATTTTTGATTAGGTTTTTTCAGTACCAGGCATGTGTTCCCTCCCATAGAGCAGGCTTTCAGTCCAATTAGAGAGCAGTTGGTTTCCCCAGAGCAGACATGCCACTATTGTACCCGTTAGGTCATTTGTCCTGTCTGGCCAAACTTGAGGTTTCCAGTGTCCACTGTTTTCACAGCAGATGATTTCTTTTTTATTTTATTTATTTATTTATTTTATTTATTTGAGAGAGAGGGAGAAGAAGAAGCAGAGAGAAGGAGAGAATGGGTCCCTCCAGCCATTGCAAATGAACTCCAGACACATGCGCCCCTTGTGTATCTGGCTTACTTGGGTCCTTAGGCCTTGCAGTCAAATGCCCTAACCACTAAGCCATTTCCCCCGCTTCCGCTGATGATTTCTGTCTCCTATATGGCTGCATGCAGTGCAGTTTTTTCCAGGTTTCAGTTGGCTGGTCTACATGGAGAAGGTTTTCTGCTCAGCAGCAGCTTGATTTCTTTTTCTTTTCTTTTTTTCAAGGTAGGGTCACACTCTGGCCCAGGCTGACCTGGAATTAACTATGTACTCTCAGGGTGGCCTCAAACTCATGGCGATCCTCCTACCTCTGCCTCCCAAGTGCTGGGATTAAAGGTGTGTGCCACCACGCCTGGCTACCAGCTTGATTTCTCAGTGATGTTACCACGCAGGCAAGTGAAGTCTTCAGCAAATAGGGTCTTACCATTTGTTTTTCAAGGGAAACCAAGGGCCTTGGCAATAGCCTGTAATGTTTTGGAGGCATCAGGGACCTCCCTGGCCAACAACTCACTGGAAGGTATCCCATCCCTGGCACTGAAAATTTTCTAGTAACAATCTATAGCTTCTGGATGTGCCATTATTCAAAAAAGTAGGTTTACATAAGTCTTATTCAGAATATCTTGAATTTTGATTGACCCTCCCCCCACCCTTGTTTTACACATTCTCTTCCCTTGGCCTCACTTAAGCCTTTCCCCTGCCTGTAATCTGTTCTTCTACTTTCATATGTATAATACCATCCCCTTAAGTCCTTCCTCTCCTTCCTTCCTTATAGCCTTTTTGTAGCTTACTGGCCTCTGCTACCGATTTTTGGTTCCAGCTCACACACCAGTCTATACATTTGTAACTAGGATCCACATATGAGAGAGAACATGCGACGTTTGGTTTTCTGAGCCTGGGTTACCTCTCTTAGTATAAGCCTTTTCTGATCCATCCATTTCCCAGAAAATTTCATAATTTCATTTTTTCTTTACCGCTGAATAGAAGTCCATTGTGTAAATGTACCACATCATTATTATCCATTCATCTGTGGAGGGACATCTAGGCTGGTTCCATTTCCTAGCTATTGTGAATAGAGCAGCAATAAACATGGTTGTACAAGTATCTCTAAGGTAGTGAGAAGAGTCCTTTGGATATATACCTAGGAGTGCTATCGATGGATCACATGGTAAATCTATTTTTTAGCTGTCTCAAGAACTTCCACATTGGTTTCCACAATGGCTGGACCAGGTTACATTCTCATCAACAGTGTAGAAGGGTTCCTCTTTTTCCGCATCCTCGCCAACATTTATTGTCATTTTTTCCTTTTTTTTTTCCTTTTTTCCGAGGTAGGGTCTTACTCTAGCTCAGGCTGACCTGGAATTCATTCTGTAGTCTCAGGGTGGCCTCGAACTCACAGCGATCCTTCTACCTCTGCCTCTTGAGTGCTGGGATTAAAGGTGTGTGCCACCATGCCCGGCTTCTCATTTGTTTTTTGATGGTAGTCATTCTGACAGGAGTGACATGGAATCTCAAAGTAGTTTTAATTTGCATTTCCCTGATGACTCTTACTCAATGAGGTGTGACAGCAAGACCAGAGCCAGTGGGTGGTGGTGGGAGGCTGCTTGAACAGGAAGTAGAGAACAAAGGATACTAGCACTCAGTGGGATTTCTCCATTTTCCTTTTGATTTATTTATTTATTTATTTATTTATTTATTTATTTATTTATTTATTTTATTCTATTTGTTAGAGAGAGAGAGAGAGAGAGAGAGAGAGGCAGATAGAGAATGGGCACGCCAGGGCTTCCAGCCACTGCAAACGAACTCCAGATGCATGCACCACCTTGTGCATCTGGCTTATGTGGGTCCTGGAGAATCAAACCAGGGTCCTTAGGCTTCACAGGCATGCACCTTAACTGCTAAGCCATCTCTTCAGCCCAGAGCTTTCTATTCTTATAAAAATACAATCATTTAATTATGGAAAACGAACATGTTTAATATCTCCCTACCATCATTCTTCTAAGTATCAAATTAGTATATCTTTAGATTGTTTTGTGTTCAAATGTTTGATTTAAAAAAAAAAAAGTTGTTTGAGTTCTGACTTACATTGCATGAAGAATTGTTAGGTGAGCATTGGTTTGGAGTTAGGACTGAATTTCTGAAGTGGTTCTGAGCCTCCTTCTGCTGTTTTGTATTATGTGTTTATGTGAAGCAATTTTCTCTGCACTGACAAGTATAAATTCAAAACGTTGATCAACTCTGAGAAAACATCCAAGATGCTCTGTGTCCCGCAGCATCAAATATTCAGCAAGGATTTAATTCTTTATGGAAAACTAAACGAGCACCCATACTTTGCAAATATGCAAATTTTCTTCCCTCTGTTATAAGTGATAAAATTATATGTATATTGAAGAATTGTTTTGAAGTAAATTTCTTCATGACTTATTATCCGTAAATGTTTGCTGTGTATATCTATTTTATATACCTAGTCATCTACAGCCACACAAAAATGTCTTGAGAGAAAAAGTGGAAACCTTTCCAGAAGCTCTGATCTGAGGAACGTGAATGTGGTGTGTTAGTGACACGGCACACAGTACAGTTGTTTCCCCTCTGGACAGCATGAGTAGCAGAGAGCAGCAGCAGCACGTTTCCAGACTAAAATTTAAGATTGGAGGTAGAGTTTGCACCAGATGCATGTCATTTTACATGATGATAAAGCTAAAAAAATCCCAAGTTGAATCATTGCAAGTCGGAGAACATCTGCCCTAAACATTTTGTTTCTCCAGAGACCTCTGGTTAAAAAACAAAAAAACAAAAAACATCAACAACAGCAAAAGTTGACTTAAGAAGCATTTCTTGTTTGAGGACTTTGAAAACTCAATTCATAGTGTCAACAGCATGGGGACAGTGGCACGGGGTTGCACGCTGTCTTGTCTTTTCCCCGATGCATTCCTTCTTCCTGCCCTGAGTGGATGATGTCAATGCCCATAGGCCTAAGCTGAAGGAGGAAGCCAGCAGAGGACATTTCTTTTACTTGGCGTCAGACCAGTGAGATATGACGTCCCTTCACCTCTGGCCACCCTGGATATGGTATGAGCAGAGACGGGGGTAAAGAGGTTTTGGGGAGTGTAGATTCATTATCCCTGGCCACAGGGTCAGCTAGATGGTCACTGGGGGGAAGCTTGGCTTCTGGGCTCAAAAGTTACCTTACAGAGCCATGGTCAAATCTTAACCATGTCTCACTGCTCACACCATGCAACTCCAGGAAGCCTGGAGCCGTAAAAGCCGGGGCATAGGCAGGTGTTTGCCCGTGCCATCCTATGTCTCATCTCCGTGTCCAGAGCCTCTTTGTGACTTTGTGTGTGCAGCTGCTTTGCTGGCAGAATGGTTCTCAGCACCACCTCCTGCCATTTCAACCTGACCCTTCTAGGGTCACTTTCTCTGGCTGTCTCCTGGTCACTCTTTATATCCCACCAACCAGGTTTATGCTCCTTCCACCCTGGTTCCTCTACCTAATGTTTTTCTAATATCCCAGTTTCTTTTATCAAATTAACAGTTGTGGAAGCAGACTGTGTGTCTGCGTTGCTCATGGTCATACCTGCAGAACCCAGCCTAATACAGAGTCAGTCTGCAGCAACTCGCTTGTCCCACTCATGGCCACTCCCTGCCTTTCTTCTTCATGTGTAAAAATTGAACATGTTTTATGTCAGTGGATTTCCTAGCAAACTGATGAACTTTCTGCTATGGAGACAAGAAGAGCTGTCTGAAGCTGAGAGGTGGCCTGGGCTGTCCTGTGTGTATGGAGACATGGGGACCTGTGTAAAGCTGAGAGGTGGTGTGGGCTGTCCTGTGTGTATGGAGACAGGGGGACCTGTGTAAAGCTGAGAGGTGGCCTGGGCTGTCCTGTGTGTGTGGAGACATGGGGACCTGTGTAAAGCTGAGAGGTGGCCTGGGCTGTCCTGTGTGTATGGAGACATGGGGACCTGTGTAAAGCTGGGAGGTGGTGTGGGCTGTCCTGTGTGTATGGAGACATGGGGACCTGTGTAAAGCTGGGAGGTGGCCTGGGCTGTCCTGTGTGTATGGAGACATGGGGACCTGTGTAAAGCTGAGAGGTGGCCTGGGCTGTCCTGTGTGTATGGCGTGGAAAGATGATGCTGGAGGTTTGCCTTTATTGCTTGTTCTTGTTCTTCAGACACAAATGTGTGTCAGGTCTAATCAATGCTGCCTTTTCCGAGGAAAGATTGACAGAGACAAGCTTTCCTCTCTGCTCCTGTCAAGGGAACAAGCCCCTGTTGAGACTCTCATCTTAATTTACTTAATAGAGGGCATTTGACTTCTGCAAACTTATTGTTTTGATGTATGCAGCCGGTTTGCCATGATTAAGGTGTTCTCTTTGTTATTAAGATAAAGACCGACCCTGTCTTTCTTGAGGTGAATGACTGATGAAAGATAATTTTTTTAAACTATCTAGTCTGATTAATTGAATGCTTTCTATCTAGGGATCCATACATTCTGCGTTCACATCAGGTTTTTCTTGGAAAAGGCTCAGTGTTGGGGAGATTAAATTGAGGACTAACCAATAGGCACAAGGGACCAGGAGATAGATTTCTTTTTAATTAAAAGTTTTATTTATTTATTAGAGACAGAGAGAATGGACACACCAAGGCTTCTAGCCACTGCAAATGAACTCCAGATGCATGTGCCACCATGTGCATCTGGCTTATGTGGGACCTGGAGAATCGAACCGGGGTCCTTAGGCTTCGCAGGCATGCGCCTTAACCACTAAGCCATCTCTCCAGCCCCTAGATTTCTTAAATTGACTCATGATGTAACAGAACGGTGTCATACAGGAAACGAGGATGGGGGTGGGGGTCTTCACATGGGGGGACGGGTCACCGAGTAGCAACAGGATTGATTATTGGGGCCACAGACATGTGAAGGGACTTTCACTCTGCTCAGTACTGAATGAGGTCCAGGGAAGCGCTGACCCAAAGTCTGGAGATGAAGGTCTAGCTTTGTTCTAACAACAAGAACAATACAACGCGGAAGCGATGAACAGCGGCAATCAGAAAAGTGGCGCCAAGCACACGGAGCTCAGCGGTTTGTTGTTCCACCCACTCCCCAGAATGCCTGTTAGGCGCTCGTGTTCCTCTCTTCGCCACTCACTATCTGATCTTGGGCTGTTCCCTTTGCTGAGCATCAGTTTCCTTATTTAGAAAGGTTTAATTAGATAGGTCCTCTAGCTGTGTGTGTGTGCGTGTGTGTGTGTGCGTGTGCTTAGAAACTAGAGACCTAAGTCTTCACAGAAGTCATACTTAAATTTTCAAGGAGAAAGGCCCATTTAGCATCAAATAAACGGAGTAGAAGGGGACGAGGGAGTTTGGTCCCATCACCCTGGTTGGGACTTGCTTGTTGCCGGTGGCTTACAGGGACTGCACCTTTGATCTCACACTAGTTCTTCTATCGCCGTTGGGACTGTGTACCTCTGGGTATAAAGCAACAGATAAAGATTTAGAAACACCTCTCATTGCTGGAATAGTTTAAAAGCGTGGCTTCTGACCCTTCCAGGTGGAGTCTGAGGCCAGGCAGGTTTGGCCAGGACTCTGCATTATCTTTTGGTAATGCAGATATTGCCACACCGGTGGTGGGTGGTGGGTATGGAGAGTTGCATTTTTTCACTGCTGTTTAAAATTGCCAGTGCATGGTGAGAATGCAATCAGAAAAAACTTCCTTGCTGTTAAATTCTTTTTTTAAAAAAAAATATTTTATTTATTTCTTTGCAAGAGAAGAGAGAGAGAGAGAGAGAGAGAGAGAATGAGTGGGTATGCCCAGGCCTGTAGCCACTGCAAATGAACTCCAGATGCATGCACCACTTTGTGCATCTGGCCCTTACATGGGTACTAGGGAGTTGAACTCGGGTCGTTAGGCATTGCAGGTAAGCACTTAACCGCTGAGCCATCTCTCCAGCCCCTGCTGTTAATTTCTTTAAAGGAACCAGACCCCTTTATTGTCTGCACACAGACCTCACTGCTCTTACTGTCTGCCTCTGCAAGTAGGGGCCTGTGGCCTGGAGATTGGGAATGGAGGGGAGGAGGAATATTTATGAAAGCCGGGAACTGAATAAGCTGCTTTTTATTTATTTATTTATTTAGTTTTTTGGTTTTTTGAGGTAGGGTCTCACTCTGGTCCAGGCTGATCTGGAATTAACTATGTAGTCTCCGGGTGGCCTCGAACTCACGGCTCACAGTGATCATCCTACCTCTACCTCCCAAGTGCTGGGATTAACGGCGTGTGCCACCATGCCCGGCTCAAGCTGCTTTTAGGGTTAGTTCCAGATCTACCGAATTTCTTTAACCTGAGGGGTCAGAACAAGAGATTTCATTCTTTTTACATTGAACAAGTATTTGGTGAGCACTTACTTGGTAATGGGACCTGTGCCTTATATATGTAGTATCATTGGATTTAATCTTCATCCTCTACGACAAGCCATATCCTGGGTTTGTATGAGAGATTCAGACCGAGACATGTGACGAGTTTGGTGTGGAGCAGCTCAGGTTGCTGTGGCTCCCAGACAAATGCACATTTGGTCAGCATCCCCAGCTCTGCCTATGCTGGGTGACCTACCCCAGGTTACATTTCTCTGGTGCATATGGTTTAAAGGTGATGCTTCCCTCCGACTGTAATAAAACCTTCACATGACCTCACAGGGGAACCGTGCATGTTGTCATGGATACCTTGCTGCTGAGGAGGTAAGTGCAAGGAATAGGGTAAAAGCCAGATGTGGTCACTCTGGGATGGAGAACTGAGGCTCATTGAACATTTTTTCCAGAGCTTCGTCTGGCTGAGTGGGGTGCAGGGAAAATGTCTTTATCAGCTTTTTTAAAAAAATTATTATTATTATTATTTTATTTATTTTTGGAGAGAGACACAGAGAGAGACAGAGAGGCAGATAGAGATGGGCGCGCCAGCAGTTTCTCAGCTGCTGAGAACGAAATCCAGATGCGTGCGCCCCCTTGTGGTCAAGTGTGGCATTGCACCCTTGCGTCACTTTGCATCTGGCTAAACGTGGGACCTGGAGATTGGAACTGGGTTCTTAGGCTTAGCAGGCAGGCGCCTTAACCGCTAAGCCATCTCTCCAGCCCTTTATCAGCTTTTTTGGGTGTTTCTCAGTGTTCTTTCCGGCATCCTCAAACACAGGCTCAGTTTCTCCTTCTTGCATCCTATCTTTGGAAGCTCATTTTGTGCCCAGGGTCAGAGTCTGTACGTGGCTATGTGCTGTCAAGCATAGATTTCTGAGGAGTCACAACGGCCACATGAAATGTCTGATTCATTGCATCAGTGTGAATGTGCTATTGTGAGATATAGTGTGCATGTCAATGTGAGATACACACACAGGTAGGTGTTAATCTGCTTTGTCTAAAACCTCCTTAAACAGGCCTAGTTCTTGAGGAGCTGCTTGGAAAGGCAGGAGGCAGCCAACCCCATGTAGTAACTTTAGATAATAACTAGAAAGTTGGATCTTTTTTTTTTTTTTTTCTTAGCAGTAATTCCTCCCTTGCCTGAGAAAGGTGTAGAGGAGGCAGCAAGTTTCAGAGAGTCTGGGATGACATTTTCCAAATGGTCTCAGTAGGGGCTGAGGCTCCCAGCCAAGAAGCTATTGTTGTCACCGAAAGCCAAACATTTGGTTTTGAGTTCAGCTCCCACTTGGAATTCATTTCCCACATCTCAAAGGATGAGATGTCGCTGTTGTTATTTATTTATTTTTCTTTATTCTTAGGCTTGTTTGTTTTCTGGCCAGGAACCAGGATAGTCTATGAAGGCTATAGCCAGCCCTGAGGTATTTGTAAGATGAGGGAAATGTGTGAAGGAGACGTAAAGAAACTGAACAAGAAGGAATTAGGAAAAGTCTGCCAGAACTACCTTGTTCTTTCTTTCTTCTTAGGAAATTAAAAAGTGGGGAGCCATGTCATCTGTAACTGTCTCTCCTTTATCCATCTTTTTCCCATCACTCATCCATCCATCCAACATTTCTTTTTTCTTTCATTTTTTTTTTTTTTTTTTTGAGGTAGGGTCTCACTCTGGCCCAGGCTGACCTGGAACTCACTATGTAGTCTCAGGGTGGCCTCAAACTCTTGGCAATCCTCCTACCTCTGCCTCCCGAGTGCTGGGATTAAAGGCGTGCGCCACCATGCCCGGCCCCATCCAACATTTCTTATCTACACATATGAAAACTGTATTGGTATCTCTTATGAGCTAAGGGATACGAAGAAAAATGCTTGTTTGCAGCTTCCGGAAATGTGTAACTGAGTGGAGGAGAGACACAAACACCACCCTACGTCCAGCACAGTACCGATCACCATGGGAGTTTGCACACATGGTCCAAGCAGCATGGCAAAAATGCCTGGTGCCTCTGCCCAGCACGGGGGCCGGGGGTCAGGAAAGGGTCCTCAGAGCAATGTTTCCAGGTGTATCCCCAAGAGGCAGAGATGGTGGCGTAAGATGATGTAAGGTCATCGAAGTAGACAGGGTAGAACTAGAGATGTACTACAGGGGACAGATTAAGTGGCTTTGAAAGATAGGAAAGAGTGAAAGAAATTGCTGTTTCTAGTGGCTTGTGGAGTTTTATGGTGAAATTGTCAGTATCCAATATAGGTAGGGGAGGGGTGGACAGAAGGCTGTCAGTTCTAAGTAGGTCAATTTTGTCACAAATATTAATCAAATGAGCCCTTCTCCATTTACTTCAGACCAAGTCAGTGAGAGGTGTTTTGGGTGTTACCCAGTTGAGGCTTTGAATGACAATGACTTACTCAATCACCCTTTTACTTCTCTTTTGCCCCCTTTTTTTTTTTTTAGGGTCTTACTCTCACTCTAACCCAGGCTGACCTGGAATTCACCCTGTAGTCTCAGAGTGGCCTCAAACTCATGGCAACCCTCCTACCTCTGCCTCCCGAGTGTGGGGATTAAAGATGTGTGCCACCATGCCTGGCTTCTTTTGAGCTTGTTGATTACTTCAAGGAGAAAACCTTAGCTTGAAGTTTGGGTGTTTTTAACTCCTTTCTTATCTCTGCTAGTTTCTACTTTAACACTGAGAAGGCAGCCTCAGGCATAGTGCCTATAATAGCCAACAGTATTCTCAAGATTTTAAGAAAAATTAAATGTTATTCAAAAGACAAAAATTTTGGAATTTTTAAAATATATTTTAAAAAATTTATTTATTTATTAGAGAGAGAGAGGGCATGCCAGGGCTTCTAGCCACTGCAAACAAACTCCAGATGCATGTGCCACTATGTGCATCTGGCTTATGTGGGACCTGGAGAATTGAACATGGGTCCTTAGGCTTCACAAGCAAGTGCCTTAACCGCTAAGCCATCTCTCTAGCCCTCGGAATGACTTTTATTGCTGTTATTGTTGTGTTTACTATTACTCTATGGTTTTCCATTTATGACAGAAGTATAAAGCTCCCTGTTAAAATACACAGACTTAAGCGATTGATTGATTTAAATGAAATAGTACCTAATTCATGTTTTATGTAGATTTGGCAAGGAGTTTGCCAGTGACTAAAGTTGGCATTATCTCATTCCTCACAACAAATGTGTATCAAGAAAATGCTATTTTAATCTCAATTTTATATATTAAGAAATCGAGATTTATAGTTTTTTTTTTTTAATCTGTCCATGGTCATTTAGCTTGCAAGTAGCAGAGCTGAGATTTGAACTCAGGACAGTCTGACTTTCAGTCCCATGCTTTTAGCCTTCAGGATGCACATCTTTGTAAGCTAGGTATCTGACAATCAGTCATACGTAGAACATAAGAGCTGGAGTTGCCTCATCAAGCCAGCCAGGGCACTGTTGCCACACAGTTCAGTGTCAGGACCCTTTTAAATTTCCATTTGTTAAAAGAGTCAATTACCTGGGGTTTGCAAATGTATGTTACCAATAGATTGTGATTCTCCATGAGCATTTTCATGTATCTAGGCCTGTGGTTTATGGATTGAGTATGACCAATCCAAGACATCTGCCTACTTAAGAAGACACAGAACAAGGGGGTGGTGTGGCACATGCCAGGTAGGGTTAGAGGTAGAGTCCCAACAAAGGCAAAGGTGTCCTCTGTCCTGCCTGCTTTCCAAGTGGATCCACCCCATTCCTGAAGTGAGAGTTTGTCCAAGGACTTGGCTTCCTTCTTGTCCCCCACTACTCCTGACTCATGGCTGGTTCTCACTTAGCTCTCTAAGCCTTGGAAGCTTTGAGCTGAATTCTATCTCTATGTTCTTTTTCTTTTTCTTTTTTGGTTTTTGCAAGGTAGGGTCTCACTCTGGTCCAGGCTGACCTGGAATTAACTATGTAGTCTCAGGGTGGCCTCGAACTCACGGCGATCCTCCTACCTCTGCCTCCCGAGTGCTGGGATTAAAGGCGTGCGTCACCACGCCTGGCAATTCTATGTTCTTTTAACTTCTGCAAATATGTGCACCTCCAGAAGTGGTCATGTGATGGCTAGGTAACTTCTGTGACTTTGCCCCTAGAAAAATACTGTGTAACTCTCTTCATGTTAATGTGTTTTCTTTCACTGTAACAAATGCTTGCAGCAACCACTTTAAAAGTTGAGGCTGGAGAGATGGCTTAGCGGTTAAGGTGCTTGCCTGTGAAGCCTAAGGACCCTGTTCGACTCTCCAGATCCCATGTAAGCCAGATGCACAAAGGTGAGGAAGTGCAAGGCCACACATCTCACTAGGTGGCGCAAGTGTCTGGAGATCAATTGCAGTGGCTGAGGCCCTGGTGCACCCATTCTCTTTTCCCCTTAAAAAAAAAAAAAAAAGAAAAGTTGATTTTTGGTCATAATTTTGTGGTTTATAGTCCATAATTGGTTTGTCTGTTTGCTTTCAGGTCTGTGCTGAGCAGCACATCATGTCGGGGTGTGTGATGGAACAAGACGGTTCGTCTCATAGCTGGGAAGTGAAAGCGAGAAGCTCCGAAGAAGGGACTGGTGTCCCACAACACACTTTGAGGGCAATACCCCAAAGAGCTAAAGTCATCCTATGAGGCTCACCTCTTGAAGCTTCCAGCACCCCACAAGAACACGGGGTCTGTGACTAGTCCAATGGCTCCATCTCAGCAGCACATAAGCAATGATCTCTAAGCACCTCAGGACAGCAACCCCAGTGATCTTGATCACGTTTCTCTTTTCTCTCCAGACTGAGGTCATAGGACACTCGCAGGGAGGTTGTCACTTACTAGGTGTGTGCGAGGAAACAATCAAAGAGGCCAAGGGGATGGAGTCAGGGGGGTAAAACCTCACAGCTACACTTAACAAGTCAGGGACTAGATTCCCTGAGGGAAAGACGTAGGAAGGTGAAGTGCAGAAGCCGGAGGTTAAATAACTAATGAGCAATTTAAGTACTGGGGATATTTAACGAAGTCAAGATTTAGAAGGACACCAAAAGTTTTCTTAATTGCTTGAGAAAAGTTGGTGCATGGGTGAGAAAGCCTCTTTTTTTTTTTTTTTTCTGCTTAATTATCTCCAGGAAGTAGAAAAAGACCCATGAAATGTAAGTTAAAGGGAGGTGCTAAGGCTATTAGAACAAACAAATTAAACAAGCCAAATCATAACCATGCAACAAACCGATTGCCAACTACGGAGTTGAGTTTCAGTCATAGAAAGTAATTTGAAGGGATGGCTCTTTTGGTGGACTTTAGTATCGTTGGAAAGGTTTGCATCAGATGACCTTGATGAGTTCTTCCCCAAATTTCTAGTTCCAAGGACTTGGTTTGAAGACTTTCTTCTTAACCACATTCACAGAACATCTCGGTAAACACACGCATGCACCTCTGGGTCCGACACCTGGTGCGTGGCGTTTGCACAACTGATTTGTGCCTCCCACCTTGACACTGCGGTGCCATCCGAGGCTACTTTGCCATCTGGCTGCTGCTACCTCCTGTTTCCTGGGGCGCTCATTGCTTTCTGCTAGGTTTGGTAGTCCTGATTTCATTTCGTTTTCCAAACAGCCAAGTGATTATAATACAGGAAGCCAGCACAAGGCTCATGACAAAGCCACCCTGTTCTTAGTAAGGGTGGAAGAAAAGCCTGACTGCCTGGAAAGAAACTACTAGTGATTTTGAATCACTAAACTCATTGCTAACTAACATTGTAATTAGAGTTAAGCCACGGAAGCCAAGATTCAGGAGACCATCTGGTCTGCTGTTTGCGGAGAAACCATTCCAACCTTGGAGAATGGAGTTGCTGGGGCTCCTGAAAATGACCTTGTACTTTACTTGACTTCTTTGTGCTCCAATCTCTTCTGTGATGGATGGCAAATGCTGCACTGAAACAACACAGATGTTGTCCAAGACCTTGACAGAATGGGTTGCCTATATTCATTGGCTTGGATCCAGCAACGCCACGTCTGTGGATGTTACTACAGCCTAAAGAATGCCAGGATACTCCCTCAGTCTCTGGAGACACAAAGATACGTAACATCTTGCTTCAGAGAGACTAGCACCTTAATTGAAGGACAAACCATACATATTAAATAGTTGAAATGACAAATCCAAAGAGGTCAAAGCAGAGGAAACTTGGTGATGCATGCTTTGAAGGACAGAGGGATAATCGTGACCTACAGTAATCCATGCACATTCATTTATGGAGATGTTAGTGGGGCCTTAGAGACTTGGATAAGACAAAGTGCACGCAAGATAATTTGAGCCATTATTTGCAAGGAAACTTGTTGAAAAGCCAAGGCCCATTTGGAGGGCCATGAGCCTGTCAATTTGGGGAGAGCAATCTTACAAGATGTTAGATTTAGCATTCTTTCCCAGTAGACAAGGGAGCTAACGATTCCCGATTCTGTTATGTACCCACGGCATGTGTATCCGGCACTCTTTTTGTAAACTTTGAAGGCAGCATTTCAAAGGCAGTTTTATTCTGTGTTACTGTCTTTGACCTTGAGTTACAAACTTGTGATGCTTATGATAATTTCCTGGCATACACCTCTTTCATTGAGCCAAGTAACTGCCTCTCTTTAACACAAACCTGTGGGGCCTAACTTTGACCTTGAGAACTTAAAAAAAAAAGTCTCACCCTCTTTTCTATATAAGGGTCATTTGAGGTCAGCTATTACACCTCCCTTGGATTTTGCCTTTTCTGGGTTAACCATCTTCCACTCTTGCCTGTTTGTCACAGCCAAACCCTCACCATTCTTGGTGCCATGTTTGTGACAAGATAATTGGAGGACATGAGTGGCTTAGGTCTTTGAAGTGGCCTCCAGTAAGGTCTTAGGAGGAATGCTGAGTCCTTACTGCTCTGCAGTGCTCTTTGGCGTGCTTACTGTAAGCGTCACAACGGAAGCATGTGTATCCAAGAAGGCCTTGAAGAAGTGGCTCCCTATTTCCTGTGTCTGATTTCTTTTTGTAAAAAATATTTTATCTGGGGCTGGAGAGATGGCTTAGCAGTTAAACCCTTGCCTATGAAGCCTAAGGACCCCGGTTCGAGGCTCTCCAGGACCCACGTAAGCCAGATGCCCAAGGGGGTGCATGCATCTGGAGTTCATTTGCAGTGGCTGGAGGCCCTGGCGCACCCATTCTCTTCTCTCTCTCTCTGCCTATTTCTGTATCTCTCTCTCTCAAATAAATAAATAATAAAATATTAAAAAATATTTTATGTACTTATTTATTTGAGATAGATAGATATAGAGAGAGAGACAGACAGAGAGAGAGAGAGAGAGAGAGAGAGAGAGAGAGAGAGAGAGAATGGGCATGCTAAGGCCTCTAGCCACTGCAAATGAACTCCAGATACATGTGCCACCTGGTGCATCTGGATTTTACGTATTAGGGAATGGAACTTGGGTCCTTAGGCTTTGCAGACAAACGCCTTAACAGCTGAGCCATCTCTCTAGCCCATGACTTCTTTTATCTCTAGTCTGTTGGCTAGAGAAATAACCCACATGTACAGAGCCAGCACACATTTCTCTTCAGTCACCCAAGCATGACTCTTCACTGAGTGTTTACTTTCTAGGTACCTTTGCTATTTGATTGGCATCTTGGTGGCATGGAGGTGGTGATTTAGGTAGCTGCTTCATTTCCTCATTTGCTCATTTGTCGAGCAGCATTTATGGTAGACCTGCAGATGCAGAGTCAAAGTGGTCTGTGTCCTCACAATGACGGGCTCATGAGAGAAGAGCTCCTAGGTGGGTGGATGGTAGTGTGGTCGGATAGATACGAAAATGAGTATGGTGGGTAAGGTTGAGGGAACTCAGCAGCAGTGGGTCAGAATGACCAGGCTCCGTGTGGCTTGGAAGCAGGACAGTACCTTGTTCATTCCAGTCTCTGCCCTCCCCCACAATGCCTAACACACTGCAAGTGCTCAGCGAATATGTGTAGAATAAACGGAACAAACTAGCTGTCGTGTTCTGTCAGGGACAGCTCTTGTCTGAAGTTAAGCTTGACAAGCAAAAGATTGAAGAGGAAGAGTCTAAAGAAGATGCCCATTCATTACTGGAATTAAAAAATTTTTTATTGTTATTTATTTATTAGATACAGAGGGAAAGAGAGAGATAAGGGTGTGCCAGGGCCTCTAGCCACTGCAAACAAACTCCAGATGTGCATCTGGCTAATGTGGGACCTGGAGAATCAAATCTGAGTCCTTAGGCTTCCCAGGCAAGCACCTTAATGCTAAGCCACCTCTCCAGTCCTCATTACTGGAATTTTGCCTAGAGAGCACACAGAGTGTTCACCACGTTGACTTCTGTTTTGGAGACAGGGTCTCACGTAGTCCAGGTTGGCCTCATATTCACTATGTATTCAAGGATGACCTTGAACTTCTGATTCTCCTGCCTCCATCTCCTAGGTGCTGGAATGTATGAATATATGTATGTGTGCATTGCCTTGCCTGGTTTATTCAGTTCTGAGAACTCAACCTGACTTTGAGCAGACGAGGCTACAGTTGAGTCACATCCCTAGCCAAGTTGAGTTCTTTGGCACAAATGGTGTTCCAAGTACTTTGGTGTTTGGACTTGAATCTTTTCCACCTCTGCTGAGGACCCTGATCAGGTTCTGGAGGCCACCTGGTTCCTGATACTGCTCTCCACATGAGGCACTCTGCTTCAGTGTCCCCAGTGCCTTCCTTCCGTGTCTCACCTCACTGGAGGCGTCACAATTCTCAACATGCCACTAAGAAGGCGCAGGCTCCAGCTACTCACCGGTCAGATCCTCACAGCATTTGCAAATTCGAAATGCTCATCACCCTGCCCAGTATGTGTGTTCCATTTCTCAAAACATCCAGAGAAAACACCGAGATATGTGCAACACTTTATATCAGCCTGTTCATTCTTTAATATCACAAAGGGTTGAGGGCTGTTCCCATTTATAATGAAGTGTGAAAAGCTCTGAATTCCTAAGACCAAATTGTTGTTAAGAGTTGAGACTCAAACCCAGAACTTTAGGCTTATTATTATAATTAATTATTATTATTACTATTTTTTTGTTTCATTATTGCCCAGACTGATCTGAAATTCAGTCTCATCTCAGGGTGGCCTTGAACTCATAGCAATCCACCTACCTCTGCCTCCCAAGTGCTGGGATTAAGGTGTGTGTCATCACACCCAGCCGGTTTATTATTTTTTTTAAAATAAACTTCCCCAATTTTGAAAGTTAGTTATGTTCACTGTAGAATATCTACATGAAAGAAGAAACATGCAGTTATGACACAGGTAGTTGCTGTTCACAGCTCATAGCTCAAGTTTTATTCCAGTCATTTTTATTCTTATGCCCAGAGATAATTTACATATATATGTGTGTATATATATATATATATACACACATATATATGTAAATCTTACTATCCATATAATTTCATAAACTTCCCTTTGCTTATTAAAATACCTTATGCATATCCCACACATATTTATATGGCATCTCCCACATGCCAAGTGGGAGATGTTTAGTCAGGTGGAAGACTGGTTTTCAGCAGATAATCCCAGTAATAAATGCAGAGTCAGAAACTAGGATAAACTACATGGAGGAAAAGAGCAGATGATATGAGGCACGAAACTAGGAGATCTGGCTTAGAATGAGAGGTCAGGGAAGGGCTTTCTGGAGAAGCGGCACTTGTCACTAAATCCTTTAGGATAAGGAGGGTTTTGCCAGGAGAACAGTGGGAGGGGGGGTTGCCTGCAGCATCTAATCACAGGGCTACTGTGAAATTGCAGGGACAGAGTGAGCTTTTAAGGCTAAGGGCGAAAAGAAGATATCTATAGCTGGCAGGAGGTGAGCCAGGAAAAAGAGACTATGGGAGGTGAAGTTGGAAAGGGAGGCCCAGATCCCAGGACCACACAGTGGGCTGGGGCTTGGTGGTACTGACACCACACAAAGGCACTGAGGTGTTTCACAACAAGGAGTGGGGTGATCTGCTTCACTTTTAAAGTTAATCGTATAAACTGAACTGAGGAGCACAGATGGGGGTCAGGAGAGTCCAAGTTTATCATTGACTACTCTGTGACATGATTTTGATTGGCAACATACTTTACCTCTTTTACAACATTACATGATGTTGAAAATTCTTTGGTTTAGTGTCATTTTTGTTATAATTCTCAAGGTGATGGATGTCCCTACAGGTGAGCTGTTGTGTAGAGCAATGATAATTCTCCCTAACAAAATCCACAGCGGTGGAATTGTTGGCTTTATGAGCATGCACGGTGGTAAGTATATTTTTCCATAATGTTAGATTCCTCCAAATAAAGGTTGCATAAGATTCAACTCCCCCGGGTAGACAAAAATGCTGTCCTAATTTCTGTATACTTTGTCCAATTCTCACCATACTTAAAAACAAAGTCTGTGGCATGTTAGGTTAAAATGAGATTTCATGACTTCATTTCTATTTCTTTGACTGTCAGTGTAGGGGATATATTTTTGTAAGAGTACTGATTATTTGTTCTTGAATGGTATTTGACACACATGTTTATGGTAGCTTACAAGACTTACATATGTGTATTCCAAAGAAGAGTTCCAAACCAGGCTGGATGTAGCCTCAGGATGCTGATTTCAACATTCTAAGATACCGAAAGACCAAAGTGACCATCCTAGGAGTAGGGGATTAGGCAAAAATAAAAAATAAAAATAAAAATAAGTAAATAAAAAAGATCTTAAAAAGCTAGGTGTGGTGGCATGCGCCTTTAGTCCCAGAGGTAGAGGATCATCATGAGTTCGAGGCCACCCTGAGACTACATAGTGAATTCCAGGTCAGCCTGGGCTAGAGTGAGCCCTTTCTGGAAAAACCAAAAAAAAAAAAAAAAATTTTTTTTTTTTTTTGGAGATAATCTTCCTTCTACTAAGATGCACTTAACCCTCAGCATCCTATAGGGATTCACACAGAATCTCCCGAGGATGCTCCAGTTTCTCAAATAATATGGTGTAGTGTTTGCATATAAACTATGAACATTCTCTTGCATACTTTAAGTCATGTCTAGATTACTTATAATTCCAAATACAAAAATACAAAGTAAATACATTGTTTAGGCAGTGACAAGATAAGATTTGTTTAATAAGACATTTTTTCCTGAATAAATTTGAGCATTGTTGTTTGCATTGTACAAATAACTGCAAACAGTGGGGGTGACTGTATAATATAACTGGAAATACAATGTGTACCATAGATGCAAGTTAAAAATTTCCAGTGTGTCACAGAAAATGTTAAGAGAAACTGGTGAAATAATTTTTCATTTAATTTAATTTAATGCAGTGTGTTAAAATATGACCATATCTATATAATAAATAAGAAACTGATGATATTATATATATATATTTTTTCATACTAAGTCCTTGAAATGTAGCGTAGATTGTACATTTAAGTACATCTCTGTTTGTAGCCACATCTCAGTGGTTGTGGTAGTCTGAATGATCACATGACTCTGTCTGTGACTAAAGCCTCACACTCACTCCTCAGCTGGTGGAGCCCTTGGGAGGTGGGGGGCCTTGCTGGAGGAGATGTGTCAATGGGGGTGGACCTTAGGGTTTATTAGTCCAGCTCTACTCAGTGTTCACTAGCTAGCTCACTCTTGCTGCTATCTCCTAGCTGATGTGAGAAGATTTGATGTGCAGCCACTGCTCTGCCATGATGAAACTTGCCCTTGAAACTATAAGCCTGAAATAAGCCCTTTCCTTCTGGAGAGGATGGTCTGCCCCAAGATCAGTGGGATTTCAGTTCTGGAAAGCAGCCTGATGAGCTAGTGCTCCTGAAAGCCACCCCGAAGTGGGAGGAGTCCCTTTGTAAAGACCCCATGATTAAGGTGGAGGCGGGAAAGACACTGCTCTGCCCTCATAGGTCTGTGGTGAGGTCAGTAAGCAGGCACAGCACGGAGCACATGCTGGTAGCTGGGGAGACCAGCATCCCCGTTGTTTTCCACACGCCACAGCAGAACGGTGCCAAGCAATGGGACACTCCAGGAAGCAGGGGAGATTTTCCCCCTCAGAAGTGCTTCCAGTCTTCTTGTCTTTTTGAGACTTCTGGAATTTCAGTTCAAGGCAATTGGATCCTGGTCCATCTTTAGGAACATTGTATCCACTGTGTCTGATGTATACAGTAAATGGCCAGCAGGTGGAGCCAGAGTCCTTAGTCAGTAACCAGAAACAATGATACTTGTCCTAAGGCTTGGGCTGTCAGGGCCTAGGGCTGAAGACCAGAATTGGGGGACTCAGGTGTTGATGTGACTGGGAGATTGAGTGTGGGGATCCATTTTTAATTTTAACATGGGAAATAATTCTTATGTTTAAAATATCAGGAAAAAAAATTTTTTTTTTTGCTTTAATATTTATCAAAAGCCAATTGTAGATATAGCCGGGAGAAACAGAGACAATACTCAGGAGACAATTTTGAAGGCTTGGTATAAATAAATCACATAAAACATTTCATTAACAAGTGTATATTGATTGAATATTGAACCAGTAATACCCAGAGTGACACACAATGAGAGAGTTAAAGGGAGAGTGACAGGGGAGTGCTTTGTGGGAGGAACGGCATGAAATAGCAGAAATTAATCTTGCGAACTTCGTGGAGGAGGAGAGCTACCCGAGGCTAGCCTACGGTTGGAGAGGGCTTTAGTAAATGATGGGGATGGGGGTAGCAGGTTGTCAAGTTAAGTGTAATGGTTAGGAAACCTCAGTGTAAGGTACAAGATACCACAAGTATTATACAATCCAGCCCCACTTCCTCCTCCTCCTCCTCCTCTTCTTCTTCTTTTTTTAAAAATATATATTTATTTATTTGAGAGAAAGAGAGAGAGGGAGGGAGAGAGAGAGAGAACAGGCACGCCAGGGCCTCCAGCCACTGCAAATGAACTCCAGACGCATGTGCCCTCTTGTGCATCTGACTTATGTGGGTCCTGGGGAATTGAATGGGAGTCCTTAGGCTTTGCAGGCAAACGCCTTAACCGCTAAGCCATTTCCCCAGCGCAGCCCCTACTTCTTATACTGGATGCTTGAAGCTCCTATTTAAAATTTCTTTTTTCTTTTTGGTTTTTCAAGGTAGGGTCTCACTTTAGCCCAGGCTGACCTGGAATTCACTATGTAGTCTCAGGGTGGCCTTAAACTCATGGTAATCCTCCTACCTCTGTCTCCAAGTGTGGGGATTAAAGGCGTGCGCCACAATGCCTGGCCACCCTTTAGAATTTCTAAGTAATGGTGTGCCCATTCTTTGTCTCTCTCTCTCTCTGTGTGTGTGTGTGTCAAAAAATTCAAATTGGTTGTTAATGTGTAAGCATCTGGGTTTGTCACTGTAATATATAGTTTTCTGACCAGAGGTGAGTAGTAGCTGTCCCTTTTGGTCGGGACAAGTGTCCCCATGCTTGTCTGGTTTTGATGCACTCTTCTTTCCATACTTCCCAAAGAACAATGCTAAATCCAGGAAACAGTTTATGTTGAGTAAGACAAAGTGAGAAGATGCCATTTCTTAACATGTTTGCCACAAAAGAAAGTAAAACAAAATGAAGCTTACAGCAGGCAGTCATTGATTGGAAGCAGGGAAGTTAGAGACAACTCTAGCAAAACGACAAGCTGTAATTCCAGAGGAGGCTGAGGTAGGAGGATCCCTGTGAATTCGAGGCCTGCATGGGCAATACAGAGAGTTTCAGCTTAGTGAGCCTCAAAAATAAAATTGAAAGCCACGGGCGGTGGCACACGTCTTTAATCCCAGCACTCAGGAGGTAGAGGTAAGAGGATTGCCGTGCATTCAAGGCCACCTTGAGACTACATAGTGAATTCCAGATCAGCCTGAGCTAGTGTGAGACCCTACCTCGAAAAACCAAAACCAAAACCAAACCAAACCAAACCAAACCAAACCAAAACACCCCCCAAATCGAAATAAATAAATAAATAAATAAATAAATGAATGAATACACGCATAAATGGAAAATAAAACCAGAAAACAGGAGCTACATCTTAGAAGCTTATCTAGAATTTTGGGTAGGCTGGAAGGATGGAAAGCAGGAGGAGATGGAGAAGGCAGAGGCCACAAGTGTACACTACAAATTGTAATTATTGAACTATACAGGGAAGTTTCTAAGGAAGGGTTGAGCGAATACTAGAAGAAACGGAGACAAAAACCACAAACACAAAATGAGAATCACTCAGGTGGTGAATGTGTCCCCCAGAGTTCGTGTGCTGGACATTCATTCCCCAATGTGATATGGGAGATGGGACTTTGAAGAGGAAATTAGGCCACAAGGGTTCTGAATGAGTGGGTTACTCATGAGAGTGAGCTCCACCCTCTCTTTTCTCTCTCTCCTTCTTCACTTCTTTCATTCCCTCCTCCTCCTTATTCCCTCTCCCTCTACCTGTTTCTATCTTCCCCTCTCTTCTCCCTCTCTCTCCTTCCTTTCTTTCTCCATCCTTCTTCCTCTCCCTCCTCCCCCTCTCTCTTTCTCTTCCTTTTGCTTCTCTCTCTTCCCTTTCCTCTTCCTGTATCTCTCCCATCTTCCTTTCCTCTCCCCCTTTCTCTTTTCTCTTGCCTTCCACGATGAGATGACATAGTGGGATCTTCCAGAGCCGTGAGCCAAATAGACTTCTGTTAAGGAATTACCCAGTCTGCAGTCTTCTGTTATAACAACACAAACACAGACTAAGGCAGATGGAAAGTGAATGTTTCCCTAAGTTTTTCAGGCAGACCTAAAATAGTATCTATGCCAAGACAAATCCTGATAAGGATGTTAAATTTCTGGGATGAATAGAGAGCCTCAAATAGACTTAGGGAAAACAAAAATGGATATTTTAAAAGAACACAAGTCAGCCTAAATTCTTAATTCAGATAATGCATAACAGAAAAACATGGGTAAGACCTGTAGGGTTCTGAGAGAATTCACTTGTGACCCAGATTTTATACCTAGAGAAATGGTATGTTTTATTTAGAGAGAGAGCGATAGAAAGAGGTAGAGAGAGAGAGAGAGAGAGAGGGAGAGAAAGAGAGAGAATGGGTGTGCTAGGGCCTTCAGCCACTGTAAATGAACTCCAGATGCATGTGCCCTTTGTGCATCTGGCTTACGTGAATCCTGAGGATTCGAACCTGGCTCCTTTGGCTTCGCAGGCAAGCATCTCTCCAGCCCATACATTTTGTTTTTTTTGACCAAGGCATTCAAAGGAAGCATAAACATTTATGAAAAATCTGCTTCCTAAATGACTACATTTATTTAAAATGAATCCAAATGTTTCATATAAAAATTTCTAAGTCAGAAACAAACAAATGAAGAACTTGTGGAAGAAAAAAAATGGAGCAATTATGGAAACAAAAGCCAAGTAGCAAAACACCCACCAGAGAGAAAATGGCCAAGCCCGTCATTGCCTGTACAGACAAGAAAGAATTGTAGTCATGTGAATACCTTGTAAGACAGAGAGTAAGTTTATGTATAAGACCGTCCAGAGTGACTGTTAATACTGTTCCAATGCCCAGCCTGGTATGAGCCCTGGAAGCCATGGCTTATACGCCAAACAGAGCATCCAGATCGCGTTCACAGCAACAGGAAACGCTGCAGAGAGAGGCTCACTGGAGGAGTTGCTCCTCTCAGCCAGGGTTTCAGAGTTGGCGTTCTTCACGTCCACTGCAGCCTCTCATCACTGGCTCCGTGGGTCTGGTTTCGCGCGAAGATAGCTCCAATCCTTCTGGCCAAATGAAGTAAGACTTAACAACAGACAGCCTTGAAAGTTTATTCAGTTAAAAAAATCTTTCTTGCTGGGCGTGGTGGCGCACGCCTTTAATCCCAGCACTCAGCAGACAGAGGTAGGAGGATGGCTACGAGTTCGAGGCCACCCTGAAAATACAGAGTGAATTCCAGATCAGCCTGGGCGAGAGTGAGACCTTGCCTCGAAAAACAAAAACAAAACAGCAACAAAAAAATCTTTCTGGCCACTACGAAAAGGTTAGCTTGTACAGAGCAAGTGGCTTGTATCGTGTTCACTTTTGCTAAGGTACATGGTCCCGTTGGGCACTGAGCTGTAAATTCTAACATTAGGCTGTCAACAGGAACTGTACTGCACTAAATATTTTCAGGACAGATGTTGCCCAGTTCAGTGTTTTATTTTTTGTTGTTGTTGTTGTTGTTGTTGTTTGTTCTCTTTTAGACTTGTGATTAATAACCTGTTTACTCAGTATTGTCCATACCTGTCTCTGTTCCCCTTGTGTTTGTGAGACTTAATGAGTCCCAGCATCTCTTCTTCCTCTCTCTTTCTCTCTCTCCCTCAGTAGAATACTTTTTTTTTTTTTTTCCTTTTTGGTTTTTCGAGGTAGGGTTTCACTCTAGCTCAGGCTGACCTGGACTTCACTATGTATTCTCAGGGTGGCCTCAAACTTATGGTGATCCTCCTAACTCTGCCTCCTGAGTGCTGGGGCTAAAGGCATGTGCCACCACACCTGGACTTCTTTAAGGTGAGAGAGAAAGAAAGAGAGAGAGAAAGAGAGAGAGAGAGAGTGTGTATGTGTGTGTGTATGAGAGAGAAAGAGAGACAGAAAATTGGCACACCAGGGCCTTAGCCACTGCAGTAGGACTCCAGATGCATGTGCCACCTTGTGCTCTTGCGTAACTTTATGTGTCTGGCTTACATGGGACCTGGAGAGTTGAACATGAATCCTTAGTCTTCACAGGCAAGCACCTTAACCACTACGCCATCTCTCCAGCCCAGGATACTTGTTTTAAATGATGCCTTAAATTGTTTCTTTTTGCTAGTGGAGTAATCATGAGATCCCAGGCAGATGTGGAAGCCATTTCAGGAGTTGACCAAGTCCAATTTCCTGCAGATTCAGCAGTAGAACATCTGGGCAGAGATCTCTCAGCCTTGGAGGTTTGTCTTGGTGTCATGGAATTCCTTGTCTCTGACTGGGACGACTCCCTCGGGAGGATCTTGTTTGTTCCAGTCCTTGGCAGTAAGTGACCTTGGCTTCTTTAGCATGGTTCTTGTTGCCTTCCCAGTGCCCAAGGTAACAAAGGAAGGATCCTTGCTCAGTCCTCTTGTATGAAGACAGCTTTGATCAGTATGCAGTTTGAATACATATGCTGAACTAAAACAGAAATTTTAAAATGCTTTCTCCTTGCATAATGACTGCACTGCAAGCCAGTGTGAGTCTACAAACTTGAAAATAGATGGTGTGGCCTGAAGGGTCCATGAGCAAGGCCTGTGTTGCAGTCAGGTTCGCATTGCTGGCAGAAATCACCCTACGAAGAGCAGCTTTTGGGAAAAAGGGTTTATTTTGGCTTACAGACTTGAAGGGAAGCTCCGTGATGGCAGGGGAAAATGATGGCATGAGCAGAGGGTGGACATCACCCCCTTGGCCAACATAAGGAGACAACAGGAACAGGAGAGTGTGCCAAACACTGACAAGGGGACACTGGCTATAATACCCATAAGCCCACCCCAACAATATACTGCCTCCAGGATCGTTAATTCTCAAATCTCCATCAGCTGGGAACCCAACATTCAGAACACCTAAGTTTATGGGAGATACCTGAATCAACCCACCACAGCCTGGCTCCAGAAGCTTCCTTCTACTCAGGAGTGCATTATGGCAGTTGAGAGTTTGGTGCTGGAGTCAGGCTGTCTGGGTTACATGCTTTCTCTGCCCCTTAGTAGTTGTAGGGCCTTGACTTTGACCGTAGCTAGTTCCTAGATTTGCTAAGGGGTTTAAGGGAGCTAATATATGTAAATGCTTACCATTGTCCCTGGTCACTATGGAGAAGACATGAGCAGCTGCTTTAACTACTGCTGGTGCTGCTGGTGCTGCTACCGTGATGTCTAATTCTGCGACTCGGCCATGCTGCAGTGTGCGGAGGTTTTGACTCTTTATGTTTGAACAAGAGTCCAGGAGTCTGCTCTTCTAACAAGCTCAGAGTGGTTCTGATGAAGGTAGTTTTCGAACCTGGCTCCTTTGGCTTCGCAGGCAAGCATCTCTCCAGCCCATACATTTTTTTTTTTGACCAAGGCATTCAAAGGAAGCATAAACATTTATGAAAAATCTGCTTCCTAAATGACTACATTTATTTAAAATGAATCCAAATGTTTCATATAAAAATTTCTAATTCAGAAACAAACAAATGAAGAACTTGTGGAAGAAAAAAAAATGGAGCAATTATGGAAATAAAAGCCAAGTAGCAAAACACCCACCAGAGAGAAAATGGCCAAGCCCGTCATTGCCTGTACAGACAAGAAAGAATTACAGTCATGTGAATACCTTGTAAGACAGAGAGTAAGTTTATGTATAAGATGGTCCAGAGTGACTGTTAATACTGTTCCAATGCCCAGCCTGGTACGAGCCCTGGAAGCAATGGCTTATACGCCAAACAGAGCGTCCAGATCACGTTCACAGCAACAGGAAATGCTGCAGAGAGAGGCTCACTGGAGGAGTCGCTCCTCTCAGCCAGGGTTTCAGAGTTGGCATTCTTCACGTCCACTGTAGCCTCTCATCACTGGCTCCGTGGGTCTGGTTTTGCGTGAAGATAGCTCCAATCCTTCTGGCCAAATGAAGTAAGACTTAACAACAGACAGCTTTGAAGGTTTATTCACATAAAAAAATCTTTCTTGCCGGGCGTGGTGGCGCACGCCTTTAATCCCAGCACTCAGCAGACAGAGGTAGGAGGATGGCCACGAGTTCGAGGCCACCCTGAAAATACAGAGTGAATTCCAGATCAGCCTGGGCGAGAGTGAGACCTTGCCTCGAAAAACAAAAACAAAACAGCAACAAAAAAATCTTTCTGGCCATTACGAAAAGGTTAGCTTGTACAGAGCAAGTGGCTTGTATCGTGTTCACTTTTGCTAAGGTACATGGTCCCGTTGGGCACTGAGCTGTAAATTCTAACATTAGGCTGTCAACAGGAACTGTACTGCACTAAATATTTTCAGGACAGATGTTGCCCAGTTCAGTGTTTTATTTTTTGTTGTTGTTGTTGTTGTTTGTTCTCTTTTAGACTTGTGATTAATAACCTGTTTACTCAGTATTGTCCATACCTGTCTCTGTTCCCCTTGTGTTTGTGAGACTTAATGAGTCCCAGCATCTCTTCTTCCTCTCTCTTTCTCTCTCTCCCTCAGTAGGATACTTTTTTTTTTTCTTTTTTGGTTTTTCGAGGTAGGGTTTCACTCTAGCTCAGGCTGACCTGGACTTCACTATGTAGTCTCAGGGTGGCCTCAAACTTATGGTGATCCTCCTAACTCTGCCTCCTGAGTGCTGGGGTTAAAGGCATGTGCCACCACACCTGGATTTCTTTAAGGTGAGAGAGAAAGAAAGAGAGAGAGAAAGAGAGAGAGAGTGAGTGTGTATGTGTGTGTGTGTATGAGAGAGAAAGAGAGACAGAAAATTGGCACACCAGGGCCTTAGCCACTGCAGTAGGACTCCAGATGCATGTGCCACCTTGTGCTCTTGCGTAACTTTATGTGTCTGGCTTACGTGGGACCTGGAGAGTTGAACATGAATCCTTAGTCTTCACAGGCAAGCACCTTAACCACTACACCATCTCTCCAGCCCAGGATACTTGTTTTAAATGATGCCTTAAATTGTTTCTTTTTGCTAGTGGAGTAATCATGAGATCCCAGGCAGATGTGGAAGCCATTTCAGGAGTTGACCAAGTCCAATTTCCTGCAGATTCAGCAGTAGAACATCTGGGCAGAGATCTCTCAGCCTTGGAGGTTTGTCTTGGTGTCATGGAATTCCTTGTCTCTGACTGGGACGACTCCCTCGGGAGGATCTTGTTTGTTCCAGTCCTTGGCAGTAAGTGACCTTGGCTTCTTTAGCATGGTTCTTGTTGCCTTCCCAGTGCCCAAGGTAACAAAGGAAGGATCCTTGCTCAGTCCTCTTGTATGAAGACAGCTTTGATCAGTATGCAGTTTGAATACATATGCTGAACTAAAACAGAAATTTTAAAATGCTTTCTCCTTGCATAATGACTGCACTGCAAGCCAGTGTGAGTCTACAAACTTGAAAATAGATGGTATGGCCTGAAGGGTCCATGAGCAAGGCCTGTGTTGCAGTCAGGTTCGCATTGCTGGCAGAAATCACCCTACGAAGAGCAGCTTTTGGGAAAAAAGGGTTTATTTTGGCTTACAGACTTGAAGGGAAGCTCCGTGATGGCAGGGGAAAATGATGGCATGAGCAGAGGGTGGACATCACCCCTTGGCCAACATAAGGAGACAACAGGAACAGGAGAGTGTGCCAAACACTGACAAGGGGACACTGGCTATAATACCCATAAGCCCACCCCCAACAATATACTGCCTCCAGGATGCGTTAATTCTCAAATCTCCATCAGCTGGGAACCCAACATTCAGAACACCTAAGTTTATGGGAGATACCTGAATCAACCCACCACAGCCTGGCTCCAGAAGCTTCCTTCTACTCAGGAGTGCATTATGGCAGTTGAGAGTTTGGTGCTGGAGTCAGGCTGTCTGGGTTACATGCTTTCTCTGCCCCTTAGTAGTTGTAGGGCCTTGACTTTGACCGTAGCTAGTTCCTAGATTTGCTAAGGGGTTTAAGGGAGCTAATATATGTAAATGCTTACCATTGTCCCTGGTCACTATGGAGAAGACATGAGCAGCTGCTTTAACTACTGCTGGTGCTGCTGGTGCTGCTACCGTGATGTCTAATTCTGCGACTCGGCCATGCTGCAGTGTGCGGAGGTTTTGACTCTTTATGTTTGAACAAGAGTCCAGGAGTCTGCTCTTCTAACAAGCTCTCAGAGTGGTTCTGATGAAGGTAGTTTTTTAAAAAAATTATTATTATTATTTTATTTATTTATTTTTTTGGAGAGAGACACAGAGAGAGACAGACAGAGAGAGAGGGAGAGGGAGTCAGATAGAGATGGGCGCGCCAGCAGTCTCTCAGCTGCTGTGAACGAAATCCAGATGCGTGCACCCCCTTGTGGTCAAGTGCGGCATTGCGCCCTTGCATCACTTTGCATCTGGCTAAACGTGGGACCTGGAGATTGGAACCAGGTTCTTAGGCTTAGCAGGCAGGCGCCTTAACCGCTAAGCCATCTCTTCAGCCCTGATGAAGGTAGTTTTAACTGACCACATTTGAGGAAAACGACCCAAGGGAAGCCTTTGATCATAGGTTTTAGGATTTTCCTAGCCAATAATCTTTGTGGGGTGTTATCCCTCAGTATTTTGTTAACAAGTGTTCAATCAGCAAGCAGTTCTGGAGATCCTGTTGGTCTCAACAATTGTTCTGGAGCTGATGATCAGAAACAGGATCCACTTCCTGCGCTGAGTGCTCAGGGCCCCGTGGAACAAGAAAGAGGGTTGAGAGCCTCTGGTGGTAACCAAGAGGTGTTTATGTGAATGTATATTTGTAAAGCTTAACTATTGTATATTTTACTTTTTGGATATGGGATACTGGTTTTCCCTCATAGTATATAATGGTGATACTACACTTAATCTTAGCCAAAAGGCTGAGAAGTAATATTGATACTCTATGTTATAAACTATTTCAATAGTGATATTGTTTATATTGAACATAAAAAGTTTTAAAAATTATTTATTTATGTGTGTGTGTGTGTGCGTGCCAGCATTTCTTGCCATGCTGGGGAATTGAACCCAGGCCAGCAGTCTTTGCAAGTAAGTGCCTTTTACTGCTGAGCCATCTCCCCAGTCCTCGAAAACTATTCACTTAAAAAGTAAAATGAGGTAGGAGGATCGGAGAGATGGCCTCCAGGTCAGCCTGGACCAAGTGGCACATGCCAAAAAAAAAAAAAAAAAAAAAAAAAAAGTAAAATGAGGGTTGGAGAGATGGCTTAGCAGTTAAGGCACATGCCTGCGAAGCCTAAGGACCCTGGTTCAAATCTCCAGGTCCCACGTAAGCCAGATGCATATGGTGATGCATGTGTCTGGAGTTTGTTTGCCGGGACTAGAGGCCCTGGTATGCACATCTCCCTCTCTCTCTCTCTCTGTCTGTCTCTAATAAATAAATAAACAAAAAATTAAAAATAAAATAAAATAAAATAAAATAAAAAAGTACAATGACTTCCATCAATCTAGGAAGTTAGTAGCAATAGGAATCAGCAGTGGAAATCCTGGGGCCTGAATGGCTGGAGCGCAAGGATAGTTCATTAAACAACAGAGACGCCAGTCTGGGAGGCAAGCCAGTCCTACAGAGGAGGTAGTGGCCTCTGTCCTTCTCCCCTTCCCACTCAAAATATGAAAAATACCATGTAAGGAGCACTGTCCTGCAGGGGTGACTCTCACCTCTGTGCTTCCTAAAGTCCATCTCATTAGTTCTCATAGTAACCCTGTGAGGTGGGTGGATGCTGCCTTGTTATGCAGATGAGGACATTAAGCCCCCCCCACCCCCAGCAAAGAAACAGTGTGAGATCAGGCAGCCCCTGTCCCAGCTCCCGAGCTCTGGCTCTGAGCCAATATTCTTCCATTTAAACCTGTTGTGAGTGAAAGAGATGGATTAGTGGTAAAGATGCTTACCTGCAAAGCAAAAGGACCCAGGTTCAATTCCCCAAGACCCACATAAGCCAGATACACAAGGTGGTGCATGCATTTGGAGTTTATTTGCAATGGCTGGAGGGCTTGGTACGCCTAGTCTCTCTCCCCTTCTTTCTCTCTCTCTCTCAAGAAAATAAATTAAAAAAATAAAATATTGGGCTGGAAAGATGGCTTAGAGGTTCAGGCACTTGCCTACAAAGCCTAAGGACCCAGTTTCAACTCCCCAGAACCCATATAAACCAGATGCACAAGGTGGTGCATGTGTCTGGAGTTCATTGGCGGTGGTTAGAGGCCTTGACATGCCCATTCTCTCTCTCACTAATAAATAAATAAATAGAAAATAGAAAATAAAAATAAAATATTAAAAAGCCATGTCAGGGAGTAAACGTAGAGTTACAAGGAGGGCCTGGGAAGACATCTGTGGGTGTGCATGTGGGGAGCTCAGGCAGCTTGGGAGGACTGGCTGTAGTATTTTCTGGAGCCAGTGCAAAATGAAAATGTGAAAACCATTGCTCAAAAACATGATGACCTTAAGGTTGGTCCCAACAAAACATTTGCCTCCCAAGCTCAGGGCCCCTGTGTCCAGCTCTGCACACAAACCTGCCCTAAAACTGAGGTAATACAGAGAGGGCTGAGGAAGAGACACGGGGACCCCAAGACCCTGCTCTAATTTATTTTAAAATAATAGTCTGAGGTGCTGCCACTATAAACCAATTTTCTCCCAGGGGAAGAAAACCTCCTCTACCCCCTGAAGCAGATGAGACACGTTCCAGACTCTGATGGCATCAGAGACCTTAGCGCAGCTCCAAATTCCAGTACCTTCAATGGGCTTGGCAAATAAGAGTCTGGTGGAAATTGCATTTTTACTAGAATATAGTTTACAGATTGGTAGTGCATTTCATGTTCTGGAAGGCCAACTTCGCTCTCCAGCCCCACCACTTGCATCCACTCATGCTGTTCCTTCTTGCAAATCCTTTATAATTAGCCAAAGATTTGTTGGCTGACTTAAGCCCTCTGATGCTCTCAGTTCCTGCTAACTCACTGTGTGAAGGCGCTAACTGTTATAAAAACAGCCATTTGTGGCCCCCTCATTCATAATGTGCCTGTTTAATGAAATGAAATAGAAATGAATTATTGTTGGAATTCATTGGTGGCTGTGGACTGTGAAGATAAATAATCATGTCAGTGTAAGGTTTAAGGGGATTTTACTAGAAAATGCACAAATGGGCTGGAGAGATGTTTTAGTGGTTAAGGTGCTTGCCTGCGAAGCCTAAGGACTCAGGTTCAATTTTTCAGTATTCATGGCAACCAGATGCACAAGGGAGAGCATGCATCTGAAGTTCTTTTGCACTGGCTAGAGGCCCTGGCGTGCCCATTGTCTATCTGCCTTTGTCTTTCTCTCTCTCTCAAATAAATAAGTAAAAAACAAAACAATACAAAAAAAAAAAAAGGAAAATGCACATGTGTGTTTTGTTAAGCAACTTTGATAAATGAATGTCTAGACTTAGAAAATATTTTTTTTAGATATTATTACTCGTCTAATATTTTTAAATTTTATTTTTCTTTATAACTGGAACATAATTATATGTATTTGTGGGGCACAATGTGATAGTTTTTTTTTTGAGAGAGAGGCAGAGAGAGAAAGAGACAGTGAGAGAGGAGAGAGAAAGAGAGAGAGAGAGAGAGAATGGCCATGTCAGGGCCTTTCAGCTGCTGTGAACTAACTTCAGATGAGTTCACTGCCTTGTGGATATGCATGGCATCGCAAGCTTGTGTCATTGTTCCATTTGGCTATACATGGGATCTGGAGAATTCCAACCAGAGTTCTTAGGCTCCTCAGGCAAGCACCTTAACCACTAAGCAATATCTCTAGCCCATAGTTTTTAAAGATATTTTTATTTATTTGAGAGAGAGAGAGAGAGAGAGAGAGAGAGAATGAGGTAGATAGAAAGAGACAGAGTGAGTATGGGTGCACCAGGGCCTCCTGCCATTACAAATGAACTCTAGACACATGTGCCATTTTGTGCATCTGGCTTTATGTGGGTACTGGGGGATCAAACCTGGGTCTTCAGGCTTTGCAAGCAATGCCTTTAACTGCTGAGCCATCTCTCCAGCACCACAGTATCATCATTTGATACATGTATTAATGCATAATGATCAAATCCATATAATATTTTCATCTCCTTATCATTCCTTTGTGTTTAGAGCCTTTTGTTTTTCTTTCATTCTTTTTTTTTTTTCCTGAGGTAGGATCTCACTAGGCTGTTTAGAGCCTCTGAACCTGCTCCTAGTATTTCATAAAATACACAACAAACTGGGTGTGGTGGCACACGCCTTTAATCCCAGCACTTTGGAGGCAGAGATAGAAGGATTGTTGTGAGTTCAAGGCCACTCTGAGATTACATAGTGAATTCCAGATCAGTCTGTGCTAGAGCAAGATCCTACCTGTAAAAACCAACCTCCCCTGAAAAAAAAAAAAAAAACCAACCCATATTAAATTGTAAAATGTAGTCATCTGGTTGTGTGTTCAATACTAAAAATTAATTCTCCTATTTGATGGTATTTTGGTACCTATTGTGCAGCATTCCTATGTTCCCTCCTTCACCTCCACCTTTTTTCTAGTGATCACTAGCTATTCTACTACATTCTTGATCATTTTTTAACTTCCATATATGAATAAGAACATGCAATATTTGTATTTCTGTGTCTGGCTTATTTCACCTAAAATGAAATCTTCTAGTTCTAACAAGATGATTTTTAGCTAGGGCAAGTGTCTTACATAGGTTTTATAAAGACTAGCCTTTAAAAATATATTTGAAAAGATCTTTAATTTAAAAAGTAAACAAGTTGCACAAAGGCCCCTTTGTACAAAGTGAGGTTCACCCTGGGAGAAGATAATGCATGTGTGTGATCTGTGTTGTTTTGTGTTCATGGCTGGCATTGGCTTCATCACCCAGTTTTATTTCATTAGTTCCACATTCATGGCTCCCATGATTAGCAGATTCTCATCTGAACACATGTGCAGCCTTATCAAATTAATGCCCACTTGCAAAGAATCCTTTGCATTAGCACATGCTATCTGGGAGAGGAGCTTCCCTGGTGATTCCTGTTTGTGGACTGGTGATTGTGGAGAGGGGTTACTAGTTACAGACTCCAGGATACTTGTTAGAAAGAGTTTGGCTGGTTTCTTGGTGCTCCCTGCAAGCATGTATATCCCGGTCAGTTCCTGCCTGGCCTGATCTCTGGTGCAGGTCGGGGCTGGCTATGCTGAATGAATACAGGACTGAGTCTACAGAATTCTACTTCTACTTGAATGTTCCTGAGTGAGACAGCAACCAAGTGTCTGAAACATAGATCAGAGGAGCTTCTGAATACCTGGGTTTCTGTTCTACACATGGAGAGATTGTCATAGGCTCACACACCACCAGACAAACTGCTCAAATGCTCACCCACAGTATGAATACTACCACCTTGAGACAGCAATAACTCATAGCGATGATGACATAAATGCTATTTCTGTTTAAAAAGTTATTTTATTTACTTGAGGGAGGGAGAGAGATGGGGCGGGTTGGGGGGGCGAGAGAATGAGCGTGTCAGGACCTTCAGCAGCTGCAAACAAACTCTAGGCACATGTGCCACATTATGTATCTAGCTTATGTGGGTCCTGAGGAATTGAACCTGGGTCCTTTGGCTTTGCTGGCAAATGCTTTAAGCTCTAAGCCATCTCTTTGGCCCCATAAATGCTATTCCTTGAGCACTTACTGTTGTGGACTCTTTGCACATGTTACCTCACTTAATCCTCAGCACAGCTGCAATATGGATATGACCTGTTATACACACTGAGGAACTGAGACTCAAAGAGGTGACGTACATCTCACGACAGCCACACGTCTATAGTAGCTGGCTTATACCCAGGTCCTTATTGGTTTCTGAGCCTACATTCTTTTTTTTTTTTTTTTATCATATTATTTCTATGCAAGGTCCCAGTGCTTTGCAGTGTCTGGGGCGTGATTAGAAAGGAAGTGCCCGACTTTGAGTACATGTTCTTGGCTCTTTGGCAGGCTTCCACTGAGCTTCAGACATGAGAATGACAGAATTGCCAATCACAGTGCTTCAAAGACATCACATTCCATCAGGGGTCAGAAAATGGGAGCCAAAAACCATACTCTGGCAAGTCTATTGTAAATTAGTCAGGTGGGTGAGGGTCACTCCTGGACCAATCAGAGTAAGGGTGAGGCATGCCGACATAACAGAAAAATCTCACAAATTAGTCATGAACTTGGCTTCAAGTCAGGAATGGATGCCTTATCAGATGTGTGATCTTGAGCCAGTCATTTATTCATTTTGCACTTCCTTCATCATGTACAGATGGAAGAGGGGAGCCCTGTCCTATTTACCTGACATGGCTGTTGTGATATGAAATGAGGTCCTATCTAGGATGACTTCCACAGACTCAAATATAGTTCACGGATTTCTTGCACCTACTCACATTTCTCTTTTCGTTTGCAGTTTTTGGATTTCTTTTATCTCACAGACATTTAAGAGAATCTTTATTTTTATGTGCTTTCTTTGATTGATCCAATCGCAAAAAAGGATTCCCCTTCATAATTAGAACACATATGACTTTGTAAAAATAAATTTTATTAAAAGTAGAACAGGGGCTGGAGAGATGGCTTAGCAGTTAAGGCGCATGCCTGTGGTGCCTAAGGACTCCCGTTCAATTCTCCAGTTCCCGCGTAAGCCAGATGCACATGGTGGCACATGCATCTGGAGTTTGTTTTAGTAGTGGCTAGAGGCCCTGGCGCACCTGTTATCTCTCTCTTCTTCTGTCTCTAATAAATAAATAAATAAAAATAAAATCTTAAAAAAAAGTAGAACATTATGCCCTGCATCTGGATTCTAATCATCACTTATACTGAAGAGGCTGGAGCCAGATGCAAAGTGACACAAGGGCTCAATGCCACACTTGACCACAAGGGGGCACATGCATCTGGATTTCGTTCACAGCAGCTGAGAGACTGCTGGCACGCCCATCTCTATCTGTCTCCCTCTCCCTCTCTCTCTGTCTCTCTCTGTGTCTCTCTTCAAAACTAAATTAAAAAAATTAAAAAAAAAGTGTTTGGAGTGTCAGCTGATGGCCAGGGCAAAAGCCACTTGGATTCAAGGACACTGAGCATTCAGAAGCAACGAGGTGACAATACCCCTCGCCAGTCAGCCCTCACTGTGTTCAGTATGCAGTTTGTAGAGTGGTAATGTTTCACATCCTTGCCAATCCTTTGGGTCATCAGTCTTTTTAATTATGCCTATTTTAGTAGGTGAGAAGTGGTACCTCTCTGTGGTTTTAATTGCATTTCCTTACTACTCCAGAAACCCATTTATTTTACTCTTGATAGTTAACCAAGAGAAATGAAGAAAACTTGAAAAGCAATGTTCATAGCAGCTTTATTCAGAACAGCCCCAAACTAGAAATAGTCAAATGTTAATTAACCAGAAAATAGGAATACAAATTATGGCATATTCTTACTTGAGAATAAATAAATAAATAAATAAATCTGGAAAACTTACTGTACTTTATAACAGGCATGAAACTAAGAAATGTTATGCTGAGTTCAAGAAGTCAGATACAAAGCTAACTAGACTTAAAGTGACAGAGTGTTTACTGGAAAAAAAATAAACAAAAAACCAAATCTCTGGTAGGAATCAGATCAGGGGAAGGGTACTGGGAACTTTCTGAGGTAAGGTGGGCGTTCTGTATTTCTATAGGGGTGTGAATTTCATAGGCATGCATGTGTTGACATCAAACTATCACACTAAACATATGTGTTCTTTACTGTGGCTCGGTTATATTTGAATTCTAAAGAAACAGTGACATGAAGATCTTAGGGATCTTCAGGAATTCTGGAGCTTCCTTCACCCATTTCAGGAAGACTTGCTCCTTAGCCTGCAAGGGTCTCCATGTAAAGAATTCGATACCCACCATATATTACTCCAGAGAGAAGAAGAAAGTGTCAGGGAAGCGGAGGGTTTGGGTTCTTTGGAAAGAAAAGCCTTCTCTGACTTAAAGCAAAATAAAACAACCCAACCCAAAACAAAACAACAATTAGAGCTGTCTTAGGATGGACTGGCATGCCTGTGGTGACTGTGACCTTCTTGTCACTCAGCTGCACTGGGTAACTTCCTGTAGAACAAGTAGTGATGTGAGTCCGCACCATGGTGGGCGATTTAGCTAGAGGATCTCAACTTTCTTTAGTGCATACATTGTAGTTAGTGGTGGTCTGGGATAAAAGGCTGAGCATGTGCTTTGAGGAGAGCCTGCCCATCTTTGACACTAGGGCTCACGTGTCTCCCACTGTGAGATTAAGTTCTGATGCAAGCTGATTTCTCAAAGTCCCAGTTTTCTTATTTTAAAAGTAGTGTTTGCTGGAACTGAGCTGGAAGCCTTCTCCTTGCGGGCTAGCTGTCATCATGCTGGAAAGTGCTATGTGGTCTACGGGGAAGAAAAACTATTGACAGTCATGCTCAGTGGTGGACCCTGCAAGATACATGACTGACCAGCCACGAAAGACATGCCCAGTGGTGCAACAGTGCCATGATTGCTGTGAGCTTACCCAATGGGTCCCTGATTGGATCTGATGCCCATTCTATGAGAGGGAGTTCAAGCCTTAGTATGGTAGTTGTGGTCAAAGGTCTGTGGCTGGGGATGTTGTCATAGGCCCTAGAGGGAGCTTTCTTCTGTGGCTATGCTAAATGGACAGGTTGTCAAATTGCTTTCTTAATATTTATATTATTAGTTCTGCTGTCACTTTTGGTCACAGAAGTTTCTTTTTGCAGATGATGGTGACTACTGGGGAGAGTTAAAACTCGTGAGAGTGTTGAGAATAAGTGATGTCTACATGACCAGTGCTGGGCCCAGGGAACGTTGTGGAAGAGGGAATGGAAAGAAGATAAGAGCCAGAGGCTGGGAAGAAGTGCTTCAGGCAGAAAGTGGCACTGGGTTCATGACTTCACAGTGGCTGTCACTCGTTACACAATACCTGTATAATGCTGGGCCCACCAAGTATGATGGGGGAGGACAAAAAAAAAAAAGAAAGAAAAGGCATAAAAGAGAAGAGGGACTAGTTGGAACTAAGAAAGCATTCAGTGGAAGGAGGACAGGGAGACAGACAAAAGAATGTCATGCAAGAGGCTAACAATCAAAATGCATTATGTACATGTATGAAAATTATCAGTAAAAAGTATGTTAAAAGCATGCTGTGTGTCTGTATGTGTGTACATGTACACGTGTGTTTATGTTTGCTTATCTCCTGGCAGTCTGTAACCCACTCACAATGTTGTATGACCTCAAACATTTGTCCTTGAGGTGAGTCCTGGAGCAATGTGCTTAGGGCTTATATCAAGCACATGCTATGTGCTCACTTAATTTTCAACATTATTATCAATGGCATTACTATGATTCTAAGAATTTTAGGTATCAGAACATGCCAAGAATAGATGTTTTGGGGCAAAATTCTTCCTATTGGAGTCTTAAAGTGTTTGTTGTTTCTATCAAAAGAATGATTAACCTTATACAGATCAATTAAAAATGGGAAAATAGGGCTAGAGAGATGGCTTAGTGGTTAAGGTGCTTTCCTTTGAAGTCTAAGGACCCATGTTCGACTCTCTAGGTTCCTCATAAATTGGATGCATGGTGATGCAAGTGCACAAGGTCGCACATGTGCACAAGGGGCTGCATGTGTCTGGAGTTCGATTGCAATGGCTGGAGGCCCTGGTATACCAATTGCATCTCTCTCTCTTGCTCTCTTGCATAAAAATGGGCCAGTCTGTTAGGCTGGCCTCAATAAAGTAAAAGAAAATAAATAAAATAAAAATGGGAAAATATGGGATTAGGAGATTGCTCAGTGGTTAAGAGAGAAGCTGCTTAAGCATGAATATCTCTCTGGCTAGAGACCAGTGATTTTAGCTCCCCATAAAATGCTGGGTATGGTCACAAATGTCTGTAACTCCAATCCATGGGAGGAACAGAGACTGGAGCATCACTGGGTTCCCAGGCAGCAGCTCTGGCTGAGGACAGACCTGTCTCAAGGAAATTCATGGGTGAGTAATAAGAGAGTACACTTGATGCTGTTCTCTGGCCTTCTTATGCACACATATAGAGTGCATGCATCTGTATACATACATACATGTACCATACAACACACACACACAACACACACACACATTCAAAAAAATGCTAAAAGGGGGAAATAAACCTTTGTGAAGTGCCACACTTTGTAACTAAAAATATGCCACCTATGTCTTTGGTATAAAGGGTTTCCTTTGAGTTCAGTTATCATGGTTTTACTTGACCCGAGTCACAGTAATACAGTTAACCTTCAAGGAGAGGTGCAATTGGTAGACTTAGGCTTATCTCAGTCCCTGTCCTGTGGGACATGCTGCTGTAGTACCATGAACACTTGCAGTAAGCAAGGGATTGAAATGGCCAAAACATGCCATTTCTCAAGAGGTTGGATAGATTATAATTTTTATTTACTTAAAAATATGTCACTCGAATCATGTTGATCAAAATTTAAAAGGAATCAAAGGGTTCCCAGTGAAGCATTCTCCTTCTGGTCTTCTCTGGAGAAAACAGTGGAACCAATTTCTTCTGCATATTCACAAGGATATTTTCTGCTACTCATGGCACTTTATGAATTATTGATATCTTTTCTTCTTTTCCTTCCTTTATTCTCTTTCTTTCTTTCTTTCTTTCTTTCTTTCTTTCTTTCTTTCTCTCTCTCTTTCTTTCTTTCTTTGACAGAGAGAGATTTAGAGAGCGAGAGAGAGAGAGAGAGAGACTTCAAGAGCGAGAGAGAATGGGCACTCCAGGGCTTCCAGCCATTGCAAATGAACTCCAGATGCGTGTGCCCCCTTGTATATCTGGCTAACATGGGTCCTGCGGAATAGAACCTGGGTCCTTTGGCTTTGCAGCCAAACATCTTAACTGCTAAGCCATCTCTCCAGCCCAATCTTTTTTTTAAGTAGTCTGTCGCAGTGTTGTTTTTTAACCTTATATTTATCATTTAACAATATTTACTTCATAATATTTCATTTTAAAGCAGAAGGGAGGGCTGGGGAGATGGCTAAGCAGTTAAAGGCTCTTGCTTGCAAAGCCTATAGGCTTTGGTTCAATTCCTCAGTGCCCACATAAAGCCAGATGGACAAAGTGGTGCATGCATCTGGAGTTTGTTTGCAGTGGCAAGAGGCCTTGGCATGCCTAGTTCTCTTTCTCTCTTTCTCTATTTCTTAAATATATAAATGAAAAAAAATTTTTTTAAAAAGCAGAAGGGAGATTAGGGGAAGGAGGAAGAGTAGTGTGAAGGGAAAGAGGAAGGGGGACTAAAAGGGGTTATAGTGACAAAATGGTCAAAGCAGCTGGGTGTGGTGGCACATGCCTTTAATCCCAGCACTCAAGAGGGGGTGAGCAGAGGTAGGAGGATCACTATGAGTTTGAGGCGAGCCTGAGGCTACATAGTGAATTCCAGGTCAGCCTTGAACAACAAAACAAAACAAAACAAAACAAAACAAAACAAAACCAAAACCAGCCCCCCCAAAAAGGTCAAAGTATGGGATACACTTCAAATAAATTGTTTATATGAAACCCCAACACAATGAATATACACTAATAAAAAAGGAAGTGTGATATTTATAAAAAGGTCATTTCAGAACACCAAACATTTCTCTCATTGCAATGACTGCTTTGACTCCACTGTAACTGTATATGCTATCCTTGTTTGACCAGGCTGGTGCTGGTGAGCATTCAGACTGTTCTCTACATTATGCCAATAAAAACAAAGCTTCAGGGCTGGAGAGATGGCTTAGCAATTAAGGTGCTTGCTTATGAAGCCTGAGGACTCAGGTTCAACTCCCCAGAACCCATGTAAGTCAGATGCACATGGTGGCATATGCATCTGGAGTTCATGTGCAGTGGCTAGAGGCCCTGGCAGGCCCATTCTCTCTCTCTCTCTTTCATAAATAAATAAAATAGTTTTTAAAAAAGCTTCAATAATTTACCTAGTACCTAGGTCATTGATGAAGACATAATTATTTGCACAGAATGATTAATTTTTTATTTTAGTTTTATTATTTTATTTTTAAACATTTTTTTATTGACAACTTCCATAATTACAGACAATGAACCATGACAATTCCCTCCCCTCCCTCATTTTCTCCTTCACAAATCCACTCTCCAATATAGCCCCTCCCTCTCTCCATTAGTCTATCCTTTATTTTGATGTCATCATCTTTTCCTCCTATTATGAGGAGGTTGTGAAGGTAGTGCCAGGTACTTCGAGGTCATGGATATTGAGGCCAGTTTCTGCACAGAATAATTTTCAAGAGTAGATTTGCTTAGTGAAATAGAACATGAATGAATTAAGCATTTTAATAGATCTTGCCAATTTTTCCCTCCATTAACATTATGCCACTTTACCTCCCACCAGCATTGTAACACTAAATACTCACTGGCTGCATACATTCTCAAAATCTTTGATTTTTGCCAATCCAGTGAGTAAAAAGGGGGCTGGACATCGCCTCATGTGTTTAATAGCAGTTTGTTTCCTCTTTTGGCAGTCTGCTTAAAACCATTTGCACTTTGAATTGGTCCAGAAGAATTAATTTTCTGTTATCCAACTTCTTAGAACGAATTCTTAGAATCTTCCCTTTGCAATCTATTTCCTTTCAGACTTTAAGATTTATTTTAAGAATTAATACCTTATAACATTTAGGTTTTTGTGTTCTAAGTGTTTTAATATATTTATCAGTTTGCACAACTGCCCTACCATGTAGACACAGGGCTATGCCATCATCCCAGAAAACTCTGTGCTATCCCTTATAGTTAAACCCTCCCCTCTCCTGAACTTTGACAGCTAGTGCTCCACTCTCCAGAACTGGAGTTTTGCCTTTTCCCAAGTGTAATATAAATAGAATTCCACTGAGTGCAACTTTGGAAACTGGCTTCTTTCTCCTGCATTGTGCCTCTGAGAGTCATCTTTCCTTTTGAATCCAATAGTTTATTCCTTTTTATTGCCGAGTGGAATTTCATTGTACAGATAGATGCACAATGGTTTGTTTATTGATTCATCCACTGAAGAATATTTGAATTATTTTCAGATTTTGGCAATTAGGCACAGAGCTGCATTTTTTTTGTGTGTGTGCACCTATATTTTTCATTTCTATTGAGTCAAATGATAGTTTTTCCATACTTGTTTCTTCACCATAGTTACATTTTTCATTTCTTTCCTCTTTAAAAAATTATTTACCAATTTGAGAGAGAGAGAGAGAGAGAGAACAGATGATAAGAGTGAGAGAATGGACACATCAGGGCTTCCTGCTACTGCACATGAACTTCAGATGCATGTACCACTTTGGGTATCTGGCTTTACCTGGATACTGGAAAATCAAACCCAGGCTATCAGGCTTTGTAAGCAAATACTGAGCCAATTCTCCCATCCCTTGTTCTTTATTATTTTAATTTTTTTTATTATTTTAATTTTATTTTTAGAGAGAGAGACAGAGATAGATAGACAGAGAGGGAGAGGGAGACAGAAATGGGCGCACCAGCAGTCTCTCAGCTGCTGTGAACAAAATCCAGATGCGTGCGCCCCCTTGTGGGCAAGTGTGGCATTGCGCCCTTGCCTCACTTTGCATCTGGCTAAACGTTGGACCTGGAGATTGGCACCGCTGGACATTGGAACCAGCATTCTTAGGCTTAGCAGGCAGGTGTCTTAGCTGCTAAGCCATCTCTCCAGCCCTTGTTCTTTATTTTTTGAGGTAGGGTCTCAGTCTAGGACAAGTTGACCTGAAATTCACTATGTAGTCTCAGGTTGGCCTTGAAGTCACAGCAATCCTCATACCTTTGCCTCCCATGTGCTGGGATTAAAAGTGTGCACCACCACGCCTGGTCCATCCCTTGTTTTTGGCTTTTTTGTTTTACCTTTTATAATATTTTATTGTCTGTGACTCATTGGTGGTATATTATGAGCACTGAATTCTGCCATCTTTCTCTCAAGATGATTTATCTTTGTTTTACACAAGGAAATTATTGAATGTGTCTGCTTGGCCTTAGACTCTTTCTGCTGTTTGTGTAGAAAGCCCTCTGTGGTTTCTAAGCCTTTTGTACCTTGTTGGAACTCAGTTTCTGAGCTGCTTCCTCTGAGTCCTTCTAGGGTTTAGTTTAAGGCTTTCTGAGGGTTTTTTTTTTTTTATTGGGGCTCCTTACTCTGGTGGGTCAGCTTGCTGCATGAGGAGGAACCAATGGGGTGTTCATTAAACTCTCCATCAGACTGATAGACTCTCAAAGTTTTCCAGCACTGTTCCATCCCAAAGATCTCTGGCACTTTTTCAAGCTCACAGCAGCCATTGTCTGGAACACTTCCTATGGTCTCAGCTTGCACATGTGAGCTCAGCCTTGACCTAAGAGTTTTGAGTGTCTCTCCCGTGCCTCACCACAGAGTTCCTGCTGCTTCAGCTGCTCTAAGCTTTGAGTTTTGCCACTTCCACTCAGCAGAACCACAATGCTGTGCTTGGGTTTTAGCATGTTGAATGTCAGTTAGAAAATTGTCCCCAAGCAGAAAACCAGTGTGTGAATGGCTCTCTCTCTATCTTCTATGTTCTATCTATCCATCTCTCTCTCTTTCTATTATCTATCTATCTATCTATCTATCTATCTATCTATCTATCTATCTATCATCTATCTATCTATCTATCTATGTATCTATCTGTCATCTATGTATCTATTTGTCTGTCTATATGTCTATCTATCAATCATATATCTTTCTATATCTATCATCATCATCTATCTTCTATCTACCTATCATCCATCCATCTCTCTATCTAGCTGTATCTATTATCTCTTATCTATTATTTATCTCTTGTGGCATAGGGAAAGTCGTGTACAAGTTACTTCTACCTGAAACTTGTTTGAATGACAGATCCAGGGTGATTTATTAAGGGCAGTCAGAGGTCTTTTGCTTGCAACCTAACTTTTCATCAAGGACAAGTTTGCCTTTTCAACTGTCAGAGAACTCTGTGCTGAAGGGTGCTAGGGATCTGACCTGGTTTGGTAATGTTTGTGTTCTTATGTTTGCTCAATTGAGTGAATTGGGAACCTTTTCCAAGGAGCTGAAACACAGCTTCTGTAAACTGTACCAGGTAATGAATTTTTAATTTTCAGTCCAGTTCTACCATAGCAGTAAAAAGAAGTACAATTATATGCCTACTGGGAATTTTTGATTCTTATAAATTCTAAAGCATTTTATTATAACAGAGATTAGACCCCCCTCCAGCACAGCATGACTCCAGGACAGTTCTGTCTTTCTCAAAAGAATAGCTTTCTTATCTTTGTGATGTAGACAAGGTCAGGAAGTGAGAGAGATTATAGAACAAAATTAGAGAGCGAGACATGGTGGTACATGCTTGTGGTCCCAGCACTCAGTAGCTCAAGAGGACCAGGAGTTCAAGGTCATCCTCAGCTACATGGTGAAGTTAGGCTGGAATACATGAGGTATTGTCTCAAAAGACCCCTCCCCCAAAAAAGGGGAAAAAGGAAAACTTTTTCTTTTAATTTACCTGATGTTAAATATATCATGTCTACGCACTTTGCAGATGTGGCCTGCACTCACACCATCTTCTCCAGCCAGAGGAAAAAGATGTATTTTCTAGTGGTGAATGACCTGTTTTCTCTCTTGCTAATCTAGTCTAGGAGAGGAGGAACTAGTATGTGGAGTCTTGCAGTCCTAATACCTGTTCATTTGTTTGCTTGGTGACTGAGGATTTTTGCCGTCACTACAAAGTGCTGGAACAAGTGACTTTGCAATCTTGACAGCACACCACCATAAGCTTTCATTTAGGCCACGTGCTGGGTTGATGTTAGGGAAGGCCTCAGAGGAGCCTCAAGCTCTACACCTCACGTTTCTCACTCTCCTTCTGGGACTGTGAGCTAGCCTCTCACGGTGTGGTCAAGAGAGCAGATCCAAATTTCTGAGCACTGTGTCTCCATTTGCTACCATCCCATTGGCCTGACCAAGAATAACTAATCTGGGGTCTATTCTTCCTTTGGAAGTGGGGAAGTGAGCACTACCAAACAAGAATTCACACCAATGCAGGTTCTTATTATGCTCTAGCGTAGTAAGTGGAAAAGATGACCATGAAAGCCATTTGTTCTCAGATTCCTCAAGCATGCGTCCAGGACCTTAGGGTCAATGATGCTATGAGATGTTAGAGAAGTTAAAACTCTAGTTCAGGGCTGGAGAGATGGCATGGCAGTTAAGGCACATGCCTGCGAAGCCTAAGGACCCTGGTTCGATTCTCCAGGTCCCACGTCAGCCAGATGCACAAGGGGGTGCACACGTCTGGAGTTTGTTTGCAGTGGCTAGAGGCCCTGGCGAGCCCATTCTCACTCTCTGTCTCTAATAAAAAAAAATAAATAAAACTCTAGTTCACATGAAATGGAAATGCTCAGGCTTTTAGGATTTCTTTCTTTCTTTCTTCTTTCTTTTTTTTTTTTTGAGGTAGGGTCTCACTCTAGCTCAGGCTGACCTGGAATTCACTCTGTAGTCTCAGGGTGGCCTTGAACTCATGGCGATCCTCCTTCCTCTGCCTCCTGAGTGCTGGGATTAAAGGCATGCGCCACCACGCCTGGCTCAGGACTTTTCTTTTTTAACTTTCAATTTCACACCCTGGAGGGTGATAAACTTGAGTGTGTATCAGCCTATGAGAGCATTGTGTTGATCTGAGATCCCCTGCTCTTAATAACAGAGTATACTGGGATTTGGAGATTTAAAGCCATGACCTTATGTAAGAAATGGGTTAATAACATGTCTAAAAACACTTGTACAATGATCCCAGAATTAAAGGGAAGACGCATACACAGGTCTGTACAGAAGACTCAGAATGACATGTATTTATTTCAGGCATATTCAGTAACAAAAGTGCAGAAGAAAACTAAAACATGCAAGCCACCAAAAACTTGGTGCAGCACTCTGTGGTTAGTGCAATGCATGGTTACCGTTACCATGTAACAGACAGAAGCCTGGGGACGTGGTGTCGTGTGTCTCCTTTACCGAGGGCCTCTCATTTATGAACATCTAGGTTGAGGTTCACACTTTGGAAGGCTAAGGAGATTTGAGCAAGAGGCAGGCTGAGCTCCCTCTGCTGTTTTTCTTTTCTTTTCTTTTCTTTTCTTTTCTTTTCTTTTCTTTTCTTTTCTTTTCTTTTCTTTTCTTTTCTTTCTTTTCTTTTCTTTTCTTTTTTTGTTTGTTTTTTGAGGTAGGGTTTCACTCTAGTCCAGGCTGACCTGGAATTCACGCTGTCTTCTCAGGGTGGCCTCGAACTCATGATGATCCTCCTACCTTTGCCTCCTGAGTGCTGGGATTAAAGGCGTGCACCACCACGCCCGGCTAGTCTGCTGTTTTTCTGAGTGATCTAAAACTCAAGACACTGAAGCCAAGGAACCGGAACTGAAGACTAGGAACTGTGATGTCCAGGAGCCTGGATTCTGCAAACTACTTATCACATGCACGGATAACCGAAAAGAAAAAAAAAAGCCCTGAGAAGTTAAAGATAGAAATACGAATTGGTATATAAGAAAGAATGTTTCAGGGTTTGTGGATCCCACTTTGAGCATATCTGATCTGTTTGAACTCTCTCATTTCACAGTTGGGGGAATAAAATATCTTTTGTGATTCCATGTGGTAGTCACTAATAGCTGTCAGCTCACATTGAGCTCTAAGCATATAACAAAGGTATATTTTCTTTTTTTATTGCTGACAACTTCATACATGTATATAGTGCATTTGGATCATATTCACCTCCGTTACTCTGTTTTATCTCCTGCCCAGTCACGCTAAACCTCTTCTTGTTTTCATGGCTTATTTATTTATTTATTTGCTTTCGTGACTCACTGACTTAAATTAAGGTTTCCTGCATGATAATGGGTAAGGGGTTATTTACAGGAATATAGGCAGCTTACCCGTGGCTACACCACCAAGGAAAATGGCTCCTTCTCCTCCAGCAACCATTCACTGTCAACAGGGTCTCGTTCAGCTCCATCTTGTGCAGAGAACTATGGATGCTGTGAGCTTGTAAGTGTGGTAGCCAGGTCATGCCCACAAGGCAGCATTCTCAAGCACTCTTCCACATCCTGCAGCTCTTATATTCTTCCCACCTGCTCTTTGGCAATGTTCCCTGAGCCTTATAACAAGGCTGTTCTAAACATTATATGTAAATGATAACAGTTTCTTTTCACACTAAAATTTCCATAAAGTAGGTGCTGAATTTTTATATAAAGGAAGTAACAGAGGCGCTAAGATACTGCACAATTTGCCTAATGCCATATATCTGTTAAGTGGGGGATCCAAGATAAAAACCCAGTAGTATGATCCAATGCCTTCTCATTGCACTGTGGAGAGATCAGCGTGTTAGATAGGGGCAGTGAAGTCCTTAATAGACAAGGATGTTCTTTTTTTTGTTTGTTTGTTTTTTTTTTTTTGAGAATGGGAAAACCAATGGTTATAAGGAGGCAGCAGGTAGCCCTCCAGCGATCCTTACAGAAAGATGAGCATGGAGAATATTGTGAGCTGTGTAGTATGGAAGTGGAGCAGGAGCGTCCTGAGCTGTCCGAGGTTCTGAGCTGCAATTCCATCTCAATGCATCCTGGGTATACTCATCTGGAACATTTAATAACACAATAACACTTACCTTAGTCTAGAATTTCAGAGCTGAGTGGGAGGAAATAACTAGTAATTGCATTTCTAATGCATGATAGAAATTTCAGATTTGTTATTGCATCAAAGCTTTACAATAATTCAGTGCCCTTTGTTTTGAGGAAGAAAGAACAACAGATAAGCCACTGCTTGTTACAAGGCGAAGTAATTACTTACTAGAAATACAAACAGCGGGGTGTGGAAAGGAGCGATGAGGAAGTATTTATGCAGGCTTTGAAGGGGAGCCGAGAGATAATTTCAGGAAGGTTAAAGGGACAGTATAAGTAAAGAAACAGTCTGTTTGAACGAGGCATAACAAATCTGTGCAACTCTGCTGAGAGTATAAAATATCCTGAGTACTGACTCCCAGCCCCTTTCAAATATGTACAACACACATCTCTGAAGGGTCCTTTTATTTTTTTCTTCTGTTTTGAAATAGGACTTTGGAATCCTCCCAACACTTCCGCTTCAGGCAGGCACTACCAATCGATCGTCATGAGCAAGCGAGAAGCATTTGGTCTGTTTGGGATAGCGCACTGGCAAGATGTGGTGCAAGGTTAGGTCATTTACTCAGTCATCCTGCACTTAAAGATCATACATCTGAGGGTTAGTAAGAGAAATATGCAGAGCCATGCAAGTGAGTGGCAGAGCCAGAAACAGCCCAGGTGTCCTGACCAGGACTGTATTCAGTGATTACTTTCTTCAGGGTTTCTTAAAGATAGGTTCAAGGACCAGTTATAGCTCTTGTGCTGGGAACACCTAGATGCCTAATAAAAAAACCACAGTATAAGTTCCATGCCAGAGGCAATGGAATGGGATTCCTGGAAAGTGTGCCCTGAAATCCAGTTTTAAAGTTTTCTCAATGACTGTTACTATTTACATAGAATACCGGTGGTCTATTAGGTTCTGGTATGAAACTAATGGTAGCAATATTGTTCCTTCTAGAATTTGTTTAAAACATATGTCACAGGATAACAACATGCTTATGCAGTGATTTTTAAAAAAATATTTTATTTATTTATTTATTTATTTATTTATTTATTTATTTGACAGATTAAAAAGGGAGGATAAAGAGAGAGAATGGGTGTGCCAGGGCCTCCAGTGACTGCAAACAAACTCCAGACGTGTGAGCCCTCTTATGCATATTGCTAATATGGATCCTGGGGAATCAAACCTGGATCCTTTGGCTTTGTAGGCAAACACCTTTACTTTATGCAGTTTTTTTTTTTTTTTTTTTTTTGAGGTAGGGTCTCACTCTGGTCCAGGCTGACCTGGAATTAACTATGTAGTCTCAGGGTGGCCTCGAACTCACAATGATCCTCCTACCTCTGTCTCCCGAGTGCTGGGATTAAAGGCGTGCGCCATCACGCCCAGCTGCAGTGATTTTTAAAAGAACATATTCTCTTTAAGAATTGACTTCTTGATTTTTTGCTCTGCATTTACTTACTGGTTAAAAGTTTTGGACTACATTTGTTGGCTCCTCTACACTCCCCTTTTCCTTCATATAAATGAGACTATACCAGCTGCACTGTCATGAGAAATAGAGGCAACACTAATACTTAGAGTACAACGTGGTACACAGTAAGTGTTTAGTACATGGTAGTCATTTTAGTATTGGTAACTATAACATCACAGGCATAAATATCTTGTGCCTTTTTGGTGCTTTAAAAAATTGCTCTGTCTTTATTCAACTATGCATTATATCTTTGAATTCCCCCCTTTAAAGTCATTATGATATGTTTTAATAAATATGTTCTTTGAGCTTAGTAGCCCAGCACTTGCCTAGCCTGTACTGGGCACTAGGATCCATCCCTAGCACTGCAAAAGAGTTCCTTGAGCCAATTCAGTTACAATGAATATAAAGAATCATGTAATGGTTAAATTGAAAAGACAGGACAGCATCAAATCATGAGGGGGCGGGGCTCACGTGTCATGTTGAGCACTTTGGATTTTATTCTGGCCACCAGGAGTTTGAAGCTAGAAAGACACCTGAAAGGTGTCTTTTTAATGGATATGAGAAAGAAGCTAGAGATGGAGATGATGGTGGGTTTTCAAATTAGAGTGATGACGAAATGGACGTACTCAGTACCTCTGACAGAACTAGATATATCTATATATATATCTATATATAGAGAGGTATAGAGGAACATCTGGGCATGGGGGGAAATAAGACTGCATCTTGATTCTGCTTTACAAGTTGTGAACATGTGATAACAGGCAGTTGTATTGGCTCTTTTTTTTGTTTTTTTTTTTGAGGCAGGGTCTTTCTGTAGCCCAGGCTGACCTGGAATTCACTATGTACTCTCAGGGTGGCCTCAAACTCATGGCAATCCTCCTACCTCTGCCTCCTGAGTGCTGGGATTAAAGGCGTGCGCCACCACGCCTGGCTCTGCATTGACTCTTTTTACATAAATAACTGTAACTTGAGTTTTTCTTTAAGACATTTTACCCTCATCAGATGTTGTCATCTTTTTATTAATTTGTTTTATTTTTTTAGCATTTTTATTTATTTGGAAAGAGAGAGAGAGAGAGAGAGAGAGAGAGAGAGAGAGAGAGAATGGGCATGCCAGGGCCTCCAGCCACTACAAATGAACTCCAGATGCCTGAGCCACCTTGTGCATCTGGCTACTGTGAGTAGTGGGATATCAAACCTGGAGCCTTAGACTTCACAGGCAAACACCTTTACTGCTGAGCCATCTCTCCAGCCATTTTATTTTTTGATATACTAAAGGTTCTCAGTTATGAGAAAATAGACTGCTTCTGACTGCCTTAAATAGGAAGGGATTTTATTAAGTGATTTTGATGTGAACACAAATGGCAGGATACCTAGGCTCAGGATGTGCACAGAAGTGAGGGCAAACAGGTGGCAGCCACCACTGTTACTAAGGTCTTGGCAAACCCCAGTCTGTAAAGATGGACTCAGCTTTCTTAGTGGTGTGCTGAGACTTAGGGTGGCTGTGGGCTCGACTTAGCTACATATGGAAGCTGGGAGATTCTGTTGGTATTGTTGACCCTACTTCCAGAACAGCCTGCTTATTTCCATTTCTAGCTCCTCACTTAAAGTCCAGGATACAAGCATCTGATGGATCAAGCCCAGGTCTTATGCTCTACAAGGAGGCTGGGGCACAAATGTTTTGCTTTTTTAATTTGTAGGGGAGATAGACCCTATCTCCTACAGGGTTTCTAAGATGGGACTTCCACAGTCTTAGAAAGGTATTCAAATATCTGAGAGCTAAAACAAAATGAAGCAAATGACCAAAAATTCCAGCACCACTTATGTCCACCATGCATACCTGAAGGCTATATTTTACATCACTAGAGGACAGTGCCTAGAAACACTTTTGTTTTGCTTCTTTTTAGCTAGTTTCAAATATAGATATAGACTATCCCAAGAATCAAAGCATTTTCAGCCACAGCTAAAAAGGTCAGAAAATTGCCCACTGTTTCATGGCTGGGGTTGTTCAAATTGCAGCCTATTACAGATAGAAATCAAGCACCCATTTGATCTTTTCATTCGGCAAGATGTTGTAGTATCAGAATTCTCTTTCTACACACCCCCATCTCTGCCTTTTCACTCTTCTCCACTCCTTTGAATTCAAGACTGAGAGTCAAAAATGAAGATAAGGGCTGGAGAGATGGCCTAGCACTTAAGGTGCTTGCCTGCAAAGCCAAAGGACTCAGGTTCAATTCTCCAGGACCCCTGTAAGCCAGATGCACAAAGTAGGGCATGTGTCTGGAATTCATTTGCAGTGGCTAAGGCCCTGGCAAACCCATATTCTCTCTCTCTCTCTATCTGCCCCCCTCTCTCGCTCTCTCAAATGAATAAAATAAAATAAATGAAGACAAGAGACATGGTGTAAGTTTCCAGGCTGGCAGTGAAAAAGTTTTAACTTTGAGCTTACTGAAAAAAGACTAGTCTCTTGAATTTCTGAGCAGAGTATTCAACTTGGAGTCAGGATGTTCGAGTCCTAATCTGTGGCACGTCTTTTTTAAAATTAATTTAATTAATTTGTTTGTTTGTTTGTTTTATTGAGGTAGGGTTTCACTCTAGCTCAGGCTGACCTGGAATATACTATGTAGTCTCAGGGAGACCTTGAACTCATGGCGATCCTCCTACCTCTGCCTCCCGAGTGCTGGGATTAAAGGTGTGCACCACCATGCCCGGCTTTGGCAAGTCTTGCCTTTGCTGTGGACTTGCAATTCCTAATTGATGAGGCCTCTGGGTTTAGACTCAGACTTGGGCTTATAGCCTGCTGTGAACTTGGAAGTATCATTCTTTTAGCTGCATTTTGTCCATGGGAGAAACAGGGATAATAATTCTACTATCCTCATAAATTTTTATGGAAAATAAATGAGTCAGCATTTGCAAATTTTCTGGAACAAAAAAAATCAATAGTGGTACCCTAGACTATCTTTAAGAACTTTTCAGGTGTCTAAGAATCTGATTTTCACAGAATCTGCATGGTGATCCACACAGTATCTATGTGTTTATTTTATAGTTCATATAGTATAAAAGCTAAAGTGGGATTCCCAGGGACAATAAAGATGAAAAAAAAATCTTCTTTTTCCTTTTTCTCCCTTTTCCCATTTCACAATTTATGGGTAGGGCCCTACTTAGGATACAGTGAAAGATACTGAGATATATGCATAATACATAACCGATATCCACTAGGAGTTTATGATTCAGATGAGGAAGCCAAAAGAGAAACAAACCTCTGTATTGGTATGTACAACCACTGAGCCGGTGTCAGGAGAGTAGGAGTATGAACTGGGAAAACAGGAGGGACCTGCTGGACAGGGTGCACACATCTAGCTTCTAGGAGGTCCAGAGGCTGAAGCTGAGTTTTGTTTTTCTTTCTGGTTATCAGTGGAATTGTTAGAGTCACCATGGAAACATACATCTAAGAGCGTCTCTTAAGGTATTTCCAGAAGGGTTTAAGTGAGGAAGGAAGATCCTGAAAATGGGTGGCACTATCCCATGGTATGGGGGTCAGAACTGAATAAAAATGAGAAAGTGAGTTGAGTACCAGCACTTATCTCTCTCCATTACCTGACTGGACATAGTGTGGTCAGTCATGTCCAGCTGTCCTGTCTTCCTTGATATGATAGGCTGTAGTCTCAAACAGTGAGCCAGAATAAACCCTTCCTTCTTTCAGTTGCTTTGTCCAGTACTTGCTCACAGCAATGAGAAAAATATTTAATATTCCTCCCATCAAAAGATGACTCAAATCCAGGCTTAGTAGTGCATACCTTTAATCCCAGTGCTGAGGAGGCTGAGGAAAGCATTTGAAGGTAACCTTAGCTACAGAGTGAGTTCCAGGATGGTCTAGGCTAGAGTGAGAGCCTGCCTCAAAGATCCAAAAAACAAGCCGGGCGTGGTGGCTCATGACTTTAATCCCAGCACTCAGGAGGCAGAGGTGGGAGGATCACCGTGAGTTCAAGGCCACCCTGAGACTACATTGTGAATTCCAGATCAGCCTGGGCTAGAGTGAGACCCTACCTCGAAAAACCAAAACAAAACAAAACAAAAAGATCCAAAAAATAAAATAAAATAATGACTCAAATTCTCTTTCCTTCGGTATATGTTGGCCTCAGTGACTCATTATGAGCAGAATGTGGTAAGAGTCACATAGTTGGCTTCTGAGACTGTGTTAGAAGAGGTAATGCTATTATATCAGGCACTTGCTCGGGATGTTCAATTTTGCACCCCAGACATTATGGTTTCAGAAAGCCAGGCAGCTGCATGGGAACCTGTGGCCCCAGTGGGATGTCAGCTAAGATCAACTAGTGCGTCAACTACCGGACTGCACACAAGTGAGATTCAAACAGTGCCAGCCCCTGTCCTGTAAGGCATGAGCTCCGATGCAGTTGAGCAGAGACTGGTTGTCCTCACTGATCACCATCCACCTTACTGGGTGATGCTTTTTTATACCTGTCATGACTGCTTTCAGCATCTAAGATTCAGGGGCTTGCCATCCAGTGCTAGGAAGCAGGAATACCTGGTGACCTTGGACAGCTATTTCAGAGATGGCAGCTTGTCCTTGTGGCATGCAAAGCCACTTCATGTGAAATTGTTCTCTTCTGGTTTAGAAGGAAGATGGACCCCTAAGACATCTAAAAGAGTCATCTGATGAGATTCTGTGTGCTTATATAGTGATAATGAAGGGAGATCACATTTAGAGTATGGCCATTGTAAACAAGGGCACTAATTAGTTTAGAGAATTATTTTGCTTTCAGGTTTGCAACATCAAGGGCCAAATCCTATTTTTTTGTCCACTTATTGGCTGGTTCCAAAGATCTCTGGTTATGGTAAAATGATAATGATCCAAGAATAATGTTAAGTATATTGTAGGGGAGAATACAATCAACCTATATTATGTTTTTATTCCTGTGACAAATGACCCAACAAAAGCAACTTAGGAAAGGACATTCTTATTATTTTTCATGGTTTGAGGGTACAGCCCACCACGGTGGGCATGTCACAGGGCCAGGAGAAACTGGTCACGCTGCACCCGAAGCAAGGAGGCAGGGAGATGAACGCTGGTACTCAGCTCACTTCCCTCTTTATTCACTGCAGAATCCCAGCACGCAGGATGGTGCTGCACAGAGTTAGGGTGGGTCTTCCCTCCTCAGTTGATCTGATCTAGAAAGTCCCTCACTGACATACCCAGAGGTTTGCCTCCTAAGTGACTCTAGATCCACTCAAGGTGACAATCAACATTAACTATGAAGTACACAACTGGTGTCTTTGCCTAGGTGAGCCCTTTCCTCAGAAGAGCACTGTGCTCTACAGAAAAGGCCTTGGAACAGGACTACCTGGGTTTGATTCCAGACCCTGCAATGTACTAATTCTGTGAACTTGATATAGCTTTCTAGGTTTGTTGAGTGTCAGTTTCCTTATAGAATGGTGCCTGACACATGGGAATTTTGTGAGGGTTACAAAGTTAGATTATAGTCTAGAACCCTACCTTCCTTAAGTAAAAAGTAGCTGCTGTTATTATTACAACCATCAAGTACAGCATTTAAATGCACTGGCCAAGTGGGAAAGACTTTGATAGAAAATAGGCATTTTATGTGGTTTTATAACTGACGTGCCTTGACATCCATCAACTCGTTCAGTGTTCACAATAAGCCAACCAATATCCATGATATCATAGTCTCTATTTATTAATGTCCTGTGTCTGAGCAATAACTGGCAAGGCATAGACAGGAAATAGGTTTCATCATTTTATCCTTTCCAAGTCTAGCGGCCTTTCAAATTGAAGAACCTGAAGGAGAATATCAAGTTCAGAGATTTAGAAGTGGCATTCATCCATCTTGGATAAGCTGACTTATCTCTGGGAGTTTGGTGCCAAGCCTTGAGTTATATGTATCCGAAAAATTTCTGGCCTTCAGAGGAAGAATGCCTCTTGAAATGGTTCGTTTAGACTGAGACACTGGTATTTGACAACAGGTATTTGTAGAGCTTTGTGCTAGGTACTGTGTGGGATACAGAGAAGTACAATTTATAGATTGTTCCCTTTAAAGTTTTATTACTTAATCGCAGTAAGGGGGGTGGTGGTGGTGGTGGGAGAGGCACAGCATGAAACCATAGCTTGATAGAGTTGGAATGGTCAGTCCTGGTGGCTCAAGCTTAGAGAAAATATATGTCTGTATGAAATATAGACCATACTTCCTCTTAATCAAGCAAGCATCCCTTAGCAGAGACATAATTTATCATTGCTTTCTTGTCATGGACTGACTTGTGCAGTCTAGAGAGGATAATGTCCAAGGTGCTGGGAGCTTCTGTCACATTCATTTCCTGTGTGTGAGGCTGGGAGGTGGAAAGAAAGAGGAGCAGACGATCCTACCCTAGATCACTCCTTCCAAATTCCCCTTAAACGTTCAGGGCGGAGGCAGGTCATTGATTCTTTCCTTTTACAGAGCATTTGCTGGAGCCTCCTTTCAATGTGACAGACTCTGGAAGAACACGCAAGAATAAGGACTTGTCCATTCCCTTAAGAAGCACAGGCCATAGTGTAGGATAAAATCCCTGTTCTTGAGCCAGACAGCAGGGTGTTTACACTCACTTCCTGCCATCTAGCCACTGTGAGACCTTGGGCCAGGAACTTAACTTCTCTGGGTCTTGGTTTCCTAACCTGGGCAGTGGCTATAATGATGAGTATTTAATGAGCTAATCTCTGTGACTGTCATACTAAGTACTATGCTGACACATCCTAGTGATGCAGTAAATAGAGCTCTTTTCATTATTAGTCTACAGAAGTGTGTCCCCATGCTCAGGTTCATGTGCTAAAACCACAGCCTCTAAAGGTGAGAGCATTAGCAGATGGGGACCTCAGGAAGTGACTACATAGGGCAGAGGGTGACCTCTTGAATGGAATTAGGATACTTATGAAAAAAGGCCCGTGAGACTGTTCCACCATGTGAGGACACAGTCAGAAGATGCTGGCTATGACACTCACCAGATACTCAGTCTTCCAGTGTTTTCATCAAGGGCTTCTCTGGCCTTCAGAACAGTGAGAAGTAAATTTCTGCTGTTAGGAAGCCACCGATAAGAGACAATAGCCTAAACCAACTTAAGAAAAAGAATTATGATTCTACTAAGAATGTAGGAAGCTGGAAAGAGGATCACTTCCATTCCAACCATGAGAAAACAACACTCTCATTTCAATAATAAGAAAACAAATAGCTTAGCTATGAAATCCTAATTGTTTTGGGATTCAGAAAGCTGAGGTCACACAGCAAGTAAATAACCTGTACTCTAAGAAGAGAGAGATCCCTCTGTGGTGGACCTCCCTAAGGGGATGGGTGTGCTATAAATAGTAAGAAGAAACCAATTAGCATTTCAATGACTTTCTGTAGTTGAGTGTGGGCTAGTGAAATGAGAGGAGTTTGTACATTCTCCCAGTTTCCTTTGCAGAGATGGAGGCCTGGAACTCACAAGAAGCTCAGGTGGAGCAGGGACTAGTGAAAGTGGTCCTTATTAATATGCAAGAGGTGGGATGGGCCACGGTCAGAAAGGCAGAAAACCCACACTCTTCCTGGAATCATGTCTCACATAGAACCCGGCACCTAGACTTAGGGGAAATGGCAGCCTGGGTAATTCCCAGGGACTAGGAGAGACTGGCCATGGCTAGAAGAAAAGTCGGGGCTCAAGAGGCAGGATCAACTGTAAGATGCATGTTTCTAGCCTCTGCTGCATTGTGATTGCTGGCTTGATCCAACTATTGACACCAGTATCCTCACCAAAGGAGATGTGTGCCCACTTATAAGGAAAACTACCATCAGTTTTACTGCCATACACACAGTATCTAGCATTCAATAAACACGGGGAGATTTATAGTAAAGCAATTTAAAAACTCACTTCAAAGAGATAGAGCAGCTTGAGGGATCAGATGAGCAAGATGTTAAGACTATTAGTCGGGGAGTTAATGTTGTTTTGCTTCTGTGCACATGTATGCACAGGTGTGTAGTATTTATGGTGTTGTGTGGTGTGGTATGTATGTATGTGTGTGTATATATATATATATATATATATATATATATATATATATATATATGCATGTTCAGATGTGTGCTCATGTGGAGGATAGAGGAAGACATTTGATATCTTCCTTTATCATTCATCCATATGCTTCTTTGGGACAAACTCTCTCACTAAACCTGGAGATGCCAATTTCTTTTGGTTATACCGGATGATCTGCAAGCCCAGGGATTCTGTTAGTCTCTACTTTTCAGAGGACTGGGTTTTCAGGTGAGCATGGTCATGCCCACCTCTAAACAGAGTGAATCAGGCCCTCATGTTTGTGTGGCAAGTGTTACACTCTGAGCCATCTCCTCAGTCCCTGAACTTTAGAAATCTTTTTTTTTTTTGAGTCAGGATCTCACTATATAGCCCCAACTTCTCTTGAATTCACAATCCACCTGCATTAGTCTCCTGAATGCTGGGGTCACAGATATATATCACCATGACAAGAAAGCTCTTATATTCAGGGACTATCAAATAATAACAGATAATATATTAAAGGAGCTAGTGAATAAAGTAGATCACACAGATGAACATTTGGGGGGAATTTCCATGGAAGTGGATGGAATAAGAGAGAGTGAAACAGAAATGCAGAAATAAGGTCAACATATGTATCAGAGACACAGACTTCTTTGTTGTCTCATAAGTAAATGTGACACAACCGAGGAAGGAATCAGTGAGTGTGAACACAGGCAAGAAGACTGCCCTCAAGAACAAAAGCCATCACAGAATGCCCCAGAACAATGACACAGTTTGGCATTTGTAGAGCTGAGATCTCAGAAAGAGAAATAAAAGCAGAAGAAATAATGGCTGATAATATTCCAAACATAATGAAAGACACCAAAGTATTGATTCAAGGAGCTCAGAAAACTCCAAGGATGAAAAGATCAGAGCAAAACAAACTGCACAACAGAGTCTATAAAACAACACTGACAGCACAAACGCAATGACCCCATTTAAACTGCGCAGAGCACATAATAGCAAGAAAACACTGGAAACACCCAGAGACAAAGCACACAGCACACCTTGCTGCAGAAACAAGATCTTGAGCTGCAAAAGATATGCAAACCAGCAGGTAATAGGGCCTTGTAGGGCAGAACTGAGAATGTTACAAAAGGCATAAACAGTAAGCTATTAGTAGAGGCAAACTAGAATAACCCACACTGAGTTCAAAATCAAAGACATATGAGAATCATGAAGCTGTGGGGGAACTGGTGAGCAGTCCAGTAAGCGTGGACTGTAGAGTGTGGACTGAGTGTGCAGCATTAAGAGATACAACTGGATAGGCATAGGGGAGATTGATTATGGCGAGCTTGAAAAGCTAAATGAGAGATACATATATTGAATATTTAATGAAACAAAATTTTTTTCCCCCTACCAACTCTAGTAACATTTTCTAGTCAGGTTGATTCTGCGGTTCTTCACAGGTTCCACTTTTTTTTTTTTTTTGGTTTTTCGAGGTAGGGTCTCACTCTAGCTCAGGCTGACCTGGATTTCACTATGTAGTCTCAGGGTGGCCTCAAACTCATGGCGATCCTCCTACCTCTGCCTCCTGAGTGCTGGGATTAAAGGCCTGTGCCACCACGCCCGGCTCAGGTTCCACTTTTGTAAGTGCTGATCAATGCTCATAAGCGTGTGAGGTTCACAAAGGTGTTTGAGTACACTCTTGCAAGGTACAGTCATATGATCTCTAACTTTTGAAGAGATTGTGGTTTAGTTATGGGTGTGGAACTTGTTATCAAATAGGAACCTGGCCACCACGTGGACGGGAGTGTTTATTTGTGGTTTACCTTGGTGGACCTTCCAAATCCATGTTTAGCGAGGTTTGGGTGGGAGGCTGATAGGAGTAATCCAGTCAGTATATCCTACACACACGATCGCGGTGATTCACATTGTGATGGACAGAAGGACAGGGTTTAGTGTGGATTATAGTTTCAGGGGGACACAGTCCATCATGGCGGCAAGAACGGGAAGATGGATGGTCATGTTGAAGTCAGAGTGAAAAGGCAGAGTGAAGAGGCAGTGCGGGCAGGCCATAAAAAGGTCCAGCACCAGAGACTTCACAAGCAAGGCTCTACCACCTAAATGGTCTAAACCTTTCCTAATAGTGCTATCAGCTGGGGCCCAAGTTCAAACACATGAACTTATCGGGGGACAGTTCTCAGTCAAACCACAACAACCAGGTTCCACCAGACAAGAGAAGGTGAAATTTAAGTGTTCCAGTGAATAGAGTCTTTCTGTGGGAACATGGAAGTTTCTGGCTGCTACCAGAAAACACATCTGGTACTGAAGCCTTGTTTTGAGGTTTAAAAGGAATGGTAGTGGGAGGGAGAGAGGAAGGATGGAGGAATGGAGGAAGGAAAGGAGGGAGAGACACAGAGACACACACACACACACACAGAGAGAGAGAGAGAGAGAGAGTTAGTTTAGGATCACACTGAAACTTGGATAAAACTCTTGAAGCTATCTTACCTAAACAATACATCACCTTTTTATTTACCCCCAACCCCATCATGGCTTCACAACTAGATGCCTGGTGTGTGCAAACTGGTATTTCAGTTAGTTAGAGCTTTCCTTCATGCCTGTTTCTTTTCCTAGTTCTGTATCCTTCTGTTTTTTTCTCTCCTCTGCTCTTTTTAGGCTCAATTTCTAGCCTTCTTTTGGACTAAAGGTCAGTGGTCTCCCCATTTTCTCACAGTATCACTTAGTTGGATTGACATTTACACTTGAGTAAACCTCAAACTTCTCTGACCTTTTTTTTTAAAAAGCTAGATTTTTTTTTGAAGAGATATTTTCTGTGTTTAAAAACAGCATATTATTGTTGCTGTTCTTTGTAAAAGGCCACTTTGCTCCTTCCAAGTTTTTTGGATATCTTGTGTGCCTATTTTAATTTTTTTTTCCTCTTAGATAGAAGTATCTGCTTCTTTTCTGCCTTTATCCCTGCAGTGCTGGATCCAGATGTTTTGTAGAAACATGGGCACTCTTCAATGTTAAGTTAAAAAAATATTTAGCCATTTTCACACCATTCTGAGTCATAGGAAATAAATAAGGGAACAAATCAGCCCTTAAATATCCCATTTAGTGTTGAAAATGAAAACAACAGATGTAGTATTTGAGTGGGATAAAATATAACTAGATAGAAGTCTGAAGTCTAGCCTGACTCACAAATTCAATTCAGAGAGAGAAAGCTCTGTTCAGCCCCTCCACTGGCCAACATTTTTGACTGTTCTTTCAAGGATGGATATCAAACCCAGGGCTCTGTATGTGCAAGGCAAGTGTCTACCAGGAAGCTACACCCCTAGCTTGATCACCGTTTGATAATCTGTAGACGATGTGTCGATCAGGTACAGAGATGGAATCTATCTCTTAGGGCTGGTGCTAAGGAAATTTTCAGTCAGTCTGCATATAAATGGCTCCATTGTCCTCTTTCCACTTGAAGATGCTATTTCTCATTTGATTTCTCATCTGCTGCTCTGCTCCATGAAGCTCTTTTTGTAACCCCTTGTAGCAGTCACCTTCTTGTTGCTGGGACCAAACACCCAACAGAAGAAATTTATGGGAGGAAAGGTTTTATTTCAGACTTACAGTTTCAAGGGAAATTTTTGTCATTGACTGGCTCACATTTCATGTATCAGTGGCAGAGAGAGAGAGAGCGAGCGAGCTAATTCTGAACATTCTCAGAGAGCTGTGCTTATCAAGCCCAAGATCCGCATCCTGCAACACACCTCCTCCAGCAAGGCTCCACCAGCTGGGGACTTGACTTATGAGGATGACCTGGTATCAGCACAAGGGTGAAGGAGATCAACACAGAGAACACTCAACCCCTACCAAACCAGAGATCCAGAGACACAGAGGATCCCAAGCCCTCATCACTGAAGTAGACCTAAAACAAACCCAACATGGCTCAGGGAAATTTGCAGAAGAAGGGGTGGAAAGATTCTTAGAGCCACAGGTTGGGACACTATACACAGGGACATTGCCTCTTCCCCATAACTGATCAATACCCCACTATGAACCATCTACACACAATCCACATGGGGATAACTGACATCCCAAATGAAGAGGGTCCCTTCAGAGGGGAGAGGATATGGAGGAGACTAAGGGTGGTACCAACATGTGCTGTTTACACACCGAGTATGTACATAACTAATAAAGAAAAAAAAAGAATGAAAAATTTAAATGAACTATGGGAAGGAATTGTGGGAATATTTATTGTAAATAACTTTTCTGAGATTATTATCGTGAGATGCCAAATTCTTTACTTGTCATTTGACCTAAAGTTAATCTAATAACTATATAACGCACCAGCTTAAAGCAATGTGACTAGGTTTTCTCTGCCTTGGGGTACCTGTGCCTGAACAGCACACATGACTAATAAAGACAGAGGTGCTCACGGATCTTAAGAATATGCTCTTTGCCTAATTTCCTCAGTGGCCTGTTTGGACTTTCAACTTAAAGCAGACCATACATGCCTAAGAAGTACTGACCAGATCATTGAAGACAATGGGGTCACACATCTGTTGAAGATCCTACGTGGATTTAATGTGATTACATTTGTGATCAGAGTGTATGTGTGTTCTGGGTCAGCAGAGTCCAGCATGTCATACCTCTAAATCCCTCCCTGTAACAAATGTTTAAGGATTATCCAAAGTCAAAAGTTCCTCACCCTTTATTCATGCAATAAACTACAGTTGCAGGAAACTTTTCTCCTTGGGGAGAAGCGAACACATGTCTTCACCCCAGATCAGGCTCAGATGGCATACTGGTTCAGTGAACCAATTATTGGGGGTTATTTACAGAGCAGAAAAGAGAGGCTACTTATAGGAATGTGGAGCCCTCAAAGAAGCCACTTTGATAGAGATTCCTGTGTCAGAATTTCTCCTTGGAAGCTCCTCCCTCAGCCTCAGGATGAGGCTTACAGAGCGCGAGGACCCAGATGAGCTGCACCACGGAGAAGTTTCATCCCACCCTGAATGACAATTGCCCTGTGGCTGCTTCTAGAAGCTCCTGGTCCCTGTCGAGGAATATGAGACCCCAGAGCAGCACTTCAGTGGGGCTCACTATGTTGGAATCAGCCCTGCGGATGCTCCTGGGGTGAGGGCTGACTCACAGACACCACCTCAACAGAGCTCATTGTTCCTAGATCTTTCCTCTCTATACACTTTATCTCCCCACTAAGGTCACGAGATCGTGTGCGTTATTGTATACAGCCAGCACAGGGGGGCCTGAAGCTTAGGTGGGGACCTCATGACTCTCCCTCCCCATGCCTTCTCACATGAGTTGACCCAGTTGCTTCTGATAATGCTGGTAATAGTTGTTTACAGCTTTCAAAATGTCCTTTTTAAAAATTTTAATTAATTAATTTATTTGAGAGAGAGAAAGAGAGGGAGGGAGGGAGAGGTAGAGAATGGGCATACCAGGGCATCTATCTACTACAAATGAACTCCATGTGCCCCCTTGTGCATCTGGTGAACGTGGGTCCTGGAGAATTGAACCTGGATCCTTTGGCTTTCCAGGCAAACACCTTAACTGCTAAGCCATCCCTCCAGGCCCACCTTTCAATGTAAAGGAAATTTGCCATACAACAGCTACTTGTTTTTGGCTGTTCAGTAAAAATGCCAGTGAGTACCTGTATGCAGAAGAAGCCACAGCCTGGGTAAGGTCAGCATTGTGGTAACAGCGAGGCAGCGGGGTTCCCAATGGCTTAAACTACACTCAAGCTTTAGCTGCTCTTTTCCTCAGGCTGCCTCTAGAAGCAGCTTGCCCACTCCTGAATCAAGAACATTCTAAGAGTTAGTCTTCCACAGTTTCAGGGCAGTGCTCCCACCCCCAATAGGACAGGGACTAAGTAGAAAGCTTAATCATAAACACTTGGGATCATGGGGACATTTCACACTCAGACTTCCACACCCTTCTCTTTTCATGCCATCCGAGGTTGAGTATACTATAGGCAATGCATTAAACACTTTGCTCATATTTCATTTCACTTTACAACTGGAAAAGATTGGTCTACAGGATGGTCATGATCAAGGTGTGCAAGAAAACAGGCTTTGGAGGTAAGAAACTTGCCTGGGGGTCCCTCAGCTCATGAGAAGTACAGTTGATGGCCAAAGCTAGGTTTAAGACCAAAGCCCAAATATTGGACTGTGGCTGAGCACCAGCCTTCTGGTTACATCAAGGTGTTGAAGGCTGATGAGGCAAATGACTCTAATGACTATATTAATATTTTATGATGAGTCCAGTTGACGAATCACCATTGTATTAATTTCATGTTGTCATAATAGTCTATGGGGAACTGTTAGAGGTGGCTGGAACTCCAGTAATCAGTCTGTTGGAGCCGCCAAGTCCTCCTGGGGTGTTCATGTCCATTGAGTACTTTAAAGTCTTCCTCTGATGTTTTCTCTAACATTTGTATCTTCTATAATGTTATTTTCTGTTATTTTATTCACAATATCTGTTGATTGCCAAGTGTGTGTATTTATCTATCATAATAAAGAGTATAAAGTGTGACACACACTATTTAGTAGATAGCATATATAATACATATTGGCTCATAGATATAATCCAGTCTCTTGGTGACTTTGAACATTAGCTTTCCTCACATTTAGGGTCTCTTTAACATGTTGTTTATTTTCTTTTGTGCCTCAAAACCAGGAGATTATAAGTTCCTAGGCTGCTCGGATCTATTACTGACATGTCAGCCAAAGCTTTCCTCCCTCCCTCTCCCTCTCCCTCTCTCTCTCCTGTCCTCTGCAGCCCTATATTTCAATGTCAGCAGTCAACACTGTGGTAGGTTTTGGCTGATTGAGCTTCCTGGTCACTGTTCCTGTAGCTCTCACTGGTGGAACACGTCTGCTGTGCCATTGGTTATGTTGTCTTCGTTTCGGCCAAGAGAACACACAACAGAGTCACCAGAAACAGGGAATTTAGTTTCCAGTGTGAGCAAGCTAGGGTCTTTTTTGTTGTTGTTGTTGTTGTTTGTTTTTAATTGACAACTTATACTTCCTTCCCTCCCCCCACTTTCCCCTTTGAAACTCCACTCTCCATCATATCCCCTCCCCCTCTCAATCAGTCTCTCTTTTCATTTTGATGTCATCATCTTTTCCTCCTGTTATGATGGTCTTGTGTAGGTAGTGTCAGACACTGCAAAGTCATGGATATCCAGGCCATTTGTGTCTGGAGGAGGCTCTTTCATTCTTTCCGCCCCCTCTTCGGCAATGGACCCTGAGCCTCGGAAAGTGCGTTAGAGATGTTTCAGTGCTGAGCACTCCTCTGTCACTTCTTCTCAGCACCATGGTGCCTTCTGAGTCAGGCTGAGGGAAAGGAAGACCCCTGACTATCCCCTGGGCTTTCTGACTGCCCGCATAGCTGCAGTGGCGATATAATGCTTAGTCTACAGAAACTCCTCAGTGACATTTCAGCCACCGGGAGTGCACCAAGACGCACGCTCTTTAAGTGACATTCTGCAGAAAGGGGTCATTTGACTAAGCAGTCCTTCAGTCTTCTGACTTTTGAGGCACAGACATTGGCTGTGGAGGAATGAAACTTGTGTGGGAGCAATCTTTGAAGCCTGGCTCTTGGCAGAGTGCTTGTCATTTTTGGACCAGGGGAAGCCTTGACACTGTGTTGATCATCATAGCAGGAGTACCAGAGGACTGAACCACACTGGAAAAACCCTATACGCCTGGATTGGCATGGCAGTTTTTCCAGTTGATGTCCCCTCCCGGGGAGATGGCAACTCCTTTTGGTCAGCCCCTTAGTCCAGAAATATGCAAAGATGGGATTCTAACCCAGAATCATCAATCTATAAAGGCTCAGATTTCTACTATTGTGATATTTTAGATCTTCCTCAAGTGTAGATAAGAAATCCTACTGGACTCACTTGATCAATCTGAAGATCTTCATTTTCCATAACAGCTTGAAAACCATGATCTGAGTTGGAGACGTTGCTAGACAATGGCTGGCTAAGGTTTCATCAACAGACCCTGGATTGTCCTCAAAGCTAGCTATCTTTTCAGCTTATGTTCCGACAAGACATCAACCAAGGGGACAAATAGTACAGAAAGGATAAGTGATTATAAAAACATTTTTTAAAATTCCATAACAGGAGTTAAAGTGTGTGTGTGTGTGTGTGTGTGTGTGAGAGAGAGAGAGAGAGAGAGAGAGAGAGAGAGAAAGAGAGAATGTGTTCATAATGTTATCTTCATTAAAACAATGCATGAGCAAGGGAAAATATTGCTGACATCAGTTCCATGACATTTTCTCTAACTTAATGAGCAAAGTGCATTCCTCACAGTAGTGGCTATTCTCCACGCACTCTCACAGAAGTTACCGAGTAGTCTCCATTTGTCTAGAGAATGACTTATAAAGTGAGTTACTTCACACATTAGGAAACCATTAATCTTGACCTTGTGGTTAGAAGCAGTTAAAAGCACATCACTTAGTTCCTCTTGGGACTAACATTTGAGAAAGCCATCTTTCAGTTCTTAAGTAACTTCTAAATACTTGACTCCATCATCATGGAAACAAATACGTGGCTACTTTCTGGCCAACGCTGACAGATTGTTTTTTAAGGAGCTACACAATTTTAAAGTAGTTATTTGAATGACTGCCACTTGACAAATTTGACTCACCAGATGGTTTGAAAAACCAATTCAGCTGTAATGTTTGTACATTTCCCAGCTATGGATATGAATATGAGAAGCAGAAACTCCTCATAATTCACACGTGTAATTGCAATTTCTTCAAGTAGACTTAGGACCTAGACATGACCCTGATGGTGAGATCACTGGGGACAAGGGATGGTAACTTCTCTTTTTGTGTCCTTACACCTAACATTTACCCATACATTTAGTAATTATTCCATCTATCAGATACTGACTGAGTATCTGCTAGGTGCCAACACTGTTCTCAGTACCAAAGTTATTGCAGTGATAAAATAGATTCCTTCCTTCCTTCCTTCCTTCCTTCCTTCCTTCCTTCCTTCCTTCCTTCCTTCCTTCCTTCCTTCCTTCCTTCCTTCCTTCTTCCCTCGCTCCCTCCCTCCCTCCCTCCCTTCCTTCCTTTCTTTTTTTTTTTTTTTGGTTTTTCAAGATAGGGTTTCACTCTAGCTCAGGCTGATCTGGAATTTACTATGTAGTCTCAGGGTGGCCTTGAACTCACAGTGATCCTCCTACTCTGCCTCCCAAATGCTGGGATTAAAGGCATGCGCCACCATGCCCAGCTAATAGATACACTTTTTGCTTTTATACAATTTATATTTTAGAGGGAGAATAAGGTCCACAGTTAACAATGTAATATGCAAGTATGAAGGAAAGGAGAGAAAGTGAGACACGTTTGAACAGAGATTCAAAACATGGAAATAGCTATGTGGCTATGTTTGGGAAGAGGGTTCCAGGAAGACAGAGCAGTTAATACCAGGGTCCTGAAGTAGGGGTGATATGAGCTGACGTATTGCAGAAGTATCTTTGGCTGCTGCATACATGGCAAGAAAGTTGCCTCTGTCCTTGGAAAAGCTACCAGGAGGCTCTTACAGCCGCTGTGGTAAAAGATGGTGGTGGCGTGCTGGTCCTCCTTGAGCAGAGAACCTCACTCACAAAAAGTGCTCAGATAACGTTTGTAGTTTTTATTGATCTAGACCCCAGTTTCCCTCCTTCTCTCTAATATTTGGAAAAACCTATGTAGCTGAAAAAAAAAAAAGCACTGATTTATACTCTTACTTTCATCTTGTCCAAGATTTTTTTAGCTGTATTTTTTTTTATACCGTGAAAGTGGAATGGCTTCTTAAAGACTGTGTGTGTGTGTGCACGCTCGCGTGTATGTGTGTGCATGTGTGTGTTTATATGTGTGTGGAGGCCAGAGGTTGACATTGAGAACCTTCCTCAGATCTCCATCATATTTATTTTTAAATATTTTATTTATTTATTTAAGAGTGAGACAAAAACAAAGATAGAGAGGAGGGAGATAGAGATAGAGAGAGAGAGAGAGAGTGAGGGAGAGAGGGAGAGTGACAGAGGCAAGTTTGGGCATACCAGGACCTCCTGCCGCTGCAAACAAATTCTGGACACATGCACCACTTTGTGCATCTGGTTTTTATGGGTTATGTGGGTGCTGGGGAATTGAACCCAGCCTGGTGGGTTTTGCAAGCAAGCACTTTCAACCACTAAATCATCTCTCTAGACCCTTCATCTTATTTATTGAAACAGTCTTCCACTGGAACTCACATTGCACCGATTCAGCTAGTTAAGCTTGCCAGCTTGCCCTGAGGATACTCAGTGCCTGCTTCCTGAGTGCTTGGATATCAGGCCATGCCCATTCGGCATTTATGTGGGTGCTGGGGATCAGAACTCTGGCTCTCACATTTACATGGCAAGTGCTTTGCCTGCTAAACCCCAGAGGGCTTTTTCAAACTCTGTGTTGCTGGGCTCAAACTTCACAAGTTCAGAATCTGCCAGGTTGGGTAGTGTATGAGAATCTGTGTTTTATAAACTTTGTAAGTTTCCAGGTAATTCTGATGCTGAGGACTAAGCTTTGAGAACCATTGAGCTGAGGTATGGAGGGAGGGAGGAAGAGACAGACAGACAGACAGACGGATGCCTTCCATTGATTATTGCCCTGAGCCAGTGTGCAGTGAGTGAGGAACTCCTCAGATGACAACCAGGAGTCTCTTCAAGAGCTACAATCCCTGATCATCATCTTTGGGAATCTTGAAATTTAACGATGGAGGAAAACAATGCTATGTGTTCTGAGATGAATTCATGAGCCGATTTCATGAGGGTCCAGTAACAGGAGGTCATGGATGGGTACAGACCAGGCCACTGGGCCCTTGCAACTTGGAGGAAAGAAGGGAATGGTAGGAGTAAACTTTCAGAGGTGGGAGATAAGTAAATAGCTGGGGATCTTAATGGCAAAGGAACAAAGGCAATAAATTCCGGAAACTTGCCCAATGGGGAAGCCTTGAACCCTGGATGCTCAGTAGCATGTGTGGTGAGTTGAATATAAAATGTTTCCCATATACTCAAGTGTTTGAGTACCTAATGCCCACTTGGTGGTTCTGTTTGGGAAGGTTGTCGAACCTTCAGGAGCCTTGCTGGAGGAAGCATGCCACTGGTGAGCAGGTCTTGAGCTGTTATCGCCCAGCCCTGCTTGCCATACCACTCTCTCTGCTTCCTCCTCAGTAACATGATGAGGTGACACTGGTTTCCTGCTTCTGCCATGCCTTCCCAGCCTTGGTGGACTCTATCCTGTGGACCTGAAAGCGGGAATCCATGTTTTCCTTCCTGAATTGCTTCTGGTCAGGTATTTTTTGTCCCAGCCACGAGAAAGTAACTGACTTAGCATCCAATGTAAAACAAGACAGCTTCTTTCAAGGAAGAGTTGTGAGGATGTGCTGAGGACCTGGTTCCATGAGAGGCATGTGCACACCTCAGGTGACCCTGTTCAAGCAGATGTGCCTCCTGAGTCAGGACAAAGAGCAGTCACTTCTGAGGAGGTGACTTGTTTCTGTTTCTTACACAAACCCATGGGGAGGGTATTAATATCAGCATTCTATAAAAAGGTTGAGCACCTGAGTGAAGCAGGTGTGCTACATGCTTTCATTTTTATTTATTTATCTTAAGTCTCAAGAATTATGATTTGGAAAATTGACTTTCACAACAGGCGAGAGAGTGGTGGAGAATTCCAATAATCCTCTCATGGTATGTATTTGCCTTTGGTTCTAAAATGCAACAAAGTAATGCTGACCTTCTGCATAGTTCCTAGAATCTCCAAAGAATTTGACAGTAGGCTCCATAGCCAGGCAAATAATGCCAGAAACGTGAAGAGTCCTTGAATTATTGTAGGACCACAGCCAGGTTATTGTTGGAAAATGAGAGACTTAATGATAGTAAACATTTTAATAACATGATAATCAATGGGATTGACATTTTTAAAGTGCTTATTTTCTGTAGGTGCTGGTGTGTGTGTGTGTGTGTGTGTGTGTGTGTGTATACATGCCCTTTGGTTTTGTACACACAGCTTTATTTGATGCTTATTGATAGAAGGGGTGGGGTAAAATCAGAATATTGGCTGATGACCTATTTTGTAAAATAAGAGAGATCTGTGAATTTTAAAAATGGATGAAATGTTAATATTTCTGAAGATTTTTTCCAAGCCTAGTTTATGTGCATATGATTTCTGGTGGTCTCCATGAAACTGAAGACATTTGTTTAAAATATAAAATGATTCAACTTATCAAAAAAATAAATAAAAATGGCATAGCTACATATCATATTTACTCACTGCCCATGTAAAATTCAATGACATTGTTAAATTGACAGAGTGGTGTGACCAGCATCAACAATCCAGGTTTAAAACATTTCTACCACCCCAAACGGTCTTTGGTGTTTGTTCTTGTCAATGCACTCTCACTCCAGCACTGGACCACTTCATTCTTTATTACTTTTCTCAACATGCAACTAAACACACCATGCAATGTGTGGTCTTTTGAGTCTGACTTAGTCCACGAAGAGTAATATCTTTGAGATTTACCTATGGAGCTCCATGTGTCAGCAGTTCATTTGTATTGTCATTTGACTACATTTCATTTGTCCATTTTTAGTTGATGGGTCTTTGTCTTGTTTCTACGTTGAGATCCTTTACAAACAATGCTGCTAAGAACATTTGCTTAAATGCTTTTGTGTGCACACAAAATTTTAGTTGTTCCAATTATACTATGGTTAAGTACCATTATAATTGATTCTTCTCCAAGTGATGATAAAAATTGAAACTTAGCCGGGCGTGGTGGCGCACGCCTTTAATCCCAGCACTCGGGAGGCAGAGGTAGGAGGATTGCTGAGAGTTCGAGGCCACCCTGAGACTACATAGTGAATTCCAGGTCAGCCTGGACCCGAGTGAGACCCTACCTCGCAAAACCAAAAAAAAAAAAAAAAAAATTGAAACTTGTCAGATTTTTAAAAAAATGCAACATGTTGAAAAACACAAAATAAATTTAATTCCTTTGGACTTCAGAAACTTACTGACTCCCCAAGTTAGCCACGAGACATTACTATACTTCAAGTAAGCGAATCATTCAGCTTCTGATGGTCAGAATGAATTTCTGGGACCAGATGGAATATGATAGGCTTTAGAAGGAGAGGATAAGATACTATTATATATAGCTAGTACCCTGCCCCTCTTTGGCCATGTACTATAGCCTTTTTCTTAATGAAGTTTCTTAAAAAGCTCTTTAAAATATTTTATTTATTTATTGTAGCTGGTTGTGGTGGCGCATGCCTTTAATTGCAGCACTCAGGAGGCAGAGGTAGGAGGATCACCGTGAGTTCGAAGCCACCTTGAGACTACATAGTGAATTCCAGGTCAGCCTGGACTAGAGTGAAACCCTACCTCGAAAAACCAATATATATATCATTTATTTATATTTTAGAGAGAGAGAGAAGGAGAGAGAGAATGGGCATGACAGGGCCTCTAGCCACTGCAAAGAATTCCAGACACATGTGCCACCTTATGTATCTGGCTTATGTTGGTACTGGGAAATGGACCTGGGTCCTTAGAGTTTACAGGCAACTGCCTTAACCACTAAGTAATCTTTCTATCCCCTCTTAAGAAGAAACTTTTTAAAAGGATAAGGAAAAGGAGAGGGAAAGGGGCATTGGGCATTCATTGATGCTTTTTGTATGTTTGGCATTTCTAGGGAAAAGCTGGAAGGCTTACACTTCGGTTCTTCCATGGAGTAGAGAAAGACCCTCTTCTGCTACTGGCTGGGCAGTGTGGTCCACTGCCTTGGGTGGGGAGGATATACATAAAGTTTAATGCAAAGGTGGAAGCCATCTTACCAGGCCAGGGCTTTTCTGGAGAAGAGGTAAGAGAGGCCAAAGCAGCCTGGGGATCCTGGTTGCCCTGCTGTGGACTTGGGGTGTAGGGAGTCAGGAGGTGACAAGGTCAGGGAGCTTTGGACCCAAGGATATTCTGCGCTCTGAGCTGAGGCAGCACTGGCTGCCTTGCTGGGATCTGGGGAGCAGCTATGGGTATTGATATGGGAATTCTGGGGTTTCTTCCAGAGTGATGGATCCTTTCTTGACTCTTAGATAGGCAATGACTCAGGAGCTAGGGTGCTGGATAGTCACAGTCACACAAAGCTTCCATTGGATCAGTGGCTGTTGGAATCTTGTCTTGTGAATTTTTATGAATGAAACCCACAGACCAGAGGAAGATTAGAAGAAATTTAGATTTAGAAAGATTTAAAAAAATTTTTTTGTTTATTTTTATTTTATTTGAGAGTGACAAAGAGAGAAAGAGGCACAGTGTGTGTGTGTGTGTGTGTGTGTGTGTGTGAGAGAGAGAGAGAGAGAGAGAGAGAGAGAGACTGCAAACAAACTCCAGATGCATGTGCCACCTTGTGCATCTGGCTTATGTGGGTCCTGGGGAATCGAGCCTTGAACCAGAGGGTCCCTAGGCTTCACAGGCAAGTGCTTAACCACTAAGTGATCTCTCCAGTCCCTAGGAAGATTTTATTATAGAGCTTGTAGACATAGAATTTAGAGATTGAGATTACAGAGCTTAAGGGAAGGAAAGAATACAAAGAGTTTCTGCTTCAGAAGTTTTAGGAGCAGTGTCCTCAGAAATGGGAAAGCCCACTTGTAGTACCAGATTGAGGTCTTTTAATGGGAATTTACAGGACTGGGCTGAACTGGTTAGTCCAGTCCCAACTCCAGGTGCATAGGTGTCAGTAGATTTTCAGGAAGAGTCATGATCTCATCTTTTAATTTTCTCTTCTAGAAAAGAGAGGGATTAGGGCTTGGTCATCTCTTACCTGTCTCACTAGGAGCCTGGCCTTGCTGTCCTCTCTTTCCTACTGACCATCCCCACAGCACACCCAGGCCCCTCAGTGATACTCCCATATTCCTGGTCTTGCTGGGGAGTCTGGCAAGGGTGGAACTGTGCTTCTGAACACTGACAAGGCGAGGAAGCCTGATCCAGGAATGCCCAGTGCTAGCCAGGGTTTGCTGGGAAGCCTATATTCAGGTTGTACTGTTTGTTACCGCTCCTCCCCCACAGTTCCTGGGCCTAGATGGGGAGGACTTGTATGAACAGGTGTGTGGAGGTGACAAAGCAACAGTACCGCCTTTCCACGTGGAGAGTGATGTGAGCAGATTCTGGACCTGTTTACCTACCATTAGTGCTAGTCACTGGGCTGGGATTTGAAACCAAATTTCCATGACCCCATTCTTTTAGCAGGACAATAATAATAAGAATCATAGCTAAAAGATTCTGAGAGCTTGTTCTATGGCAGCAATGTGTTTATGAACCCACTGACTCTCCACAATTCCAGGTGGTAGGTGCTAGCCTCTCTCTATATTTTTTTTAGATCCTTCTGAGAAACAGAGAAACATGGTAATTTTCCCAAGGTCATGCAGCACGTCAATGGCGGTGACACAGGTGCTCTGCGTACACAACCCATGATGACAACTGCTTCAGCATTCAGGTGGGTGGCTTAGATGACAACATCTTCCACCCAGCATTTCCAACATTTCCAAGACCTTTCACAATATGGTGTTACTTCCCCCTCACAACAGGTTTAGTAGCTAAGTAGAGCAGGAGGTATTATGGCTGGTCTACATTTGGGAGAACGTTGATATCAACAGCAGCTGAAGAACCGTAGGGGGTGCGGATTGAAAACGAGAGGGACAACAGGGGACAGAGCCCGAAGTATGCGAAGAAATGCAGGGGGCAGCATGGAGGACGGACAATGTCACGCGTAGGAGTTTGGCTGGGAGAGCTGAACACCGACAGATTACTGAAGGAATTACAGAAAATATATGGAAGACATTCTTAAAGTTGACAACGTGTCTATGATTATTTCCCATAAGGGTTCTTGTCTGGTTTCTCAAATAGAAAATACCAAAGCTGCCGAACATGGCAGCCCTCTTTGAAGTCCTGTGGATACATTCTTCTACCATCCAATCTCATGAAAGGCTGGTTGAGCCTAAAGAAAGCTCCCATTTTCCTAATTACCAAGGATATTTGTGAAATAATCTCCTTCTCAGTGTTAGACGAAGCAAATAAATAGCAGTGGAAAATGATTAATGACCAAAGCAAACCCAAGGCCATCAATCACAAGTCATTCATTTCACAGTGCTCAGTACAGAAATATTCCCCTAAATGTGTCATGAAAATGGTTTAGATAATATCCAAAATGAATATTTTTCTGATAATGGTTACAGTAATTTTTATTGTTTTAGAAGAATGTTGGCTTGCCTTCCCTCCTTCCCCCCTTCCTTCCCTCCCTTCCTTCTTTCCTTCCTTCTTTCTTCCTTTCTTCCTTCCTTTCTCTTGCTTGCTTGCATGTGTATGTGGTGTGTGCTCACATGCACATGTGGAGGCTAGAGTTTGACACTGGGTGCCTTCCTGGGTCACTGTTTTATTTTCTTGAGGCAGGAGCTCTCATTGAGCCCAGAGCTTGCCAACTCAGCTAGCCTAGCTAACCAGCTTGTCCAGGGCCCTTTGTCTCCATCTCCTTCCTGTGGGCTGGGATAGTGTGGTGGGATTATCCGAAGCCACCACACCAGCTTGGCATTTACGTGGGTGCTGCAGATCTGAGTTCCAGTCCTTAAGCCTACGGGCAAGCTCTCTACTCACCTCCCCAACCCTCGGATTTTCTTTTTCCAGTCCTCTCTCTCCCTTTCCTCCCTCCCTTTCTCTCTTTCTCCTCCCTTCCTTCCTTCCTTCCTTCCCCTTCCTTCCTTCCTTCCTTCCTTCCTTCCTTCCTTCCTTTTCCTTTCCTTTCCTTTCCTTTCCTTTTGTTTCCTTTTTTCTTTCTTTCTTCTTTCTTTCCTCTTTCTCTCTCTCTTTCTTTCTTTCTTTCTTTCTTTCTTTCTTTCTTTCTTTCTTTCTTTCTTTCTTTCTTTCTTTCTTCTTTTTTCTTATTAACAGGGCAGCTTTCCCTACCCCAAAGAGGATATTATATATTTCTTTCTCTCTCTCTCTCATCCTCATTTATTTCTCATCTAAGGTGTGTGCCCTGTTTTTCTCTCTCTCTCTCTCTCTTCCTGCTACTCTCTGCCTGTTCCTCTCTTTCTCCATCCATCTCTGTCTTGCCCTCTCTGTGTGCACCTTTTATTTCTCTACCTCTCCCTCCTATTTATTCTTTCACCTTCCTTCCCTCTCTTTCTCTGCTTCTAGCTCCAGAGTCCTGTTTGGCTTTTCCCAATTTCCTTTCATTCCTTTCTATTCCATCCCAGGTTTTCCAAAGTGTGACAGTGATGGGCTAGTGTTAGGGTTAGGAGTCACTGTAGCCACCACCATGTTTCTTTTGAAGCCAGCAGCTGGATCCATCCCCAAAACCCACTCCCTCCCCTCCCAGAACTGTCTCTCTCTGAACCACTCAAGAAATAAAGTTCTCTATCCTAAGAAGATCATGTCTCCATTTATCTGAAATTAACACCAATTCAAATAGCAAATTTTAATCCAAACTTTCTCATTGAGGACTGGATAATTCCATTGCAGGAGTCCAGTGGCCATTGGGCAAACACACCCTTCTGTCCTGCACTGCAAGAGGAAGGGGGAAAGCGAACACTGCCGGTATTCTCAGGTGAACCACTGATGTCATGCAATGGATGAAGTCAAAAAGTTTCTCAGTGTTTCCCCCATACAAGTCACAGTGTTCTTCACACTGTTTTCTATTTGCTGAGTTTCAGTCACAATGATCTTGTTTTTAGGTCATAATATGCTTGTTTTTGCTCTTGTTTAAGTTTCTACTAAATCCCCAATGTATACTAACGTAAGACCCCAATGAAGATGTTATTGTCTCTTAATATACTTTTCACATGTAAGCTTGGTTATTGTTTCTTTATGTCCCTTTTAATAACAGCACCGTGCTGGGCTGAGAGGCAGAGGCATTCCCCGATAATAATGTCCTCTCCCCAGCCGGCCTTTCTGCTCTAAGTCTGATGTGTCGTCAATGAACTGGGACCAATTCTCTTATTCCTGTGTTGTCCAAAGCACATTCTAATACAATAAAACCCAAAGACACTAGTTTAATACTTTCATGCTGGGGAATAAGAGTAAATGTATTAACGGTCTTTAAAAATATTGTTATTTATTTATTTGAGAAAGAGAGAGAGAGAGAGAGTGTGTGTGTGTGTGTGTATAGGTGTGCCAGAGCCTTTTGCTGCTGCAAACTCCAGACACATGCACCACATTGTGCATCTGGCTTTACAGGAGTACTGAGGAATCAAACCTGGGCCATGAGGCTTTGCAAGCACATACCTTTAATTGCTGTGCTATCTCTCCATCCCTATAGCCAAAGGAAGAGGGGGGAGTACTTTGGAATACTTCCCTCCAGGCACAAAGTACCCATGGCACTCGTGACCTCACAGTGGCTGATGCTACCTACACAAGATCTGCATAATAGGAGGAAAAAAATGATGACATCAAAATAGAAGAGTGACTAGCTGGAAAGAAAAAGGGATTCAAGGGAGGGGGAATTTTGTAAGGAAGAAAGGCAGAATATTTGGAGGAGCCTATGATCATGGTATATAGTCTGTCTGTATAGAGGTTAGGGTTGTCCATAAAAAGTTTAAAAATTCTTTGCTTTTCCACAATTAAACCACTGCGCTTCCATAAGATCAGAAAATTTTGTATGTGTAGTAAAATCATTTCAGTTCCAAACATATCAGAGTGTCCATTTGAGCAGAGGCGTCTCGGCAGTGTTTGCTGGCATTGCGTGCTAACCAGTGCAAAGTGAGGGTTAATGTTCAGAGATGCAAGGCTGCGGTAAAGCCCAGTGCAACACAGTGGGTACTGCCAGACATGCTTTGGACTTATTACACATTTGGTTTTGAATAAATTTTTGGTCATTGTATGTTCAAACATCTTTCACTGTTGCCACATTTTTCACAACCTCCACCTTTAGTTATGCAATCCTCTATGGGATTGTGACACACAGTTTAAAAAGTCTAGATAATTTAGTTTCTTTTTGATTTTTTTTTTTTGTTGTTGTTGTTTTCTGAGGTAGGGTCTCACTCTAGCTCAAGCTGACCTGGAATTCACTATGCAGTCTCAGGGTGGCCTTGAATTCATGGCGATCCTCCCACCTCTGCCTCCTAAGTGCTGGGATTAAAGGTATGTACCACCACGCCCGGCTTTTTAATTTTATTTTTAAAATTTTTGAATATTTTACTTATTTGCATGAACAGAGAGAGAGAGAGAGAGAGAGAGAGAGAGAGACACTATGGGTGTACAAGGCCTCTAACCACTCCAAGTGAACTCCAGATACATGTGCCACTTTGTGCACCTGGCTTTGTTTGGGCACTGGGGAATGAAACCTGGGTCCTTAGGCTTTTCAGGCAAGTGCCTTAACCACTGAGCAATCATTCCAGCCCAAGCTTTTGTTTTTGTTTTTGTTTTTGTTTTTTTGAGGTAGGGTCTCACTCTAGCCCAGGCTGACCTGGAATTCACTATGTGGTTTTAGGGTGGCCTCGAACTCATGGCAATCCTCCTACCTCTGCCTCTTGCATTCTGGAATTAAAGGTGTGTGCCACCACACCAGGCTTGCTTTTTTATTTTTTCTAGCTAGGGTTTCACTCTAGCCCAGGTTGTCCTGAAACTCTCTCTGTAGTCCCAGACTGGCCTTGAACTTACAGCATTCTTCCCACCTCTGCCTCTCAGGTGCTGGAATTGAAGCTGTGTGTCCCACCCTCTTTTTTTAAAATAAATTTTATTTATTTATTTGTAAGAAGGAGAGAGAGAGAGAGAGAGGGAGAAAGAGGGAGAGAGAGAATGGGTGTACCAGTGCCTTCAGCTGCAAATGAACTCTAGACACATGCACCTCCTTATGCATCTGGCTTACATAGGTCCTGGGGAATTGAACCTTGGTCCTTTGGCTTTGCAGGCAAATGCCTTAATTGCTAAGCCATCTCTCCAGGCCCTAATTTAGTTTATTTTCCTTTTTTAAAAATATTTTTTAAATTTTTATTTATTTATTTGAGAGAGAGAGAGAGAGATACAGAGATAGGCAGGTAGAGAGAGAGTGAGAATGGGCATGCCAGGGCCTCCAGCCACTGCAAATGAACTCCAGATGCATGCACCCCCATGTGCATCTGGCTTATGTGGGTCCTGGGGAGTTGAACCTGGGTCCTTTGGCTTTGTGGGCAAATGCCTTAACCGCTAAGCCATCTCTCCAGCCCCCTAATTTAGTTTCTTAATGGTAGAGTACAAATTTGTGGATTCATCAGAAAAACGAATGTGTTTTTGTTTGTTAGTGTTGCCTGTATCCCAAATCCATTCTCTTAAATGATGACACTAAAACAGAAACTTATGGCAGCAGAGGGTATGGGGTATTGCATCCTTCTTGCCATCGTCTGGGTGTCTGTTGGGTGGGGAGCCTGGAGTTTGCCCTGGGAGTCCATCTGGAGCCCTGCTTTCAGCCTTCATATACTCTTCTGTTGCCTTCCTTCCAAAATGGCATCTAGAAAGTCTGAATGGCGTCTTCCTGTCCAAATCATCTTCCTTTGGGTTTTGGCTGAGTCCCTAAAGATTGCAGCATGAAAAATTTTTGTTGCTGCTCTGTTTTGTTGTCCCAGTTTCATGACTTTAGAAAAAAAGCAAAAGACATGTTTGAACACAGGAATTTGGGGCTGCTCAGTGTACCATGATGAACTGTGGCAGAAATCAGGAATGAGACCAGATGGAACTGTTCTCAACCTGGCATTAGGCTAGTTTTGGTTCTTCTGTTTGAGTATTCCCTGCGCTGTGCTCCTTGGTTACTGGTGTAATGCACCCACTCCCCCCCCCCTTTTTTTTTTGGTTTTTCGAGGTAGGGTCTCGCTCTAGCCCAGGCTGACCTGGAATTCACTATGTAGTCTCAGGGTGGCCTTGAACTCATGGCGATACTCCTACCTCTGCCTCCCAAGTGCTGGGATTAAAGGCATGAGCCACCATGCCTGGCTTCTCCCCACTTTTTTTTGCCAAGTGAAAAAGATACAATAGCATGGTTTCATTCTCAGCATGTATGTGGGTGAAAAAAACAATGTTTAAATTTCTTTAGGTCGGGGGCTGGAGGAATGGCTTAGCGGTTAAGGCGTCTGCCTGCAAAGCCAAAGGGCCCTGGTTCGATTCCCCAGGTCCCACGTTAGCCACATGCACAAGGGTGCACACGCGTCTGGAGTTCGTTTGCAGTGGCTGGAGGCCCTGGCGTGCCCATTTTCTCTCTCTCTTCCTCTTTCTCTATAAAATAAATTAACAAAAATAAAATATTAAAAAAATTTCTTTAGGTCATGGGAAAGATGCTTTGAAGCAAGCATTAATATGATGGTCCCCAAGTAAACTACAAGGCATAGGTTTCAAGAACTAATTTCTTTTAATTTATTTATTTTCACGCACGCGCGCACGCACACACACACACACACACACACACACACACACACACACACGGCTGAGCCATTTCTCCAGCCATAAGAAGTAACTTCTAAATAACCTTGGTCTGACTTGGAAGCCTTAGGATGAAGATGATAAATCCCAAGAGACTTTTCCTTTCCTGCAATTCCAGAAATAGTAGCAACATTTCTATGTGGATATACTACTCAGAGCCAAGAAGAATACAGGAATGCAAACGGGGCTCTCAACAGGAATGTGTGCTTAGGTGCTAATTTGCAAGCATTATCTTTTTAAAAAGTGCTTGTTGACACCTGGTGTTACCATCCTGGCAAGAACCCTCATACAATATGCATAGACCTTAGATACAAACCACGCAGTATGGAAGTTGTTAATGATGTCGGTATTTAAAAAATAATAGTGATTATTGAGTACATCCCCAAACTAAAGTTGAAAAACTTTCATTACCTTCTTCCTTAAAACTAAGAAACAGATGGCCTTCTGTAGCCATATATTTCTTGCTGTTTCTAGTAAATGCTGCCACCGGAGCTTACTATGCTAAAAGCCTCCATCTGCTACATGTAATCTTTTTGTACCTGTAAAATAATGAATAAAATAAGGCCCTGCTTGCTTCTGACCTTGACTCTCAGACACATTATGCACCAATGTCAGTTTCCTTTTCTCCCTGAAGGGTGTTAATCTCGAATGTAGGTTTTTTTTTTTTTTTTTTTTTTTTCCCTTTTGGACAGTTTTTCATCCTTTTACCTAAATAGGGTGAACTTTCTGGTTTGCATATGTTTTGTGGCTATGCTGGGAGTGAATTTCTTCTTCTTTTTCTTTTTTTGCTTTTCTGAGGTAGGGTCTCACTCTAGCCCAGGCTGACCTGGAATTCACTATGTAGTCTCAGAATGGCCTTGAACTCATGGCGATCCTCCTACCTCTGCCTCTGGAGTGCTGGGATTAAAGCCATGCGCCACCATACCTGGCTGTGAATTTCTCTTAGTGAGCAGTACATTCTGACCCATTCACAGCATTTCTTCCTATAGTACAAATGCTTATATATCCGTTTACTCTCTGGTCTTTTTGCCAAGCATAAATGGTAAACTGTTAGACATGGAAATGGTCTTTTAAGAAATCCTCCCACAGGTCATGGATTTATTATGCTTGGGAAAGATGGGATGGAGGGCAAACAGAATGGACTGCGCATGTGCTGAGTCACTCTTCCTCATCTTTTTAGGACCAACCTCAATGGCCTCCTACCTCTCTGCCACCTTCTGTTCACCACCATCATCAAGGCATTGTCCTCCTGGGACGCTCTGCTTCTTTCCCATGGTTATTTGTCATGGAGCTATTTACAAAGAGCTCATTGTCATTGAGGCTTTCTTTGGTTCAGACACGTTGCATTAGCTTTTACGAAATTCTGGAGTGGAAAGGACCTTAGAGGTGACTCTTGTTTTACAAGTCAGAAAAGTCCAGAGGCCAGAAGAAGGAGCTGACAGCCTAAGGCAAATGTCAACAATCCTTTTTTGTCTGACATGGGATTGCAAGACTCACAGAAACGCTGGGAGGCTCAAGTGTCAGCGGTAGCACTGGCATGCCAGGCGCCAGATAGGGTTTCACTAGCCTCCTGGTGCTGATCTTGAGAAAAGTGGAGTGAGCAAGAGTAAAATGATCACATTGAAGAGGGAAAAACTACTCAAAAGGACTCAAGATAGTTCATTATGGAATCATGGTCATACAACATTTTCAGAGTCATCACTTTCTAACCATAAAGCTTTCTGTCATTCTAAAGGAAATATATATCCCTTATGTTTACAAAAAACAAAACAAAACAAAACAAAACAAAACAAAAAAAAAAAAACTTTGGGACTGCTCTGCTGGTGCACGCCTTTGATCTCAGCAGAGGTAGGAGGATTGCTAGCTTAGGACCACAGAATGAGGTCCAGGTCTGCCTGGACTAGAGTGAGTCAGTTTAGCATAACTGGTGAGCACCAGGCCAATAAGAGGCTAATATATATAAATTTATTTATTTTTATTAAAAAAATTTTTAAAGGAAGGTAGGTTCCTGAGGATTACACCCAAGGTTATCTTTTAGCATTCATACACTTGCTCACACATTTAAGCATACAAAATTAAAAATAAAAAAAAAGACTTCAGACCGTGCCCAAAACTTGCAGTATGATCTAGTCAAGTCACCTGTGATGGGATGGTTTATAATGACTGTTGACTTGACAGGACCTAGAATCACCTGTGAGGGATTGTGCAGGTTAGGTTGATTGAGGTAGGAAGGCCTGTCTTAACAGGGTGTAGCACTACAGATGGGGTCTTGAACAATAAGAAAAAGAGAGAGTTGGCTAAGAGTGATACATTCATTGCTCTGCTCTGATCTCACCTCACTGTGGGCGGAATGGGATTGGTGTCTCCATCATGTCTACCCTGCTGTGATGGATGCAACCTGAATTTGTAAGCTGAGGGAAACCCTTCCTCCCTTGAATAGATTTTTGTCCAGTATTTTGTCTCAGCCACAAGAAGGTAACTAATACATCATTCTACCTGTTACACCTGAGTTTCTCCATCTTTCAGAAGAGAAACCAGCTCTGGACTGAAAAATTTCAAGCCAGCTTGATTAGCATCACTTAGGGAACTTGCTGGAAGCACCACCAAGACATGTGACTCAGCAGCACTGGGGCTGTGGGCCCAGCACACTGAACGACAAGCCCTCTAGGTGCTACTGAAGCACAGTAGAGCTTGTCAACAGCTGGGCATAATGGTCACATCCCATAGGCTACAGAAGAACTGGGAAGGAATCTTCCTGTCCCAAAGGTCATATCCAGATGATGAGTTTGATTCCAAGAGCCTTCGTGATTTTGTGCAATGTTGCCTGACTTATCTTTATCAACTTAACCCTTTCAGTATAATTTTTTTTTGAGAGAGAGGGAGAGAAACAGAATGGGTTAGCCAGCCGCCTCTTAGCCGCTGTGAACGAACTCCAGACATGTGCGCCTCCTTGTGGCTAAGTGCAGCATTGCGTCCTGGCGTCACTTTGCATCTGGCTAAACATGGAACCTGGAGAATCGAACGGGCATTCTTAGGCTTAGCAGGCAGGTGCCTTAACCGCTAAGCCATCTCTCCAGCCCTCTGTATAAATTTGATCAGTTTTTGAGGGGGGTCAGTAAACAGAACCCTGAGGTAAAGAGGTCAGCAAACAAGATGCTCAGAAAAGTTAGCAAATAAACCCTGGATGCCAAGAAGTCTGTCTGGAGATTATAAAACTGCCCCAGCTGTCTCCAAAGATAGCCACCTGCTAACCTATGGCCCCAGGGAGATAGATACCTGAAGAGGAAGCAACTTGCTTCTGCCGCCCCTCATCACCTTCCCCTCTTTCTGCCAGCAGGACACTAATCCACCTAAAGATCAAGAAGAGCCCCTGGGCCAAATGCCACCAGTGCACCTCACATTTTCCAGAGTCTCAGGACTGCCGAGACTCAGTAATAAAGTCTACTCTTTGCCCCCTAGATTCCTATATGTTTTTTCTTCCAAACTTGCCTCAAAACTTTTTCCTTACAGTTTTCATTTTGGAATGAGAGTCAGCCAAACACGAATCTTCCAACAACAGCAGGTTTTAGAGCTAAAGGAGGAAGGTTTTGCCACCACAGCATTGAGTGGGGGTGTAATGGGTTGCTTGGGATCCAGGAAAGTCCTTGAACCCCAATCTCTAGGTTTGTTTCTAATTTTAATCAAAGAATTGAATAAAAAAGACTGAGAAAGATAATTATTAAATCACCATGTTTACTGAGGGATGTACAGAGCCAAAGAAAGTCACCCATGTGGCTAGAGATCCCATGTGGAGAGCCTGGAAAAACCACGGGGGAAAAAAAGAGAAGAAAGTTTAAAGAGCTCCTGCCCTGTGGGGAGTTGGAGGGGATAATGAGCCTACATGGAGGGTCAGAGCCCAGGCCTCACCCAAGGGAATCTCACCAACAGCTGAAAGTTCCCAAGTGATCAGGGAGCCTGCCCTCCCCTTGCAAAGGTACTTATAACCTAATAGTGGTGGGCTGTCTTCTGGCTCAGATAAATCAGATGGACGGCTGGTTGGTTAGGGTAGGGAGCTGTCTCAGGAAGAGGCTAGCCCTGACACCAAGTTCCAGGGGCTGAGCTTGACCAACCACAATGTTTAAATCATATGAAAGACCTCTCTCCCAGAGGCGTCCAGGTGTTTGTGCCAAAACAGGTCTAGGGAACTAGGCAAGAGATAAGAAGTCAGATCATCTTTGATTTCTAACAAGTGCAGACTTTCCTATCTTTTTACTTTCAGGGACCCAGTCACCCTAACTGCCTACTCTCTTGGCGTGCGGGGGAGGGGTTCTATTGCTGGGAAGGAATGCTCCGGTGTATTGTCAAGTCCTTTTCTGTCTTTAATTTTGTGACCTGACCTCAGTGGAGCAGTGTAGGGAATAAAAATAGGATGATGTCTGTTTTCAATAAAAATAAATTCCTCACATAAGACTGGAGTTTACAGGCTCAAATTACAAGAGGCATGGAACCCCTGCCATTCAGATTCCTTTGGCCAGAGAGAAAATTAGAAGAAAATAGTTTGTTTGTTTATTTATTTATTTATTTGAGAGCAAAGAGAGAGAGAGGCAGATAGAGAGAGAATGGGCACCTTGGGGCCTCTAGCAGTGCAAACAAACTCCAGATGTATGCGCCACCTTGTGCTTCCGGCTTTATGTGGGTACTGGGCTGAAGACCCAGAGGGATGACAAATTGCATAACTTGGGAAGGTCATTTTCATGAACAATGGAGAAGGGCTGGACTCATTACATTTGGGTTGAAGGACTGACAAATATAGACTAGGGAAGCGGGTGGGGAGGCCAAAGACTGCCAAGTTTGAATCCCCAGAATCAAAATAACTGGGAACCAGGCTGGAGAGATGGCTTAGTGGTTAAAGGTGCTTGCCTGCAAAACTGGATGGCCCGGATTTGATTCCCCGGTACCCACGTAAAGCCAGATGCACAAAGTGGCACATGTGTCTGGAGTTCATTTGCAGTGGCAGGAGGCCCTAGCATGCCCATTTCTTTCTCTATTTCTGTTTTTCTCTCTCTCCTTGCCAATAAATAATCAATAAAAATATTTGAAAAATATCTGGAAAGCCCATCAGTCCTCCAAGGAACCCTTAAAGATCTTTTTTTCTTCTTTTTTGTAAAAAGAAATAGACAAGGGAACAAATAAGAAAAAAAAGCGAGGTTCTTCATAAAAAACAACATAGTATTGTGGTGGTTTGAATTGGGTGTCCCCTGTAAATTCATGTGTTGTGAATGTTTGGTCCATAGCTGATAGCAATTTGGAAAGTGGATCATTGCTGGAGGAGGTGTGTTGTTTGGGGCAGGCTTAGGGTTGTTATAGCCAGCTCCTCCTTGCTCGAGTCTGGCTCACACTCTTGTTGTTTTCCATCTGCTGTGGCTGAGGTGACGTCAAGCCTCTTCTCATGCCATGTTTTCCCTCCCATGGTGACGCTTCCCCTCAAGACGTTAAGCCAAAATAAAATCTTTCCTCCCATCAGCTGCTTTTGGTCATGTGCTTTATCTCAGCAACATAAGGCAACTGCCACAGTTATTTTAAGTTGTCACTCAGGGGACAAAGGGTCAAGGAATTAAGTACCCTGGTCAGACTAGCTATTAACATAACTCACAGCATGGTGCCATAAACAATAAAGACTGATGCCAGGTTATATAATGTGGGGATTTACCAAGTCAAAGACAATTGTCAGGATTACATAAATGCTTCTGCTCTGAACTGGTCTGGGGTATATCAGCCCATAAGCAGCCCCTACTACCCCATTCTAGCTGGAGGGAAGTACGGCAGGACACTCAGTACCAGGGCTGGATAGCTGACATTCACCATGTGCCCTGGCTTTCAAAATTTAAAAGAGAGATTATTATTTTTTATCAAGGGGGATGTTCCCCAATATAATTGTGAGGACTTGTAATACAATCCCCTTTTGTGGGCAATTAAGCCAGGGAATTCAGACTCATCTATCGAATGCTGGTATGAGATAAGAGCAGATGTACCTGAAAGATATATACAAGGAAGGCTCTCTATTAAGCTGATGGCTACTGTGAGTTTATTATGGGAACTCCCTGCTTCAGACATATGGGGTAATGACCAACTTAATTAGCTTAGCAATGATTCTATGAAAAATAAAGGTAATTGAAATTAAAGACTTAAGACAAACTTGAGAATTAAACTGGATATATAAAATTGAGTACTTGGGTAGAATGGGTTAAATTTATAGAATAGATGGACAACACGAGAGATGGCTATGCACACACAGCAGAATGTCCCCAGGTTCAAATAGCACCTTTCCCCTTTTCCCTTGGATGAGCCCCAGACCCCACTGGAATGAAGTGCACACTAACACTGTTCCAGAATAAGGATGCATGGGGAAATGGGGCTTGCCTGAGTTGGTTGCTCCTGTGCCTGGCCATGCAAGCTGGCTCACCTAAGCTTCCTCTTTTCTCAGCAGACTTACTATTTATGCTTCACATTAAGGAAGATGGATTCCCTCTCCTAATGGGCGATCTGGAAGCTTGTATCCAAGTTCTTAAACGTCTCCAGTGACAAGAGGGAAAATAAAAATCACTCAGTACCCAGTGTTCCCCAGCAGATGTATGAGGGTGCTGTGGCTGAGGGAACCTTTACTCGGGCCCCCCAAACAAGTGATATGAGACCTGCATGGTTCTCCAGTTGGCTTACCCTTTACTCTCCCCTGCAATTCTCCTCCTCTTAGCAAAACTAGTTCTTGAGCTAAGAGGTCCACACCTTGATCCTTGGAGCCTTACACTTACATCGACCCTATAGGGGCCCCCAGGGGAATTCTGAATAAATTGAAAGCTAGGAACCAAATAGTGGCGGGATGTATGTCAGTTTTATTCTGGTGGTCAATGATAAATAAAAATGAAGATTAGATTAACTATATCTATTACAATAAACAGAGGTTCATCAAGTACATTAGAGAAGCCTTTAAAGAAATAGACACCTTCAGCCAAATTGCTTGAGAAAACAGAATTGCACTTGATATGATATTGGCAGTGGAGGAAGATATCTGTGTTATGTGAGGCAAGCAATGTCAAACCTTCATCCCCAATAATATAGGCTCTGATGGGATCATTACCAAAACCCTTCAGGGATTAACTACTCTGGCTAATGAACTAGCAGAAAACTCAGGAATTAGTGACCCATTCATGGATGAGTTCAAATGATGATTTAGAAAATGGAAAGTGTGATGCAGTCCATCCTCACTTCTCTTATTATTGCATTTGGAGTCCTGATCTCAGTAGGATGTTGCATCATTCCCCGTGTGAGAGGACTAACATGAAAACTTATGAAAAAAGCAATCAGCAAACAAATGTCCATGACATATCAACAAAATAATTTGATGTTCTTAGAAGCTAAAATAGACCATATATCTCATGATGAAGACAGCCAACAGATTATGGAGTACTTTGAAAATTTAAATCAAATATGAAAATAAGACCAATAAGAGTAAAAAAGGCAAGGCAATTGTACAGAATAAGAATATGATAATTGTCCATATATATATGTGTGTGTGTGTGTGTATGTGCTTGCATGTGTGTGTATGTATTCTATCACATAAGACTTGAGTTTACAGGCTTAACAAGCAAGGGACACTGAATCCTTGCCATTCAGATTCCTTTGGTCAAAGTGGAAGTTTACTGAAAGGCTGAAAAATGACTCAGTGCATGCTTGGGTCTATAAGTATTCAAGCCTCAAGATAAACATAATCACCTCAGGCCTTCAGAAAGCAGAATCAGAACCAAGTTCAGCCAAGCAAAGAACAACCTAAGAAAACAACCTAAAAAAAAAACTCAGAACACCAGGAAGTGCCCACTCTCCAAGTGCCCAGCCAAGGGGGCAAAGGGAGGAGGGACCCACGTTTGGGGACTATACTTTCTGTGTTCAGATAGTGCACCACCATTTTTTTATTTTCTTGGCTGCTTCTGATCCAGCAAGATTGAAAACCAACTTTCTTGCTTTCACGGCTCAGAATCTCTCAGTATCTTTAGGAAAGGTGGCTATGTTTAATAGGCAGTATCTAATTAGCGTGAGCAGCAGCCTTGGCTTCATTCTGCTGCTTTACCCCGAGTTCTACCCCTTCTGACCTTGAATTAATTACTTCTTGTCTTAGCATTTCAATTTCCCTACTTGTCAGTGGGGGAACACACAGTACCTGCTTCATCAACTCCTTGTGAGAACTCAAAACCTCACACTTCAACCACATAAATCTGCTCAGCATAGTGTTGTCATGTGTTCAGCAGTTGATGAAAGCTAAGCATATGGATTCTGCTTCTACATGAGGCTGGCTCTTGGGCCTTCAAAGCTCTCTGAACTCTAGTAGGCTTCCCAGATAAGGTGGTTTACTATTACATGCCTGCAGTACCCCCTACTTAGTTCCCCTTTGGTAGCACCCTTTACTCAAAATTATTTGTTCAGTTTGTCCTGGCTTGGATGTAGCCCATGTGAACTAGGACACTGCCTGGTAATCCTATATCTTTATAGCTTAACTTAGATCTTGTTACAAATGCTAATAATAGGAGGAGCCCTAACTAGATGGTTTTGTCACAAACATGTGCCTTGAATTGCTTAAAGGTGTGTTGAGATACTGATACATCAGCCTTTGGGGAGCCAAGCACAGACAGAAATGCCAGGGTACTAGGGCAAATTTTCCTCACTTCATCTGTGTGTTCTAGTATAATGGTCAGAGTGCTATGACATTAGAAATGTTGAGAACATTGCAGAATATAAAAGAAGACCTGTGTAGATGGACAGACAGCTTGATATTCCGACCCATGAGAAATTATGCTCACCTGTGGAACAATGAATATAATCAAAGAAGTGGAGAGAGCCTACCACAGAACAGATTCAGTGGCCATGTAAGAAGTTCTGAACAAAGCTGAGTTAATTGCCTGCTAGGTAAATTTTAGTAGAGTTACATTACTTAGGAGATTTGCTTTAGTAGTTTCTCCAAAGAGGATATCAAGCAGCTAGGTCTAGTCTTAAAAAATTGTCTAGATAAAAGTACCTGTCAATTTCTAGATTTAAAGGAAAAGTGGCTTGGACTATCTCTGTTGGGATATCTGTCCTCCACTTTGTGTCATTGGTGCTGTCAAGATAGTCCTGTGAGGTCTAAAAAGGGACTATGGAGGTCCTAGTAGGCAACACTGAGCATTGCTTTTCCAAGAAGTAGGCAGAGCTCCCTTTTAACATCTCATTGACAACCTCCATACACATAGACAGTATACCTTGATCATAATTCCCCATCCCTCTTCCCCATTATTTACCTCCTTCTGCTAAATCCCTTCTTCTTTCCACATAGTCACTCTTCTATTTTGATGTCATCATTTTCTCCCGTCCAATTATGCAGGTCTTGTGTAGGTAGTGTCAAGCACTGTGAAGATATAAATATCATGGACACTGTATCTGGAAGACATAATTGCAAAGCACTCCTCCCCTTCCTGTGACTCTTCAATTCTTTCAGTCACCTTTTCCACACTGGTCCCTGAGCCTTGGAGGGTGTGATAGAGATGTCTCACTCAGTGCTGAAAACTTTCCTGTCACTTCTTAGCACTATGGTGAGTTTTTTTAATTTTTTAAATTATTTTTTATTTATTTTTGGAGAGAGACACACAGAGAGAGACAAACAGAGAGAGAGGGAGAGGGAGACAGATAGGGATGGGCATGCCAGCAGTTTCTCAGCTGTTGAGAATGAAATCCAGATGCGTGCGCCCCCTTGTGGTCAAGTGCGGCATTGCGCCCTTGCCTCACTTTGCATCTGGCTAAACGTGGGACCTGGGGATTGGAACCAGCGTTCTTAGGCTTAGCAGGCAGGCGTCTTAACTGTTAAGCCATCTCTCCAGTCCTATGGTGAGTTTTGAGTCTCCCCAGTGGTCACTGTCATTGGAAAAGAGATGCTTCTCTATCCAAAGTGAGAGTAGCATTAATATATGGGCGTAAACGTAAGTATTTAGAGAGCAGTTTGGTGGGCGTAATAGATTGATTTAGCCAGACAGTAGTAGTAGTTTGCCCTCTAAGGCATATGACCTTCTCAGCCATAGGTTTTTGATCAGGTTTCCAATACCAAGCAGGAATTCTCTCTAGTGGAGCAGTCAGTTCTTAAGTCCAGTCAGAGAGCAGTTGGCATCCCTCATAACAGACATTTCACCATTGCACCAGCTGGCACAGTTGGCCTGGCTGGCCATCCATAAAACTTGCAATGTCCACTGCTGGTTAAGACCATGGATGGTTTTTCTCCTCCAATAGGCTGCACAGAGCTTTCCAACATCCTGACTGTCAGCAGGGAGGAGGCTTCCAAGAGCTTCCCTTTTACATCATGTTACTCTGAAAATATTCTTACTAGCTGCATGGTAATTCAGCCATTCATTTTAGCAAAATGGCCTGCTGGTGTTGGTTGAAAGGGAAGTGGTTATTTATTATTCATGTGCCAGTTTTGCTGGCTAAAACAACAAAACATTAATTTCTCAAGTTGTTCAAGTTAGGGAAATAGGTTAAAGAGCTTTAAGTAAGTCAAAATTTCAGAGATATTGAATGTTAATTCAAACAGAAGTGAAACAGAAAGAATGAACATTCCTGATTCCCCTTACCTCACCATTCAGTGCTTTGGCACTGATGCCATTTCTCAAAGCAGAGTAGTCTTGAAGGACCACACATTTGTCCAGTGACTTTCCTATGATCGTCAACTTACTGTCTGAGATGTTTTTGCTATAACCTTGATGATCCGGTGTGTATTACAACTGATAATATCTCCTGAACCTAGTCATTTAAGGCTGGGGATGCTTGTGTTTTAGGCACTCATCGGATAAGAGTATATCATGGAGATTGGCTGAGGCCTCTTTGGTGGTGATATAAATCCTGAAGTTATGAGGGATGGACAGTAATTAAACATGTAGCCCATGGGGAAAAAAAAAATCATCTACTTTCTCGCATGGGTTGCCATGGTGATTGGTACTGGTGGTGTTAGCAACGAGAGTGGAAGGAAACAGGCGGAGTTATGACAGCATTGGGACTTCAGAACTGTTTGGATTTGTTTCCCTAGTCATTTGGGGCTATTTAAATTTCTCAGAATTGTTTGAGTTAAAGGGTTCCTGGTCCCTTTGAGGCAGCCTTGCGGGCTGTGGCCACTGCAGAAGGTGGAATTCTGGTCTACCTTACACAAGACGGGGTAGGCAGAGAACTGGAATCCCCAGCAGCTATCTCCTTGTTGCTCGTACTTGCTGAACCTTGCATTTACAGTTATTATTTCCTCTTTCTGGTGAAATGCAGTGGGCGTTGGGAGAGAGCATCTTGGAAATAATGAGGAGGTTGCCCATTATCACCTAATGGTGGGTCAGGAGAGGCGAGTCTGCAGCATGCAGATGAAACCTTCCCAGAGAGAAGCTTAATGGGGGTGAAGTATAATAAATAAATGACATGCCACGGGAGGAGCTGTAAGGAAGCACTGCTTTGGGGTGGGGGTTGGAGGTGGTGAAGAGATTCAAATATGAGAATAAAATGAGCATACCATTTTCGAGTGAGGGAAAGGAAAGCAATTTGGAGAAAAAGTTGGAAGGTGAAATTGAACCTACACTTAATAATCTCTTGTTATTATCCAAGTTGATTCTTCTTGAAACTCAAAGTGCCTGCAGAGGATCTGTCTCGCACTGTTTGTTAAAACGAAGAACTTATGTGCAGATCATTTATTTCTGCAATGTTCTAGGCCCACTGCAAGGGTAGACGAAGGGAGAATTAAGTATGTGCTCTAAGTCAAGTAGAAAAACTTGTTTACCCTTGACTTCCTTTTATAAAGTCAGTGCTTCCAACTGGGCATTAAGGAAGGGGATCGAAGTGGGGCATAATTTATTTTTCTGCTCTTCCTTCATTTGCCATATTCCTGTTTCACTGTGAAGGATTGTGAATCTGCAAGTGATATGACATGCTTCCATGTGTGCTTTCCTGGTGAATTGTGATCATGAGCGTGAAAATACACACACAAGAACACGCTGCATTCTTTTCTCTAGGGAAGTGAGATACATCGCACTGATGCATTCAAATATAGTTCAAGCCCACATAAAGCCTCCGACTCAGCAAAGGAAGGCAGAGCCTGGAAATAATTCAGTTTAAAAAAAGCACCCAAAGTCATCCTAGTTTAGGTAGCCTGGGAACTATAGATCGCGGCACACCGTCGATGTATGTGTGTGGCACACCCCGATGTCAGATAGCAAGGGACTGAACTGAGGTTCAAACCATGGCTCACAGTGTGCCCATGGGTAAGTTGTTTGCTTTTGAACTGAGTGAAAGGGGGATATTGTCAACCTCTATCTCCAAAGATGATGCAGAAAGATATATGCATCACTGTCGAGATGAATACCATGTTGCAGAACAGTGGACCTGGAGGAAGGTGTCTATGTGAGCCAATTTGGTTCGATTGTAGACTTTTGACTATTCTCTGACATATAATACTGAAACTCATTGATTCTGAGAAGAAGTGACAGAGGAGTGTTTAGCACTGAAACATCTCCGTCACATCTTCCAAGGCTCAGGGTCCATTGTGGAAGAGGTGCTGGAAAGAATTTAAGAGCCAAAGGAAGGGTAGGACTCCTTACAACGTGCTCCTCCAGACACAAAATGGCCTGAATATCCATGACCTTGCAGTACCTGACACTAGCTACACAAGACCCTCATAATAGGAGGAAAAGATGATGACATCAAAATAAAAGACAGACTATTTGAGAGGGGGAGGGGATATGATGGAGAGTGAAGTTTCAAAGGGGAAAGTGGGGGAGGGAGGGAATTACCATTGGTTATTGTCTACAATTATGGAAGTTGTCAATAAAAAAATTAATAAAAAAGTAAAAAATAAACAAAAAAGAAAAACCATTAGCACTTCAACTTAGATTTTAATTTATAGAAATGAATAAAGCTCCATTTTAGTATAAAAAAAAGCGATTATGTCACCTGTCATAGTAAGTGTATCTGATTGATAATAACAGCAACTAAGTGAGGGTTAACACTCATTGGGCTCTTGCCATTGGCTAGGTAATGTCACGGGTACTTTGTGTGGATAAATTCATTTTCCTCCCCTCACCAGCTCTCTGAGGCAGGTGTTGTTTTCATTGCATAGTTAAGAGAACTAAAGCTTGGAGGGTCCGTGTGACCCCAGCATTTACTGGTTCCACACAACCTTCAGAACTGATTGCCAAGGAGGTTTCACCGTCCTAATTCACAGATCCTCAAAGTAATGGAAACAAGCAGAGAGTGTCCATCTACAATCTAAAGACGAGACATTGAGGCTTGAACATGTAAGGAGCTTCTGGATATTAGCTAACAAGTAAGCGCCAGAGCCCAGGGCAGCTCAGCTGAGGTTCTATTCTCTTAACTACTGGGTTCTGATGTCCAGATTACCTTGCCGAAACAGATCCCCATGGGCTCGTGAGATGGATCTGTGGGTTAGAGGATCACTTGCTGCATAAGCATGAATACCTGAGTTCAACTCGTAGCTGAGCATGGCTGCAGACCCTTGTAACCCCAACACTGAGAGACCCATTCTGGGATTCACTGACCAGCAAAACTGAGACACAGGCAGCTCCTGGTTCAAAGACTCTGGTCTTGGCCCATGTGTGCATCTGCGCACATGCACACACGTGCATACAGCACACAGACTCACTCTGCATATTAGACAAATACAATAAAAAAGAGAAAAAATTACCTTTGAAGAACTTAAGAAAACAACGTACATTCACATTGCTTTATTACTGCCTGGACGACTGAAGACAAATTTGTTGTCTTGTCCATCCTCATCTCTTTGGGGGCAAGGAGTGCCCATTAAGCCTTTCCTTCCTCGCTTCCTTTTTAGTCCTGTCCTACGAACAAAAGTGGCCTTTCTCTGGCTACATGGAATAATAAATATAGCTCTTTAAATATTTGGTTTTGCAGGCAATCATCACTTAAAAAATGTGCAAATTCTGTGGCCAGGAACTATGCTGCACAAGGAGAATTCTAAGTGGGTTCTCCCTTACCCTTTATGACTTCATGCCAGCCATTTTCTTCATAGCAATGACCTCCAGTTGTTATTCATTGACTTGTTTACTATTGGCCCTTCTTTTTTTTTCAGGTTATGGTTTTATTTTTTAATTTTTTATTATTTATTTTTGGAGAGAGACACAGAGAGAGACAGAGAGGGAGAGGGAGACAGATACAGATGGGCATGCCAGCAGTCTCTCAGCTGCTGTGAATGAAATCCAGATGTGTGCACCCCCTTGTGGTCAAGTGTGGCATTGCGCCCTTGCGTCGCTTTGCATCTGGCTAAACGTGGGACCTGGAGATTGCAACCAGGTTCTTAGGCTTAGCAGGCAGGCGCATCAACCACTAAGCCATCTCTCCAGCCCTTTATTATTATTATTATTATTTCATTTATTTTTGGAGAGAGACACAGAGAGAGACAGACAGAGAGGGAGAGGTTTTTATTTTTTAAAAATTGCAGTCGGAGAAGTGGCTCAATGGTTAAAGCACTTGCTTGCAAAGCCTGATGGTGATGGTCACATAAGCCAGATGCACTAAGTGGCACATGCATCTAGAGTTTGTTTGCAGCAGCAAGAGGCCTTGATGCATCCTTTCTTTCTCTTTGTTTGCAAATAAACACACACACACACACACACACACACAAACATATATAGAAAAAAATGCTTGGCTAAATCTGCATACATTATAGTGTTTCACTTGACCTTGAATTGCCCCCTACTTCTAGCTGACTTCTCACTATCCCAATGGAAACCTTTCTTCCAAACAGCTAAACAAATCTACACACTTCGTTTTCCTCTCTACTAACAGTAACAGTGTCCCAGTATTATTTGTAAATGCCTTCTGCCTATAGAAAGTATGAAACCAGGGCTGGAGAGATGGCTTAGCGGTTAAGACATTTGCCTGCAAAGCCAAAGGACCTCGGTTCAATTCCCCAACACCCACATAAACCAGATGCACAAGGTGGCACAGGCCTCTGGAGTTCGTCTACAGTAGCTGGAGGCCCTGGTGTGCCCCCCCCCCTTCTCTCTGTCTGCTTCTCTCTCCCGCTCTCTCAAATAAATAATAAACTATTTTAACTAATTTAGTTAAGAAGTATGCAAGAATATTCCCAGCTTCCTGATCATAACTCCCCACATACATCCCTCTAGATTAGGCACAATGCGGCTGAAAGGTCCAAGCCCAGCCCTGTACCTTCAGGTGCTCACCTTTATAAGAGATTGTAAGGCTCTCCAGAGACACCCACGAGCTCAGCAGGTGGCAGAGTGTCAGAGCTGCCTCTGTAGAAAGAGGAACTGTGAATAGCTCCAAAGTGGAGATGCTGCAGAACCGCTGGGAGGCCTCCAGTGCTGGAAGCTCCAGGCAGCTGGGATCTGATCCATCCAAAGCTCCACAAAGCCACTTTCCCAATCTCCATCTCTTCACCATCCTTCTCACCAGCCACAGTAAAAGCAAAGTCATATAGGTCTTCAGACTCTGCACCAGACCCTGGACGGGTATGAGCACCCTTCTTCCCTGCAGCTCGTTTGAAGCGCTTTAAGGGCTTAGGCTGTGAGGCAGAGCTAGCTGGAGCCCGTTTGGATGAGGATGTGGAAGAGGAGGCAGAGGAGATGGCAGCTGGAGCAGAGGTTGGCTGCTTGGTTCCAGCAGCCTCCTGAGAGGTGGCTGGAGGGTGCAGCTCCCTCTTAGGGTCTGTCCCGCCTGTTGTCAGGCTCTCCTGTGTGCTGCTGCGTGTTACTCCAGGGGTAGGTGCAGACCTGGACATCTGCTTGACTTCACTCTTTCGCCTGGTGGCCATCAGGGCTGCAGCACATCTCTCTGCAGCATCCGGCCTCAGGAGGCCTCTCCACACAGGTGACAAGGCAAGCTACCAGGGCCTGGCTGCCAAAAGCCAGCACTCATGGTGAGTCTGAGGATGAAAAGGGCTGACTCAGGCACAGGCCAGGAGTACAGGGACACTGGGCTAAGAGCGCCATGATGAAGGAGCTGATGTAAGAGCTGTGGAAGTGACTGCTGGGCAGCCACATCGCAGAACAGCAAGTGGCGGAACTTAAGCGTGTGCAGGGAACTAGCCAGAGCCTCCAGAAGCCTGCGGTTGGGCTCAGCTACCAGCCCAGTCGCTGCCTGCAGCACATTGCAGCTGGTGAGCTGCCCGACATGACGAGAGCTGTGTGGGAGAGGTGAGAAGCGCAGGTCACAAAGACGCCTGTCAGAAGACACATCAACAGTCCCACGTCGAACACGCGAGGAAAAGGCCTCCATACACTTGGCTCTCCAGCAGGTCACACTCTCCAAACTGGAAGGCCTTGTCTTCATCAGTTCATCTCACAGTCGGCGCCAAATGGCCTGAGTGGAGAGACCTTTCTTCAGGGCAGTTTCCTCAGTCCTCTCCAAGTCATACATATTGAGCAGAGGTAAGATGCTTTGCAGTCTTGGGCCTGGGAGGGTCCACACCCTGCTTTCCAGAACAGCTCCAACCAACAGGGCGGGGGCAGCGTTGGGGCGCGAGGCCGCGCTCTTCGCCGGCGCCGCCTCGCGGGAGGAGGCCTCCATGCTCGTTGCCGCCGCTACCTCACAGAACCAGGCCTCGGGCGCCGCCATCTTGGGGAGGTCCGCGAGCCTGAGAGTGGCTTCTGCAGACCGCCATCTTGGAAAGGTCTCTATTGGCCCTTCTTTAAGAACATAGGCCCTGGGAGGTAGATACCTTGTTTGTTCTGTTCCCTTCTGTATGAGTAGAATTTGGGTCAATGCTTAACGCATTTTCGATGCGTATTAAGTGACTCAACAAAACAGCCAGCCATGACTTTATCAGGTGATGAATGGGTTCCTCTATTTCCTGATGTGGATATACTTTGATGATTTAAAAAAATATTTTGATTTTTATTTTAGAGAGAGTGGGAGAGAAAGAGACAGAGGGAGAGAGAGAATTGGTGCCAAGGCCTCAGCCACTGCAATGGGACTCCACATGCTTGTGCCACCTAGTGGGCATATGTTACATTGCACTTTGGGTGTCTGGTTTATGTGGTATCTGGAGAGTTTAATGTGGGTCTTTAGGCTTTGCAGGCAAGTGCCATAACTGCTAAGCAATTTCTCCAGCCCATCTTTGATGATTTTTTTCATTTTTTTAATTTTTCGAAGTAGGGTCTCACTCTGTTCCAGGCTGACCTGGAATTAACTATGTAGTCTCAGGGTGGCCTTGAACTCACTGCGATCCTCCTACCTCTGCCTCCCGAGTGCTGGGATTAAAGGCGTGCGCCACCACGCCCGGCTCCTGTTCACTTTTGCTTTACGTTTGAACTGAACTCTGCACCCATAGGTTTATGTCTCCTATGAAGGTTTATGTGTCCTATGTGAGTTTATATCTCCTATACAAGTTGTATATTGTAGGAAGACTAACTTGATCTTTAAATTGTTCATGAAGCAGCTCTCACCATCTGGCACACAGCCGCATATAATAATTCATTTAATTTTAGGGATAGCTTTCTGTAGTTGCAGCTCTAAATTCAGCAAGAAAAACCTGTATGCACTTACTGAATGCCCATCTGCCTGACAGAGCTAGGTGCCGGGGACTGAGCAATGACAAGGTACAGTCCCTTTTATTACGGTAGACTGCCACATTGCTTCCTCTTGTTAGCACAGTATGACATATTAAGGGTGGGGCTTTGTTAATAAGCCTGGGTTCAAATCTCTGCTACAGCACTTCTTTGCAGTTTACCTTTGGGAAATCCATGGAACCTATCTGGACCTTATATTATATTTTAAAAAATATTTAATTTTAATTTATTTATTTGACACAGAGAGAGAGAGAGAGAGAGAGAGGGAGAATGGGTGCGCCAGGGCCTCCAGCCATAGCAAACGATCCAGATGTGTGTGCACCTGACTAATGTGGCTCTTAGGGGATTGAACCTGGGTCCTTTGGCTTTGCAGGCAAATGACTTAACCACTAAGCCATCCCTCCAGCTCCTGGACCTTATATTCTTTATAGGCAAAAATGAGATAATTATAGCAAATATATTATAGGGTGGTAGTTGTGATCACATGAGTGTTCATTATATTACATAGTATATGTAAAGTGCCAAAATATTTAAAAATATTAAGTAATGTATTAAATATGTTAAAACTATTCAGTGGCTGGAGAGATGGCTCAGCAGTTAAGGTGCTTGTCTGCAAGGTCTAATGACCTGGGTTCGATTCCTGAGTACCCACATAAAGCCAGATTCACAAAGTGGTGCATGTATCTGGTGTTCATTTGCAGTGGCTAGAGACTATGTCAAGCCTTTCATCTCTCTCTTCTCCTTGTCTCTATGTCTCTCTTTGCTTGAAAAATAAATAAAAATGAAATGAAAAAGCTTTTCAGCCTCAGAATGACTTTTGTTCCTTCATGGTTATGTCAAAGGACAGTTGAACTGTCCCATTCAAGAACCATTTAATCCTAGGACATGTACTTTTTTTTGGTATAAATACACAATGGAGTTTTGTTCAGTCCTAAAGAAAAACAAAATTATGTCATTTTTGTAGGTGGCGTGTAGGTGGATGGGACTAGTGGCCCTCATATTAAGTGAAATAAGCTGTACCTAGAAAGATAAATGCACATTTTTTTTTTTAAAGATGAAAGTTGAGTGAGGAGGAGAAAGGGAACCAGCGAGTGGGTAAGAGAGATAAGAGAGGAGGGTGAGTATAATCAAGGTCATTATAGACATGTATAAAAATGCTACAAGTTGAGGCTGAGTGTGGTGACTCATATCTATAATTTCAGTATTCAGGAGACCAAGGCAGAATGATTGCTATGAGTTCAAGGTTAATGTGGCCTTTACTGAGCTCCAGAAACCACTGTGTATAATAAGTGTATACATATAAATCTTATTCACAGGAAATAAACATCAAAACGTGAAAACATATGAGATACATGTAAAAATACAGGGCATGTACCTCTGTTGGTCTTGATATTAACTTATGAATCTGTATTTCTTTTAAATATTGGTGGCATCTATCCATTTCAGAATATTACTTCAAAGGTTACAGGATTTTCCTCTTTTAAATTCTAACCTAATAAGCTTAGCAAACTTAATGTAATATATATTTCCCTCATGTAAATCCCTTTTTCTCCGTGCTGTCGGGACAGTGTTGCTGTCTTGCTGCTCTGCTCATTAATGAGTTAAGTAAGGATTTTGCCTCGTTCATGCTGTATTTGCACTTGGATTATGTTTTTAATATTTGTAATTATACTTTGAGAAGTAAGACCTGCCATCATGCAGGCAGATAAAAATCACTGTTATTCTCTCAGACGCTTTCTCTTTCTTAAAGACTGAGTCTCGTGTAGTTTAGATGTGAGCTCTTGAGGGATTTGCCTGTCTCTGCCTCCCATCTAGCCATAGGTGTGTTGAGATAACAGATGCTCACGCTAAGGCTTTTCCTAAGTTCAGGGGATCTGAACTATAGTCTTCATGCTTCCACAGAAAGTGTTTTATCCACCGAGTCCTCTCTCCAGCCTCTAGGATGCATTTTGGCTTGTATATTTTACTTTTTCATCTCTTAATGACAGCTGTGGACTCCATGCTTGTGCTTCCGACAGGGCATACCCACCCTCTTCCTGGCTATTCTGTTTCTTCAAAGGTGACCTTGATCTCTGTATTAGGCCTGGCCACCTCATGTTTCTGCTCACCACATTTCTACCCATCTTCCTTAGTGGGTCTTGAATGGCTGACCTTATCATGCCAGGAAGCAGACAGACACTGTGCAGATCTGCCAAGTTCAATATCCTTTGGCTTAAATGTTTGATGCATTTATGTTATTGCTCTGGGAAGCAGTGATCCGGGGGGACTATGGTCTTGTTAACATGGCAACAGGAGGATGTGTGCACTTGCACAAAACCACAGAATGAGGGCTCGTCTTTCTCATCTCCTCAAATCATTGGGATCTTGTTTGAACACCGGCTTCGGATATGCTAAGGATCCTCGATATATGGGCCCATCATCTCTGCTTTAGTAACTTTCAGTGTGACACAAAGAAAGGCCCTCTGATGTGGCCTTAGATGCTGCAAAAGTATTGGAAGCAACCAGACTTGGAGCCCATTTGATGGGAGATTATTAAGAAGGTTTCTCCTCTGGAGGATGTTAGGGAGGTACACAAAATTACAACAGTCAGCGTCATATGTGAGAATAACTATTATGCTCCAAAAGTGTTCCTTTATCAAAGTGTCTTGTTTTGCTGACAGGAATCTTCTTTCATGTTTGTAAGCAAATAACAACTGGGGAAGTGGAGCAGCGACTTAGAGGAGGAGGGGCAGTGACTTAGAGGAGGGACAGTGACTTAAATATGGAGCAGTGACTTAGAGGAGGGACAGTGACTTAGAGGAGGGGCAGTGACTTAAATATGGAGCAGTGACTTAGAGGAGGGACAGTGACTTAGAGGAGGGGCAGTGACTTAAAGATGGAGCAGTGACTAAGAGGAAGGGCAGTGACTTAGAGGAGGGGCAGTGACTTAAAGATGGAGTAGTGACTTAGAGGAGGGACAGTGACTTAGAGGAGGGGCAGTGACTTAGAGGAGGGGCAGTGACTTAGAGGAGGGGCAGTGACTTAAATATGGAGCAGTGACTTAGAGGAGGGACAGTGGAAAGATGGAGCAGTGACTTAGAGAGGGGAGGAGGGCAGTGACTTAGAGGAGGGCAGGACTTAGAGGAGGGAGTGACTTAGAGGAGGGGCAGTGACTTAAATATGGAGCAGTGACTTAGAGGAGGGGCAGTGACTTAGAGGAGGGGCAGTGACTTAAATATGGAGCAGTGACTTAGAGGAGGGGCAGTGACTTAGAGGAGGGGCAGTGACTTAGAGGAGGGGCAGTGACTTAAAGATGGAGCAGTGACTTAGAGGAGGGACAGTGACTTAGAGGAGGGGCAGTGACTTAGAGGAGGGGCAGTGACTTAGAGATGGAGCAGTGACTTAGAGGAGGGGCAGTGACTTAGAGGAGGGGCAGTGACTTAAATATGGAGCAGTGACTTAGAGGAGGGACAGTGACTTAAAGATGGAGCAGTGACTTAGAGGAGGGGCAGTGACTTAAATATGGAGCAGTGACTTAGAGGAGGGACAGTGACTTAGAGGAGGGGCAGTGACTTAGAGGAGGGGCAGTGACTTAGAGGAGGGGCAGTGACTTAGAGGAGGGGCAGTGACTTAGAGGAGGGGCAGTGACTTAAATATGGAGCAGTGACTTAAAGATGGAGCAGTGACTTAGAGGAGGGGCAGTGACTTAGAGGAGGGGCAGTGACTTAGAGGAGGGGCAGTGACTTAGAGGAGGGGCAGTGACTTAAATATGGAGCAGTGACTTAGAGGAGGGGCAGTGACTTAGAGGAGGGGCAGTGACTTAAATATGGAGCAGTGACTTAGAGGAGGGGCAGTGACTTAGAGGAGGGGCAGTGACTTAGAGGAGGGGCAGTGACTTAAAGATGGAGTAGTGACTTAGAGGAGGGACAGTGACTTAGAGGAGGGACAGTGACTTAGAGGAGGGGCAGTGACTTAGAGGAGGGGCAGTGACTTAAATAGGGGCAGTGACTTAGAGGAGGGGCAGTGACTTAGAGGAGGGCAGGACTTAAATATGGAGCAGTGACTTAGAGGAGGGGCAGTGACTTAGAGGAGGGGCAGTGACTTAAATATGGAGCAGTGACTTAGAGGAGGAGGGAGGGGCAGTGACTTAAATATGGAGCAGTGACTTAGAGGGGGGCAGTGACTTAGAGGAGGGCAGTGACTTATGGAGGGGCAGTGACTGCAGTGACTGAGAGGAGGGACAGTGACTTAGAGGAGGGGCAGTGACTTAAAGATGGAGTAGTGACTAGAGAGGGGGACAGTGACTTAGAGGAGGGGCAGTGACTTAGAGGAGGGGCAGTGACTTAAAGATGGAGCAGTGAGGGAGGGGGCAGTGACTTAGAGAGCAGTGAGGGACAGATGGACTAGTAGAGGAGGGACAGTGACTTAGAGGAGGGGCAGTGACTTAGAGGAGGGGCAGTGACTTAGAGGAGGGGCAGTGACTTAAATATGGAGCAGTGACTGAGAGGAGGGACAGTGACTTAGAGGAGGGCAGTGATGGAGCAGTGACTTAGAGGAGGGGCAGTGACTTAGAGGAGGGGCAGTGACTTAAATATGGAGCAGTGAGAGGAGGGACAGTGACTTAGAGGAGGGGCAGTGACTTAAATATGGAGCAGTGACTTAGAGGAGGGGCAGTGACTTAGAGGAGGGCAGTGACTTAAATATGGAGCAGTGACTTAGAGGGAGGGCAGTGACTTAGAGGAGGGGCAGTGACTTAAATATGGAGCAGTGACTTAGAGGAGGGGCAGTGACTTAGAGGAGGGGCAGTGACTTAGAGGAGGGGCAGTGACTTAAATATGGAGCAGTGACTGAGAGGAGGGACAGTGACTTAGAGGAGGGGCAGTGACTTAAAGATGGAGCAGTGACTTAGAGGAGGGGCAGTGACTTAGAGGAGGGGCAGTGACTTAAAGATGGAGTAGTGACTTAGAGGAGGGACAGTGACTTAGAGGAGGGGCAGTGACTTAGAGGAGGGGCAGTGACTTAGAGGAGGGGCAGTGACTTAAATATGGAGCAGTGACTGAGAGGAGGGACAGTGACTTAGAGGAGGGCAGTGACTTAGAGGAGGGCAGTGACTTAAAGATGGAGCAGTGACTTAGAGGAGGGGCAGTGACTTAGAGGAGGGGCAGTGACTTAAAGATGGAGTAGTGACTTAGAGGAGGGACAGTGACTTAGAGGAGGGGCAGTGACTTAGAGGAGGGGCAGTGACTTAAAGATGGAGCAGTGACTTAGAGGAGGGGCAGTGACTTAGAGGAGGGGCAGTGACTTAAAGATGGAGTAGTGACTTAGAGGAGGGGCAGTGACTTAGAGGAGGGGTAGTGACTTAGAGGAGGAGGGACAGTGACTTAGAGGAGGGGCAGTGACTTAAAGATGGAGCAGTGACTTAGAGGAGGGACAGTGACTTAGAGGAGGGGCAGTGACTTAGAGGAGGGGCAGATCGGGACAGAGCTGTCAAGAGGATAAGAAACTGGACGAAGATCACACAGACTGTGCAGCTGGAAAATCAAGCAAGCTTGCCAACCTCAGTGAGTAAAAAAGATGAAAATGAAGGTTTGCCCTTATCTTTGAATTGTAGACCACCATGTGTCCATAGCCCAATGGTGCCCAAGTGGAGGTGCCTGTGTCCTCTGGGGGCCACTTGACAAAGTCTGGAGACATTTTTAGTTGTTGCAATGGGAGGAGGGATAGAGTCATATTACCTTGTGAGTAGAGATCAAAGATACTGCTAACCATATTGGAATATATATAATTTTTAACATTATTTATATATAATATTTATATAAAATACATATATGTGTATATATATATAATTATGTAAAAATGTATAATGTATATATATATAACAATAGCGCCCCTGTAATGAGAAATTGCCCAGCTCCAATGTCAGTGGTGCTGAGAAAGTCCTAGGCTAACCCATGTTCCCAACATTTTCTTACTGAGAAGCTAAAAGGAGACAAACTTTCCCTCTGACCTAGTTTCCATTTCCATATAAAATATCATAGAATTGATTTATTTACTATGGTTATTTTTTATGTCTTCATTCTCTACAAGTTAACAGGGACTAGAGACCCTTTTGTTTTTAGTATTTCCAATGTTTAGCATGGAACTTGTGCATCGTGGATGCACAAGAAATAATCTGTTGCATAAACAAATGAATGCAAAATTAAATTTATGGTTAACCACTCGGAGATCACTGACGAAAGGGAAAGGGGGCAGTAATGTTGGATTCTAGTGTGGGGGTGGTAATGGTCAGGCTGGGCTCCTGCCACGGCTTTTGCTGCGAGGGCCGAACTTGGCACCTGCCTCCTTGTGTGACTCAGAGTGCTGTCTTTCTGTGGCTCTCTGAATTGAGAGGGACTGGACTCCACTGAAGCCTGTGTCAATCATGCTACTTCCAGTGGCCACTGTATCTCTTTTCCTGGGCTTTTAGGACATGTGTGCTTCTGCATTAACACTGACTGCTCTTTACCTCAAGGAAATAAATTATAACCAAATCAGATCAGCAGAACAAGTTACTCTTGGGAAAGTGGGTGTGAAGTAAATAAAAATATAACAAAACAAGGCTTGGAAGATGGGTCAGTGGTTAAAGGCAATTGCTTACATATTGGCCCAATATTCCCTAGTATTCATGTAAAGCCAGATCCACAAAGGCACACACGTGTCTGGAATTCAATTGCAGTGGCAAGAGGTTCTGGTGCACCCATTCTCTTTCCTCTTTCTCCCCATCACTCTCAAATAAAACTATATAAAAAAAAAAAACAATGGAACATGTCTTCCCAAGGAAAGCTATGGGGAGGAACAAAGGTTTTCACGAAACCCCCTGTATGAGTTAGTTCTTTGTTGCTGAGACCAGATACCCAATCAGAAACAACTTATGGAAGGAAAAGGGTTTTGTTTGGCTTGTAGTTTCATGGGGGAAGGTTCATCATGGTGGGAGATGCATGGTGAGAGCAGGAAGCCAGAGTCACACGATCACATCGGCAGGGACGAAGGAGAGTTGAGTGCTGAATGCTTGGTTAGCTTTCTCCTTTTTATATACTCTGGGGAACAGCCCATAGGATGGTGCTGCCCACAGTTAAGGTGGGTCCTCCCACCTCAACTCATCTAATTTAGTAAATCCCCCATGGACATGACCAGACATTTGTTTCCATGGTGAATCGCAGTGCTGCCAAATTGATAACAGAGATTAACCATCCCACTCCCCGATATTCACATGAACCTGCTATGCTATATTCCTGTTATCTTACCTGTTACTTGTGTTGATGATGAAAGAGGTGTGATGCTTTCTTCTGGTAAGGTGCACAGTAGTAGGCTTATGGTTGACCAGAATGCGGATGGTGAGCATCACAAAAAGCTCTATCCTATAATAATCAGTTCAAGATATACCGTTGGCATATCTGAATGACAAAGTCTACTTCCAAATCAGTTCTATGTGTAATATGTTAAAATGTTTTTTTAAAAATATATTTTATTTATTTGTGTGTGTGAGAGAGAGAGAGGGAGGGAGGGAGAGAGACAGAGAGAGAGAGACAGAGAGAGAGAGAGAGAATGGGCATGCCAGGGCTTCCAGCCACTGCAAACAAACTCCAGACACATGTGTCTTCTTGAGCACCTGGCTTATGGTCCTGGGGGATCGAACCAGGGTCCTTTGGCTTTGTAGGCAAATGCCTTAACTATTAAGCCATCTCTCTAGCCCCCCAAAGTTTTTTTTTTTAATTTGCTAACAGAGAGAGAGAGAGAGATAGAAGAGAGGCAGACAGAGAGAGAATGGGCATGCCAGGGCCTCTAGCCACTGCAAACGAACTCCAGATGCATGTGCCCCTTGTGCATCTGGCTTACGTGGGTCCTGGAGAATCGAACCGGGATCCTTTGGCTTCGTAGGCAAATACCTTAACCACTAAACCATCTCTCCAGCCCCAGTTTTTTTTTTTTTTTTTTTAATAACAGCTTGTCCTAGAGTTTCTTTGGATGAAGGAAATTTCTTTCATTAGAGGATAGATGCTGCCTGCAAGTTTGGCATGAGATACACCCCTCCCCGCCATGGTATAGTTAAAAATTCTGCATAAGAAATGCAGACTTAGTGGAGAAGGAAAAAAGAAAGAGGGAGCGAAATCAGGGACCTTGTGGTCCGGTTGGAATGGTGTGGCTGATGGAAACTTTCCCAGCCTTCAGTCATGTAGTGCAGTGTGGGCAATTGTGGGGAAATCGAGGAAAGGGGCTGAATTCCATGTCCGTGGCAGCTGGCAGCAGAGAGAAGCCCCACCAATGAGATGCTGATAAGCCTGCAGATAACCTGGGTAGAGGTAGAAGTACAAATGAGAGCTATACCTTAGGGCTGCATGAAGCTCCCAAGAAGGTGACGGCTTCCTTATGGGGCATAAGGCTGAGGTTTTCAGTGATTTATTTATTTATTTATTTAGGGAATATCAAAGGACAGGCAACTCTAAGTCATACAGAGATCAATTTAGTATTTAAAAACTGCTTATCCTGGGCTAAAGAGCTTGGCTTAGAGGTTAAGGTGCTTGCCTGAGATGCCTAAGGACTCATGTTAGACTCTCCAGGTCCCACATAAGCCAGACACACAGGGTGATGCGAACGTGCAAGGTGGCACATGCATCTGGAGTTCGATTGCAGGGGTGGGAGGCCCTGGTGTGCCAATTCTCTCTCTCTTTCCTCTCTCTCTCTCTCTCACATAAAAAATTACAAAAAAATCCTGCTTATCTCAGTGCCTAAAATATAATAGATATGTAAGAAGTTAATTGCCTATATCAAATTGTATGTACTCCTATCTTTCAGGAAATTATATAAACTCTACTTCGGAATCATTCTGGATTTTAAAAAATATTTTATTTATATTTATTTATATGAGAGAAAGGCAGAGAGAAAGAGAGAGACAGAGAGGGAGAATGGGCACGCCAGGGCCTCCAGCCACTGCAAATGAACTCCAGGTGCATGTGCCACTTTGTGCATCTGGCTTACATGGGTCTAACTGAGGTCCTTTGGCCTTGCAGGCAAGTGCCTTAACCACTAAGCCATCTCTCCAACCCTTGTTCTGGATTTTAAAGGAGGCTCATAAGCTAGGATGCAGATACAGCTTGTTTGACCTGGACTCTTAGTTTAGAGAACGCTTTCTTGTTTGCCTCAGGCCTTACTACTCTCTGTTGTCTTTTACCTTCTGGCTGCCATATGTTTGTGTGTATGTATCTGAGTGATGCCTGCAGGATCTAGGTGCATGGCTTACACCTAAATTGTGCTTTGATGAGAAGGTGGTTCTTGCCTAGCATGATGTTAACCCTTCCATGTGTGTGAGGGTGGGGAGGAGGGTCATACAATTAATTAATCACCAAACTGTGCTGCCTCTCCTGTGGGAGATGTAGATGTCTCTGTCACATTGATGTGTGATTTGTTTTTGGTCAATGACACCTCAGTAGAAGCTATGTGTGACTTCTGCATTTTATACTTTTTTCTACTTTGTCATGGGACCAGCAATGTCTTAGATGGGAGTTGCTCTGTTAGCAAATACAATGAGGCAGATCAAAGCCATTTTCAAGTGTTGATTGACGTGTCACATGAGTGAGAAATGCTTAGGAGCCTGTGAAGTGTAGGGGGTCATTTTTACCATAGTGGAATTTTGTCAGTTGTGACTAATATAACCCATTTATTCATTTGAAAGGTGAGACAATTTAAAAAATCTTGCTCTGCAGCGAACCTTCCCAACCAGCAGGAAAGGAACGGCCACAAACGAGGATCCTTCTTGTATCACACTTTATTGGAGAGCCCTTGGTTAACAGGAGAGCTGATGGCGAAGGGGGCGGGGCCCAAATCTGCAGCTGCTTTTATAGAGTGTACTGCTACAAGGCGTTTACTGATTGGTTGCGACCAGCTTGCCATCACCAGGCGCCACGGGATAGGCTTGGGACAGGTTGCGTCAAGCGCATGCGCATACCTTAGATACGGTTGGCGCCAAGGCACTGTCTAATATGGAGGAGCCAGCGCCATCTTGTAATGGCGACTGCTTACGGCTCCCTGCATTGCTCCAATGGATAAGTGTTCAGAAAACGTCCAGCTTTTAGTTCCACAGAGATGATGGCCATTGGAGAAGGGGTGCAAGTCAATGTCCTTGTATAGGGAACACACTTGAAACAGATATAATTTACTGTGATGATACCAATAGGTGCCACCAAAGGAGTTCATCTCAGAATATGGGTGTTGCCTTATGTTGTGAAATGGCCCGTCATTGTGACTGCTCATCTGCCAGTCTCTCCAGGACACATTTAAAAAACAAAACTTTACATGTGAAAAAAAATTTTCCAGGGTTGGGGGAAATGCCCCCCCCACCCCCCTGCAAATCTCAGTGCTTCACAAGGAATTACCTCAAAAGAGCTCACTTCTCTTAGCTGGTGCACAGCATAGCACTGCATGGTTATCTGTCTAGTGTCGTCTACCTAACGGCTCTTCAGTCTACATCACTGGTCTCTCCTTCCCAGATCTGTTAGTTACATTTTGTCGTTACTTGAACACCATGCTGGGAGTGTCAGTTCCACTCAAACTCCACATTACATAAAACCTAAACTTGTTATGGTCCACACATCCTCTTTCTGCCCATGATGCCATGATTTTTTCTATCAGTTAAGGTCTGACAACTAGAGTACTCTGGGTGGGAAAGGCATTCTGGGAGGGTAAGTGCCAAGTGGAAGGTTACAGACACGGGGATTCTAAAGCTTGCTGAGGGTACTGTGAATTCTGAGTACAGACTAATGACATAAGCATCAAAGAAGATTCAAGGGTGGATTGGTGGTTTGTAGTTGGATTGTGGACAGCCCAGTGTACACAGCCACGAACTCAGGGCCTCATTCTATGACCAAAAGAATATGGTCAAAAGAATACAATATGGTATGTTAGGATTAGTTTTATTTTGGATGTTTATGCAACCAGCATATGAGGCTGATGTGGCCTGAAATAATTACACTGAAAGATGTCCCCGTCCCTAAGTAGACCACAGGGACAGCCAGGGCTTGACCTCCCCAAGGAGACAGTGAACTGGAAACACCTTTGCTTCACTCTCTGAGCTCAGTAAAATGTCTTTGCCCCACTGAGCTAAGGAGAAGATTCGAGGCTGAGAAGGCAATCTGAAAACCCCACAAGACTGTGAAATGAGAGCAGCCAGGTGGGAAGTGACGGCCAGAGCCAGCAGTGCCCTTCGAAGCCACAGAACACGGGTCAGCCGAGCAGAGACCCTAGACCAAAGTTAGTCAGCGATCTCAGCTTCCCCTCTCAGCTTCTTGCTTACCTCTTCGTTCTCTGGTGTGTTCCATGTTGGTGCCCCACAGAAACACTGCTGCCCCTTACATCTATTCCTATTTCGTTAAAGGCAGGAAATTGTCAACGCTGTTTGCAACCCATGCAAAAACATATTTCCCAGCAGGTGTTTCTGAGCACTAAGCAGGTTTTGCCACTGTCCTCTCCACATATCACTTTAACAGCAACACCAGCAAACTGCTTAGTCCTCGAATTCTCATCTCCCTTGCTGCCTGCATTAAGCTAAGAAAAAAATACAGATCATTAAAGGCTTCTTCCCTTGATTTTTTTTAATAAAGGACATGATGCATTTTGGGGAAAAAAGAATAAACTGAAACTCTGGCACAACCATTATGTGTATCAGTACCTTGCCTCTTGAATAGGTGTTCATGTTCAAGCTCCTTGTTCAAGTCCAGACTACAGCCTGGGAGGAAGTGGAACAGTAGGCTTTGAAGAATTTTCTGTTGTGTAATGTTGTGAAGATGCATAGCAATGTTGCCAGGGTTATAAGAATCCCTATCATTTTAGTGAGACTCGACCCCCATTAACTCAAAGTGCTCTCTTCTCAGAATCCCAAATACTTTATGTTTAATGTCACATGAGCTAAGTTTTGGTTGTAAGAGGCAAATGCCCTTGGGATGGGGATATGGCTTAATGGTTAAAGGCCCTTGCTTGCATAGTCTGCAGGCCCCTGGCTCAATTCTTCAGCACCCATGAAAATACAGACTTAAAAAATATCTAGCATTTGTTGGCATCTAGGGGATTCTGGCATGCCTGTTTATGCACGTGCACACACATATACACACGTACAAATAAATGAAATTATTTTATTTTGTATTTTTTTAAGATTTTATTTTTATTTATTAGAGACAGAGAGAGAGAGAGAGAGAGAGAGAGAGAGAGGGAGAGAATGGGTGTGCCAGGGCCTCTAGCCACTGCAGATGAACTCCAGATGCATGCGCCACCATGTGCATCTGGTTTACATGGGACCTGGAGAATCCAATCGGGGTCCTTAGGCTTCACAGGTATGTGCCTTAACCACTAAGCCATCTCTCCAGCCCATAAAATTATTTCTTAAAAAAGAAATAAAAACCCATAGAAATCTATCTGAGGAGAAGAGGCACAGAGCATTGATATGATTGGGGACTTCACATAAGTGCAACAGAAAGTCTCTGGTGTAGTCTTTCTTCTTGGAGACAGGAAGAGGACGAAAGCATTTGTAGGATGTCAGCAGTAGGTGTTTGTGGCTCTTCACTGTAGTGCTTCACTCACGTCAGATCCCTTTGTCTGCTTTGAATATATCTCCTCCCATTACCGTCTGTGTGCCAAACTTTCTAAAGTGTTTCCTGAGCCTCAGCTTCTGTGAATGGTTTCTGCTACATCATGTTTCCTACAATGGCACTATTATTGTCCACACTTTGTTTCCTGTTTCAAATCCCTGGAAAAATTTATCCTCCTAAGAATTCAATATATCAACCAGCTCGAGATTTTGATGCCTTGGGATGTGTGTGTGTGTGTGTGTGTGTGTGTGTGAGAGAGAGAGAGAGAGAGAGAGAAAGAGAGGAGAGAGAAGAGTCAGACAGCCAGACAGAAGACAGACTTTGATCCATCTAGAGTCATTGAAGGTGGACATGTGTCTGAGGCTAACACGATGAGTAAAGGGAGAGCCCCCCCCTCTTAGAGGTTACTGTGGTGGTTTGAATGACATGTCCTTTGTAGGCTCATGGATTTTGGATAATTGGTCTTCATCTGGTGGCAGTTTGGGAAAGTTGTGGGGGCCTTTGGAAGGTGGAGGCTTGCTGGAGGAGGTGTGTCACTGAGCACAAACCCTGAGGTCCAGCCCGCTGGCATTCAGTGCCAGGCCATTGTTGCTGCTATCTCCTAGCTGAGGTGACACGATGTAGAGGGCAGCCTCTGTTCCACTGTGCTTTCCCTTCTATGGTGGGACTTCCTGCTGAGACTGGCAGCAGAAATAAACCCTTTTCTCCCATCAGCTGTGTCAGGTGGAGTGTTTTATCCCAGAGACTGGAAGGTAACTGCTAGAGTTACTTTAAAAACATAACGCCAAAATGTAAGTGGAATTCACCATTCTGTGACAGATATCTAACGCAAGCAGCCTAAAAAGGAGGAAAGATAGGTTTTGGCTCACAGTTTTCTTAAAAGTTTTAGCCCATGTCACATAACATGATGGTGCCAGGAACATGTTCTTCATTCTTGACACACAGGAATGGGAGGGGAGAGAGAAGGCAGCAAACAAGGAAGGGAGGGAGGGAGGGAAGGAAGGAGAGAGAGAGGAGGATGAACGGTAGTCCTAAGGATTCCCCCCCAGGGACCTTCCTCCAGTGGGGTTCTAGCTCCTAAGGGTTTTCAAACCTCTCATAATAGTGCCACCAGCTGAAGACTTATGCTTTGACACACGAGCCTGTGGAGGGCATTTCGTATGCAAACAGTAGCAGGGTAGGCTTAACTATGAAGTTACCATTACGTTATGCCATCACTAATCTTCTCTTCAGGGTCATCAGGGGAGTACCTCTTCTTAACCAATAAAAGCTCATATTCTACATTTACACTTTCCAGTCTTTTTTTTAATTTAACTTATTTATTTGTGTGTATGTTTGCATGCATGGACATGTGTATACAAAACACACACACACACACACACACACACACACACACACACACACACACATATACACTGCAGGGTCTGGTGGCACCTCAAACACCAAACTTATACACCCCTTTGCATCCAACTTTACATGACTGTTGGGGAATTGATCCTGGCTGGCAGGCTTTGCAAACAAGTGTTTTTAACAGCTAAGCTATCTCTCCAGCCTGGTGGTGTGGTAGGGGGAGTCTCTTAAAGTGCCCATGACCTCACCCCTGACCCCAGCTGCATTGTTCTGTAAACTATTTGAAATCTGCTTTCAATTCAGAGACTTCTTTGCTTTAGTAGCCTTTCTCCTCAGTGAAAAAAAAATTTTTTTAGTGTTTCACACATTTTGAATTCTTTGTGTATGAAGTGTCCATACTTCTTAGAGTTTCTCAGAAGAAAAAGAAAATATCGGAATGTCTGAGAGTTCCACTGGGAAGACTTTGACATTTCCATGCTGAGATGGCTAGAATCTACCTAGATGTTTCTTAGGTCTGGGCACCTGCTATCATGAGTCATTAACTAGTACTTAAAGGAGTCAAAACGGTTGCAGGTGGAAGTCACGTGTGTTCTGCTCAGCATGACCCCCACTGCTTGCCACCAAGGGCGTGAAGCTGTTTTCTCCAGTGTCTATTAGGCTCTTGTTCGGGCCAAGTGAGTTTTAAGGGAGGATACAGGCCCCAAACGCCTGTAGCTCACTTTTCCCCAGTGTTAAGGAAACTCCCACCTTTAGATGAACACTTTCCAGAATTGTCAAGCAGGGCCCAAGCACGCAGGCCAGGCTGACAAGGTACAACATAGAAGGATGGGTAAACAATGTAAGAGAACCCTGACACAGCTTGGGAGGGTCTCCAGCCACTGGGTGTTACTATCTGTGAATGAGAGATATGCTATTCAAAGTATATCAGCTTCCACCTTGGCTGATGCAGCAGGCGCTCACACAGATCCCAGAGCCTGTTGGATTGTACTCCTTCCCCAGCGATGCTCACGTCGGATTTGTCCTGTCAGCAAGGCTCCTTTTTAGCATTGCTCCGAAGTTCTGAAGGGGAGCAACTGCAAGCCAAGGCATGGAGACAATGACCACGCAGCTCCCTGCCTGGCCCCATGGTCTTGGAAGCTGACATGTGAGGCCCTTCTTATTATTTGCAACTCCCCATGCAAGCACACACAGCTGTGTCTGTCCACAGTTTAGTTTTCTCCATTGCAAGTCAACAGCATGAAAGATATTGGATGCTTTGTGTATAAAGTGACCCTGCCTCAAATCTCTAAGGTTCTTAATTTTTTCCCCCTAATTTATTTATTGGCATACACAGACTAGGTTTCATTAAAGTGTTTTCAAACACTTTAAGATGTTTTGACTTATTTATCGGAGGGTGGGGGAGAGTATGGCACACCAGGACATCCCATTGCATCTTGTTCCGTGGGTACTGGTGGATTGCAGGCTCTGCAAGCGAGTACCTCTCACTGCTAAGCCATCTTCCCAGTTCTCAAACACAGTTTTTGTTTCCTTTCTTTCCCCCCTTATGCCCCTCCCTCGCTTAGCCCCCTTTATGCTGTCATGCTACCTGTTCCTTTTGGTTAAGGTTCTTAATTTTTCTTCCCAATTTAAAGTTCTTTGCATTTCTCTTTCTCTCCCTCATCCTTTGCTCTGGTGTCTATTATCTTGTTTTTCTCTCTCCTGCTCTCCCTCCCTGGCTCATTCTCCACCCCTTCTAATCCTACTCCCCTATATTCCTACTCACCACTGTACACCCTTCTTCCTCTAGAAGAAAGGAACACTAAACTATATTTGTTTCATCTTTTGCATGAGTCACTGCATCTGGCTTGTTCATATTCCATCCATTCATTCATATACTGAATGAGCGTTTAAGGACACCTAGGGAATGCCTGTCACGGTAGCTCTGGGTGAGTAAAACAAGCAGAATGTCTACTCGTAGTCTAAGGAGAAATACAGAGTGCTCAGTAAATGTATATTAAGCAAATGAATATCTTATAGATTTTCACCCACAATATCACACATAACCGTGCTCTGTGCTTGATCTTGGAGGAGAGGTTTTAGAACCAAGCGTTTAAGAGTGAACTCTTCTAATTTCCTGCAGGGATTGGGCTCTTCTTTGTGTCATGACACTGTTAGCAACTCCCTGTGAGCATAAGTTCTGGGACTAAACTGTTGGCCACAGTGCTGAGTTCAGTTCTGCTGCTGGTAGAAAGGGGTGGAGGAGTGGAGAGTGAAGACCTGAAGCGAGGTAATATTGGAGAACTGGCATAGAGGGAAGGGAAGACTGGAAGGAACAAGGGAATAGACTATGGATGACGCTGCACTTTGGTACTGAAGGATCAGGAGTTTGGGGTCAGGAACTCGAGCTGGTAAGCACTGGCTGTGTGAATGAGCAAGCTGACATTTCCCTCAGCTGTAAAATCAGCTTAAAATTGTAGGGAGCTGTAACATTCTTGGCATGGAGCTGCATCATTGCAATAAGGGCTCCATAAACAGTAGGGTTCGTGGAGGAGTGAGACACGAGGGGCAGGAAGTGAAGAGGAGGAAAGAAAGGAGCGCACATTAGGAATAACGAACAGGGCGAGGGTTAAGTTTGTGATTTCCTTTAAGAAGGCCAGTGGACCTGTTGGCTCTTAGCCAGCTGGTACAGCAGGAGGGGCTCGGCCTTCCTCAGCAGAATGTCTGTTTCTGGATGTAAAATCTTCAGCAACACCCAGGCAAGCCTGGGCTCTTACTGGCATAGTTGTACCATGAGATTTTAGCAGAATGTCCAGTGTTCCGAGGGGAGGTCTTAGCAGGCTGCGTCTTTACTCTTTGTCACCGCAGGATTCAGTCAGGAGATCTGCCAGTGGTGGCTTCCAGAGTACAGGCCATGGCTCAGAAGTGCTTCTGGATTGATTAACTTCCAGATGCTCAGGGGCCTGCACCAACCTTAGTGACTTAGAAGGGGACCAAGGGTCTGTGTGCTTCTCAGAGTTCCCTACGATTGTTAGGGACATTGAGGCTTGAGCCACCATGGTGTTGATAGGTTCAGAATGTTAAGAAACGGACAAAATAGCTGGGCGTGGTGGCACACACCTTTAATAACATTCGGGAGGCAGAGGTAGGAGGATCGCCATGAGTTCGAGGCCACCCTGAGAATACATAGTGAATTCCAGGTCAGCCTGAGCTAGAGTGAAACCCTACCTTGAAAAACCAAAAAATTAAAAGAAAAAAAAAAAAAAAAGAACCGGACAAAATAATCAACTAGCAACAAATGGCTGAAGGTTACATTTAGATTAGAATAACAGGCCTGGTTCATTTTCTTCAAAGGCAAGAAAATGAAGCTTTAGAAAAGGGCTTAGTAAAAATTGGCAGTGAAAGGAAGTAATAAATTAGATTTTGGCTTTGTCTATTTAAGATATTCTTCCCAGGGGCTGGAGAAATTGCTTAGTGGTTAAGGCATTTGCCTGAGAAGCCAAAGGACCCAGGTTTGATTCCCCAGGACCCACATAAGCCAGCAGCACAAGGTGGCACACGTGTCTGGAACTCATTTCCAGTTGCTGAAGGACCTGGCATGCCCATTCTCTTTCTCTCTCTCTCTCTCTGTCTGTCTCTCCTTCTTTCTCTCTCTCAATAATTATAAATATAAATAAATAATTTAAATAATTAAAGTGAAAGAAATTCTTCCCAGTGAAGTTTTGCCAAGCAAGATACTCGGGAATGTAATACAATCTCCCAGGCTCTCATTTCCTTTTTGGGGCATCTTTTCTGCCCCACAGTGAGAAGTACTTTGTGGTGGCTTTCTCCCCCCTCAGAAGACCATGGAGCATTGTTTCTCAAACTATTTCTTATACCAGTAGCTTTAGCATCGCTGGAAACACACTCTTGAGGCCACTACCCAGACCTGCTGAGTCAGAGACTCATTTAATTGGTGTCTAGGTGGTGCTTGGATTCTAGGTGGGTGAAATTTTCACAAACATTTAGCCAGGGATGAAGGCAAGTCTTAGGGTTACAGTGATCAGACTGGAATGTATAATAGAATATTCCCTGGAGACTGACCTGAAATACAAGATGCTGGGTCATTCCTCCAGTTTCTGGTTCTGCATGTCTGGGGGTAGATCTGGATTTTTATGGAATCAGAATAGGGATCTGACATCTGTGCTCTACCACAAGGACTTGCCTTTTCCGTATTCTCACATCAGTCCTGTGCTGAATGCTGCCTGGACTTTGTGCGTCAATTCAAGTTTGCTGTCTGGAAAGCTGGGTCCTTCCCAGCACTCTACCCTCCAGCTGCCTTGCTTCCCTCTGGCTTTCAGCTCCATCTCTGTTCAGGAGTCCACGGAGCCCTGGCTAGGTTTCTCTTCTCCCAACTGCTGCCTGGAAGTGGTCTCATGATAGCAAGCTGGGAAATCACAGGCTTGCTTTACCAGTTTCATGTCTCCTGGGGTTACTCTTCCCACAGCCTGATGTTAAGTGTCTTCAACATTGATTCACAAGTTTCAACTTTTTTACATATTTTAAGTAGGAGGGTAAATGTAGTTGTCATAGTCCACATTGGGCAAAAGCAACATTCCGATTTGCATTTGTAAAAGATCTCTGCCCGCCCTTGAAGAAGAGTGACTTGGAAGCAGGGAAGAAGAGAGGTTGCTTGAAGCCAGCTGGGAGCAGGCTGTGGGAGTTGCTAGACACAGGCAGTAGTAGGGGGACTGGAAGTGAAGAACAGTGGAGTCTGAGTTTGTTTTCAGAGGCCTTGCTGATCCAGGAGCTTTTTTTAAAAAAAGCCCTTGTCTTTGTAAATGGTCCTACCTCACCTGTTGATTACTGATGAGGTGAAATTAGAGTCTGTATTAGATAACCAGCTTTATGGGAGCGGAACTAATTCTGTCGTGTTCCTTGCTTTATGTTCAGACAATGAATCTCTTATGCTTCATATAAAGTAGGACTCTTAAAGATTCTGTTGCATGAATGAATAAATGTTTCCTCATGTATAGATAGGTAACATAGATTGTCATCTACACATCAGGCCTGTCTTCCTGTTACAGTTTTTTTTTTTTTAATTTTTCTTTATTTGCAAGGAGACAGAGAGAGTGAGAGAAAGAGAGAGACAGAGACAGAGAGACACATGGAGAGAATGGATGCACCAGGGCTTCCAGCTGCTGCAAACTAAGTCCACATGCATGTACTGCCTTGTGCATCTGTTTTACGTAAGTACTGGGGAATTGAACCCAGGTCATTAGGCTTTGAAGGGAAGCACCTTAACTGATGAGCCATCTTTCTGGCCCTGTCTGCTATGGTTTTGATGAGTGTCCATCAAAGGTTCACCTATACAGGTGTGATTCCCAGGGAGGTGGTTTTGGAAGGTGCTGTGGACCTTTAAGAGGTGGGGTCTGCTAACTGGTCCTTAGATGACTGAGTGGCCCTGAAAGGGATTGTGGGATGTTGTTCTTTTTCCTTTTGATCTCTCCTGTTTCGTGGATCAAGATATGACATTCTTGGGCTGGGGAGATGGCTTAGTGGTTACAGTGTTTGCCTGCAAAGCCAAAGGACCTTGGTTTGATTCTCCAGTACCCACGTAAGCCAGATGCACATGGCACATGCGTCTGGAGTTCATTTGCAGTGGCTGGAAGCCCTGGCGAGCTCATTCTCTCTCTCACTCTTTCTCTCTCTCTCTCTCACACACACACACTACCTCTTCCCTGCTCTCAAATAAAAAAATAAAAATAAAATATTAAAAAAAGGATATAACATTCTCGGTTACATTCTGTGGTCATGATGGATCATGTTCACCCCTGGCCCAAACTCCCTGGTCTGCCTAATCTTGGACTTGAATGTCCAGAACTGCGAGTCAGAAATAAACTGCATTTTTCATAAGTAGCTTGTCTCAGTTATGCTAGTTGTAATGTGAAACTGACTAATACACTTGCTGTTTTCAGGTTGCTTGCTCACAAATTCATATTTTATTATCTACATGTTTTGGCTGCTTGTTTGGGTACCGCAGTAGTAGTATTTCCTGGGAATGTGTTAAAAATTTAGAACCTGGACTGGAGAGATGGCTTAGCAGTTAAGGTACTTGCCTGTGAAGCCTAAGGACTGAGGTTCAATTCCCAAGAACGTAAGCCAGATGTACATGATGGCACAGGCATCTGGAGTTCATTTGCAGTGACAAGAGGCCCTGGTGTGCCCATGCTCTCTTTCTCTCTCTCATAAATAGATAAATAAAAATAAATAAAACAAAATTCATGCATGGTGTTGCATGCCTTTAATCCCAGCACTCCAGAGGCAGAGGTAGGAGGATTGATATGAGTCTGAGGCCAGTCTGAGAGTACGTAGTGAATTCCAACAGGTCAGCCTTGGCTGGAGAGAACCCAACCTCAAAAAAAAAAAAAAAATCACAACCTTAGCTTTCCCTCTGCTGAAGTAAGACTTTGCATCTTAAAAAGACACTGGTTTTGTTGCTTTTATTTTATACTTAATAAGGCATTTACTTTCTGTTGTGCCATACAGCAATGAGGAAAAAGAAGGAGAAAGATTGCCCAGCTAACTTCTATGTGTATTTCAGTTTCACCTTGGTCATGGCTAACATTCCCCCATATCAAAGTGCATCTGCAGGACTGTACTCTGCCTACTGCTTCGTGTCACTCCTCACCCCAGTACAACCTTCCTTATGACTCCAGCCAGTGAGCGGTTCAGATTTCAGGTCAATATTTTTACAGATGAGACTGTCTGTGTGTCTGTCTTCTTTCACGCTTAACAGCTGACATTTTCAGATCACATTTATTGTGTATGAAGTCTACAACGATTCCAGAAAAGCCCCAGCATTAATGCCAATGGGAACAGGCCTGGATATCCAGGAAGAGGAGAACAAGAGAGGACATTCCATGGCAGACAGAGAAGGTGGATGTCACAACCAATTAGAAGCAACAAGGTTCAAAAAACTAGAGGGCACCAACCTGAGAAGCTTTGTGCTCAGGGATTTGAGGATAAATGACTTCTTTTTTTTTTTTTCTACAGTGGGTAATTAACTCATGGAGTGGGTTCCCGGAGGCAGCTGGTAAAGCTGATTGACAGTGACAGAGCCTGGGAGTTGCTTTCCCAGCTCTTTCCCTGTTTGGCTCAAGAACAGAAAGGGAAGCTGCTGTGGAAGTCATCTAGGAGGGAATAGCCCATGGAGCAGCTGGAGAAATGGGAGAATAAGTAACTGGGCCAGGACGTGCGTGCATGTGTGCATGCGTGCATGCGTGTAGATGCTCTTCACATAGCTGAGGTGGTAATGGGGGGGCATCCTCCCTTAACACCTACGTTTATATTCACGTTTGTTTGAATCTAGTAACGCCTCCATAGACTGAGTTCTGTTTCATGAGGTGACTGATGTAGGCAGAAAGGTATTATTCTTCTTCTTCCCATTCTAACTGAAAACTGGTTGCAAATATGAGGAGATGATGGCTGAGAGAATGAAATGAGTTCCCTAGAGGTCTGAGTTATAAGACAGGAGCAGAACCTGGGATTCCTGACCTTTAGTCTTGTCATCCTTTCTCTGCACCTCATTATTTATTTTCTGTAAAGTGTAAAAGTCACAAGGAGGAAGAATTCATTTTGCACGGGGTGGGAAGCTGTTTACATCTTATCTATACACTGTGTGCTGTTCACGATGCCAGTGAGAGGACTATGAAGGGTTCATGAAGTTGAGAAACATTCCCTATTATGGCTCATCTGATCTGCTTTATGTTAAGTTTTAAAGGCATTTTTTCAATTAATATTCTTAATGACTGACTGAAGTGGGTATCATTATTATTCACGAGTAAATAGACAGAGGCAGAAGAAGTTATTTGATCAAAGTTACAGAAGCAGAACTAACGAAATTGTGATTCAAATCCAGGTTCTGGCTCTATGGATTGGAGCTTTTCTTCTTACTTAGGAGACACTGAAATGTGGTGTTGGGACGTGCTGAGGTCCCTGAAGTGTTTGCGACCCGTCCTCAGTTATCCTGAGTTATCATGCCTATGGACTAGATGAGGTCAAATGTTGAGGCCCTGTGACATTTTACAGGGAGGAAGGGCGAGACAAAACTTCCTCATTGCAGGAAGCTGCCCTGATGCCCTTTATGTAGGCTGCAAACACCTGGAAAACCGGTACTGGTTTCTACGTATTGTTCATAATTTCTTACTTTTTTTTTCTTTATTACTGTTGAATTCACTGACCTTTGTTGTCAAGCCTTAACATTTTCTCTGCTGCTTAATCTAGTCCATTTATGAGACTTTATAATGAGCTTTGAAGTTTGACTCACGGAGAATTTTGCAGTCAAAATTCCACTCTTTTTTTTTTTTTCCTAAAATCTGAACTGGTCACTCATAAACTGTATTACCTTCTTTAATGTATTCACTAATGTTGTTTTGCATTTTATAACATCCATTGTTTTATTTATTTTTATTTTATTTTTATTTTTTTTCATTTTTCAGTTTTTCAAGGTAGCGTCTCACTCTAGCCCAGGCTGACCTGGAATTCTCTATGTAATCTCAGGGTGGCCTCGAACTCACGGCAATCCTCCTACCTCTGCCTCCCGAATGCTGGAATTAAAGGCATGCGCCACCACGCCCGGCACATTGTTTTATTTTTAAAATCATTCTTTATCTTGTATTTCAGGTAGTTCTTTAGAGTCAGTGGCTAAAGAAATATGAAAATTTGGAGAAAACTTGTGGCCCACTTGTCTCACATTTCTATGTTCATGATTTTTTGAAAGTCAGATCAATAGCTGTGGTCTAGCTGGTAACAAAATTTGAGCATGAGTGATTCCATTTTGACTTTTAGCCTGATCAGTTAGGTCCCTGGGAGAGCTTAGTTCACAACAGTCCGCCAGTAATTTGTATTCAGCATTATATTTGTGTTTGGGTCCCTACTTAATGCTTTTGGAGATAGTAAGATAGTAAGTAAAGTTTCCCGGCACTGAAAGTACAGTGTGACAACTTTTTTCAGGGAACAACCTTCCCTGAATAATGCATTCTGGGATGCATAATTGTTGAGAAATGTTGAATCTATTTTCAACAGTGTTCATGGTATAGCTTCCCTGTCACTTCTTTGGTGGTGGCTAGTGTATTTTGGCACAATGCACACTGCTTCCTCTGTTGCTCTCACAAGAATGTGGTACTTGTAGTAAGCCAGGCAGATGCATTGTAGACACTTGAGGAGATGGTAAACGCCCTCTGTGATTTCACCTCTAGTTTTGTCAACACTGTTTAGTATGAGAAGGCAAAGAAGAGGCCCTCAGCACAGGGGTGTTCACACATTTTGTTGCTGTCGGATGGACCTCTAGTCGCAGGTCTTCAGAACTCCCTTTGCCAGTGCTTACTTTGAGCCTGGTCTCCACTTAGGTCTTTTCCTCCTCTATTCGATCTCATATTCACTGAAGTTGAGTATGGATGGGCTTGGAGTCCAGTACTGTGTGCCACATCTTAGCTGGGCTGGGCGGGCAGCTCAGCATGACAGTATCTACAAAACATATGAACAAGTTGCACTCATTCCCCTGCATCACATGAAAGCACAAGAGTGAGTTATATCCCCTGCATCACATAGAAACGTATGGTCAAGTTACATCCCTGAGTCACATAGAAACATATGAACAAGTTCCATTTCTTGATTCACATAGAAACATATGAACAAGTTACATCCCCTGCATCACATAGAAAAGGGAACAACAGTACTAACAGTCAATAGAGGTCAGCCACATACAAAAATAAATAAAAGCTGCGTATCAAATATGACATCTGTAACTCTACCAAAACCACCATATTACAAATTATGTAAACCAAAAAGTTTCTTAAGAAAAGAGAGAAGAAAATGGGAAGTGGGAAGCAAAGGAACAATTAGAATATTCTAAGGGCGAAAAGCAGGAGAAAAGTCTCTCTCAAGTCCTCACTAAGACACAGGGTAACCGCTGCCACTTGGCAGTGTTTGCTATGAGTTCCAGGGAAAGGAACAGCAAATTTGGGAACAGCCTTCACCAGGCCATGTTCCATGACAGCACCAAATTTCTTTGTTGAGAAGCGCAGAGTACTTGTTAAGCGCCGGCACACTGTAAATTCTGAGGATCAGCCGAGGTCAGACTGCCTTTTTCCCCCTGTGACTACTTCTGTGCCTCTCCTCAGTGAATCTTTCTTCCTTTCCCTTTCTGTTACTCTTCCCCTCTAGTGCACTGATGAGCTGTGTGTGTGTGTGTTTTTTTTTTTTTTTGAGAGAGACACACAGAGAGAAACAGAGAGAGAAAGAGAGAGAGAGAGGGGGAGGAAGACAGATAGAGATGGGTGCACCAGCAGTCTCTCAGCTGATGTGAACGAAATCCAGATGAGTGTGCCCCCTTGTGGTCAAGTGCGGCATTGCGCCCTTGTGTCACTTCACATCTGGCTAAACGTGGGACCTGGAGATTGGAACCGCTGGAGATTGGAACCAGTGTTCTTAGGCTTAGGAGGCAGGCGCCTTAACCCCTAAGCCATCTCTCCAGCCTTTTAAAATTTTTTTTTATTTATTTTTTTGAGCTGTGTGTTTTTTTATGCATTTGTGGGTGCATGTATTCGCAGGTGCACATGGAGGCCAGAGGACAACCTCAAGTCAGACTTGACCAGGCCAACTAGCCCAGCTGGCCAGCCAAACACAAGGATGTGAATATCCTGCCTCCTTGGCCCTGGGATTCTTAGCGTGCCGCCCATACCCGGCATCTTTATGTGGGTTCTGAGGATTGAACTCAGGTCCTTGTGCTTATGAGGCCAGTCCTTTACTGACTGAGCTGTCTCTCCAGGTCCTGATGAGCTATTTCTTAACCTCCATTTCATATCTCTGGGTCTTTTCAAGTTTCTCTCTTCCGCAGGTTCCACTGCAGTGGTTCTCCTCAGACACCCACCTTGATGAGAAGCTGTTTTTCTGGCTGCTTATTTCTGAGCTGCTGAGAAGCCAGCGCATGTTGCGTGTTCTCTTTTACCTTTACTCCTCATATTTTTTTAATTTCTTAACTTTTGGATGCTCTGTGTACTTTAGATTAAGCCTGCTGCTTAAGCATGTCTCCATCTTCTTTATAAGAATATATATATATTCTTCTATATAAGAATATAGTCTTATTCTTAAGTTCCCCACTTTAGGTGAAGTGCCTAATGCAGTATGTGTGTCGTGGAAGTGCCAGAGGATGCTATTTAAAGCAATGGCTACTCACCTCACCTTGCAAGTTGTGGAAGATCATAAGAGTCTGTAAAATTGCTGGAAGGAAAAAAACCCTCAAACCTGAGCCAGTGTAAATCACTGGGCAGTTAAATTCGTGGTGACATTAATAACATCCCATGTTGACGTGACAGATGCTAGCAAGAGTGTCCAGCAGTTTTCTTTCTGGCTGAGTCAGAACATACCCTTACATTCTTCTTCCTGTGTGGTACGTGTCATCAGTTTCATTAAACAGTTACAGAGTTCTGTTCATCTTGCTGAGCAGCTTTCCAAGAGGCAAGATGAACACAATGTGGCTTGTGTCTTCTTGCAGAGTCTCCAGTGGTCAGTATTGGGTTGGTACAGAGTGGGTCTCACTCAGCATCTGATGACTGACTAGTCAGTGATCACGAAGGCAGGCCAGGATAGCTCATCTCTGAAGAAGTACAGGAAAGAGACTCCGAACAAATGCTCATGGGTTGCAAATAGGCTTTCTCTCTTTTATGAGTGGCTTTAAAAGAAAGGCTGAATCAACCAATCTCCTTAACACTTTTCCTGCCATCTTCTTGATGTAGCCTTCTGTTTTTTTTTCTTTAAATTTTTTTGTTTATTATTTATTTATTTGAGAGCTACAGAGAGAAAGAGGCAGATAGATAGAGAATGGACACACCAGGGTCTCCAGCCACTGTAACTGAGCTCCAGATACATGCGCCATCTTGTGTGTCTGGCTTACGTGGGTCCTGGGGGGAATCGAGCCTCGAACCGGGGTCCTTAGGCTTCACAGGCAAGTGCTTAACCACTACGCCATCTCTCCAGGCCCATAGCCTTCTTTTTTGAGACAGTGTATCATGTAGCCCAGATTGACCTCAACTCACTATAGAGCTGAGGATGGCCTTAAACTTTCCATCTTCTGGCTTCTATCTCTGAAGTGCTGGAATTGTAGACATGTACACCATGTCTGGCTTGATGTGACCCTCTTGAACATCATCTTTCTTGCTTACCTGTCAGAGCTTGTGTCTTAGAAGAAATCTGGGGCTGGAGAAAAATGCTGGGGAGAGATGGACAATTTCTATGCGGTCAGCTTCACATCAGAAGAGTCTGGACATTTGACTTCTGGGAAGAAGTGATGACTCAGCTTCAGGGAATGGGGTAACATCTCTGCAGGAAGTTCTTCATTTGAACTCTTGTTTTCAAAGGTAGTCTCTGGGTTGGTCTGTGACTCCAGATGCTTATATTTAAGCCTAGTTGCATTCAAGATTCTTTAGAATAAGAACCTCTGCACTTCCAAATTTAGCACATTACTTAGCACGTATCAGATGATTCAACATGTTTCTGTTTAAGTGAGCTGAAATCTGTCACCTGTAGTCACTGAACCATGTGTCTTACTCTCCAAATCTGCTAATTACTTTCTGTCATTCAATCACAGTAGCTGGCTTCCAGGGAGACATTGTTTAATAATTGTTGCACCAGGGCTGGAGAGATAGTTCAGTGTTTAAGGCATTTGCCTGTGAAGCCTAAGGACTCATGTTCGACTTTCCAGATCCCATGAAGGCAGACACACAAGGTGAAGCAAGTGCACAAGGTCACACCTGCACACAAGATAGGGCACACATCTGGAGTTCAATTTCAGTGGCTGCAGGCCCTGGCACATCAATTCTCTCTCTCTCTCTCTTTGATAAAAAATAAAAACAAAAGAGTTGCATGAATATCAAGTTTGGTCTACGTTTTCTTTATTTGACCCATCCTTTTTTCTCTTAAACTCAAGGTCTTGGATAATATTATAAGTGGAGTGAATAAAGAACTCTATAGCTGTAGGCAACTTTCTTGAACTATGAATTTGCAAGAACACTCCTCTCAGGCAGCGAGCATGGAGAAGTGGTAGAGAGTGGGTTCTGCATAAGCTGCCTCTAGCACTCTTCCTAGCTACAGGCTTTGCACAAAGTCCATAACCTTTCACTTCAACTTCTGGCAAGTCCTAGTCTGTTGTTTCAGGTGATTCAACCTAGTTCCAAGTCTGAGAATTAATAAAAATAACATCCAAAAGCAATAGTACTTAACATTTATTACATACATTCTAGAAACCAGATAATATACTAGGCATTTACTCAAATTGTCTCATTCAATCTTCACAAAATACCCATTAAACACCACTAACTGCATTTTACCAATGAAGAAATGAGATTTTAGAACATAAACTTGGTGCTCACAACCATTATGTTTGGACTTTTCAATTTAGCCATGTGCCAGCTCCCGTTCTGTCCTGTGGATAAACAAAAGTAGTTGTTGAAGTGTGGAGTTTATGGCACTCAATGGATCATTAAGAGGACAAGTCTTGCTTTCATGAGCTGATTAGAAACATGATGTAAGATATGATGTAATGAAGCGCCTAACTGAATGCAATTAAATGCTCAAATGGATGGCACAGACTTGTCGCTCTCAAAATGTTCTCAAACCAGCAACACAGGCATCCTTTGGTAACTTGTTAGATATGCAAATTTCTGTTGTCACCTCAGGCCTACTTAATGAGAGGCTGGGAGCAGGGTCCACTAGTGTGTTATAGCATTAGTATTAAAATGTGGGCACTGATGGTAGACCTGGATCCTAAAGGAAGTGTAGGAAAAACTCCTGTTTAGTTGTTATAACAACTCACTACAAATTGGGTGGCTTCAAGCAACAGACATTTATTCTCTCCCAGTACAGAAGGTCACACATTCAAAATCATGGTGAGGGCATGCTTGGTTCTTTCTGGGGTCTATGGGGAACAAACTGGTCCAGAGCCTCTTTTACCCCATTTTTCATGACTCTCCTGGTGATCATTTGGCATCCTTGACATGGAGGTATAGCTGCATCACTGTAGTCTGTCTCCATCTTCATAGGACTTCTCTCTGTATCTGTTTATTTTTCTTTTCTTTTCTTTCTTTTTTTTGTTTTTCTTTTGGAGAGAGAGAGAGAGAAGAGAGAGAGAATTGGTGCGCCAGCAGCCTCTCAGCCGCTATGAATGAATTCCAGACATGTGCACTGCCTTGTGGACAAGTGTGTCATTGCACCCTTGCCTCACTTTGCGTCTGGCTAAACATCTGGAGAACTGAACGGGTGTTCTTAGGCTTAACAGGCAGGCGTCTTCACTGCTAAGCCATCTCTCCAGCCCTGTTTTTTTTTTTTTTTTTTTTTTTTTTTTTGAGGTAAGGTCTCACTCTACTCACACTGACCTGGAATTCACTATGTAGTCTCAGGGTGGCCACGAACTCACGATGATCCTCCTACCTCTGCCTCCCGAGTGTATCTTTTCTTTTCTTAGAATAACATTGGTCATTGGATTTACAGCCCACTGTGGCACAGTGTGACCATGTCTTAACTTGCATGCAAAGACTCTTATTTTTAAGAAATAGCACATTATGGAGGTACAGATAGATATGAATTTTGAGGGATACTATTCAATCCACTATAGACAATTAAGAGGTTGGATGGAACTTTAACAGAGTTTCGGAAATGTGTTTATGAGTGTATGGGAAGGTAGATCTGATAGGCCTAATAGGGTCATCATAAGAGGAGGGCTAGTGAAATGGGTTCTAGAGATCTTCTGGTTGTATCAAGCATGTATCTCCTTGGTTCCCAGATGGTGAGTAAATGGAGGAGGAGTGAGTTTTGGGGAAGGAGCTATTTGCCTAGTCCAGAAATATTGCAATATTTTGATAAGTTGTGTTGTCATTCCAGTGATTGCTGGCTGAATCATACCCTTGGGCATAGAGAAGATATAGCTATGCCAATAAGCAAAGCCAGTCTTTAAAGACCTTGGGTTCTGGCTTGTGGGGTTGGACATCTTCCAGTGAGCACTGGGGCATCATGGTTGGCAGCCCACTTTGGTCTTTGAATCAAGCAAAACAGTTCTCAGCCAGAAGTAACTGAAATAAAAATGATGAAAGAGTCCCTCCCCACCGACCCGAAGGAGGGACAGTGCTTTAAAATGTTCTCATTTGCCTGGCATTCCCTCTGTTTATCTTTCGGTGTTCCTGCTTCCTAGGCTCATGTGAGTTCTGGAGAGGAGAGAGTGGACCACACTGTTTAGGCCTTTGTACGTGGGAGTCTTTCTGATAATGAGGTGAGATTTAAGACATCATTAAAATTCCCCAACAACTGCTTTGCAGGGAGCTTCAGTTTATTTGCAAAAGGGAGGCTGGAGGAGGGGAGGATCTCAGTGGTCCACAATTTCTTCTGAAGTGTTGGGGAGACACAGTTGTCAGTTGATGCTGCTTGCTGTTCTCTGTGTGGAAGATGCTGGCTCCTCATGAGACATTGGGTAACAACATAGAAACACAGCAAGCTGCCGGATTGGTCTCAGCGCCTTTCTCCTGTGACTGGTCTTTGGCTTTGACCCTTTCACCACAGTAGCAGGCAAGGTGAGATGCGAGCAGACTTTCATGAGGGGCTTATTTCCTGGAACTTTGATTGCAAACCTGAAGTCTTCACTAGAGTTCTTTCTTTTTTAAATTTATTTTTGGATGCTAGCATATGTGTGCATTTTGTATTATGGTCTCATTCATCCTGGTGACCCTCTCTTATCCCTTCACCTCCCACTAAAACCTTTTTTCTTCTCAGTTAATCCCCATCTTACTTTTAAATGTTTGTTTATTTATTTATTTATGAGGGGGTTGGTCAGGGCCTCTTGTCACTGTGAGCCAACTCCAGGCACATGTGCCACATTGTACATCTGGCTTTGTGTGTGCACTTGGGAATTGAACCTGGCCTGGCAAGCTTTGCAAGCAAGTACGTTTAACTTCTGAGCCATTTTCCACCCCCGTCTTACTTTCATATTTTTTTTTTTGTTGTTGTGTGTTTGACCCACGGAGTCAAGTTAGGGTTCCTTGCATGATCATGGGTGGGCATTTTTTTAAATTTTTTGTTGGAGAATGGACTACTTACTTATCACATAGCAGACTGAGTGTTGGGGGATGAGTGTAGTGTGTCTACTCCAGCAAGGAAGATAGTGGATCTCTGAATCAGTTCTCCCAGGGTTGGATCTCAAGTTTTAAGAGACAAGTTTCAAAAGGGAATAATCACTAACTGTAGGTAGTTGTAGTTAGATGTGCCATTACTGACTCTATGAAACATCCCATATGGCTTTGAGATCTTGGGTATGTCACGCAACCACTAAGCGTGTCAGTTCCCCACATATGCAATGAGGGTAAAAACCTGCCTCACATGTATAATATCAGCATTTAAATAGGTAAATATAATTATTTCCAGCCCAGAAAACGTTTGCCTTTTTTAGGCACTGGAGACTTGAGGATATTAAAATTATTTATGCACCCTTTATGAGTTATGGACACTCTACACATACATGCGCAATGGAGTGTCAATCACAGACCAATCATGAGAGAGTGGTCATACATTAATTTGAGTAAGAAAAGTTTAGTATTAAAAGGCATTATTGTCGGGGATTGGAGCAATGACTGGCTAGTAAGAAATAAAGCGAGCTCTAAAGAAGATAGGAATATCAGAGCTGGAGAGATGGCTTAATGGCTAAGGCATTTGCCTTCAAAGCCAAAGGACCCAGGTTTGATTCCCCAGGACCCATGTTAGCCAGATGCACAAGGGGGCACACATGTCATTTGCAGTGGCTGGAGGCCCTGGCGTGCCCATTCTCACTCTCTCCCCCTCTTTCTCTGTCAAATAAAAAAAATTTTTAAAAAGTAAAAAAAAAATCTATTAAAAAAAAAAGAAGACAGGAATATCAGCTTTAAGGAGAAGTTACTACCATGTGGACTGAGGTTGTGTGTCCTATGATGGGACCCTGCCTCCTCCAGGACCTTGTTAGAGGGAACATAGCAGTGACTTACTCTGTGGCAGAGAAGTTGTCATGGTGATATACTGGCAGAACTTGCTAGAAAACTGCCCTCTTGAACTTGGAGTCAATGTACCCATACAGTGCTGGGGAAAGCCATCACAAGGCGCTAGCTCTCCTGGAGGTCCCCCACTGTAAACCTCTGATGTACGACTGAGTGGGATGCACGTGTCTGCTGCTCAGGATGCTGCCCGCACTGCAGAGCCAGATGCCCGTGAAGCTGAGCTTGCTCTCCACGCCAGAGGAAGCAGCAGGAACAGGACTCAGAAACCCACCCGAGCTGCAGATTCTGGCCCACCGAGTGCACTGGAACCAGCGAGAACAGCGCCTCCTGCTGCAGTTCTCCAACAACCTCTCCTGACAGCACCTTGGCTCCAGCTCTGGATTGCACCTCTCGAGCTCATTTAGGAGTCTAATTAGATCAGAGAGACCTTGTCTATTGACCCAGGAGTAGAGGTGAGAAGCAAGGGCGTGATTGATTTAATGCCTGGGAAAGAGGTGAGGGATAGACAAAAGCTATACAAGGTCAGTGAGCAGCTGTAGTCATCTTCCTGTCTTCTTTCGCCAGTGACTTTAGTATACTTCCAAATGACGTTGCGAAACTTAGGGATGCCAGTTTGCATTTCTTTTCTACAAGTGTTGACTAAGTGGCACAGATGGACTGAGCTAGGCATCTGGGAGGAGAGTCTAACTGACTCACATCAGGTTGCTTATAATGAGCACCGTAGCTGGCCTCTGATCCCAGTACTCCGTGGAAAACATTCTCCATGTCCGTCCCTAATGACTTTGTGCCTAAGTTCGAAGAGTGATTGACAGCTCTTGTTTTACTCCACTGAATACTGGCTCCTTGACTTTCTGTGTTAGCCTATATGATGGTGCCTTCTCTAGTATTCCTTTTGTATCTCAGGTTTCCCTTTTCAATATTTACTTATTGTGTGTGTGTGTGTGTGTGTGTGTGTGTGTGTACACGCCTTAGCACACATGTGACAGTCAGAGGACAACTTTCTGGTCCATCCTTAGCATCCACCACATCCGAAGCAGGGTTTTTCTGGATCTCTCTACTGTTCTTTTTGCTGCATTCACTGAGCATTTCTGAGAAATTTTCAGGTCTCTGCCTCCTATCTCCCAGTAAGAATGCTGGGATAACAGAAGCCCGCCATGGCTCCTGTTTTGTTTTGTTTTTTAATGTTGGGTTCAGGGATAATCCAGCTCAGGTACTTAGGATGGAGTGATGCGTTCTTCATCCACTGAGCCATCTCCCCAGCCCAGGCTTGCTTTTTGTCGGTTTGTTTCTACTCAGTCTTCTTTCTAAAGTTCCCTCTTTTAAATGTTTGTACTCTTCATGGTCCAAATCTGTTCTCATACCATATAGTTTTTCTAAGCTGATTTAATAAATTAAAACCTCACTACAATATTATGAGTGTCTATTTACTATTCACCTCATCCCATCACTATCTTTATTTTTAATTTTTATTTAGGGTCGCCCACTTGAACTCACTGTATATCCCAGGGTAGCCTCAAGCTCACAACTCTTCTGCCCCAGTTTCCCGAGTGCTGTGATTATAAAATGTGTCACTTTGCCTGGCTTTTCTTTGTTACTTCTTTGGTTCTAAGACTGACACCGTATCTGACACATTGACATTTCTCCGTAATTGTTTGCTTATTTATAAATCAACTATGTAACAAATAGTCTAACAGAAGTAATCAGAGGTACATCACCTGCCCCTGAGGTTGTGAGGAGAGATTAAAAACACAGTAGTGAGGACAGGGCAGTCAGCACAGTGGCAGAAAACAAGGAAGTGCAGGGTGTGATGGGAGCAAGCCTGTCTACAGAGGAAGACCGGATATAAATCCCAGAAAGGCAGATTATGGCTGAGGCCCTCAGGGATGGACTAAGAAATTCTTTCTGCCTGAGAGGTTTTTTTTTTTTTTTTTTTAAATTCTCCTGTGAACATGTGTGTGAAATATGCAAAGAGATGCTGCAATGTTAACTTTACAGGAGAACTGGAGGGGAGAGATGTTGGAGACAGTGTCATTCACAGGATATTGACTGTCCTATGAAGGTCAGCGGGCGAGTAGGCTGTTGGCAAGGGGAAGAGCAGGGGCAGATGTGGGAGTGGAAAGCCTGCAGTGGAAGCTCTTAGATGTTAGGTGTCTAGGTGGAGTATGCCGTGCTCAGAGTAAAGGGATACTGATAGAGGCTAGAAAATGTAAATTTGCAAGAAAGTCTTTGGGATAAAGACTTTCATGTGATTAGATGGTGAATGAGGAGGTCCATGTACGGCCAAGGACAATGAGGACCTAGCCTAGATGGACTACCACGTTGGCCATGTCTAAAACTTCATTGTGGCACAGCCCTGCCACCCACACTTGTAGACACTGGATGGGCTTCATATACCACATCCTGCTTGGGCATGAAAAAGAGGGCATTCTCAATGGCTAAATCTCTCTGCACTGCTCCAAAAGCTGACAGTCCTCTAAATCAGTCCACACTTGTCTTAGATATCAAAGAATTGGAAAGGAAAGTGAGAGTCAGGCGTTCACTTCAGGTGGAGCCAGGTTTTCTGTCCTCCTGTTTTGGGCTTGTTACATTGAACCTTGGTTCTATGAATTCTGGAATTAATAGCTTCATCTCATCTTGATGGATCATTTTATTTAACATGGGCTACCTTAATAATTTTGACCTCCTTTAGGACAGTTGGGCTGATAGAAATTAGGAAAAAATTAACTGTATTAATTATGGGCCAGTGGAGCCAAGGGGCTGGGTGATTTTAGGATTCTAGTTCATCTGAAAGAATTGATGCCCAAGTTTTACAACATTGATATCCTTCACATTACACAGGTTTTCGCAGTCCTGGAGCATCTTAATTCGCTCCCACTACCCCAGTTCTATTAAAATCACCATTATCGGGAGAAACTGGGCATATGCATGCAAATGTAACCCACTCCCTTAACCAGGTGCATCTGTCCTCAGGGATCTTAGCTAGTGTGTTTTCTTTTCTTAGAGGACCTTGGCATGTTTGCAGTACAGCAGCTCGTATTAGGCAAGGGGTGAAGCTGGCTTTAGAATTACCAGAACAAAAGCTCAAAATGTCATCAGGACAAAATGATCCTTTCCTGTTTTCTCTTTTCTCCATCTCTCTTTCTTTCACTTACTTCTTCATGTTTCCCTTCCCTCAGATGCTATGGGGAAGTCAGTCTTACACCATTTACTTACTGTGGAGGAAAGTGAAGCCCTTCTATCTCTCTCTTCTGACATTTAGCATATGATCGTATGGAGGAAGGACTCTCATTGGTTTGTTTGAGTGACATGAGTGTGTGGGGGGCCAATTAAGGATGGTGCTCCAAATACCCTCAGGAGAAGGAGGAGCAATTAGAGTCAAAGAGGGAAGTAAAACAATAGCTATTATCTCATGGAAAGAATAACAAATTCTTTCTTCTTATTTATTATTTCCCAGTAATGCCCATCTGAAGGAATGGATTAAAAACATGGTTGACCTAATTAAATGACTGGAGAAAGACAGCAGTCTCAAAGTTTAGAAATGCTATCTAAACCTACTCCTCCCCCCATGTACCTTTTCTTTCTAGTCATTCACTCTGTCTTTTAAACAAAATTGACTAACTTCTCCTTACAGGAAGACAGAGAAATGATTTTTTCCCATTATATTTGATTGAGTGTCAGATTATTCTTTTTTAAGGGAGTACAGAAATGAAACATGTATTGTCCTCAGGGCAAAGAAATCACCTCAGGTGTCTAAAAGGAACACTGCAGGCTTACAGTCAGGCACCGTGACTTGCTGTGTTGGAGGAAAGTCCTGTGCTGACCCCTCTTTCTCCAGGCTACAAGGACGGTTGGTGATGGAGTGGAATAAGTAGACAATGCATCAGTCCCCAAGCCAGAGAAGGACATGCGCAGTGATGAAAGACTGAGTTTGAAGGCATTGTGTAAGTTCCATTCACAATGCTTGACTTCTGTTCTTTCTGAGTCAGATTTTGCTGTTCTCCTGTATGTACAGGAAGGAGACTCAGAGCCTGAGCAATTCTAATGCCCACAGTGTGACCTAAGCCATCTAGATGAGTATCACAATCGATGAGTCTTACCACAACGGAAACAACATGGAAGTGATTTAATTAGAGTAGGCTGCTACTTGGAACAGACTTTACTTTAGATCAAGATCACGATGCTGGTGATTGACAGCGATAGTGACTTTGATTGTTGCTATAGAAAGCTTTTAGCTCTCCACAATCTTTCCAGGGTGGTAAATACCTTAACTTGAACGATCCCCAAGGAGGCAATGGGAATAGACGGTTCTGATTTCTAACTTCAGTGAACATGATCAACTGACGTCCCCAGGGTCTGTTCTCTGAAATGTATTAATGCCATGCTCCTGACAATAGTCTTCCCACAGACTTCTCCCAACCTGTACATGAGTGTGGGAGGGTACCAAGGCTGCCTGACCCTGAGAGGCAGTAAACCCCTGGTAGCCTTACTAGACTCCCTTAGAACTGCACCTCAGACAGACTTTATCTCTTCCTTTATTTGCTTTCTCTGTTCTTTACTGGGGGTCAGACTTGTGCCATAGTCTAATTGCATTTGCAGCCTAGCCTGGGCTGCTTCTCCTTTTGATCTCACAAGTGCTTCCACTGGTGAATTCATGTCTTTAACAAATCATGGTAAAATATAACACAAACATTTCCACAGAAATCATTTTTTAATTGGTTTTTTTTTTATTTGAAAGAGAAAGAAAGAGGCATATATATATATATATATATATATATATATATATATATATATATATATATGGAGAGAGAGAGAGAGAGAGAGAGAGACAGAGAGAGTAAGAGAGAATGAATGGTATGTACTAGCCACCCAGTAGCACTCCAGCCAGGGTGAAGGAACTCCAGATGCATGCACCACCTTGTGCATCCGGCTTTATGTCAGTACTCTAGAATCATACCTGGGTCCTTTGGCTTTACTAGCAAGTGTCTTAACTGTTAAGCCATCTTTCCAGCCCTCAAGCCATTTTATTTTTATTTTTATTTTTATTTATTTATTTGACAGAGAGAGAGAGAGAGAGAGGGAGAGAGAGAGAGAATGGGCACACCAGGGCCTCCAGCCACTGCAAATGAACTCCAGACGTGTGTGCACCCTTGTGTATCTGGCTAATATTAGTCCTGGGGAATTGAACCTGGGTCCTTTGGCTTCACAGGCAAATGCTTTAACTGTTAAGCCATCCTTCCAACCCCTCAAACCATTTTTAAGTGCACAATTCAAGGCATTTATTACATACCAATGCTCTGCAACTATTACCACTATTTCTTTCCAAGTTTTCATCACCCCAAACAAATCTTTACTATTCTTCTTCTTATTATTTTGAGGAAGGGTCTCCCTCTAGCCCAGGCTGATGCCACCACGACTGGCTACAAACAGTTTTTTAATGTGACCGTGTGTGTGCATGTGTGTATGTGTGGTGTGCATCTGTGTGTGTATGTGGTGGTGCGTGTGTATTCAGGTGCTTGTGGAGACCAGAAGATAATGTCTAGTGTTTTCCTTTACTGCTCTGCACTTTATTTACTGAAGCAGGGTTGTTCAGTTGAACTCAGGACTCACTGATTCTAGCGAGCCAGCTTGCCCTAGGGAGTCCCCTCTCTCCACCTCTCAAGTGCTGAGAATACAAGCAGGCCTCCCCTGCTCACCCAGCGTTAAATGGGTGCTAGGCATCTGACCTCTAGTACTCATGTTTGCACAGTCCTGTGCACTTTAGCCATGTCCCCAGACATTTATTATCTCCCATCCTAATATATGTCATGCACTGTAATTCTGACTCATCGTCCACTTCTCAGAGGGCCCCAATCATGTAATCCCATTATTCAAGGTAAATTTTATCTTCCATTCTAGATGAGTAAATGGAGGCTCTAAGATTATAACCAATTTGCACAAAATCCTACAATGAAGAAGTACTTGAGTCAAAACTCAGAGTCAGATCTGTGTGACCCCAAAGCCCGTGTTTGGATAGGAATCGATTGGTACCAACATGAACCTTAAGGGGATTAAAAAAATGTAGGGTGTCTGGGGAGATTGCTCAGTTGGGAAAATATTTGCCTTATAGGCATGTGAGCCTGAATTTGATCCCTAGCACCCATGAGCCAATACTGAGTGGTAGCACATACCTGGAATTGAAGCTCTGGGGAGCTGGAGACAGAATCCCTGGGGCTCACTGGCCAGCCAGTCTAACCTGATTGGTGTGTGTGCTCCAGGCAAGTGAGAGACACTGAAAAACAAAACAAAACAAAAAAAACAACGGAGTGGCAAACAAAGGTGATCAGTTTACCCAGGAGCATGATGGGAAGAAAGAAAACAGGGCCACGTAGAGGTATGTGTGAAGACCCGCAGCTCACTCAGGCTCTTTGGAAGAGGACTCCTCCATAAAGGATGATCCACCAACTCCTGCCATGGCAGCTCAAGGAGTTCTTGCCTTACTGCTTACACTGTAGTGGCCTGGTGCTGAGGACTTCGCAGGCATGACTCCAGCTAGTCCTTACCAGTGCTGTAAGAGACAGTATTAGTTCCTACTATACAGACCAGGACCCTGAGGTAAAATGAGGGTTCTAGCACTGACTCGTCCACACACTCACTGAGGTAAGATTAATGGCTTTTGTTTATGAGAAAGACAATGAGTTATAGGCATGTATCTCGGCATGGGAAAGTCAAGGGAGAATGATCCAAATGAATTAACCTGATCTCCTATTTTTTTTTTTTTTTTTGTAAAACCATGATTTAACCCAAACCCCAATAGTATAAAATGGCTTGTGTTGAAAAACAAATCTACTCCCCAACTCTCAGTTTTTGTTTCAGAGTGATTTTTGCCCCATTGCTGTACTCTTAGAGATGCGCAAAACACTGTGCATTCTTTCTTCTTTCTCTCATGCCGCCTTGGTGATTACACTTGTAATGTCACAGATAACTCACTGACAACTGACTCGGAGGCCTCTGGAACGACCTCCTATTGCATGGCCATAAGAAAAACAGTGGTTTCTCATTATCGAGATAGTTAATGTTCTATGAAATTGCTGTACACACTGAATTAGTGACAGAGAATCGCTGTTCCTATGGGAAATTCAGGGGTATATTCTTTTAAGCTTCTGAGTACATTGTTTTTGTAAATTAAATAATGTATATAGCATTGTTTTATGTGTTCTTGCTGAAAGATGTCTTATTGAATATATACTGTTAATTCCTTAACATTAATGCTCATTGCCAGAAGCTATAACTCACGCCTAAGCAAAGGGTCTCTAAGTACGCATCTTCTGTGTGAGGCAATCACAGGTCTTGTGCATAAGAACACACAATGGCCTTTCCGTCCTATGCAGAAGCCATTCTTTGCAGAAGCAAAGGACAAAAGTGTGAACTTGTCTCCAGTGTGGGGGCTGCAACAAGAAAGTGAAGCATGCCCCTGCCTGTCTTACTGGTGAGCCTGTGAGTAGCTATTAAACTAACATTACTATTGACTTGGGGGTTACAAACAAATTTTAGTGAGTAGGAAAGTTCGCACATTCTGAATCCAGAACAGCAAGCTTTAATTGCATATCATTGATGGGCAATAGTTGAGGAAAGCCCGCTTTTGGCTTTATTGTTCCAAATCTCACAGATAGCCACACAAGATACATTTCTACTTAGGTGGCAATGAAGAGAAATGCTAAGCAGGTGATTTCTTTTAAAATTGTATCTCTCATATAACAGATTATACTCTTTCATCCCCCTGGTCCTGTTTTCCTGAGGCCCTCCTCAGTGGGGTTATGGGGTTCACTGTGGGGTCATGAAGGCCTCAGCATGGAGGGACTGTGCCTTAGGGTATTCCCACCCACTCTGCAGCTCTTACTATCTGTCTACTTCCTACTCTGCAATGTTCCTTGAGCCATGTCTGGCCTGTTGGAAATCTGATTTCGTGTTGAGTTTCTTTGGAGCCTCTGGATTTTTTGCTTTCACGGGTTTTGTTTGGTCATTATGTCTGACACCATCACCCTGGGGCTGGTTGTCAGGTGAGCAGTAAGAGCCGTGTTCATGGCTCAAGGTCTCCTGGGCCCTGGCAGGTGTGAAGAGGTGGCAAGTGTCATGGTGGACTGTCAGTGATCTTCTTGTCTTATCGGCAGATCTTGGCTCTCCCCTGTTTTCTCTGCCAATAAAGCAGGTTCTCCAACCAAGAGTGAGAGTAGTGTGGGTTAAAGGGGGGGTATGCAAAGTTATTTGCAGGATTTTTGGTGTGCAAACCCACTTGTCTTCTCCAGAGAGCAGTGGAGGCTTCTCTCTGAGGTCAGGGTTTCCTGAATATGGGATTCTGACTTGGTTTCCAGTACCAGATATGACTTCTCTCCCACTGAACGGGCCTCATGTCCAATCAGAGAACAGTGGGTGACCCACAGAGGCTGTGTGCCAAAATTGCACAAGTGTGTGCTTCTTGTCCAGCTACTTGATCTCATAGTATACAAGGTCCCCCTGTGATGGTCAAGTTATGAAGCCACTGATGTCCAGTGTGTGAGATGATAGATGGAACAAACTTCTCTGGATATCATATACCATGTCTCTGGTTATGTAGGGACAATTCAGCCTTCTCACGTATTGGGGCAGTGCTTTCCACATAGGTCAGTCCTTCTTTGAGCAAAGTGGCCACTGCACATACCCGGGAGAAGCTCTCGGGATCTGGCTTGTTTATGGCAATCCTTTCTCAATTCTTTCTGACCCTCTCCCAGGACATTGAGGGCAGGAACTATGTCTTGTCCATTAACTCACTCCCAGCACAAAACACAATGCCTTGCAGCTAGGAAGTTCTTAAAAAAGTTTAGTAGGTGGAGAAATCATGAGTGAAATTTAGATCATTCTAAGATTTCTCTTGCTGAATATGGATCGGACATGCAAAAGTATAGAGTCCCATGGGAATTCCAGAAGGATCACAAGGCATGGGTAAGGTTACAGGATCTTGGGACTGTACTCATGTCTGGTGGGTGACATATAACCACCCCACTGTGCCTCAGGTTCCTTCATCTATAACCTGGGGACCAGAGCAACCCTACCACATGGGTTGTGTGTGAGAATTAGAAGCCATAGTGCTCATAAAAGGCTTAGTTTTGAGCCTCAAAATGTATTAAGTCCTCAGTAAATATCAGCTCCTGATTTTCTTGTCTCATTGGACTGATATAATTCATGGAAGGAGAGCCTACTATAGGGTTAGGACATCATGGGGAGATCAGACAGGAAAGAGACAGGTTGAGACGTTTGAGAAAGGCTTGTTGGGCGGCGAAATCTCTGGTGTGGTGTTGAGGGGCAGCTGAGGGGTGCCTGGAGTCAGTGGTATCTAGCAAAATAAAGGGATGAGAATGAAACCATGATGCTGAGGTGAGTCTGGCATGTCTGGTAGACGCCGGAGTAGAAACCTGCCTGTCATGATCATGAAGGATCCTGAAGGGAACGTGCCTGGCCAGGGGCTTGGGACGTTGTTAGGAATTGCATTCACTGGGTGGGAGCTTGCATGCCTTTTCTTCCTGAAATACACAAGAGAGACACTCACACGTTGCTTCCTTTCGCCTGAAAGTACAGTGGAAATTGCATTTCTTCAGAGCTCCAAGAGGGTGCTCTTTTCCTAAAACGTCTTTGTTTTTGAAGTTGCTGTCTGGATAAGGAGTGACCAGCATATTTCAAAGAGATGATGCAGCTGCCATAGGGATTTCTGCTCCTTTCTTCTATTTTTTTTCTCTGTCCTTTTCCTGAAACACTTCACTGCAGGCTTAGAAGCAGGTTCAGAAATACACTCACAATGGAAGTCATCTATCCATGGCCAACCAGAGGCTGTTCCCCTGCAAGACAGACACTCTGCTGCTCAAGGCTGTTCTTGAGCCACAGACATACTTTCTACCTGCTGAATTTGTTAACAGATTCACACACACTGGTGTGCATACATCAGCCCTCTTTATAAATATTCTCCATCTGGGCTGGAAAGATGGCTTAGCGGTTAAGGCATTTGCTTACAAAGTCAAAGGACCTCGGTTCAATTCCCCAGGACCCAGGTAAGCCAGATGCACAAGGTGGCGCATGCATCTGGAGTTTGTTTGTAGTGGCTGGAGGCCCTGGCAAGCCCATTCTCTCTCTCTCTGTCTCTGCCCCCTCAAATAATTAAAAAATAAATATATTAAAAATTCATCTTCTATCACAGCTTGTACTAGTACACCTGAGAGTTGTATCTATGAAATGGGGAAAATCTATCAATGTTCTAGAATGTATTTCCCTTATTCCTTTGTGTACTTCATGTATGGAATTTTTTTTTTTCTCATGGTGGCTCATGCTACCTGTCAGGCTTTTGACAGTTTTATCTTTTACTGCAAAAGTTGGTGTGTGCATTTTTAATTGTTTTATTATTTATTCTTTGGTGAAGGTTTGATTGTTTCAGCTCAGCAGCAAGAGGGGCTATAAGTCTGAGGAGTGAATATCTCCTGTACATCATTTCTATCCATCTCTCTTCTGGACTCTGGTACAATAAGCATTAAATGGAAGTGAAGAGGCCTGATTTAGGTCATCTCTGACGCCATATAGGGTGAGAGGTAGAGACGTCATGAAGCAAGGCTGAGTGAATATCCACTCACCTCACCCCAAGCTCTGCCCTCAGGCCTAGGGGCAGAGATGTACACACGACATGGCCCACAAGCAGGGGGTGGTAGTTTGGAAACTGCCTAAGTAATCCAAAGTAGAGGGTACTGAATGCTTTGGGAGTGAGTGTAGCAGAGGAGGCAGCCCACGTATTCAGTGTTTTCTTTTGTATAACGGTATTACCAAAACATTCTTCATTCATCTTTTCTGATGTAGCTTCCAATTTTCATATTCTAAAAATCATGAGTTGGAAAACATTTGTTTACTTCGCTCTGATCTTTCAGTATTCAAAGTCATGAATGAAAAGTAGGTCATCTTAGAAATTCTACAAATAACATTATTCTAAGTTTGGCAGTGTTCTATCATCCCCAAACCCAAGTCCTTCTGCCTCCCCGTATGATGGCTCCAAACAAGTGATTATAACAGAGTTATCTCTGTGGAAAAATGGTGTAGAGGGGGGAAAAATGAGCACGGAGAGGCTAGCCTCCCTACAGAGTGCTATGCACAATCATGTAGAGGGTTGATGAGGGTTAATTAAAACTGTCACAAGTGAGTCCCGTGGAGGGAGCTGGTGAGAAGCCCAGCTCAGGTACCACAGCAAATGGATATGGAATTTCTTTCTTTCTTTTTTTTTTTTCTTTTTGGTTTTTCGAGGTAGGGTTTCACTCTAGCCCAGGCTGACCTGGAATTCACTATATTCTCTATGTAGTCTCAGGGTGGCCTCAAACTCACTGCTATCCTCCTACCTCTGCCTCCCAAGTGCTGAGATTAAAGGGGTGCACCACCACACTCGGCAGCTGAAATTTCTTTTTTTGATCATTGCCAGCCCTTTGGATTGCTGTTAACTCTTCCAACTTTTGTACAATTAATTCCATGTTTTCGCCTATAAGGAAATCCAATAAATCCACCCATCTCTGTACATTTCCTTCAAAAATTTAGTGTCAAGATATAGGCGAAGAGTTCAATATGCTGGTTTATCCAAAGCATAGTACAAAGTAGCAGGAAATCGGGTCCTGATGTTGCATGGAGTGCCTGGTCCCTGAACACTGCCTGGTTTTTAAGGTAGAATTTCACTATAACCAAGGTGGATCTGGAATTCACTATGTAGTTTCAGGGTGGCCTCAGTGATCCTACTTCCTCTGCCTCCCGAGTGGAGTGCTGGAATCAAAGGCATGCGCCACTACAGCCAGCTTATGCCTCCCTTTGTCATGATTGTCACCATGACACGCTGAAGGCTTTTGTGCCTGTGGCCAAGACAGAAGAAGGCGCTTAGGTTCCGGATACTGTGTTATAACAACTGATGGTGGAACTTGGAGATGTTGTGATGGAGCTCTGAGGTTCAGCTGACCTACTGTCTTTTTCGTGAAACACTGCCCAGGTTAGTGCCAAGAAGCGTCTCTTTACTATTTCATTTTTATTTAGTTATTTATTTGTCCGACAGAAAGAGGGAGTGAGAGAGAGAGAGAGAAAGAGAGAGAGAGAATGGGTGCACCAGGGCCTCCAGCCACTGCAAACGAATTCCAGATGCATGTGTCCCCTTGTGCATCTGGCTCACATGGGTCCTGAGGAATCGAACCTGGGCCTTTGGCTTTGCAGGCAAACTTTTGTAAGCCATCTCTCCAGCTTGGAAGCTTCTCTTTATCTTTTAGAGATGCACTGGTTGGCTCCCCGAGGGTTGTGAGGATGAGATGAGCTTGAGGTTTCCAGAGCTGGGGACCAGGCTAAGCACTTGCCATTGGCTCAGAGCAAGTTCCTGTGGTCATCTTCATAGCCACATCGTCTCTGAGACTGTGCATTTCCTTGATTGCCATAGTAACACCACACTAATATCATGCCTGGCTTATGTAAAACAGGAAGCCAGTTTTGGACTAGTTCTCGGGGTTGACAATAAGGACTATTAAGCATAATTTCAAGATGAGACGCACCAGGGCTACCCAGCAAGTCTCCTCCTGCTGCCCCACTAGAGGCCTGTGAATGCCTTGATAGCATGCTCTCATCCCAGGCCCAGGCAGGCCTTCTTCTCTCCTGGGGAGAAACGTTTTGTACAAAAACCCACAATATCACATTCTTCTGTCCTGTGGCATTTTTACCCACTGCCAGGTGCTACCTGGCATGTGGCTTTGATTGACAAGATTACTAATCCACTGTAATCATATTTTCATAATTAGTCCCTGTGAGGCCTGGTTGCTGCTCTTGCCCAGGTAAACTCCTGCCTGCTGCAGACTGTTTCCACCAACTGTCACATCCCTAGGAGGGACCTGTCGGTCTAGCACCCACGGCTGTTACTAAGAATTGCTTTTGCTGGGGTGGGGTTTGTGGGGGGGGTGTTAGCTGCAAGGATTCATTGCTTGATTAAAAGTTACCATTATTGACTAGAGATTGGAATGGATACCAGAAATGCTTTGGTTTTTCCACCTTCTTGATCACACGTTGCCCATTCGTCTTCTGCAGTTCCTTCTGTTATATCCTTCCCTTCCCCCAAATCCCTGTGGCAAGGGCGAGGGAAACTTCAAAGGCATTTCTGAATAAAAGAACACACGATGTAGCATTAATAATTTATCAGGCAAAGTTTTGGCAGGCACAGGGGCCTTTCCCTGTTTGTCTTGCTGTAGACTACAGGAATAGTGCACTTGGCGGCTATCTCATGCCCAGCCACCCTCTCCACTTTTGCCACTAGTGGTGTTGTACTCAGCCCTGGCATTAACACTATAAAGGGTGAAAGGTGATTGCTGTTCATGGAGTCCTTGCTCTTGGCCAGATGATATGGGAAGGGCCTCAACAAGTGGGTCCTAACTATTCTGCTTATGTAACAGGTGAGAAGACATGGCACAGAGAAGTTAGGGGACCTGCCCCAGGTCTCTAGAAGGCAGGAGATATGGGGCTTGAGCCAGGGTCTATGTCTCCCGGGCTGGTGGAGTAGGAGGAGGTGACAATGTCTTTGAGGATACAGTTACCAAGTATCTGCATGGAGGACACTTGGGAAATGGAACACTGCTAGTTTTTCTGATGTGGAGACGAGTTTTCTGTGAACCCTGCACAGGGCCACAGGAGGAAACTGTTGGGGACCAGGAATAGGAGGCAGAAGTAACAGTTTCAGGTTGTGGAAAATGTAGCAAGCTTTGTTTTTGGTGGTCAAATCACTTTAAATTTGTATATATTAATCATATAAAATAAAGAGTATTATTATATCATTTTCAGGTCTTCATATATGTACTTTAATCATGTTCACCCACACCATTACTGTGTCTCTCTTGTCTTCCCCTCCTCCCTGCTGGTATGCCTTCATCTTTCCAAATAGCTCCCCTATGACCTCCATGTCTTCTAAAAAATCTAAGTTCTGTATATGACAGAATATACAATATTTGTCTTTCTGATTCTGGCTTATTTGGCTTAACATGATCTATCTATTTTCTGATTTTTTTCATCTTCCTGGTTGACTAAGACTCCATTGTTTTTCTTTATCCATTCATCCCTTGATGGCCTGGCTTGATTCCATGTCATGGTTATTGTGACTATGCCACATTCAATGTGGGTGTGTAAACATCTTGGGCATGCTACCATTGATTTTGCCAGGGTACACTCAGGAGTGGTGGTACCATAATTCTTAATGGGGCCCAAGCTTGGACATCTTTATTTATTTTCTAAAAATTTCCTAACCTATCTATCTGTTGTTAATTTTAAAATGAAATTACGGGCTGGAGAGATGACTTAGCAGTTAAGGCACCTGCCTGCTAAGCCTAAGGACCCAGTTCCAATCTCCAGGTCCCATGTTTAGCCAGATGCAAAGTGACGCAAGGGTGCAATGTTGCACTTGCCCACAAGGGGATGCAAGCATCTGGATTTCGTTCGCAGCAGCTGAGAGACTGCTGGTGTGCCCATCTCTATCTGTCTTCCTCTCCCTCTCTCTCTGTCTCTCTCTCTCTGTGTCTCTCTCCAAAAATAATAAAAATTTTTTAAATGAAATTACATATGTGGTAACTCTCTGGATGGATTGAATAGTTCCCCTTACATTATACAGCATAATTCAGCTATATAAAATTATTCCATTACCCCAAGGAAAATTTATTGTAGAGTTATGCCTGATGATTAAAATTTTTTAAGTTAAAATTTGTGAGTGAACATCATGTGTCCATGGGATAAGTGTTAAAGGCATGCAGATAAAAGTGAGGCAGAGTGCTTGTTTTCAAAGACTTTGCAGTCTAGTAGAGAAATTATTATCAGAAGGTAAATAACATGATAGAGTATGGTGAAATTTATGGGGATTTTCAAGGAATACCCAGGGTTCAGATTTAGTATCATATCTGGGTATAACATATATGATAGGGTGGGAAGTTTTTGAAATGAATCCAATGGGATATATATATATATATATATATATATATATAATTACACATACACACACACACACACACACACACACACATACACATATATATATATATATATATATATATATATATATATATATTCATATTCAGATGTAGGAACAATACTGTATGTAGAGATATGAGTTAATAAAAGAAAAGTTGGGTAAAATATAAATTTCTTCAGATAATATAGTGTCTTAGTAGTTTGACTGGAATTAGACTTTTGATAGAACAGTAACACTTTTTGTGTGTGTGACTGGGAACCATTTAACCAACATACTTCATAATCCACCCACTGCTCCAGGCTGGCTCATAGGAATTCCATTCATTTACATGTGGAATATGTGTAGTGGCTTTTGATACTACATTTCAGCCAAATGGTTTAATGGGACACTAAACCAAGTCCTTGAGGAATCATCCAACAGTGTTCATTACAGTGTATTTTGACCTGAGTCCCTTTACCTACTTAGGGACTATCCAGTGAAAATGCTTAGTGACAAGTCTAAACAACCAACTGTGGAATTGCTCACAATTGACTCTTGAGACCTGAGAAAAGGAGTTGGTTTTTTGTATCAGTTCATGGTTCATTGAGGTTGGGGAGCCTGAGATCCATCACAAGGCAGTGGACCATATTTTGAAGATGCAGCTCTTGCAGCATCTTCAAAGGTCAAATTGTCAGAGGAGTTGTTTTGGAGAGTCTTTTATCCAAAGATGAAAAGTTACTTTTAATTTGTACTTAATTGCCATAAAAGGTATTTTGTTTTTTTGTTTGTTTGTTTGTTTGTTTTTTCATTTTTTTGGTTTTTTCAAGGTAGGGTCTCACTGTAGCCCAGGCTGACCTGGAATTCACTATGTAATCTCAGGGTGGCCTCGAACTCATGGCAATCCTCCTACCTTTGCCTCCTGAATGCTGGGATTAAAGGTGTGCACCACCATGCCTGGCTCATAAAAGGTATTTGAGTTGGTAGTTTAATTTTAAGGAAGAAATTTTTTTGTGTGTGGGAGAATTACAGAATGGAGAGATTGGCATCAAAGTAAGATAGAGGCAGTGGCAGGGAGGGAGTGGAAATGAGGAGACAGGTGATACAAACTAACAGAATCAATACACTTGGCCAAATAGATACTGCCAGAAAGATGGACAGAGAGATTTGGCTGGCTGGATGATTGCTTAACAAAATGGTGTCATGAACACAAATTGCCAAAGGAAAAGATTCCTTTGCTTGGGAAAAACAATGAATTCTTTTAATAAACAATTCCTGCAAGATTTGGAATAAAAAAAAAAACAATAAATTCCAAAACATTCTAGGCAATATATAGTGAATTACAGGGAAAGAGTTCTAAAATCTTCAGCCAGAATTTTGTCATGGTGTATTTGTTAACCTTAAGGAACAGCTGTGAAAATAGTGTATTTGCTGATGAATGCGTCTCATTTTTAGCACTAAGGTCACAAGAAGGCAGGGTAGCTCAGCATAACCCTCCCCCTCCTCTTTGAGGTCACACAGAGAAACTTTATACCCATTTTATAATCCCTTGGTTTGCTTTCTCACCCAGAGATCTTTAGAAGAGTCACCATTGAGCAGAGTGTGGTTCCACATGCCCAATCTCATTACTTGGTTGTTGACAGCAGGAAACTAACTTGAGGGCTATCCTTGACTATACCGTGAGTTCAAGATCAGCCCTGTCTCAAAAAAAAAAAAATCCTGAAAAAGAACTGAACAAACAAACAAACAAACAAACACATCAAAAGATTCATCCACTTTCCAGAACAGGCTTACATGTCTACAGAGTAGGTAGACTTTGGCTACTGAATTTGGAAACAGACTGTTTTGAACTGGACTGGATTCTCCCAATAGCCTCTTACCACACATGTCCAGGGACACTGTTCTCCCAGTTAGAGGGTTCCCTGGTCTAGGAAGACTGGCAGCCAAGGTCATACTGCAAATCTCTCCCTTGGATGGTAGGGTTTTATTTGTACCTCCTTTGATTTTTAAGAGCAGGAGTTTTGAGGTACAGTGTGAATTGGCAGAGTGAGGGCTCACACCTCCCCTGTGCAATGTTCTGTCTCCAGTACTTTGTTCTAGCTCATTTCCCCACTGCATACCTCACCGGAGGGCACAGTGGATGGCTACATCAGGGAAAGTCCCTTTGTGTTTTAGCTGGAGGACATAAGCTACATGGGAGAGTGGTGGTACTGCTCAGGTTTTCTCCAGTGGTTGTTGTCTAAAAGCACAAAGCTGTATCCGTGTCTGTGCTGGATGGATAGTTTTGGCTTAGGAAACCATGGAGTATCTAGGGCTTTGTTAATAGAGACAGAGAGGAATAGCTCAGAGGGAAATGGAAAGCATATCAAAATTTGATGAGCTTAATTTGATATGGATTGCTACCTCAAAGAATCATCTTTTTTAACTTGCAAATGCCTTTGGGAATGTTTATAATCAACCCTTATCAGTAATTAAAGCCATGGTATGAATGAATTCATCAAACTATAGTCGGCTTTGCTAGCTCCCCAAAACAATGATGTTTTGGACTATGTGAGCATTTCAAGTTGGCTGCAGAGAACAGCAAAGGTTGAAGGGGCTTTGGAAAAGATGACTTACACACACACACACACACACACACACACACACAACACACACAAAATTAAGTGCTGAGGGGGCAAAGGGAATGTTGCCTACTTGATATGGCAAAGATCTTCTCTGATGAAAGGACATGTTGACAACTTCTATGCTGTCATATGTTCCTGTGTAATGCTTCAGAAGTCCTGAAAATTAGTCTCTCTTGGCTGATGAAAAGTTGTTCAGCCCAAGGTGAGTGGTTTACTTATGAGCAGCAATGAAAAACCTGTCTTGCCACCAATGGTTTACAGTTTAAAGGATAGTTTCTCCAGAATGGGTTCAGGTAACTAGTTCCTGTAGATGTGCACAAGTCCAGGTGGCCTCAGGGGTCAGGTAGCTATTTCATGCCTTGCTTCTTGTGATAAGCCATGCCATACTAGTATCCAGTCAGTGAGAAATATAAGTTTCTGGTTTATGGGAGATCAGAAGGAAGCAAAGGAGAATTGAAACTTATTCTAGAAAACATGGCTTGGGAAGTTCACAGAAACTGTAGAAAAGCCAGATGGAACAAACCAGAACAGTTGCCTTGCTTGGCAAGTGGGCCAGTACTCAAAGTGTGATTGACAAATTCTTTCTACAGAGTAGAGAAAACCATAAGCAACATGGACAAGAAATGAGCTTGTGGGCTCAGACCCTTAGTGTCCAGGTTGATGGAGTCCTATCTGCATGTGGAAGGACAATGATTAGTACATGATTTAGATCTTAAATGTCCCCCAGAAGCTTAGGTGTTGAATATTTAGTCTCCAGTACAGCAGTGGTCAGAGGTAGGGGATTTGGGAGGTGTTATAGTTTCCTTTGTGTTGTTAGCACAAAGCACATTACACAAAAGCAGCTAATGGAAGGAAAGTTGTTTATTTTGGCTTACAGTCTCGAGGTAAGCTCTGTAATGGCAAGGCTGCTCACCATTTGGGGAAAACTTCATTCTGAGCCAATAGCTCTCTTTGTCGCCATCCCATAGACTTGGTTAGGGATTCTACTGCCACCTATGGTTCATCCTCATGGACCCATCAGGTCTCCATGCAGGGCCTTCCAAAAACCCTGCCTCACATTTTCCACAGGCATTTTCAGAAAACAAAACCACATTGCAAGTCCAATGTCCCTCTCTTTCCTGCATTTGTTATACTCTATAGTGCCAGGTAGGCTACCAACCTGATAATCCAGAAGAGAATAAAGCTGACATCGAAAGCTTTTTTTTTTTTTTCAAGGGACCTCAGCATCCAGGCTCCTTACTTTCAAAAGAGTAACATTACATTCTTCCTGCTGTCTCGATGCAGAATAGCTGGCCCGATCTTAATGGTTGTAATCTCTCTAACAATTGCAGCTGAAAGAGTGCTGTCTCCAGCCTGAAACTTTTATTTCTTTCTGTGCTATATCTTTTTGGACACCAATCCATTTTTAAAAATATTTTATTTAAGTTATTTATTTGACAGAGAGAGATAAAGGGGGGGGGAGAGAATGGGCGTGCCAGGGCCTCCAGCCAATGCACCTTGTGCATCTGACTTATGTGGGTCCTGGGGAATCGAACCTGGGTCCTTTGGCTTTGCAGGTAAATACCTCAACTGCTAAGCCATCCCTCCAGCCTCACACCAGTCCAATTCTATGAAATGTGACCCTGCACTAGTTCTCAGGATATGGGAAGATGCAGTAAGCCTCTCACACTAAGTGCCTCTAGCCAAGTCTTGGCAAAGCTCTTTCATCCCCTCATAAGCCAAACATCACAGTCCACAGTTCTTTCTGCATTCAGGTCTTCCAACTTTGACCAAAATGGTCCCAGCAGGCTCTTCTTAGAACACTGCCAAGCATCTCTTAGATCAAGATTTCAAATCCTTCCACAGTCCTCCTGCAAATCAATTCCAAAAGGCCAAAAGCCACACAGTCAGGTTTCTAGCATCATTGACCCCACTTCTCAGTACTGATTTTCCTGTTGTAGTTACTTTCATATTGCTGGGATGAAATACATGATCAAAAGCAGATGAAGGGAGGAACATCGCTTATTTTTGCTTGCAGTCTTTAGGGGAAGCTCCATGATGGCAGAGGACAGGATGACATGAGCAGAGGATGCCACAGCAGGTGGAACACCACAGCATGAGAGTGAACCCACTAACACTGGCACACGGGGGGTTAATAAACCTCAAGTTACACCCCCCAGTGACACACTGCATCTGCGAATCAAGCATTCAGAACACATGAGTTTATGGAGGACATCTGATTCAAACCAGCACAGGAAGTAACTGGACTGTGAGGGCTTTGACCTCATGACGGGATTGATCTATAACATAATGGACTGGGAGGAAGTGGTGGAAATTCTAGGAGGTAGGACCTAGTTGGAGGAAGTATCCCATCAAGGAGCAAACTTTGTGAAAGGTATGTTTTGTCCTTGACCTTGTCCTCCCCTGTCTTCTCCTTTCTGACCATCATGAGATGAGCATCTTTACTCTACCAAGAGCTCTTTGTCACAGTGTTCAGACTCACCTCAAGGCCAGAGTGACAACAATCAAGTGACCGACGTGGAACCTCTGCTAATAAGAGGTGGAAGAAATCTCTACTTTTAAGTTGATTTTCTTGAGTATTTTATCACAAAAATAGAAAGCCGACTCACAAAATGATCATGATGACAAGGGAAAGGAATATGGTTAAAAACTCACATGCAAATATAGAAAAGCCACTTCCATTCACGTTTCCTTGGGACCTTTTACGTGCTCCACATAAAACTCAACCTCATGGCTAAAGTATATGGAAACATTCTGTGACATTTTCCAAAATTTCTTATGGTATCTCGAGCAATTTTATATAGGCATCTCTGTTGACTTGAGATTGGGGAGCTCAAAACCTGGAACTCTTGGGTAGTGTTCCAAGGGGAGAGCTTGCCCCAGAAGGAATTCAACACAGAGAAAAGTAAAAGCCAAAGGGGAGAACGTGAATTATCAGTTTCTTTTTGAGGCAAGCCCAACAGACTGCCTTTTGTTTTATGTGTGTGTGTGTGTGTGTGTGTGTGTGTGTGTGTGTGAGAGAGAGAGAGAGAGAGACAGAGGAGAGAGAGAGAGAGAGAGAGAGAGAGAATTTTCATGCCAGGGCCTCCAACCACTGCAATTGAAATCTAGATGTGTACGCCCCTTGTGTGACCTTGGGCAATTGCATTACTGTGTGGCTTATGTGGGACTTGAAGAGTTGAACATGATTCCTTAGTCTTTGTAGACAAATGACTTAACAGCTAAGCCAACTCTCCAGCCCAGAAAAAGATTTTTTTGTTGTTTTGTTTTTTTCAAGGTCGGGTCTCAGTCCAGCTCAGGCTGACCTGGAATTCACTATGTAGTCTCAGGGTGGCCTTGAACTCACAGCAATCCTCTTACCTCTGCCTCCTGAGTGCTGGGATTAAAGCTGTGCACCACCATGCCTGTCCTGAATTCTAATAATGTATATTTTGACATGCATAGAGCCAGGCTGATCTGAATCCACTTGTGAGCATCTGAGTTAAGTGAAGTGATACAAATTACTTTTTGTGCTTGGGCCAGTGTTAGTGGGTTTCTGTTGCTGGTTAGCTGTGTGTTTCTAGGCTAACAATCATGATGAAAAGTATTTTATTTCTTGAGTCCTTACTGCTCCTTGAGGAACTGCTGTACTTTTCTGGCACTTGTATTTTTCCTTGGGCTCAAAAGACCTAGCTCTTCATTTCCTCTACCTAGCAGGTGAAATATTATTTCTAATTCAGCGAACATTATTACCGCCTTCTCTGGAAAGGGCTCCATGAGCTGTGTGCCCTCACCATGTTTTCCTTGAATCAATCTTTTTCTCTGATGCTCGCTGATAAACTGATTTTTTTTTTGTTTTGACAGAGTCATGCTATGTAACTCAGCTGACTATCTTCCTATCTTAGCTTTTTAAATGCTAGGATTATAGGCATATGCTACCATGCCTGGCTATGAACTTGGATTTTTTTTTTTAATGAGAGAGAGAGAGAGAGAGAAAGAAAAAGAGAGGGAGAAGAAGAGGCCGAGAGCGAATGGGCAGGCCAGGGCTTCTCAGCTGCTGTGAAAGAACTCCAGATGTGTGCGCCCCCTTGTGTGCATGTGTGACATTGTGTGCTTGCGTCACTTTTGCATCTGGCTAAATGTGGGACCTGGAGATTCGAATGGGCATTCTTAGGCTTCACAGGCAGGCACCTTAACTCTAAGCCATCTCTCCAGCCCCTGAACTTGGATTTCTATTGTCTTGTGCAAGCCAATGCTCATGTGGCACTTACTGTGGACTGGGTGATTGATATGCTTTTATTCTTTTTAAAAAATATTTTATATTTATTTATTTGAGAGGGATAGAGTTAGAAACAATGAGAGCATGGGTGCACCAGGGCCTGTAGCCACTGCAAACAAACTCCAGATGCATGTGCCGCCTCGTGCATATGGCTTATGTGGGTACTAGGGAATCGAACCGTGGTCCTTTGACTTTGTAGGCAAGTACCTTAACTGCTAAGCCATTTCTCCAGCCCTGATTTTATTCTTTAAATGCCCTCATGGAATAAGAACTTTCCTATTACTTCCATTCTGACCTATAGGATATCCATGGTAGTGCATCTGAGAGCTAGGAGTGGAGCCTGGTTGATGTGGCTCTGCGGTGTATCTCTCTTGTCTCTGCAGTGATATGGAGACCTGGATTATATCCCTTTATCTGGACTTCTAGGAGGCCTGGAGTCAGTGTGAAGAGCACACCAATCAGGAGCCCTGAAGGAAACAGCTTGTGACTCGGCTGCTAGCTCCATTCCCAGCTTCATCTTGTTCTCCCTGGTCTCGTTGTATTTCCTGGTTTCCTCATCAAGTTTGTCTCAAGTTCATTTTCTATCATTTATGTGTTTTCATTTTCATTACCTTTTTCCTTTTGGGTAGGGAAATAAAAGAATGGATGAAAATAATATTAAATGTTAGTCTGTAACTTCCCAAAGGGTACAGATAGACTTCACTTACCTTGTTTTCTCTGTTCATGCCAGAATTGTAAACAGAACAAAACAGAACAAAAATCCCTCCCCCAAACCCTTGAATTTATTTGAAGTGAAATTCTCAAATTTTGAGCATTGTGTCTGGAATAAGGAAGCATTCTGTGGCATAACTTGCTCAAAATTTCTTCAGGTTGGCTTGGCAGGGGGCATTGGGGGAGGCGCCTCTTCTCTTCTATACCATAGAGAACAAAATAAGACATTTTACTGCAGCAGAAAAAAAAAATCTCTTGCTGTCCTGCTTTCTGGAGAGCTGAATATTTTACCTTCAGTGGCATTCTGAATTCCTTGTGGAGACTCAAAACAGTGATTGGATAACTATTTTTGAGTCTTTTAGTCACCCAGGAAAAACTAAGATGCCGACTGGCCAGCAGGACTGAAGGTGTGTTTTATTATAGCCTTCAGGTCTATGACTTGATGTGAAGAATGCAGCAGGAGCCACCCTCTCCTCTTGTTCCATGCTGTGCCCTCCTCTGAGAAAAATGTGGAATTTGTTTTCTTCTATTGTTAAGCATTTCTTGGTAAGATCAGATAGGCCTGTGTGAATGTTCGTTTACAGCTGAAGTTAGGGAAGGGAGGCTATGGTTGGGGGGGAGGGAGGAGAATGTAGGAGCTTCCTAGGAGGCATTTGTTCTAGGGAGGTGGAAATACAGGAAGGAAGTTATGTCCAGAAATGGTCTGCATTGTCTTGTTCTCTAAGAGCGCCTGTCTTCTATCTGATTTGGTTGCATTGTTCTAGCACTTTTCAAAGTGGTATAGGCATATGTTTTTAACCACAGACATCTCATGAACACCCGCCATGTGCCAGGCACTGTGTGAGATCCTGGGGTGCTTAGGAGAAATAGAAAGGCTGTTCTGAGTGAGTAAATTCGTCATTTAAGGCACGATTGTTGCTAGCATTTTGAGCACAGTTGGCTGATAGGGATCAGTAAACACCAAAATAGCAATCTAGAGTTATTTGCATAGAGAATGGACTTATTATGTATGTATATCTGGGTGAAGAGAGGGAAATATGGTGACCCACTTAAAAGTTCTCTACACTCATGTGTTAAAAGACTCAACTTTAAATATATTGCTGTGTTCAGTATTATGCTGAGTAAAGTTTACCAGTTAACTAAGACATAGGCATAATCTCTGTACACAGACAACGTGGTTGTGCAGTTTTTTAGTTCTATATGCACTATATGGTTGTTTGAATGTATGGCCCCACTCAGGCATTTTTTTTTTAATTTAAGACACACACACACTGAGAGAGAGAGAGAGAGAGAGAGAGAGAAGAGAGAGAGAAGCAGAGAGAGAATGGGCTCACCAGGGCCTCTCAGCTGCTGTGAATGAACTGCAGATGCATACACCCTCTTGTGAACATGTGCGCCATTGTACCCTCGCATCACTTTTGTGTCTGCCTAAACGTGGGACTTGGCGATTGAATGAGCATTCTTAGGCTTCGCAGGCAGGTGCCTTAACCGCTAAGCCATCTCTCCAGCCCTAGACTCAGGCATTTTATTACAACTTGTAATGGATGGATTTCTGGCTCAAAGGGTGGATTCTGGAGTCCAGCCCTAAGCTGTGTTTTGGGGGTGGATCTGAGTTCCAGCCTAAAGCTATGCAGAGAGGTTTTGAGCTCTGGCTGGGCTTGCTTGTGGTGCTGGCTGAGTGGTTTTGCCTCGGTTTGGATATGTGGAGGGAGCCAATTTCTTCTGCCATTGATGGAACTTCCACTTGCATCTGTAAGCTGAAATAAACCCTTCCTCCTATAAACTCTGTCTGGTTTAGATGTTCATTCCAGCACAGTGAAGCTGACTATAACACGCTCTATTAAGTTAGCCTTACTGTTTCTTTGTTTTCCTGTTGCCTCCCAGACCTAGTCTCATTCGTCATATGTCTCTGGAGAGAGGAAAGTCCCTTTAGCATGTCACCTTCTTTTGCATTTCTCATGTGGAATAGGAGTAGAGTTAATTACAAGTGTGAACATGGAACGCTGGCTGTGGTTTCCAGTCATTCTGTTGACTTTTTAAGTACTCGGGCCAGCAAAGGATGTTTTCTTTGATCTGGACAGAGGGGAGCTAGACCCTATTATGGAGAGCCACCTCTACTCACCCTCTGACCAAAACCAAAAGAAATGGGTCCACAGTGAACCAAGTAGAAGATCACGAGCCTCTCCTTCTTGGAGGGCATTACTTATACTGTTGAAAGCTTATATCTACACACGCCTCAGTCACTTTCCCTAAGGCACACTGTCTGCTGTTCACCAGTCTTAGTTCTGTCAGGAAAAGGATAGGGCAACGCAAGGGAGTTTCATAAAGGGAGGGGAAATGGAAACTAAGGATTGGGAAGTGCTTCACGGTCACACAAAGCCATGCAAAGTCAAGGGGAGGGAGATTTACGAGATTTAGAGGCTGGGCTCCAGTGGGTTTAGAATTCCCAAGACAGCGGCTCTCAGGTCTCCAGTTCTTGTGCATAATTAGCCAAGAATTGAAAAACATAGACATAGACACGAAGAGGCATAAATTATGAAAGATTTATTAATGAAGAGTAGAATTAAGAGAGAAGAAAAGCTCTTAAACTAAGAGGGGTTCTGTTACTGAAAGACCAGGGAATCTCCATAGCAACCTAGATTAGGTCTTTTCTAGAAGTTAGTCAACCAATTGGGATAAGTTTCATTGCCAAGTTCCAATGTATATGAAGGTCATTGATTGGTTGGTGAGCCCAGGAGGAGAACTCAGAAAGAGCCCACCAATGGGGACAGTTAAGGATGGAGACTCCAGGAAACTGTTTCTGATCATCATCTTGGATCCAACTGGAGTTCTAGTCCCCTCGGGCTGGCATCCATGATCTTTTAGGTCTCTGTCACCAGCAGACTACCTGCAAAGGAAAGCTACCTTGCTCCTATTCCATATGAGAAGGATTCACTGAGCCTGGAGCAAACAGAGATGATCCAGCAGGGTCTGTGTTGTTCGGTAGATCAAGCAAGAAGGAATCCAGAAAGATCCTTGGACCTTACAGTCTGATCTTTGGCTGGTCCCTTTCTGTCTCAGCTTACTTACTGGAAGCTAGAGTCATTCTGTTAATTCAGTTGATCAAATCACCTTTCCAGAGCACAGAGCAAGAAGGAGAAGGCAGCGAGTACCTCCAAGTAGACAAGCTAAAAACTACCTAGTAGTTGTTTGTAAGGAAGCAAAGGAACATGGCTCAAGTGCCACTGCATTGTTAAGTGAAAGACACATGTGTTTCGATATTGGCTTTATTACTTACTGGTCTGATTAGTTTGGGAAACCACTTCATCCTTCTGAGACTCAGTTATGTCATCTATCTCATGGGAAGACATAATCTTTTTTTTTTTAAAAGATTTTATTTTCATTTATTTATTTATTTATTAGAGATAGAGAGAGGGAAAGAGAGAGAGGGAGAGAGAGAATGGGCGCACCAGGGCCTCCAGCCACTGCAAATGAACTCAAGATGCACGCACCCCCTTGTGCATCTGGCTTACGTGGGTCCTGGAGAATTGAACCAGGATCCTCAGGCTTCACAGGCAAACGCCTTAACCGCTAAGCTATCTCTCCAGCCTGGAAGACATAATCTTTTGCTTGGTCTGCTACATCGCTTAGGAGGTGGCTTCTTTCTACACAAAGCCTTACTACATAGTGCAGACTTGCCTTGAAGATATCCATCTTCCAAGTGCTGGGTTTCAGGTGTGGACCACCAAACCTGGGTTGAGAACAATACTCTTTAAAGGAGAAGGTCACTGTGAAAGCCCATCAGCAGCATAGCCGGCATTTCGCTGGATTTATTTTGTGTGGTGTGCGTGTGACTTCAGTCGTATGATGTCCTTAGGGGCAACCCTGGGCTTTTGAACCAAGCAGAAATAACAAGTTTGTCTTGACCTCTGATGAGCGCTTCCGCCTCTGATGAGTGAGTATGTGTGCTCCGTGAGCTTGTCCTCTTGTCTTAGGTGAATGAAGAAATAGAGAGGGTAAACCGAGGAGGACTTCAAGTTCAACTCCACCCATGTCTGTGTCTCCTCTGAGCAACGTGTGGGAGGAATGTTTTTAACTGGGAGCTTCACACACCCTTTGGTTCTTGGAGGAAGAGGAAAACCATGGAGGAGTGATGTCTGTGCTGTTATCATTCTAGCCGGTGCTTTGCTAGAATTTGAAACGTTATCCTAATCAGCACCGCACTGCAGTTACAATACCCACCCAGCCGGCGGTATTTCTGAGGCCAGCTCAGAACGCCCTAACAACTACGTTGTTACAAAGTGATCCGGTAGACAAGGATGCCATGCCCCGCTCCTGAAATTCGGAGGCTGATTTTTCTGCCAGTTGCTTAAGATTACATCAGTCGCGGGAGCTAGTGGTTTCTTCATCTTCTGCTTTGTTTCTTGGGGAGCAGAGGAGCTAGGGTATTGAGAGGAGATGAGTAGAGGAGAGGAGGCATAAGAGACTGAAGGAGAGTTAGGGTGTGGTGAGAAATTTACATATTTTTAAGAGGAAGCTGGGACCTTGGGCTTTGAAGGCTGTGTTTTCACTTTCCATCACTAGGTACAGTGAAGTCTCCTCTTCTCCAACTCGGCTCAAGGTGCCCAAGGGACCCCGAGACACGTAGGTTTCTGAGTAGTAAGCATCCTGGGGGATGTGGGAGTGGGCCTGGGACTACCACCAGTGTACTCATCACCTTTTTGAAAAGCGTTGATTTTTAATGCCATTCTTGACCCCTTTAGAGAAAACCCCTTACCCAGCCAAGTAGAAGGTCATAGTTGGTGGTTTCTAGGGGGCCACCTCAACGAGGAAAACACAGGCGGTTCCCTGCTATCAAACAGAAAACCACCAGCTCCATGAGGCTTCCAACTTCACAATTACATGAAATTGCCAATAAAGAGGCTTCCTGCTATAAAACAGTATGAACTTCTCCACCTCCTGAGCACATGTACAATCAACTGCTTTAGCGATTAATTAACTTTTCTGAGCTAAGATTACTCCGTCTCTCTTCTCAACTCTGACTTTCACACAGTCAGAGCAGCCGCAGAGGTTATCCTTCACACAAACCAACTCTGTGCTTTTCTCCGACATGTGTGAACATTTACACGTAGTAATTTAAGGAAGGCTTCGGGCATTTGCCCTTGTGTCCATAGTTTGTTTGCTCAGTCTGTCCTCTACATTTCTAATATTTCTAATATTTTCATATGCGTTTCTGTGCTTTCTGGTTACAAAACATGTTCTCTAGTGACCTTTAGAGAAGTAGATGTGACCAAGAGAGTCCATTTGGTTTCTTTTACATTTATTTTTCTCAGCAACATTATCTCTCATTGATAAAGGCTGCAGCCCATGATGGGTACTGAGTCAGGACTTCCACACATTTTCTCATTTAAAACCCCTCAAGCTCAAATTCAATGGGCATTACTTCTTACATTTAGAGATTAGGTGTTAAACAATTTATCAAAGGTCACATAGCAAGTTAGTGGTAAGATGAGGGTTTAAAGCCGAATCTGAAACATTTCGCTTTCAACTACTTTTCAGCAGGAGAAACTTACTTTTCTTCAATCAGCCATTTCTTGTGTTCTTGGTTAAATAAATTTTTATTATACATTTTCCTAAAAGAGAATAGTCATCTGCTCAGTATTTACCTATCCTTTTATCCATTACTATTTAACAAAATTTAAGAGCCTTTTATTATGTTCGCATTATGTGAGATAGTTTTATAAATAATTCAGAGAGAATGCTTTGTCTCAAACTGCTTAGTAATTGGGGTTTCTGGATTTGAACCCAGGATTATCTGACTTCAAAACCTATGCTCTTTCCTTCACATTAAAAAAGACAGAAAAGAATTTTATTATTATATTTTATTCTTTGAAATTATTTTTATTTATTTATTTGAGAGAGAGATACAGAAATAGGCAGGTGGAGACAGAGAGAGAGAATGGTAGCACCAGGGCCTCCAGTCACTGCAAACAAAACTCCAGATGTATGAGTTCCCTTGTGTATTTGGCTTACATGGGTCCTGGGGAATTGAACCGAGGTCCTTTGGCTTTGCAGGCTGACCCCTTAATTGCTAAGCAATCTCTCCAGCCCTTATTTTACTATTTTATTTGCAAGCAGAGAGAGAGACAGGGAGAGAGAGAGAACAAGAGGATGGGCACACAAGAGCCTTTAGCCACTGCAAACAAAACAAAACAAAACAAAATCTTCAGATGTGTCAACCACTTGTGCATCTGGCTTTACATGGGTACTGGGGAATAGAATCCTGGTCATTAGGCTTTGCAGGCAAGAGCCTTAACTGCTGAGCCATCTCTCCATCCCGAGGGCTTCTTCATTCTCATTTTTAAAGAACCATGAGTCACAGCCTGGGAAAAGCTAGGGCATGGAGATTATGAATCTTTTGGTAGGTATTACCTCTCCACCAGCTGAACGGGGCTGTTCACCCTATGTTCACAGTAAAAGGGGCCAGGAATGGTCTCTAATTGAAAAGGTGGAATGAAAAGGGGAAATGAGGAGAGATGGCTAAGGCGGTGAAGTAAATGTAAATGTGAAAAAGTAGCAAAAAAAAAAAAAAAAAGGCAAGGCTGGGAATAAAGTACCTTGAAATGTGCAGGTAACCAACAGAGAGTCAAGAGGGATCAAGGAATATGATTCTGGGTGTTAGGGGTCAGGCCAAACAAGCAATTTCTTTCATGGTCTCATTGGGGTCTAGAAATAACCTCATCATGATCCAAACACAACACTAACATGAGGAGGTAAAATAATTTATCCTTAAATAACAGGCTGACCTATTCAGAATTGTAATTTTAATGTAAGACCAACCTTTGAAAATAGATCAAGTGATATAAATTATTAAGGAGAAGACATTCATCAGATAGATGGTGACTATTAGTAATTTTATGCATGAAGAGTTATCTCCCAAAATACAGTTGCAGCTGCCTCTGCAAAGGAAAAAATGAAGAACCCAGTTACCCTTTCGTGACATGTTCAGCTGATTTTAATCAGTATTTCTCCTGTCAAATGAAATGAAGAGACTGAAATATGATCTCTCCTGTGGATGTACACTCTCTCCCTCCCACCTCCTTTGAGACAGCTGTTCCTGGTGCTCAGAAAGTGGAGGCAGATCTCCAGATTTTCCACATTCCTTCTGTAGGAGAAAATATCTAAATCACTTGGTCAAAGTACAAAGTATTTAACTAAGATTTGTCTAACTCAAGGTCAAGTGTTCCCTAGAGGAGGGGAGAGACAGAGGACTGTGAGACATTTCTTGTCTTCAAAAAAAAATTTTTAATGTCAAGACCCAGAAGTGATGTGACCAAGTGCAATCTTGTTCTATTGATAGCCAAATGAGTTTGGATGAGTTACTGAGCTTCTGTGAGCCTCAGTTGCTTGGTCTATAAAATGAGGGTGACATTGTTATATCTAGGAAGAACAATTTACAGTGCTTGGAACATAACAATTTACATAGAGTTATGTAAAAAAAAAAAAAGTTAAAATTGTTCGGACTTAGTGGATAAAGTGCTTGCTAGGCAGGCATGAGTACCTGAGTTAGGGTCCCCAGAACTCACGTGCAAAGCCAGACACCACCATAGTGGGCGTCTGCAATTCCAGTGAGGCCATGGAGAGACGGAAAGGGAAGATGGTGGAATCTCCTGCAAGCTGGTGGGCTAGCTACCATGGCGAATGTAGCAGTGAAAAAGAGACCCTGCCTCCAACAAGGTGGGGGATGATCACTGCAGTCATCAGCTTCCTGTCGCTGGGATGAACTTCCAAATCAGACACGGCTTATAGGAGGAACAGGATTTATTTGAAGCTTACAGATCCAGGGGAAGTTCCATAATGGTAGAAGAAGCTGGCCCCCTTTCACAGATCCAGGCAGGGAGAAAAACCACCACCAGCATCAAAAGCAAACACACTCCAGGGAGCCCAGGCAAAACCCCAGCTCTCTGCATTCCTTAGGTTGGAAATCAGACCCACTCCCAAACAGCCCTTAGTGTTGGACCTTTAGGATCTGCCTACAGACACACCCCCTCCAGCAAGGTGGCTGCAGATCTAATTACAAGCTTTAATAAACTCTACTGGGAAGCCGGGCGTGGTGGTGCATGCCTTTAATCCCAGCACTCGGGAGGCAGAGGTAGGAGGATCACCGTGAGTTCAAGGCCACCCTGAGACTACATAGTTAATTCCATGTCAGCCTGGGCCAGAGTGAGACCCTACCTCAAAAAAAAAAAAAAAAAAAAAAAAAAGAAAAACTCTACTGGGGGACCTCCATTCAAACCACTACAAGGGCTGGCCTGCGTGGTTGTCCTCTGACCTTCACACACACACTATGCCCTGTGTACTTCCCTCTGAAGTTAATTATTGTTCCTGTTTTGTTTCACCACTGTCTTCAGTTGGGGCAGGAGTTGCTTTCTTTCCATGGCAATAACATCCAGCATTATTCCTTTTCAGGAAACTGTGGGCTGATGGTGACTACCCTACACTGTTGAGAGAAAAGACCGCTTTGTGTGTGTGTGTGTGGGGGGGGGTAAGTTAGTGAGAGACTAAGAAGAGGCTCGGGGCCCACAGAGGTAATGCTTCTGCTGAGATGTAGTCAGTAGGAGATTCACGTAGCAAGGACACTTTAGGAAGTAGCATGGTACTGGTTATGTTTGGACTTGCCCCCAGAGAGACAGCAGAGTTAGTGGGTATTGAGTTGGCTCCCTCAGGATCTCAGATACTTGAGATATGTGTGGCACTTTCTCAAGGTGGACCAGGTCACCTCTCTCCACTACAACTACTCTGCCCATCACCCTCAGGTGGTTCCTCTGGGTCCAGTGCCTTTAAGACACAAGACTTGTGACCTCCTTCTCTCCATACACTCCTTTAATTTCCACTTAGTCACTCTACTCCATCCTTAGTTAGGGGATCATTAAGTGTAACATTTTCTTTTTCAAATCTGTATACTTCAGGGTATAAACTTTGACCTTAACATTTCAGAATTTAGATGTTTAAACATCAAAATAGTCTATTTCTTGTGACTCAAAAGATATGCATGGAAACCTGGAAAGCTTTTCTGAGTGATGTCTGCCTTGGTGGCACTCTGCTCAGATGGTGTGAAGGGCTGGGAGAGGAGGGACTCGCTGTTAATGCCTCAAAATACTGTACATCAAAAGGAGTTTCTCCTCCTTCCCCTTCTTCCCTGCAGCCTGCTCTAACAGAAAAGTAAGCAGGCTTTAAAAAGTTAGCACTGTGTCAGCTGAGCTTTCAGGAAAAAAAAAAACATGATAAGAGCACAGATTTCTGTGAAAGATAAAGGGAGAGGAAGCGGGGCAATCAGGGAAAGCAGCCGGATCAGGGTGTCCTTCCCCTTCTGAGGCATGAGAAAGACGTAACAGGGAGGGAGCAGGATTTAGTGAGTGACAGCCTCCAGCCACAGGCAAATGTGACAGAGATAGGAGCTTCAGAACAAAGGTTCCATTAGAAGAGTCTCCACTGAGCAGCAAGGACAAGGTCTTCCTCTTTTCTGTCTCATTTCGGGGACAAAACACCTGACCAGCGGCAGCTTGTGGAAGGAAAGGGTTTGTTTTGACTTACGGTTCCAAGGAGGAAGCTGTGTCATGGCAAGGAAAGCGTGGCAAGAGTAGGAAGCTGGCTCACGTCGTTACACGTAAGCTGGGAGGAAGCATCAAGGGTGACTGACAAGCATGGCTGGGGCTGGGCTATAACATTCCAATGTCTGCTTCTGGTGACACACTTCCTTCAGCCAAGTTCAAGCTCCCAAAGGCTCCACCAGCTGGGGATTAAGTGGGAGGCTTAATCACAAACACGTGAGACTACGGGGGGGGGGGCACTCCACATTCAAACTACCACAAGGCTTTAGTGCTTGTGTCACATTTGGTCATTGGTTGGGGTCTACTGGAGAAAAAAACACAGCCTCAGCTCAAGATTCACAGGAATCTTGGAGGTGTCAGAATTGTAGGTTGTCAGTCAACCGCAAGTCATTTCTGATAAGGGGTCCATACGACACGCTGACCTGGCCTGTAAGCCTTGCTCCGAGCTTGACTAGAACCCTGTGTCCCGAAGCGTGACGTGGTGTTTGTTGTTTCTACTCCTGGACTTTGAAATAGTTGGTAGGTAGTTAGACAAACATCAGCAGCCTTGGAGGTCATTGAAGATAGACCCCAGCCTTCAAGATCCATAAGCTTTCCCCCTCCTTGAGATTTAAAAGACTATATGAAAGGGAGGAAGAGGGTGGTATCAGAGCTTTGTTGATGTCCATTAACAGAAAGTTCTCCCTGGCCCAGGAACAAAATCCACGTTCCATCTCTGGCTCTGAGTGGAGATGACATTTTAAGACACCTGAAACATAAATTACTAAGACATACTATGGTTCTATTCCTTAGAAATAATCCAGTTGGACCTGCCGATCACCTGTTCCAGGGACCACCCCTGTCTTGAAGACATGCTAAGGAGATGGGAGGAATAGTTATCCCTTAATGAGATAAATCACTTATATCCACCCACCCGGAGTCCCCACTTCCATGTGGCTACTGGCAGATCTGCACTGCTAAGCCTGCCAACTTTTCTAAGTTCTAGCTCAAAAGGGAACCCTGTCCTTCTCCCTTTCTAACTCCTCTTTGAATTCCAGCCCAAATCCTAAGCATGCTTGCCCTGACACACTCTTTTTCCTTTACTTCACTATTTTCGTGGTCATCCATGTGTCTAAGTTTTCAGAGTCATGAGATAAAGTGTATCAGTTACTTTTTTACGGCTAGGACAAAATACTTGGCCAGAAGCAGCTGAAGGAAGGGAAGGGTTTACTTTTGCCTATAGTTTCAGAGGGTGAAGTCCATCTTGGCAGGGAAAGGATGACCAGAGCAGGAAGTTCATATCACTTCATCCCATGAGCAGAGAGAAGGTGTGAGAAATGGTTGCTGACTACTTAGCTAGCCTCCTCCATTTTATACAGTCCAAGAACCCAGCCCCTGGGATGGTGCTAGCCACAGTTAGGATGGGTCCTTCCACCTTAACTAATCTAATCTAGAAAAAAAAAAACTCTCATAAATATGACCAGAGCTTTGTGTCCATGGGGATTCTAAATGCTTCATGCTGACAACCAGAGATTAAGCATCACACAAGGACTTGATTTTTTTTTGTTGTTGTTGTTGGTTTTTCGAGGTAGGGTCTCACCTCTGGTCCAGGCTGACCTGGAATTCACTATGTAGTCTCAGGGTGGCCTCGAACTCTTGCGATCCTCCTACCTCTGCCTCCCAAGTTCTGGGATTAAAGGCATGCACCACCAAAGGACTTGATTTTTAAGAAAATCTGCCACATTGTGAGACAAACTAGATTAACACCACATGTATAATTAGCATGAATTGTCATCATGGAGACATGGAGAGCTGTTGAGTTTCAGGTATTTGAGGGATCTATTTGACTTACTGGCCTCCAGAGGCCAACATGCTAAGTCAAAAATCAGCCATAGCATCTATAATTTATAACTGTTTAATTTGCCCAACTTCTGCGATGAGGCCCATGGTTAAACCACTCACCTTGGGAGTTTAGTATTATTTGGTTAAGACCAAAGATTTCTGGCCAAGCAGATGCTTTTCATCCCAGAACCTTGTAAAAATTACCATTAGGCTGCAGCCTATTGGTAGCAAAATATGCCTTCATAATCCTTTGTCCAAGACCACGTGACAGCAGGTGGCTCCTGAGAGACAGCAGCCAGGACTTAGATTGTCACTGGGCTAGTACATTTCTTACAGTGTCAGCATAAAGGCAGTGATGAAGAGTGTGTCAGAAAATGGCAAGGCTTATGGCTGGGTTTTAAAAAATTTTTTAAATTATTTTTTAATTTATTTTTGGAGAGAGAGACAGAGAGATAGACAGGGAGAGGGAGACAGAGATGGGCGCGCCAGCAGTCTCTCAGCTGCTGTGAACGAAATCCAGATGCATGCACCCCCTTGTGGGCAAGTGTGGCATTGCACCCTTGCCTCACTTTGCATCTGGCTAAACGTGGGACCTGGAGATTAGAACCGCTGGACATTGGAACCAGCGCTCTTAGGCCTAGCAGGCAGGCACCTTAGCCGCTAAGCCATCTCTCCAGCCCTTATGGCTGGGTTTTAATGTAAAATGTCCCCCACAAACCCCTGTGTTTGAGTACTTAATCCCCAGTTGGTGGCGCTGTTCTGGAAGGTTGTGCAACCTTCAGGAGGTGGACCCTTGCTGGAGGAAGTATGTGACTGGGGCTGGGCCTTGAGGTCTTATAGCCAAGCCCTGCCTGCTCTCACGACTCTATCCCTGCTGGTGTGACAATGTGATGCCAGTTATCTGCTCCTGCCAAGCTTTCCGCAACACAATGAACCGTCCCCTCAAAATTGTAAGTCAAAATAACCCTTTTCTTTTCAAAACGAATGCAGCTTGGCAGTGTGTCTAGAATTTCAGTGTCACCTGCCCATCTGCTGGTAGCCAAGTTTTCACATTACTCAAATTGAGGCCAAGTCTTTACTGTCAATATATGCTAGGGGATATTTATATATCATCAAGTCGCTCTCTCCATTTTTTTTGGGGGGGGGTTCAATGTAGAGTTTCACTGTAGCCCAGGCTGACCTGGAATTCACTATGTAGTCTCAGGGTGACCTCCAACTCATGGCGATCCTCCTACCTCTGTCTCCTGAGTGCTGGGATTAAAGGCATGAGCCACCAACCCTGGAGTCTATATTTTGATAAGAATAATGATAACACCATTATAAAAGGTTGCTACTCATGGCCAAATCCTTATATTGCCCAGATTTTCCAGGAAGTTTTCTAATAAGGCTTTTTGTGGGAAGGGTATTATGAAGTTATGTTGAACTTTAAATTTCATTAATAGATCTGATAAAAATGGTGATGGCTCATCTTTTTTTTTATTAAATTCTGGGCAAAGCAGTGCACTAAATGTGCATTATACCATTTAACACTTGCAATGCCCTTAAGAATTGAGCAGCATTTCCTTCATTTTATAGATGACAAATGAGCCGTTCAGGGATCTGGTAGCATGTTCAAGGTTATAGCAGCGGCAAACCAGAAAGACGAGGCATGGCTTCAGCCCCCTCAGATTCCAAAGCTCATTCTTTCATTCCTTACATTCTATATCTTATTTACTGTTTAACAGAATCCAACCCAAAATATACAGTCTTTTTTTTTTTTAAAGTGGAAAGGATGAACCAAACTTTTTTTTTTTTTTTTTAAAATATTTTATTATTTATTTGAGAGAGAGATACAGAAATAAGTAGAGAGAAAGAATGGGTGATTCAGGCCTCCAGCCACTTGGAACTCCAGATGCATTCACCCCCTTGTGCATCTGGCCGTGGGTCGTGGAGAATCGAGCCTTGAACCGGGGTCCTTAGGCTTCATAGGCAAGCGTTTAACCGCTAAGCCATCTCTCCAGCCCAAACCAAACTTTTTAAAAAAAGTATTTTTAGGGGCTAGAAAGATGGCTTAATGATTCAGGAGCTTGCCTTCAAAGCCAAAGGACCCGAGTTTGATTCCCTAGGACCTATGTAAGCCAGATGCACAAGGGGGTGCATGCATCTGGAGTTCGTTGGCAGTGGCTGGAGGCCCTGGTATGCTCATTCTCTCTCTCTTTCTGATTATTCTCTCTCTCAAATAAATAAATAAATAAATAAGAATAAAATATTAAAACATGTTTTATTTATTGGCATGGAGAGAGAGAGAAAGAGAGAGAGAGACAGAGAGAGACTGAGAACAGGCACACCAAGGCCTCTGCAAATGAACTCTAGGTGCATGCACCACTTTGTGCATCTGGCTTTATGTGGGTACTGTTGAATTGAACCTAGGGCTATTAGGCTTTGACAGCAAGTGCCTTTAACACTGACCCATCTCTCTAGCCACCCCCAACCCAAGTATACAGTATTAATGGGCAGCCCAAGACTCAAAAGTTAGTGAGTGGTAATCTGAACTAGCAATCCTGGTGCAGGCTCGTTTCCTCCATCATTAAACTGACTAAATGCAGGCAATGCTTATGCTGGAGGGTGCCTTCATTGCTGCTGTCTGGAGTCTGACAGGAGCTGTGTTCTTCGGGTCTGGCACAGTCCCCTTGATTTTACTCCATCTCAAGATTGTTGCTACTTAATCCTTCATCAGGGACTCTCTGCGCCTCTAGAAGATTGCTTGGCAACTGAACAAAGACAGAAAATTGCCCACATAGGTATCCATGTCAAACTGTCCTCTTAACCAGTATTTATTTTATTTTTTTTTTTAATTTCTAAAGCTTTGAGATGGAACAGATGTGGCTCACCAAATCACCAGTCCAAGATTGTGTGTGATGGGCAAAAGCATAGAAAATTAAGAAACAGATTTCTGAAATGGCCACAAAGTATTTATGAAAACTTCCTGGTTAGGCTGGCGATATAACTCAGTGGTAGAGTGATTTCCTAGCACGTGCAAAGCCCTGGGCTCACAAAACTGAAAAAAGAACACTATTGTATCAATCCATATTTTCTGGGCATGGTGGTCACATGTCTGTGGTCTTAGCACTCAAGAGACTGAAAGAGGAGGATCATGAGTTAGAGGCCAGCCTGAGCTACAGAATGACTCTATCTCAAATACCCCAAATAATAAACAAACAAACAAAGTGTGCCAACAAAGAAAACATCTGGTCAGAATTTCCCCCTTCCTCCTTTCCTATTCAACAGCCACGTAGACTTTCCTTCTGCGCCTTGTTATTTTTATCTGTAATTTTGGGGAAAGAGAAGTATCAGCAGTTGAAGGGTGACTCGGGGAAAGACGTTTTTATTGCTTAAATGATTCTTTTCAGGGAGACAACTGAAGCCAAAAAGGGATCATTACAGACCTAAAGGAGCTTGAGAAAATTTACACCCTTTCAGGTATTTTAAGCCTCCAGAACTATTTTGAGTGAAAAGACTTATTTTGGGATTGTCAAAAGTCATGTTTCATAAGTGAGCTAGACTCCCACCAGCTGGTGTGGTGTGTGGGCATGACGGCTCTACAGCCATACTGTCTAGGCACAAATCCTGTCCCTACTTGCCAGCTGTCTTCACTGCTTGTGCCAAATGAATTAGGGATGGTTAATATATATGCAAACAAACACCTTCATCATGGTATTTTTGTGAGAATTAGCTGATGTACTTGAGTGCTATATTATTACGTGTGCGCAAGTGTATGTATATGCATGCTCACATGTGTATTGGAGTACATGTGCATGTGGGTGCATGTGTGGGCACATGCATATGGAGGCCAGAGTATACTTCAGGAATGCTGTCCGCTTCCTCTGAGACAGTCTCTTATTGGCCTTAAGCTCACTAGTGAGGCTAGACTGGCTGGCCAGTGAGCTCCAAGGATTCTCTCCGTTTCCACTTCTCCAGTGCTGGGATTACAGGTAGACACCACCAAGCCCTGATTTGTATGTGGGTACTGAGGACCCCGTTGCACATAAAACTCAGGTCCTCATGCATATAAGGCAAATACTTTATCCACTGAGTTATCCGTCTATTCCCATTATGAAAAATCTTGAATCTCAGTTTCTCAGTCTGTTCAGGGAGGACAGCACTACTACTTATCTGAAACAAGGCACACAAGGTGTACACTTCGTATGCTCACAGCCACCCCCACATTGTAGCGAGCAACTTACAGGTAGGGACTATGCACCCACTGGCCACTTTACTTTTGACTTTGCTCCTTTAAACATTAGCTGTCTTTATTACACTGTGAGACTAATATAAAGAATAGTAGACTGTGTATAAATATTCTAACATTACCAGTTTTTTAACACATTAAAAAATTTTTAATTTTTGTTTATTTCTTTGACAGAGAGAAAGAGGGAGGGAGGGAGGGAGGGAGAGAGAGAGAGAGAGAGAATGAGAATGGGTGTGCCAGGGTCTCCAGCTACTGCAAACACACTCCAGACTCATGTGCCAACTTGTCCATCTGAGTAACATGAGTCCTGGGGAATCGAACCTGGGTCCTTTGGCTTTGCAGGCAAATGCTTTAACCGCTATGCCATCCCTCCAGCCTAACATTACCAGTTTTATTTATAATGGACAGGCTATGGAATCAGCCCAGGTGCCTCTTAACAAAAGAATGGATAAGGAAAATGTGGTATATACATAATGGAGATTTATTCAGCCACAAAGAAGAATAAAGGTATGTGATATGTAGAAAAACAAATGGAAGGACCTGGAGATTGTCATAGTAAAAGAAATAAACTAGACTCAGAAAGACAAATATTGCTGATTTCTTTCATATGTGCAGCCTATACATGTATCTATGTACATATGTGTCATATAGACATATGTAAATGAAAGTAGATAGGGTGTTCTTTGGGCAAAGGAAGCTGAATCTTGTGGGAGGAAAGGAAAATGAGAAGTGATCAAAGTACATGATATACTTGAAAGACAATGTCTTTATGAAACCCATCACTAGGTGCACAGAATAGATACTAACAAATTTTATTTTAAAAAGCTGTATTGTTAAATCAAACGTTTAAGTTTATTTTTAAACTTTGTGACTTTTTAAGGCTTTCAAGATCCCTTTTAGATCCAAGGCCCTACATTTGTATGCCCTGAGAAATACTACCACATTGCTCAGTTTTGGTCCCAGCACCTCCCTGTCACTGCCACCTCAGTGACCCACACACCTACCACTACCCCTCACGGGTGGGTGAGATGTGGTGACAAGCTCCTGAGTGATTGCTCGTGCTGCGGAGCAAAACAAGAAATGATGCATTACGAGAGCTGCGAACGTTCTTTCCCTGAAATGGCATACATACTACATTTTGCTGGAAAATGACGTGTGTGCACTGGAGCTATTAAGAATTCTCACAAAAGCAAGAAAGCGAAGAGGCCATCTTTATAATGTTCTCTTTGTAAAGTCTGTTTTCCACTGTCAAAGAGCTGCACTGGGTGGGCACTTGCTGCAGGGTCTGGGAAGCTGCTGGCTCTCTGTCCAAGAGATGCAAAGTCTTCCTCCTCCATGCCCAGCGAGGACGTGGTGGAGGGAAGGAGCTAACCTGGCAGTCAGCAGGACACAGGGACAAGGACTAGTCCAGGCCCTATCTTCTATGAGTTGTGCAGCCTGCACATGACAAGCGGTACACTGTTAACCTATCTTGAAGTCAAATTCACATAACATAAGGTTTGTCATTTTCATCAGAAGAATGTGTAGTGCAGTGTCTTCTGGGACTTTCCCAGTGTTGAATAGAAATCATCACAGTCTATTTCCAGAACTTTCACAAGATCCAAAGGGGAAACCTCATGTCCATTAAGCCATGGCTCCCCACCTCTTCTCTCTGTCCCTTGCAAACCAAGTACCTGATTTGTGTACATTTGCTGATTTCATGTCAATGGAATCATATACAATGTGCATTTGGTGTCTGGATTCTTTTGTGTAGCAGGGTATTTTCAAGGTTGAGCCATGCTGTCGCAGGGGTCAGGGCTTCATTCGTTTTCACGTCCAAATCATGTTCCATTGTGCAGTTATATCATATCTTGTACATTCATCCACTGACTGGTCAACACCTTGGTTCTTTTTGTTTTGGCTGTTATGAATGAACTATTGAATTTTGCTTTTTCCATCATGTGGAGAAACTGCTGTTTCTATCTTTCATTCTATCAGGTCCATAAATATTAAAAATCTGTCTAATCTCAGTTCCAAGTTTTTCGGAAAGTGGCTCTCATAGGTATGGTCAGGTAGCAAGATAGGGCTTGGGACACAGGACAGAACATTTGTTCTAAAAGGGTCTTGGGAAGGCAAAGTAGACATGGCGTCCATTTCTATGATCAAATATCTCTCTTGGCTGTCACTAAGTGTGTATCCCATGAGACAGGAGTTTTGCTCCATTGTACCAATACGCACCTTGATGCCTGGGCTTCACTTTTGTCAGCGACATGTATGGTGTGGATCTAACAAACATCATGAGACTGGAAGAATGAACCCATGAGATGCTCACAATATGTAAAGACCTGCAGGATTCCATGCGCCCAGTTGCCTGTCTCACTGTCTGCAGGCACATTAATTATCCTTTTCTCTGGGGCCCCATCCTGCTTGGTTTACATCTCTATCACATCCCCCACCATGCTGTGTCTTCATTAGTCCCTTGTGCCGGCTGCAGTGCAAGGTCTCAGATGCAAAAGGGGTAAGCAGATTTTTCTCTGAATGCTCAGGATCCAGCTGCGTGCATGACACACAATCATTGCTAAGTAAAAAGAAAGCCAGTGAATGGCAGAAGGTCTGTCAATCCTTCCCATTGCCATAAGCAGGCGTCTCAAAGGATAACCACCTCATTTCTCAAAGTGAGGGCGCAGTACGCTACCACCCAGGCAAAGTGACGATGCTGTTCTCTCAGCCGGGCCAGCAGGAGAAGTTTCTAGTCTCTTTAGGGATCAGAGGGACGACAAGCACACTCGTCTCAGTAGACAAGCAGTGGGGTTGAGGAGATGCTTCAAAGAGCAGGAAGCAGGAGGATGTCTGATTCAGGCCTCTTGGCCTGCTATTGCTGGACACTGAAGTTTTTTTTTTAAAAAATATTTATATATTTATTTATTTGAGAGAGAGAGCTACAGAAATAGGCAGGTAGAGACAGCAGGGGGCAGGGGAGGAGAGGGAGGAATGGGCCTGCCAGGGCCTCCAGCCACTGCAAATGAACTCCAGATGCATGTGCCCCCTTGTCAATCTGGCTTACGTGGGTCCTGGGAGTCGAACCTGGGTCCTTTGGCTTTGCAGGCAAGTGCCTTAACCGCTAAGCCATCTCTCCAGCCCCCTGGATGCTGAAGCTTTAACTTTGTAAGTGCCTGCAGACAAGTAGCAACGGCCAGTGCTCTTACAGTTCCTCATCACGTGTTAACCAGACTTGCCATCCGTCGTTGCGGGACATCAATAGAGATTGGGAGCTAGGTAGCTCATGCCACAGAAGGTTTAGTCAGGGTCACAGGCCCTCACAGAGAGGTAAGCATTGATCTGCCCTGACATCCTAACTCACTCAACAGTCCAGTCCAGGGCCTGAAATTCCCTCCCACTCCTCAGAGCTGCTGGCTGCTGACTTATCAGGACCCTGGCCGGCCACCTGCCTTTGCCTGTTGTTCTTCCCGCTTCCTGATGCCTAACTTCCTTACAATTTCGGTTGGCTCCCTTTGACCCTACGCAATCTCATTTTACCTCTTCATCAATCAAAGACCTCTGGATGTGTTTAAGCTGACTTACCATGTCTGTGTCTGTCTGATGCCTGATTTCCACATGAGTCATCACACCGACGCTTTCCAAACCCATAGAAGCTACTGTAGTCCAGAATGCGCACAACCCTTCCTGAGTCACCTCCTCCCTCTACAGGGAGCTTTGTTCTGTCTCATTCTCTCTTTTTGTTTTGTTTTGTTTTGTTTTGTTTTTCCAGGTAGGGTCTCACTCTGGTCCAGGCTGACCTGGAACTCACTATGTAGTCCCAGAGTGGCCTCAAACTCACAGTGATCCTCCTACCTCTGCCTCCCAAGTGCTGGGATTAAAGGCATGCACCACCACGCCCTGCTTTGTTCTGCCTCTCTAATAAACCTTGCCTGCATACACATCTTTGCATGCTCACCTTCTGTCCTCATTTACTGTTCCATGGACTGGGAGACAAAAGAACTTGAGAGCCGCTGGCTTGGGGCGTTTTAGTGACAGTTCAATGCCCTGACCCCCAAGCTGAGCCTTTCCATCACTTTCAAAACCTGCAACAGTATTTATGAGGTTATCTAATGGGTTGTTTCAAAATATCACTCTGTAGCTGTCACTTCTACATTGAACGGCCAGACATTGGTCTCGCTGCAGTTCCATAGCCTGCCTATTTTGGCTAACAAATGGAAATGGAGTCAGCTGATTTCTGTCAGGGCTGAGTGTGAAGGGCCAGGTGTGTTTCTGCAGAGCAGAGTGGGCTATTAAAAGCTGGTGTTAGGCTGACGATAAATGTTGCAAATAGCTCCCTTATGACCATTGCTCAGAGTGAGGTCCTTTTTTAAATTTTATTTTATTTTTTATTTGTGAGAGAGAGAGATGAGAGAGAGAGAGAGAGAGAGAGAGACAATGGGCACACCAGGGCCTCCAGCCGCTGCAAACAAACTCCAGCCACATGCACCATCTTATGCAGCTGGCTTATGTGGGTCCTGGGGAATTGAACCTCAGTCCTTTGGCTTTGCAGGCAAGTGCCTTAACTGCTAAGCCATCTCTCTAGCCAAAGTGAGGTCCTTTTGCTTAGGGCCTCAGTCCTTAGTTGGTTCAGCTTGTCTTGGCTTCAGGACCCTCTTTCCACTGGAGTTTTTCCCTCAATAGATAGCATAGGTGGGTTATCTAAAAGTGGCCAAGATGAGCAGAACCAAATAGCTTGGGATAATAGGGTTTTGGAAAATGCTGGGAGGTAGAAAGGATGGGGGAAGTATGATGAGGAGTTTTCCTCTGTAGTGCAACCTGAGGACAGGGTGGCACACATTGAGCTCTGCTGTCACATGTGGCGGTTTCTAGACACCTGTGTCTACTGAGCACTTGACGGGGTGGAGTCTGAACTGAGATGTACTTAAGTGTACAGTACATTCCAGTTCTACAGCAGTGAGTGCTACCAAGAAGTGAACAAAGGAAAAAAATCTCAAATTTTATTGATTCAATCTAAAATGAATGTTTCCATGCTGAAATAATAACATATTTGGTTGGCATACTGGGTGATGTAAAATGTATTATTTAAATTAGTTGTAGTGATTTTAAAATATCTTATTTATATTTATTTATTTGAGAGAGAGTGATATAGAAATAGGCAGAAAGGGGAGGATGGTCACACCAGGGCCTCCAGCCACTGCAAATGAACTCCAGATGTGTGCGCCCCCTTGTGCATCTGGCTTATGTGGATCCTGGGGAATTGAACCTGGGTCCTTTGGCTTTGCAGGCAAACACCTTAACCGCTAAGCCATCCTTCCAGCTCTAATTGTAGTGATTTTAACGTGATATTAAGCTTTTTGATGCAGCTTCCAGAAATGGTTTGGTTTCATAAGTGCTTTTTAAAAAAAATTTCTTTTGGACAGCACTGATGTAGAGGTTAACATGTGGGTGGTGGAGGCAGACACCTGGATTTGAACTCTGGCTCAGGACTGCTGGCTGTGTGGTCTCAGGCACATTGGCTCTGAAACCTCCCACAGAGACACATTGCAATTTTTCACTTTATAGCATACCTTATGGAGTTCATGCAAGCCATCATGAAATGATGCTTCATCCTCTCCCCCATGCAGTACATTCTGGTATGTTCTCTTCCATTTATATCCAGCCTCTTCTGTTTTCTCCCCCATCCTTTCTCTTCATTTGCAACTGTGTTTGCCATGGCCTTCTAAATGAACTTCCTTGTGGGTCTCGTGCTGTGGGGCTTGTGCCATTCCCGTTCCCTGGGGTCATTGGCCACTGACGTCCCTGGCGAGGGAGAGACGAGTTGGAAGGGTCTTTCTGGCTGGGCAGATGAGTACAACTCAAACATATGAACACATGACGGGGCAATGAGCACCCGGGAGACCGTCTGATGGACAGCACTTGTTTATTGAAAGGGTGGGTGGGTTTATAAACACTTGGGGAAGGTTGAGACAGCACGTACACACTGTATGGCAATCGGATGCATAGTTTATGGGCTGTTATCTAGATAGAGGAAGGACTAGTAACTTCAAAGCTATGGGGGAAGGATAAGGGAAGGTAGTGGGAAGGGCAGAAGAGATTAACAGGAGGCTGTGACTTCAGAACTGTGGGGGATGAGAAGGCTACGTGACTTTAGCCACATGAGGGTCTCTTGGGCAGCTAGCCACAGGTCAGGAACTGTGGGGGGCAAAGTCTGACTTATGGAATGGTCATAGCCTTTTGGGTCTGGGGGGAGCGCCTTGCCAGTTCTGCCCACTCTGGGCGATGACAGCTCACTACACCCCACAACATAGGGAAGGCAATCACCGTCTCCAGGGACCCCTGACAGAGGGCCAGCTGCGACCCCACAGCCCAGGGCCCCTGGCCATGTCCAATAGTTCAGGCCAGCCTCCTCACTGGTCCAGCCTGTTACTAGCAAAGCCCAACACTTCCTAGCACACAAGTGAGCTGTAAACTTGGGTTTAACCTTTATATACCTCAGCTCTCTCATCTATAAAATGGGAATGTTACCATACTATCCCAAAGTTATTTGGAGACTATACCATAACCATATTCTATGTAAATCACAGTATCAGCTCATTTAGCATTTGATAAGTGAAAGACATAACCAGTGTCAGGGGTGGGATACCTCTCAGTGAGTTGTTGGTTCTGGAGATCCCCAAGGCCCCCAGATCAATACAGGATATTGCCAAGACTCTATTGTTGAAGATACCACATGCTTCAGTTGCAGGAAACTGAGACATCAAGCTAGAGCTAAGCTGAAAGACTCCTCCCTGCTGATGAGCTGTCACAGTGAAAGAAAGTTTTATGAAGCCTGCTGGGGGAGAAAATTCATCAACAGTTTTAGCCAGCGTTGGACCCTACAATTGGCCGGCCTGGCAGAATGTTAGCAATGATACAACAGAGGCACATCTGTTATAGGAATAACCAACTGCTTTCTTATCAGATTTGAGGCCCACTGCATGGGAAGGAATTCAGTCCTGATACTTAACACTTATGCAAAAGGCTATGGCTGGGAAGGTCTGAATCCTTGAAGGTGTGTGGGTGGTGGGGAGCTATTACTATTGTTTGGCTAAATGGATATATTGTGTCCACCAAATTTCCCTCTACATACTTACATGTACACCCATACTGCTGCTCTCACTTTTGGTTAGAGAAGCTCCTGTTTTCAGGTGGCAGTGACCACTGGAGAGATTCAAAACTTACCAAAGTGGTGAGAAGAAGGCATCTTGATCACATTCTCTGAGGATCAGGGACCATTATGGAAGAGGTGACAGAAAAAATGTAAGAGCTGGGCTTAGTGGTTAAGGCATTTGCCTGCGAAGCCAAAGGACCTAGGTTTTATTCCCTAGAACCCACGTAAGCCAGATGCACAAGGGGCACATGTGTCTGGAGATGGTTTGCAGTGGCTAGAGGCCCTGGCATGCCAATTCTCTCTCTGTCTGTCTCTATTCTCCCTTTCTCTCTCTCTCTGCTTGCAAATAAATAAACAAAATTAAAAAAAAAGAATGTAAGAGCCAATGGATGGAGAGGAGTGCTTTGAAATGTTACCTTCTCGACACAAAGTGGAAGTTGCATTTACGACCTCACAGTGGCTGTCATTATCTATACAAGCCCTGTATAATTTTTAGCCCATCAATATGTTATCAGAGAGACTGTGACAAAAAATATGACATCAAAATGTAAGAGGGACAATTGCAAAGAAGAGGGGCTTCAGTGTAGGGGGAACGGGGAAGGGAAACAAAGGTGAGTGGTGGGAGTGGATTATCAGGGGGCATTGTGTATATGCATGGCAGTTATCAATCAGAAAAGTTAAAAGATATTATTATGGCACGTCTCCCTTATACATGGGTGATAGATTCCAAGAACCACCATGGATGCTTGAAACCTCAGGTAGTGCACATCACCATATATGTTTTACACACACACACACACACACACACACACACACACACACACACACACAGAGTAAAGTCCAATTTGTAAATTAGAAGCAGTGTGTGATGAATACCAATAATTCTAAAATAAAATGATTGTACAATGTACTTTAATAAAAGATACGTGGGCATCTGTTCTTATCTTCTCCTCATGATGATGTGGATGGCACAGTGACAACGAGATAAGATGAAGGAAAGTGACTTAAGTACTAAGGCTGCTTCAAAGCTCTCCATTTAGATGCTTTTGACATTGGAAGGCCTTCTTGTAACTCAGGACACTACTTTTGACATGACTGGAGTGTACACAAAGGCTATATGCCCCAAACAGAGCTTCTGCAAATACAACTTTTGTTTTGTTTTGTTTATTTAATTAATTTATTTATTTGACAGCGACAGATAGAGAAAGAGAGAAAGAGGCAGATAGACAGAGAGAGAGAGAGGGAATGAGTATACTAGGGCATCCAGCCACTGCAAATGAACTCCAGATGCATGTGCCCCCTTGTGCATCTGGTTTACATGGGTCCTGGGGAATCGAGCCTTGAACTGGGGTCTTTAGGCTTCACAGGCAAGTGCTTACCCACTAAGTCATCTCTCTAGGCCCTGCAAAGGCAACTTTTTATCATATTGGCCCAATTCTCATGTTTGCTCTCATTTAGGAAAAGAGGGAAGGTGACCAGAAACTTCCCACAGCATTTTCTGGTGGCTTCAGAATCTCTGGGCAGTAGTGTCATTGGTTGGCAGAGTGGCCCACAGACTAGAGGAGTTCTATCCCTAGGGCTCTGTTCACCAAGCAAGGGTCATTCTGTGTTCTCCACGGACATCGTCCTTCAACTAGGAGCTGGGAGATAGCAGGCTTGGCAAGTCATAACAGCTTCATGTGTAGTTGTCAGTGGAAAAGCTTCCGAGGGCAGTTGTGAGGTTTCAAAGCTATTCAATCCCATGTCTCTGATGCACCCATTGTGCTCTATGCCTGTGCCAGGCTGGAGAGGTGACAATGATGTAGACGGACGGACTGCTTCTCTCATGGAGCTGGTCAGCTAGGGCTCCTCTTTGTCCTGTTCATCAAGAAGGGATTCGCACCCTGGGGTTACAGTGATGTCTGCATGTGTGACAGCAGGATGCTGCAGTTCATTAGTCACATATACTTTAGGAGCTGGCATTTAGAAGCAGAGGGAACAACAGGCTTTGTAGTACCAAAAGGCTTTGTTAACCCTTGGTTCTTACAAGAGGATCTGACGGGCTTGCTGGAATAATTCCACAGATGGCAAGAACTGAATCCCAAGTGCCACCACCCCGGATGCCTACCAGTGTTTTCAGTGAACTTGACACTCTGAATGTTTGCCAACAGAACATGCCGCCCTTCACATTATAATTCAAGGCCCACATCAAATGCCATTTCTCAATGCAGCCTTTCACAGTGGCTCTTAGTTAGATTAATCTCCCCTGGCCCTGTAGGCTTTTGTAGCATGTAATATTTCAATTACAACACCCTGTATTCTCTCCTTTGGTGGCAGCTATACTCATCACTGCATCATCAATGCCCCACCAATGTCCTCCATTTTGTATCTGGGTTATTAGTGTGGGTGTGTGTGGAACCTGCCAGAAGATAGAATCCATTTGGATTATAGGCTTCGATCCTCTTTCTGCTTCTTCCTGGTTGGCCTTGAGGAAGCCACGTTATTTTCCTGAACCATCATTTACTCATCCGTTCAGTGAGTACTGTGACAAGAGTCACCTCCTGAGTTGTCATGAGGATGACATGGTGTACCAAAGGCATCTGCACTCTGGCATTTGGCGAGTGTTCAACCTTCGTGGTTGAGCTTCTAGATTCGAATGCCGTCCCTCTCATTGTCATCAGAGAAAGTTCGCTAGGTGCTTCAGGTTCCTCACTTGTGAGATGGGGATAATGAGAATGTCACACGAAACAGTTGTCAAGAATCAATAAGATGATGAGTGCAACGTGATCACAGAAAGGATTTAGAGTGAAGCTGACCTAGTGCCATTATAACCCATAGGCCTGGTAAGGAAATTTCTTGGGGAAAGAGCCACCATGCTCTCACTCAAAGTACAGCTGAGGCAGAAAAGTTGGTCCTTTCCACCAGCCCCAACAGTGAGCCCCGTCTCCTTGTGTCAGTGCCTCAGGGCCATGCATTCTCCGTTCCTGCCTCTCTGTATCCATGGAGATAAGTCCTGTTAGGCAAAGTGTGATTTTTTGCTTACAGTTTTAGCAATAACCCTTGTTGTTGTTGGAGTTTAAACAGGAGCGAGGGGTCTGTGCAGTTCACTGCTCTCTCGTTCCCACTGCTAACCCTCTGGTTTCCCATTTGGAGCTTATGAGAGTACATGGGCTCTCATTAGTGAAGGCACCCACTGGAAAGGTGGGGATGTCTGACCCCCTTGGGCATACCTGAGATGCTCAGGCCCATTTACTCCTTGTCTTCATGTGGAGGCGGCCCCATCTGGATGTCTCTGAGCTGTCTCTCTTTTCCCAGTAAATGGTTTTAAAGAGGTTTTCTTACATCTCTGGGGCTGAATATGTAAACTTAGCCTTCATTATTCAGGGTTCAGATTTCTTTCCATGCACTTAGCCTGTCAGGATTTTATGATCGTCACTCTAATCTCTTTATTTATCCACTTCTATGCGATGGAAAGAGAAGGTGGCTGTTATTGACCAAATGCTCATCTATCAAGCTTATTACCAGGCACTTGACAAGTGTTACCTGATGTAATCATTACTGAACCTCAAGAGGTAGGTAGCTTTATGCTTATTTTGTAGATTGAGGCCCTGAGATTGGTGTAGTGGGCAGAGTATACTTCTGGAAACCGAACCATGAAGGTGATTGTTTCTAACTTGTGCTTCTCTCTCTCTCTCTCTCGGCCCATCTTCAAGCACACCATGTTGTTCTGCCACCTAACACTGCTTAGGGCAGGCCACCAAGCCTCCTCTGTCCTCAGGCTTGTCCTCTCCCACAGTAGACCATATTTTAGTGTTTTATTTCTGACTTTCATTAAAACTTGTCTGATTTGGGTTGTTTATTTGTTTGCTTCATGTCTTTTTCAAAAATAACCTGATAAATGAACTCCAGGTAGTGGGCTGATGGCCTAATATGAACTATCTGTGTAAAATCATTTTATTTCCTGAATGCTTTAAACTTTGGTTGTCCCAGTGCTCTTCTGCAGAGATGAGCAGGATGAGGAAACGGAGGCCTCATCTACTGGCTCCTGTGTCCGTCTAGTTCTTTACAAAAATCGGGGGCTGGAGAGATGGCTCCATGGATAAGGCGTTTGCCTGCAAAGCCTAACAACCAGAGTTTGATTCCCCAGTATCCACCTAAAGCCAGATGCACAAGGTGATGTTTGCTGTAGCTGGAGGTCCTGGCACACCCATTTTCTCTCTCTGCCAGGCGCAGCGGTGCACACCTTTAATCCCAGCACTCAGGAGGCAGAAGTAGGAAAATCACTGTGAGTTTGAGGCCAGTTTGAGACTATGTAGTGAATTCCAGGTTAGCCTGGGCTACAGCAAGACCCTACAAAAAAAAAAAAAAAAAAAAGAAAGAAAGACAAAACAGAACAACAACAACAACAACAAAAAAAAACAACAAGCAAACAAAAGGAAATGGGAAAACTGGGAGTTCTTCCTGTCCTAGTGCATCCCTGGGCAATGGAAGGCAGCCCTTCCCAGATGCTCTCTGCTCTTCTTACTAATTTGGAAACCAGCTTCATTTACAAGCAGTCAATGGCCAAAACCTTACCACTCATGCCAGTCTCTGAAGCCACTGGCCACTTAGGTTCTTTACCAGCAGGCCACCTGAATTTGGCACATGGGAGAGTGATCTCTCTCTCTCTCTCTCTCATATGTATGAGAGAGACAGAGAGAGAGAGAGAGAGAGAGAGAGAGAGAGAGAGAGAGAGTGGGGTGCACCAGAGGCCTCTCAGCGGCTGTGAACGAACTCCAGATGTGTGCGCCCCCTTGTGGGCAAGTGCAGCATTGCGTCACTTTGCGTCTGGCTAAACGTGGGACCTGGAGAATAAAATGGGTGTTCTTAGGCTTGGCAGGCAGGCACCTTAACTGACAAGCCATCTCTCCAGCCCAAGAGTGATGTCTTCTGATGCTGGTGGCTCCATGTCTTCTCAGGATGCCCTTACACTGACTGCTACCTGCCCATTCTTTCTGGTAAGTGCAGGTCACCTGTCACCTGCACTCTAAGCTAACAGTGAATTAGAGCATGACCAAACTGTTGCAGAGCCATTCGGCTCCCTGAGCTGGAAGCTCAGTCTTAAATCCCCTTTCTGGTGTAATTTCAGTGGTACGTGCAGTGGATGCTATGAAGGCATTTTGTTTAAGTAGCATATCCCAGCTGGATCCATCATGTAACTCCAACCCTTAGCGTCTTCAGTATGCAAACTTTTATGAAGTTGCTGACAGCCCGAGAATTGCCTTGGCTTGCTATATCCTGCTTGGGCTGTGGTTTGCAAAGAGCAGGGGCAGGCCTAAGGTCACATGGAAGGGCAAAGTTCCCTTGCAGTCTTTGCACGGGAAACTCACTGGGCCCCTGGATGGGCATCTTCTGGGAAGGTCTCTGTGAGGCTTTGTCTACTGAGACCTCTTGCTCCATCATTTTCTAGTTCAGTCCCCATTGATTCACTTTGTAATTACTCAACTGTTTGCTTCTTTCTCTCTCAAGGGTGTGCACTCTTGTCCACAAATATTTGTTAAGCTTATACAGTGGGGCAAACACCATTCTTGTAGCTACAGATACAAAAACAAATAAGCTGGTGCCGGCCCTTTCCATTAGCGAGTTTTAATTATAGTGGGTGATAGAGATGCAAAAAGAAACAGAGCGTAATTTATGAGAGAATGGAGAAAAATAAGCCAGGCTAGGGGACAAGGTGTGAGTGGGATGGGGCTGCTCAGGTGCTCAGGGGACATTTCCTCACTGACATGACATTTAAGCAGAACTTCAGAGAAGGCACAACAAAGGCCATTTGTTTTGGTTTGCTCATTTTATACCGCAGGTCTGAGCCCAGTGCTTTGTTTGAATGGAAAAGGGGCTCAGTAAACATTTGTGCAATGGAGCGGTGAAGGCATCAATGAATGCAGAGAAAGCAGTAGACTCTGGATCTGCAGCTCTCTTCATGTGGTATCTAGCTCCCCCAAGATGGTCAGCCAGTTTGCTCTGAGCAACTCTGTTGAAGTTACCTTCTTGTTGCTGGGATAAACACCCCATGAGAAACAGCTTCCGGGAGGAAAAGGTTTGTTTCAGACTTACTGTTTCCAGGGGAAGCTTCATCATGGTGGAGGAAGCTGGCTCACTTCATCACACATCCAGAGCAGAGAGAAGGAACAAGCAGCCAGAGCTCAAGGTGTCACTGAAACACAGCAGACTGGACCAGGATGGGCCTCCGGTGACCCATTTCCTCCATCAGGACTCTGCCTGCTGGAGGCTAAGTAGGAAGCTTAATAGAAAATACTTGAGGTTATGAGGGACATTTATGTTCAAACCACCACAAACTTCTCTTGCTCTGTTGACACCTTGTGATAGGGAGGATGATGGGAAATGGAGCTTTTGGACTGGTAGCTATATAACCTGGATTTGGTATCCATAGTCATTTACTAAGCCATTAGTGAGAAGTGATCTTATCTGTGAAATGGGGGTAGTAGTTTGAGTAACGACTTTATGTGGAGTTGATGGAGACACAAAAATAAAACTGGATAGGCACATCAACGTGGAGATGAATCTGTAATAAGTTGGGACCTTACACTGCAGTAGTTGCTTTGATACTTAATTTTTGCAGCCCCTTGGCATTGGCGCCATTAGAAGTTCCTTCATACAGATGAGAAAATTGTAAAAGTTAAGTAACTGTCTCAAAGTAGTAAATTAGTCACTAGAAAGTGCAATTCAAATTCAGTAGTGTATGATTCTGGCATCAGAGAGTTTAGCATCCTTTGAGTTTTGTTCACCTCTGTAGAATTGTCTCTGTGTTGCCCTAGTCTCTGTAGCTTAAATAGAGAGATACTCTTTAAGCACCACTTGTCAATAGTGGAAACTAATAACTCACTAATAACATTAGTGAAGTGAGATAATAACACTGCAATGATTCTCTAGCTTATTTGATTTGCTAATATAAGTTTTTATGGATTGGAAAAGACTTCCCATGACACACTCAGAAAATGCAGAGAGCGAATCACTTATCTTCTTGCTGCTCAAAAGACTTCTATCTTTTCCCAACATGAAATCTGCTTGTTCACCTCTTGGACCAATGTTTCTGATTCAGTATCTGATGAAAGGACAACATCTTTTAGTTCTTCTTTTGTTTAAATGGATGTCAGATTCCCATCATATTCTTATAAGTGTGCATTCAAAGCTTGGGCCAATTGAAGAATTAGATCTTGACTCATCTCCCTTATGTTTGCAAAAGAGCAGACAGACGTCGGAAATGTGTTACATGAATGTATCTTGGAGAGTAGTCTGGGGACTTCCCAAGACGAGTCTGTTGAGCAACGTATCAGAGTGTAGATTCTTGGACCTTATGGCCTACTATAGACTCAAAGCCACTGTGGGTAGAGTATTCAAGGGAAACTTAAAATGAGTTCTTGGGTAATTTTAAAGTTCAGTAAAGTTTAAGAATTTTACTTTAGAATTTGTGCCAGGATGAACTTGCACACCATTTTTTCACTTACATAAGAAGGTCTAGTTACATAACCCAGGCTGGCCTCAAACTGGAGATCTTCCTGCACCAGCCCCACAAGCTCTGGGATTACAGGCATGTCTTACCACACCTGAAAATTAAGGCACTTGCTGACAGATGATCCCCCAGGGATGATTCTGAAATACATTCAGCAAGATCTCAGGTGTCTGTATATCTGTTCAGGGCATTTGCGTTATTTTCCTTGAACAAGAGGAGACTTTGGATTTTTAGGTACTTTTGGGAATTCTTAGACTTGCTGTGTGTGGTTGTCAGGCATGGAGTTATAGTCTGCAAAATGAGACAGATTTCAGCTTGTTACAAAGAAGAGCCTGTTAGCATGGAACACCTATCAAAAACAGTGAAGGTTGCTTCTAAAGGTGTAAGTGTTCCAGCAGTCATTGGAAATGCACAATGGACAGAACTTGGGTGGACACTGAAGGTATTCATGTATACAAAAGGCTTGTCTTTAATAAGGCACACCTAATGGTCTAATGCTGGCATTTTACTGTCTTATAATTAGCATTTCCTTTTTTTTTTTTTTTTTTTTTTTTCGAGGTAGGGTTTTACTCTAGTCCAGGCTTACCTGGAATTCACTCTGTAGTCTCAGGGTGGCCTTGAACTCACAGCGATCCTCCTACCTCTGCCTCCCAAATGCTGGGATTAAAGGAGTGCGCCACCACACCTGGCAAGCATTTCTCTTTTTTTAAAAGTAGAGTAAAGTCTCTGTGTGTTTGGTCATGATCACATACAAAGCATATGTGTCTACTTGTGGATGGACTATATTAGAAATAAGCATAGAAGATAAAGAATTGTCCAACACAGTGCTTGCCCAGTGGCCTAGTGGAGGAGACTGAGACATGAACAACAACAAAAAATTATAATGACCTCTGGCTAAACACAATAAGAACAATAGATTTAGGGTGTCATAGGAGTACTAAGACAAAGACTTCCTTCACCTATGCATGTGTGAGGAGGAGACAGGGGAGGATTTCTGGAAGAAATGAGTATGATTTTGACCTGGTGATAATCTCCACAGGCCAAGCAGAGGAAAGCTAAGGGAAATGCCTGTGCTTTGGGGGAAGAAAAGTGTGGGACTGTAGGGTTTTAAGTCAGCACGCGTTCCATGCTAAGAAACATGGCTTGGGGGGGGGGTTCTTGAAAAATTTTAAAGTAGTGGAATTAGACATTCTAATCTACTTATAGTTAATATCAGTTGGCTGATATTTTTGGAGTTGCTTTACTCATGTCATTTTTGTGTGTGTGTGTGTGTGTTCATATGTGTAAGTGCAGGTACACGTGTGTCATGGCGCAGTGAGGTAAACTTTCAGGCCTTGGTCCTTACTTTCCACCTCATTTGAGACAAGTCTCTCACCATTCACTGCCCCATTTTTCAGGCTAACTGATCTGTGAGTTGATTGGTATATAAACATCCCTGTCAACACCAACAAAGGAAACAGTGTGATGGAAATTCTCTGCTTATTTCACTTATCAGTAAGTAACACACTTGTTGTGAGTAAGTAAGTATGACAAAAGACCAATTCTTTCCTGCTGCTTTTGGCTCGTGGAGGTGTTTTGTCAAGTTGCTAAGTTACCGGGCTGAAGGATTCTACTTTGGGGGAATGGAAGTTATTTTAAAACATCTAATGAACATCTTCCCAGAAAACTTCTCTGCAGTTTGGTAAAGGTCTGCAGTATGCTCAAGAATGCGAATGAATGAGGAAAAACCCCAAAGGTCCTGGAGACAGACTCCACAGAAACATCGAAGGCATGCTAATCAGAACACGTTGCCAAAACTAGAGTGAAGATGCTTCAGAACTATGCGAGTTATGAAGGTGGACTCTTTAGCCCACAACCTGTCATGTGCTTTGTTGACAATTTGCTGGAGTAGATTAGAAGGAGATAGCGTGGATTCTCTTCCTCAAGGAGTAAACGGTGAGGCTTCAGACACCTGCCCGGCCTCTTTCCTCTTTCCTGGGTGTTGGAGATTCCTAAGAGACTATTCATTCATTTACCACCCAAGTGGATGCCAGAGACACTTCAGAGCTTGTTACACATGGCCTGTATCCTTGTGGAGTTCTTATTAGACCTGTTGTCTTCTGTTGGACAGGATTTTTCCGTGTGTGTGACAGAAACTCAGGTCATACTACTGGAGAATGTTGTGGGTATCATTTCTTGGTTTTTGTCTTCTTAAAGGAGTGAATTCAGTAAAATCCATGGACGTTTATTTAGCAAAGCTGGAAGGGGCTGACATCAAAAGCACAATGCTGGTGATTTTGTAAGGGTGTTCCTGCTTTGGAAGATGCAGGTGGACCTTTCGTCAGCATACATATGCGTGTAAATGCATGGGTGCCATAGTTTCTGATGTAGTGGAAACAAACTGATTGCAGTTTCAAGGATGTTTAACCACGAAGAGACATTCTGATCATCAGCAGTGTCAGTCACCAAGATGTCATTCAGTTTTCCTTGGCTACCTCAGGTCTCATTTGGTCTCCTTCCTGGAATAAGTGGAGGCTTTTTTGAAGCCATTCTTTTTTTTTGTTTTTGGTTTTGCGAGGTAGGGTCTCACTCTGGTCCAGGCTGACCTGGAATTAACTATGTAGTATCAGGGTGGCCTCGAACTCTCGGCGATCCTCCTACCTCTGCCTCCCGAGTGCTGGGATTAAAGGCGTGCGCCACCACGCCCGGCTTGAAGCCATTCTTATTCACAGTTTAGTCTATTATAATTAAATGCAAGACTATGTGAAACGGCAACAGTGCCTTGAGTGTGTTTCTTGGGGGGGATTATCATGCTAGCTGGCTTTGAGTCTACCAAGATCAGCTTCGTTGTGTTTCCCACAGCCCTGTCTGTCCTCCTTTGTAACTGGATAGCCTGACTTCCTCATACCCACCTGCAAGCTCTCTTACTTTTCTTTCCGGGGCTCCCAACCTTGTTCTTACCTCAGCATTCACTTTTACCTGAAATGTGACAGTAACAGTGACTGCTTAAATGAAAAGAAAGTGAAGGGGAGAGAGAAACTGGGAAGTCTAGGGGAGGAGATGGATCCCATGAGGCTCCATTCAGTGGTTAAGTGAGATGAGGAAGGCCATCTTTCTCCTGCCATGTTTTTCCTTTGCTTTCCTCTGGGAGCTCGCTCTATCAGAAAGGAAACAAGAGTCCTCCATGTACCAGATTCAAGCTTAAGTTGTTGCAAGTTAGGACTCCCAAGGAAGAAGGGGAACTTATTTTTCACACCAATAGGTTAAGCTTAGAGCAAGACATCACTTGGTTCTGTCCAGATCATGTGCCCATTTCTGAATGATAATGCTTGGTGTGGGACATGAGGGGTGGCAGCAGAAAATGGGTCCATGGCAGAAGCTAGAGAGAGAAATTATTAAATAGTTATTAGCAACGACCTAACTTCACACTCTGTCCTATTGAATTAGTCAATGTACAAGCAAGCCTCCTGAATCCTTTGAACATTGTCCTTGGAAGACCTACATAGCATCTGCTGACACAACTCTCCCTATTTCCTCTTTCTTTCCTTCTATTTGGAAGAAAGAGAATGAACTTCTTTGCTTTTTTTTTTTTTTATTTATTCTTGAAGTTCCAGCATAGGGATAATAGTTGTATTGCTTCATGGATTAACAACAGCTAATGAAACAACCATAAATTTGTCAAGACAAAAAGACAAAAGGTGTCATTTTCACATGACCCATCAACAAGTACTCTGCAAATGTCAGCCTTTGGCATACACGTAGGAGGCAGTAGGGAAAACAAGCAATGCAGAAGAGAAGACCACTTTTTACCCAGTGAGCTCACAACCAACCAGAGAAAAAATATACACAAAAGCCATGGCCATGACAAACCTGGATTGTAGTATTCAACAATGATATCATAAAGTACCGGACAATTGTGTTATCTTAAAATAGAACAGTATAGAATGAAGGGCCTTTAAAATGATTTCCAAGAATTTTCATGTCCTAGCGTGGCTGGTGTTATGCCTGAAATTTCTATGAAAGTGTCTGGAAAAGATGGAAGTTAAAGTGAGTCTTAAAAGACGAACTGAAGGTATGTTCAGAGGATAGAATTATTCTCCTGCACAGAACGGACTCACTTAGCTTCCTTCCATGCTAACTTTATGATGTGATGCCACTATCTCTAACTATTGAGAAAGGTCACGTGGGGAGACTTAAAAGACCCTGGCCTCTTCTTTATGTGAGAAGGGAATTTACAAATGTCAGACACCAAAGGGATATTAACATAATAAGCTCAGCATAAATGCATGATCTCCAAACTTAAAGGTCATTAAAGGAAACTGCGCTGTCTTGTGAGCCATTCCTAGCCTTTGAGGTTGATGCTGACTAGAAAATGATTTCCTCCTAAATCTGCAGAACCAGGGTTGCCATAGCTACTTCCTACAAGGATGACAACTGACATGTAAACATTGCAGTTGATCACTTATGAAGCAAGGAACTGGCTCCTGTGATCCAAAACTGTCCTGGAGGAGAATGTCCTCATGGAAAAACTGGGCAGACTGGAGCCATCTGAGGATAATAGCTACCCTTCAGAGGGTTTTCTTTTCCTTAAAAGCCTACCTACATTTCCTACATCACATTGTCACAATCTCTTAGTGGTGCCAAGTTGTACCACATCCTTCTGAAATAGAGACTCAGGCTGTGCCAGGAAAGCCTGCCCTCCCTGCCCTTGAGGTGTGTCATGGTGGAGCCATGAGGTCTTCGGAGCCAGTGCTGGGTGGGTGGTGATGGCTGGGGTGAAGGAGAGCTGTCTATGCTCGTGGTAGATACCACAGCACCTCATGACCTCCCCTTCTCACTCGTAAACTGGTATCCTATTGGGTCCTGAGTCTAAGCTGAGCCTTCTGAAGAGAGACTTTCCTGGGTCGAGGTTGTCAAAAGGGACTTTCAATGAAAGTGCTTTCTTTCAGAGAGATGACTTGCAGGTAAACCTGCAGTTATTTTCTCTCAATTGAAGTATTTCTTCTTCTTAGAGGAAGGGAGGCTCATATGAACTATGAAATTTATTAGATTTAGGAAGCTCAAGAATTACAAGACTCACAGGGCCACTCCCCAAGCAGTAAAGCATTGTTGGGGAAGAGGAAACTCTTTGGAGGAGCTGCCTGCCACTCGGACTGGGATGAAGCCTTCTGAGATGAAGATGTCATGAGTCATCACTCATGTGGGCTTTTTAGTGACGAAGTGCCATGGAGTCACCTAGGCACCTGTTCATAACCCCACACTCACGGTCCTACAAGTAACCTCAGTGAAGTCATGCTTCATCAAGGTAGACATGGACTGAATTGTTTCTTTGGTCTCTCATTGCTGCTCTACCTTAGTCAATAGAAAATGTTCACATCAGCTCAGGAAAACTGACCCAACATTCCAGAAAACCATGTTCGAAGGAGACATCCTAGTTTGCACACTCTCATAAGTAAATCCGAAACCTTACTGCTCCAGTAACCAGATGTATGTCCCGAGTGCGAAACAGTTTTGCCTCTCAGTTTTTGTTTCTTTTGATGGGTTGATAATATCCATCTGGTTGGTTTTAATAAATTCATCATAATAGCAATAACAAATTATCCCAGCTTTCCCCCCATGACTTCTGTCCTAGGATTATGTTCTCTGTATAGAGAGGTATTCTTTCTACAACCATTTTTGAGGCAAAGAAATGATTCAGAAGAGTTAAATAGCTTGCTGAAAGTTGCACGGCTAATGAAATATAGTGCCAGATTTCCAACCAAAGTAGCCCAATCCCAGAGGAGTGCTCCATCCAGTACCATAAGGCTGGGCACAGAACCCACACTCTGTGATACGTAGCAATGACTTGCATTTTGGGATAACTGCTGCACAGACACTGGTTGGTCCCAGAAATAAATGTCAAGCGGGCTTTGGTACTGGGATATGATGTGGACAAGAGGACCTCCACCAGCTTTCTCATTCCAACCAGACTTCTTGTTGCCATGACTGTGTCTTATCTGCTGGAGCTGGGCATGGTCGAGCACACCTTTAATCCCACCACTTGGGAGGCAGAGGAAGGAGGATTGCCACGAATTTAAGGCCAATCTGGGACTACAGAGTGAGTTCCAGGTAAGCCAGGGCTAGAGTGAGACCCTACCTCAGAACAAAAGAGAATGGCAATAATGATTAAAGGCTAACATTTGTTATGGTCTGGAAAAATGGCTCAGCAGTTAAGGCATTTTCCTGCAAAGCCTAATGACCCAGATTCAGTTCCTCAGTACCCATGTAAAGCCAGATGCACAAGGTGACAAATCCATCTGGAGTTTGTTTGAGGTGGCTAGAGGGCCTGACATGTCCATTCTCTCCCTCCCTCCGTTCCTCTCTCTCTCTCTGTCTCTCTTCTCCCCTTTCTCTTCTCTCTCTGCTTGAAAATAAATAAATAAAATATTAAAGATAACCTACAGGCTGTCTCTCCTTTTTATCTTCAAGAGTCATAATAATTGTACTTTTTATGGGGTGCAATGTACATACAATGTGTGATAAAAACAGGATAATTAGCATTTCCATCCTTGTAGATGTTTATCATGTCTTTGTGTTGGGAATCTATGGACACTTCTCCTATTCTGTATAAAATCTCCAATAAATCATTTTAAACCATAGTCACCCTGCTGTGTTGTAGAATATCAGAATTTATTCCTCCTATCTAATTCTAATTTGGCATCTTTTATGCTACTTACCCCATCCCTCGCCCATCCTTCCCAGCCTCTCGTGATGATTCGTCTCCTCTCAATTTCTACGGCATCATTTTTTTTTTTTTTTGCTTGCACTCATGGTGAGATCATGCAATCTTTTGTTTTAGCATGCCAGTCTTATTTTTTTTTTTTTTCAATATGATAGTCTCCAGTTCTGTCCAGGTTCAAAGCTTTTTTTTTTTTTTTTTTTTCCTCAGAAGACTTTAGGTAACATTACGGCTTTCTTTGTCTGAGATAAATCAAGGGCTTTCTGCCGTGGAAGCTGTCAGAAGAGAGTTGGTTTCTGAGGAATTAATTGGAATTCTCTTAACACTCCCCTGACACTGGCCTGAACACTGTGTTCATCCCCAGTAGATTATCATTAAAGCGGGTGAGCAGGGCAAGAGAACAGCCTCTGTTAGCTGATTTCTTAACTTCTTCAAGATGAAAGGGGTGAGAGAAGGCTGGGATACTTGGATTTACATTGAGGGATTTGGAGTACAGAAAGCCCGTGGTTGATGGTTGTGTGACCCTGAATCATCTAAATGGAAAGATGAATGAGTTTTCTGGGTTTCTGAACAGGGTAGGACACGAGTGCTCTTCCTCGTTTGTAACAGGTCTATTGAGATATATTTAAGAGAAGCATACCTACTTAGCTATTCATGGTGGCACTATGAGAGCTAGCCAGAAGGGAGGAGGGAGGCTTCCAGTTCAGCTCCAGCTTGGTTTCTCTACTTCCTGTGACCAAAGGGCAAAGAGTTTTCAGCAAATATGGTCTTACTATTCAGTTAAGTGGGCAACCAAGAGCATTGGCAATAGCCTGTACTGGTTCGGTGGGCCTCGGGGGCTTTCCTGACCAACAGCTCAGAAGGGAGGCATCCCACACCTGGCACTATTATTTTTATTTAGTAACCCATGACTTCTGAGAATCACATTATCTATCCATGTAGGGTATCTCTGTTTATTCTCATATATTTATTATTTTTAAATTATGTTTTAAATTGGTTCATAAGGAGGGTTCTGTATCTCCTGAGTTCTGATAAACCCTCCCTCCACTCCCCATCCGCCTGCTGTCATCCTTATTTAACCTTTTCCATCCATAGCATTTCTCCCACTACCTTCCATATCATTTGTGAACCTACCATATTTAAAGCTTCTTCCTCCTCCCTTAATCCTTTTTTATCTTCTTGGTCTCTTCAGATACTCCAAGTTAAACATGCAAACCTGAAAATTCAAAGCTAGGATCTATGTGTGAGAACGAACATGTCGTGTTTGTCTTTCGGAGCCTGAGTTACTGCATTGAGTATAATATTTCCCAGTTCCATTTATTTTCCTGCACATTCATAATTTTATTTTCCTTTATAGCTGAATAAAATTCCATTGTGTACATGTACCACATTTTCATTATCCAGTCATCAGTTGATGGATAACTGGGCTTGTTCCATTTCCTAGCTACTGGTGCATAGCACAACAACAAACATGGATGTACGAGTGTCTCTGGTATAATATAGATTCCTTCTGGTATACGCCCAAGTGTGGTATAGCTGGGCCATATGGTAGTTTGACCTGTAGCTTTCTGAGGAACAACCACACTGATTTCCACAGTAGCTGCACCAGTTTACATTCTCACTACCAGTGAATAAGGGTTCCATTTTCCTTGTGCCCTTATCAGCATTTGGTTGCCATTTGTTTTCTTGATGAGAGCCATTATTTCAAAATATTTTTAATATTTTATTTATTTGACAGAGGAGAGAGAGAGAGAGAGACAGACAGACAGACAGACAGACAGACAGACAGACAGACAGAAAGAGTCAGAGAAAGAATGGGTATACCATGGCCTCTAGCCACTGCAAATGAACCTGAGACACATGTGCCACCTTTTGCATCTGATTTATGTGGGTACTGGGGAATCGAACTTGAGTACTTAGGCTTCACACACAAGTGCCTTAATCACTAAGCTATCACTCCAGCCCAGAGAGCCAGTTTGACTAGGGTAAAATAGGATCTCAAAGTAGCTTGAGGACCTATAATTTTTATTAATTTTTAATGGGTTTCCCCTTGTCTCCTTCCACAGTTCTTTCCCATAACAAACTTTCCTTAATGTGAGCTTATTCCTTTCCAATTTGTGTGCTCCAGGGACACAGATTTTTCCCAATAGCCTTTAGTTGATGTAATATCTGACATTTTGTACTCTATTTTCTCTTCACACCTACTGTCTCACCCTTCTTTATTATTTAACTTCCTGTAGGCTAGCTGAGCCTGTAGATGGTCTTGAAACCAAACAGGATGCTTATGGAGTCTTGGCACAAAAGGAGTCAGGTTTGAATGCCTGTATGGTCACCTTTTTGCTATATAGCCATATTCAAGTTACAGATAGACAGACTTATGCACTTCTACTGTTGCTTTAGTAGAAGCTATTATTTGGACCTTGATCTTTGCCTAGGTTTGTGATGGATGTACACACTACCATTTTGCCACAACTCCTGGCTTGATTATGACTGAAAGCAACAGATAGGTCAGTGCACTGTGTTGCTAAGCTATGGTCTGTAGGCTAGGCTAGGCGTATTACTCATGTTTTGAACATAGGAGATTTTATATATATATATATATATGATTTGAGAGAGATAGAGAGAGAGAGAGAATGGGCGTGCCAGCAGCCTCTCAGCCACTGTGAACGAACTCCAGACGCGTGCGCTCCCTTGTGGGAAAGTGTGGCATTGCGCCCTTGGGTCACTTTTTGCATGTAGCTAAACATGGGACCTGGAGATTGGAACCAGTGTTCTTAGTCTTGGCAGGCAGGCCCCTTAACCCCTAAGACATCTCTCCAGCCCAACATAGGATATTTTTAACATGCAATGGGTTTATCAGGACATAACTCTCTCATATGATGAGGAGCATCTGTGCTTAGTGTTGCTGAGCACTGATGTCATTATTGGTGAGGGGATAATCTTTTCTAAAAAGAGTATTTTATTTTTATTTAAGAAAGAGAGGGAATGGGTGTACCAGGGCCTCCAGCCACTGCAAACAAACTTCAGATGTATGTGTCACCTTGTGCATCTGGCTTATATGGGTCCTGGGGAATCAAACCTGGGTCCTTTGGCTTTGGAGGCAAGTGCCTTAATTCCTAAGCCATCTCTCCAGTCTGAGGGGATAATCTTGAATGCCACACAGAGCTGTAGGGAGGCTTTGATGTGGTCCTATGGTAGGGGTCTACACCAAGAAGGTCCTTCAGGTGTGTTTGTTTCTTCTCCAGTTTTCCTGTTCGAGAACAGGAAGATGGATTCTCATGCCAGGAGTGAGTAGGAGTCCTTTCTGTGGCCCAATGTCAATATGGGACAGAAAGAATTTACACAAGATCAATCCTAGGTGATTTCCTTATGTAGGCATACTCCTCTCACTGGGCTGTCTGGAAGCACTTGCTGGCTTCAGCTGTGGTCAATGGGCTCCAAACATTACCATCTCTTTTCAGCAGAACTGGCGAAAGCCCTTGAAGCTAAACTACTACGCACAGTTTGCTGAGATGTAGCCACCATTGTCTCTTATCCTTACCTCATCCATTTCTCCTTGACCCCCCCCACACACCTTTGTCTGTCATTTCACAAGGTTCAGGTGTTTCATGGATGAATTGTCACTTGGGGCCACTTTGGTATAGTTTTGTTTTACTCCTGCTTGTTTTCCATTGGCAAAAACTGTGATAGGCTTGTGTTATAAATAATAAATTCTGAAGTCATATTGTCACATCTAGAACTTTAATTAAATAAAATCATACAATATGACTTATTTTACAACGTTTATTCTTTAACACATTATGTTTCAGAAGCTCCTACATGCCTTTTTCATTCATCGCAGGATATTCTACTGTTTGATATGCCACAACTAGTAATTCTATAGATGATGGACATTTGGTTATTTTCATATTTTTTAAGGCAGGGTCTCACTCTTCCCATGCCCAGCTTCCGAGTTTTCATTAGTACTAACAATACTATTATTAATATGTCTCTAATGCTCACTAACATTTGAAAGAGCTTCCTAGAGCCAAGTACCTGAAATGGAAACATGGAATTTGTTGCTTATGGGGTATAATTATCTTTAATTCATTATGTAATGCCAAATATTATTTTTAAATGATTATACAAAAAACCCACTTCCACTTGCAGCAGGTAAATGTTATTGTTCCCGCTTGCTATTGTTATATTTCCTTTTCACTCCTTATGTCAAGGAAGTATCTTAGGATTTAAGTTTGCATTTTCTAATTTCCAATGAGGTTTACCATCTTTCATATATTTATTAGCCAAGCAGATTTTCTTTTATATAATGTTCAAGATTTTCACTTTGACTATTTGTTTCTTTTTCTTATGTAATTGCAGATGACCTTTATATATTGTGTAGTCTCTACTTTTTAAAAAATTAAAATAAAAACTCTTACATAATCCCTCCCCCACCACCACTATGCACTATGACTTCTTGTCAGCAGGGAGGAGACTTCCAGCTCAGTTCTAGCTTGATTTCTCAGTGTCATGCAACCAAAGCATATGGTCTCTTAGCTCCTGGTGGACAACCAAGAGCCTTGGCAAAAGCCTGTTTTGTTATTCGGAACTCAGCGGACCTTTCTGATCAGCAACTCACTGGAAGTTATCCCAGTCCTGGCACTGAAATTTTTCTGTTACAACCTATGACTTCTGGCTATAGAATATATACCCCACATGGGGGACTTCTGCTCAAACGCTCTCTCTCTCTTTTTAGAAGTTATATATTTTGAGGCTGAAGAGATGGCTTAGTGGTTAAAGTGCTTGTCTGTGAAGCCTAAGGACACAAGTTTGATGCCCCAGTACCCATGTAAGCCAGATGCACAAGGTGGTACATGCATCTGGAGTTTGATTGTAGTGGCTGGAGGCCCTGGTGTGCCCATTCTCTCTGCTTCTCTTCTCTCTATCTCTCTCTGCTTGCAAATAAATAAATAAAATAAATAAAGGTTATATATATTTGAATTAGCTAACAAAACCAAGTTTCCATATAGCTTATTCATAACATCTTTAGTTTTGATAAATAACCCTTCTCCTTCCATTTACCTCACCTGACTCTAAGTGGGGACATTCTACCCCATTAGTCCACTCCTCTAGAGCAGTTTCTTTTCTTGTCATTTGTTGCAGTTAGCATCTCCTCATTTGTGGCTTGTCTTTTTACTCTACGGGTGTTTACTGAGAGATGTTCTTAATTTAAATGTACTTTATGAGAGATTAAATGCAAGTTCAGGGTCTATAGATGTTTTATGTAATTTTTTTTTTTTTTTTTTTTTTTTTTTGGTTTTTCAAGGTAAGGTCTCACTCTGGTCCAGGCTGACCTGGAATTCACTATGTAATCTCAGGGTGGCCTCAAACTCATGGCGATCCTCCTACCTCTGCCTCCTGAGTGCTGGGATTAAAGGCGTGCACCACCATGCTCAGCTTTCTAATTTTTTTCAAAGATAGTGGCTGAGATAAATATTAATCTAGATTTGAGTGCAAAAACTAATTTCTGTGTACTAGATGGTATTGTCTCCATGTGACATTGCCGATTGTGTTAGCTGTTCCTTGCCATGACAAAATGCCTCAGATCAACAACTTCAGGGAGGAAGTATGCATTTTGGCTCATGGTTACAAAGGCTTCAAGCCCTTGCTATTGCTGTGAGCCTGTGATGAGGCAGACGATTATGACAGTCAGAGCCTCGGGCAGAGAAGGCTGCTCATCTCATGGTGGCCATGAAGCATAAGGATCTGTGAAGGAGCCAGAGACAAGGTAAACCTTGCCAGGATACACTGTCAGTGACCCACTTTCTCTAAGTGGGCCCTATCTCTTATTTTCCACCACCTCCCAGGAATGTCATCAGTGCATCAATCCATCAAGGGATTGACATTCTCCATTGATTATTTCAGAGCCCTCACGATCCAATCACTTTCCAAAAGTCTATCTATTGACAAGCATCTCCCATCCCCATCCCATGAGACTTCAAAAGATGTCTCAGATCCAAACCATAGCAGGTACTAAATGTCAGTGACAGAGGAAGAGTTAATAGAAGTTTTGTTGGATTGTATTTTTTAAAGTTAACTTAAGGATACTTTATTCCCTCTACCTACCAAAATGATCGCCCAAATAAAATAAGGAATTTTTATGACAGTAGAATTGAGGTATATCCATTTCCACCTCCTCCCATGTCTAACACTTTCATTTTCCCATGGCAGTGGGATTTTTGTTAAAGCCCTGTTTATATAGCTCATAAAGAAACAATTTCAACAAAATCCAGTTAGAATCACTTGTGTGTCTCTGTGTCTGTTTGTAATCCTGGCTGATAACACCCCAGATAAAGAAAAATCAGGTTGTCTCTCTAAATGAGCACACAGAGATTTGGGCATCTGTTCCTTTTCAACTACGCATATTTTCAGTGTCATAAAACATTTGATACTGAGCGGGTGAATGAAAATACAGAGGAATTAGGAGCGCAGTGTCTCAGTGAATATCCCCTTAATCACAGAGAGTGGGGCTTCTTAATTTAAATTCCTGATTAGGCGTGTTGGGCGCGGACAGCGCTGCTCTGATCTCATTAGCCCAAGTGATAATGTGCACTAATTACTCCTCTTCGAAAGTCAGGGGTTCATTTATTTTCTCCATGAATGAACCTCTTTCTCATCTTCAGTGACAGTAAAAAAAATGAACCTGGGAAAGTGATGGAAGCACCGGAAGAGAAGGAGGAATGACAAGTGGAATAGCTTTAGACGTCAGTGGAAGGCACGAAGGCAGGCAGTGCATGCCACACCAAGCAAGAAACTCTGACTTTTAGGTTTTACCCATATCAAGGACTGATGTTCCATGCCTATCATTTTCTTTCTTTCTACAAAGTCGGTTTCTACCTGGCCATTTGACATCAAAGCATACTAGCTAAACAGCTTATGATGCCTCTGAGATTTTTTTTTTAGATATCTGTATGATTATTGCATTATGCTATATTATATTAAAAATTTTTTTCTGTGACCAAATACCTGGCAGGAAACAACCTCAGGGAGGAAAGGATTTGTTCTGGTTTATAGTTTTTAGGATCTGCTTTCTCTCACGGTGGGGGAGACATGGCAGCAGCAGCACGAGGCCAGGCGGTCGCACTGCGTCCATGGCCAGGAAGCAGCAGAGCACAATGCAGCTGTCTGGTTTTCATCTCTTCTGTCTCTTAGCTAGCTGTCTGATTTTCATCTTGTCCAAGATCCCAGCCCATGGAATGGTGCCGTCCTTTCCCAGTGACAGTGGGTTTCCCCACTTCACTTAATCTAACCAAGGTAACCCCTCACAGGCATGTTTGAACAGGTTCCTTCCCTAGGGGATTTCAAGTCCTGCCAGGTTGAAAATCACTGAAAACCATCACAATGTTGATGTGCACCCGGCTCAGCTTGAGGCCCTCTGTTCTGTTCTCCTGACCTTCCCTTCTGATCCTGCAGACATGTGCGGTTATTGTCCTGATAGTTCTATCTTTGCGTCTCTCTTAGGGAGGCTGGGAGTTGCGCACTCCACATTGTAGCACTGTGAGATTCTTTCCTTTCTTCCTTAGTCACCCAATCGCTCTTCTCTTTTTCAGTTTTGAGGATCATATCCCGGGCCTTGCAATGAGATAACTTTACCATAATGATCAGAAGTCTTGCCATGCAGTGCTGTTAAAAATAAGGGTTCCCTGTGCTGTGGCCAAGCAGGGACAGGCTGTGAGTGTCACAAAGCAATTGTGAACCATGGCTGTTAGTACACTGAATGGGTCTAGGTCAGCAACTACTAAAAAAAAAAAAAATGCAAATTTGTCAATAGCAAGATTGTCCCAACTACTAAATCGTAACCTTAAAAGAGTCGTGTTCATGGAAGACAGAAAGCATCATCTGTGCCAGACACTGTTGCAAGTTAATCCAGTTCTGCTGGTGTGTCTGCAGCATAGAGCCTTCACTTACCTGCCTTCAAGCCTTTGCAGGATGGCAGCAGACCTGCAGGACCTACGTATGGATTCCTTGGATAAACCTGACTTGTACACACCAGATTTCAGGACATGGGATGCCTTTCTTCCTTATTTCTCATGCATCGTGTTGCTCCTCAGAGCCTTGGATATATGAGGCACGTGCATGTACACTGAGCCACAGCCCCACACCAAACCATTCTTTTCTTTCTTGTTTGCTTTCCTCCTTTTTCTCCTCCCTCCAACAAAACTTTACCTAGTCTGTACCATGCACTGCTTTGGGTGCCATGAGAAATGAAGTAAGAAATCAGGATTTCTGTTCCACAGAGTTAGGTTACGGTTTGCCAGGGAAGATCACTATGAATATTGCAGAGGCTAGGTTCTGATAAGGAAGAGGGCTTATGAATGGGACTGGGTTAGCTGGACAGTAGAGCAGTCATGACTGTGTTCCATATTGACCTGGGACCTCGGAGAGAAGTTATTTCTTATCTCCAAGCCTGTTTCTTCTTGTAAATTGGCGAGGATAGTGTGTCATACCTCCCGAGTTCCACCATGAAATGAGGCTTGTTGCATCGTCCTCCCCCTTCTCTCTTACTTTCCGTCTCCTATTTCTATGTCAAATGAGTAACGATGACAGAAATATGCAGAAGGTGATATGAAAGCGGGAATGGAGGAGGTATATGATGAAGTATGGGAAGATACCTCAACAGTCAAGCATTTCCTTGGACGGTGACCAGCAGAGTTTTCAGTAATAAAGATGGCAGGGTCACAGGCACAGGAAGCATTGTAGGGAGACTGGGTACAAAGTCTTGATTGTGAGGAGAGGAATGATGCTTGGGATCTGTCTTTGATGGGAGTCTTAATCCTCTATTTATTCTATTTAATTAGGCTCCAGGAAAATGCTATGATAGAAGCCCTTTCTACTTTAACATGAATTGAAACCACTATCCTCCCTTTTAATATGCTTTTGTATAAAAGCCTCTTCTGTCCTTGTGGAACAAAAGTTGTTTTTCTATCTTAGTGGAGTTTCAGGTTTCCTAGAGCAGGAAAGACAATGGCTTTTCCCTCTCTCCTATTTCCCAAGGAAGAGACTTTCCCACTCACTGAATCCCATTTCCTGGGCAATTGCCTATCGTTCTGCAGGGGTAAACCTAACCGTGGCTTTGAACTTCCAAGATCAGAAGAAGCTGTGTTTTGCAGGCACATCTCCAAGACTCATGTTTAAGAAACCTACTGAATCATGGCTCAAATCAGCCTTTTCAGTAAACTGTAGTAGAGAGTCAGGCATAGTGGTATATGCCTTTAACTCCAGGATTGGGGAAGCAGAGGCTGAGGGACTGCTGTGAGTTCCAGGCCAGACTGGGCTAGAGTGAGACCCTACCTTGAAAAAATAACAACAACAACAACAACAAAAGTGAGTACTTTAAGAGGAGAAGAGGTGGGTGAGAGATGGAGGCAGCTGCTGCCACCTGCTCACCGCTCTCTTCATTCTGGTATCCCTCCCCTTCATCACTCCCCATTGGCTAAGCTACCTTCTTCCTGGAATCTTGTTTTATGGTTGGAGGTCAGCAGAACTCCCTCCAAAAGTCACTGTTTGCAGAGTCTATCAAGATTTATTCTAAGAGGGGAGAAGAGACACTGTCAAGGACTAGAGTCAAGTTGATTGATGCCTGTGATGAAATTGTGAAGGGACGTTTTGGGCGCTGAGGCATTGTGAGCATAGACTGCTGCCACACAGCCTGGACTTGCACGCTGGCTTGCCCACTTTCCTTGGTCCCTCTGAGCTTCAGTTTTCTTTCTTGAAGATGGAAATAGAAGGGTGAGTGGATCCAGGGCACGATAGGACACTTAAAGCACTTACAGTAGAACACTGTAAACACTGAGATGTGTTAGCTGTTTAATTCATTCAAAATGAATGCTGACCTTTGACCAGATTTTAGGGTCTATCAGCTCCAAGTGAGGCTTGGAAACGATTACTGAGAATATACAACTATCCATTATTAACACAAAAGCAGTAAGTTTATTAGTTGATACAAAAGTGTTGAGTGAGAATCCCACTCTTTTCAGCTTATTCAGTCAACACTTAGCTGCTCAGTGCTGACTGTAGACCAGTCACTTCCTATTATCTGTGTGCTCATGTTCCCCCAAAAGCCTAGAGGTTGGAACTTAGTATCCAATGTGGTAGTGCTAAGAGTACTTTTGGAAGTTGTTAAGTTATAAGGGTTCTGTGCTCTTGAATGGACCCATGCGTTTATTAAAAAGGCTTGAGTAACTTCCCTTGGCTGCCTTTCTACAATGTAAAGCTACAGCAACAAGGTTTCATAGAGCAGAGAGCCAGCCATGACCAGAGACTCCCTCTTTTGGTACCTCATTCTTGGGTTTCCCAAACTCTGAAATAAATTAGCAATGATGTTTAGCTGGTTATAAATTATCCAGCTTAAGGTCTTGTACAATAGCAGCCTTATATACACTAAGACATCGCGCACCTACACACAGAACTGGGAAAAACTAGATAAGGTTCTTTTGCTACATGCTGGCTATATGACCCTGGGTTCACTACCTGTCTTTCCTGGGCTTAAATTTCTGCAAGTATGAAATGAGGCCATTAGTAATTGCTAGTTTATAAGGTGATAACTATTGTCAAAAATTGCCCATTACTTATGGGGCTAGAGAGATGGCTTAGTGGTTAAGGCCTTTGCCTGCAAAGCCTAAGGACCCTGGTTCAATTCTCCAGGTCTCATGTAAGCCAGATGCACATGGTAACACATGCATCTGGAGTTCATTTTTAGTGGCTAGAGACCCTGGCATGCCTATTCTCATTCTCTCTCTCTCCCTTTTTCTGTCTCTAATAAATAAATAAATATAAATAAAAGATATTTAAAAAATTACCCATTGCATAGAAAATTGGATAGCACTTATATCACCCCAGTTTAATGTATGAACAAACACAAAATATAGGTTATGGATTGGAGGATATTTTACACCATGATTCCTAGGGTTTTGGGGACCAGCAACCTCTGTGATTACCATGGAAACGTGCTCACTAATGAACAATGTGTGATCATTATCTTCTTGGCCTTGAAAGGCACTAGGCTATCTTGACATACTGTGGTCTCATCATGTCACCCAAACTCCGTTGGCAATTAGGAGTTTTAACACTTTTCTGAAGCTAGAGAGATTTTATTTTGCAAATATTAGAATTGCTTCCAGTTTGGTCTTGGTTCCCAGGAAAAGCGACAATCCAGAACTTTCTCCTCTGCCTTATGCTCTCTTCTAGTTGTTCCCTCTGCCCCTGTGCTCTCTTGAGAATTTGCTTGTCCATTTCTGTAACACTCCAACCTGCTCTTCCATGTAGTTACTTGGTGACTGACTGTATGTACGTGTTATCTCAGTCCCCATTTTTAACACTGATAATATGCGTGAGCATAAAATTCTCATTTTTCTGAGCATCCCCTGTGTCAGAGACACTGCAGTGTGCCTTTGTTGTACTGTTGTGTGTTTTTTCACCACATTTTAACACATGAAGACATAGCGGGTAGGTAAGTAACTGGGCTCAATTCACAAACTTGGTATGGGGTGGAGCCGGGAAAGAAGGCAAAGGCCATGCAAGTGCCACATGCTTCTCTGCTAGAACCCAGGGATGGGGTCAGATTCTACCTTCTTGGTGTCTACAGCTTTGAACACTGGCGTTTGAGCAATCTCGAAGTTCAATACACTATACTGAATCAAACTGATGCCCAGCCCAGATCCCATTCTAAACTTGGGGTGTAGTTCTCTGTTGTAGATCTTCTCTTGGTGCTGATTCCCCATAGGCCCTTCCAGAAGCTGCTTAGTGTTTCTCTGTATGCCAACTTTCCTATTGTTTGGGGTTATTGTGCTCTCACTAACTGAACCCTCGTTTCTTGGAGAAGGTCAAATATTTATCATTTGAGCTTGACTGGCCAAAAGTTCTCGATTCCAGCTAGTCTAGATTTTGAAAGAAAGCCCAGTTTCTTTGGCAGAAGCCAGGGTCATAGTTACATAAATAAGAGGACCCACCTAGAAATGAGGACTAATTCTGTAGAATCATGTGTTGGAAACAGAAAGAATTAATTTGAAAAAGCTCCTGAGCTAAGGATAGGGCTCAGTGGTGAAAGGAACTTTCTCCATAGCCCTGGTGATCAGAGTTCAGATCTCCAGCACACAGGTAAAGCTGGGTGCAAAGGGGTGTGTGTCTCTATAACCCCAGAGAGTTATAGCAGTAGAAGATGGAGCCAGGAGAATCCCAAAGCTAGCTGGGAAGCTAGTCTGGCCTTCGTAGCAACAAATCAGACAGAAGGAAAGAACCAACACTCCAGGGTTATCCTCTGACTTCCAGACATGTTCCACGGCACACATCATGCACATACACACATTCAAACACACACACACACTAATCGCGATAATAATAATATTAATAATAAATAGTTTTCCACATCCTGTTTCATCCAATCCTCTTACTGTTCAGATGTGAAAACCAAGGCCCAGAGAAGAACGTGGAGTTTTCAGAGCTTATTCGCAGTGTTGTAGTTTATATGAGGCAAGTTAAGATTCCTTTTGATTGTCTGCAGAGGTAGAAGGGTCAGCAAAGCCCTCACTGCTCAAGCATGAGGACCTGACTTTGATCCTCAGAATTCACAGGGAGGGAGGCTCGGTTTGGTGGTCCACGTGTGTTTATCATCCCCGCGCTGGGGATCCAAGATAGGTGGAGCCTTGGAGAACAGTGGGCAGCCAGTCTAGCATACGTGGTGAGCTCCAGGACAGTGAGCGCCCCCATCCCGATAAAGCAGAGTCGATGGCCTCTGCATGTACGCACGCAGGCACACTTGTGCACCTGCACACACACGAACATGCAGCCTACACCCAAAAATTTGTTCTGATGCCATACCCTGATGATTTATGGATTGTGATAGAGGGTCATTGTTATTCATGTCTTTGATTCATTCCAGGTTTAATTAAAAAAAAAACAACAACAACAAAGAAAAGGTAAAAGAAATAGCATGCTCCCAGCCTTCTTCATTTCTATACTCCTTTTCTTTTTCAATGACAAACTTTGTTCATTCCTACTCTAGAGTACAAAACACTGAATCTCACTTATTTAAGCAATGGTTGCTTCATGCTTATAAATAACATATTTGGAGTTTTTATGATTTTTTTCCAATGAAGAAAAAAAGGTGATGCTGTGGATTTAGTTGTGGGAGGTCTTTGAATTTAACATCAGAGTCTGGTAAAACGTCTTTATCTAAAAAAAAAACAATTTTTTTTAGTTAGCATACAGAGGTTTATATATCATTCATTCTGGCATTTTCAAATACAATTTGTATTAGTTGATTTTTGCCTTCCCTCCTCTCCCTGATCACCCCCAATTCTCCTTTCCCCTCCAATATCCTCCCTGCCTCTGTTTACATGTCACACTGTAGCAAGAGAGTAAAGATTAAGGCAGCAGGGATCACAAGAAAACAGCTTTATTCTCCAGCTAGGACTCAGGCGGCCCAACTTCCTAAAGGCCCTGTGACCCAATTCAAGGATGTTCACGCTTTTTATAGTAAAGAACACCATACAGTAATGGTGATCATATTTGGCAGCACACGATTGGTTACTTCCGTCTCTAGGCAGAACAGGGTTACAAGGTGAGGCGGGCTGGGCTGGGGTGGGCTGGGGTAGGACAGCCTGCTTGTTTGTTTCCCTCTTCTCTCTTATCACCATCTTACTGGGCTTCAAGGTTGTTCAGTGCATACAGAAACATAGCTGTCCTCTTTGTCATCTCTGAGGGCCCTCTTATTATATCCCTTCCCCATTACTACAACATGTAAGGGGCTGATGATCTCCAGGGCTTGCCTTCTGCTTGGTTATTATGAGGGGCTATTGGCACTGGGCACCTTTCCTGAAATCATCTCTATCTGTCCGAAGATAATGTTACCCATATTTTTTGCATGTGCTTGGATGTTATGCATGTGTCTGTGAATGCTCATATGTGTGTGGGTGCACGTGTGTGCACATGTATTCAGGTGTGCATGAGTGTGTGTGTGTGGGGGGACAGAGATTGACCCTGGGTATCTTCGTCAGTTGCGCAGCTCTTTATTTCCTGAGGCGGTATCCCTCATCAGAACCCAGAGCTTGCTGATTAGACTGGTCCAGATCATCAGCTTGGTTCAGGGATCCACTGTCTCTAACTCTGGAACATGGGATTCCAGGCAGGCTGCCACAGAGCATTTATGTGGGTGTTGGGGATCTGAACTCAGGATGACTTCATGCTGTGTGGCAAGTGCTGACAACTGTGAGCTATCTCCTAAACCCTTTTTCTCCTATTTTGAATCAGTTCATAGTGTTAATATGTGCACACATGCATATACACATGTCTATACACATGTATATACACACCATGTATTCTTATTTTGCTTTACTGCCTCTTGTACACATTACAGTCTCTTTTGTGTACTTATTACACAGTCACAGCCTTATGGAAGTCTCCAATTCACGCCGATCATTCCTTCCTTCCTGATGCTCATATTGGGTGGTGAGATTTTCTTACTGTTGTCTCTGCTTTCTATGAATAACATAATGATCAGACCCATTCTGATGTTTTTCCTATTCCCAGCTACAAGAAACTGCCCTTTTAGAAGCAGTGTAAGGGGCTGCATAGATGATTTAGTGGTTAAAGTGCTTGCTGGTAAAGCCAAAAGACCTAGGTTCAATTCCCAGGACCCACATAAAGCCAGATGCACAAGTGGCTCGTGTGTCTGGAGTTCGTTTGCGGTGGCTGGAGGTCCTGGAGTGCTCATTCTCTCTCTATCTGCCTCTCTGGTGAAAGAAAGAAAGAAAGAAAGAAAGAAAGAAAGAAAGAAAGAAAGAAAGAAAGAAAGAAAGAAAGAAAGAAAGAAAGAGGAAGCAATGTAAGGAGTATGGGTTCCTTTAAATGAATAACAGTATTGGAAATCTGGCCTTGGGGAGTCCTTGTGAGTAATGGTTGTGGACAAAACCATTACATGTGTTTTGACCACATGAGTGACAGGGACAGAAGATATTATTTACTTACAGCCTTCTTAAATTCATGTTGAATTTTCCTAATTCAACACATGCACCTGTATTTTATCTTCACTTTTTATAATCTGAGCTTTCAAAAGCCATCAAGAATTTCTATTATGGTGAAAGTAATGCTGTATATTCAGTGTGTTACTCTAAGCCAGAAAATCTATTAGTGGCTTTAAATTTACATTGTTGTGATCATTCTGAACAGAATTTTTTTTATGTCATTAAAACTTAGAGATAAATGTCTTTCTTCTTTAAAAAATTTTTTTGTTCATTTTTATTTATTTATTAGCAACAGACAGACTGAGAGAAAGAGGCAGTGAGAGAGAGAGAAAGAGAGAGAGAGAGAGAGAATGGGCACGCCAGGGCTTCCAGCCACTGCAAGTGAACTCCAGATGCATGTGCCATTTTGTGCATCTGGCTTATGTGGGTATTGGGGAATCGAGCCTTGTACTGGGGTCCTTAGGCTTCACAGGCAGGTGCTTAATGGCTAAGCTATTTCTCCAGCCATTTTTCTTCTTTTATTACAAATACTGTAGTTATTCTGTTAGTAGTTACATAATTCCAATGGTTAGATGTACCACAAACATTTCTCTTTCATTGTACATTTAGCTATTGTTCCTTTATCTTTGGCATAATAAGTACCACATTAATAATAATAATGCGAGTATATGAAGTGTTTGTATTAAGTATTTTTATTTATTTTTATTTTATTTTATTTTATTTTTTTTTTTTCTGGGGTTGGGTCTCACTCTAGCTCAGGCTGACCTGGAATTCACTATGGAGTCTCAGAGTGGCCTTGAACTCATGGTGATTCTCCTACCTGTGCCTCCCAAGTGCTAGGATTAAAAGTGTGTGCCACCATGCCTGGCTGTGTTATTTAAAAAAAAAAATTATTTATTTATTTGAAAGCAGAGTTACACAGAGAGAATGGGCTCGCCAGGGCCTTGAACCACAGTAAATGAATTCCAGATGTGTGCACCACTTTGTGCATCTGGCTATACGTGGGTATTAGGGAATTGAACCTGGGACATCAGGCTTTGCAAGCAAATGCCGTAACCACTGAGCAATCTCTCTAGCCCCTAACTATTACTTTTGAAGGGGAGAATTCTTTGAATTTGAGTTACTAGTTCAAAGGGTATGAGCATCTGAATATTCTTCAAATAAAAAAAATGGTAATACCTAGTTCCCAGAGTTGTGAGGATAAAATGTGCCAACATGTGAAGTGCTTGGGGTATTTTCTGGGATTTGGTCCATAAAGATTGTGTAATATGGAACTGACTTCCACACAACTTCTATGCATTATTACCAGTGTGATCTGTGTTTGATAGAGCTGTCAGTTGTTTTCTGAGTGCAGAAGTTTGCAGGAAGTAGAGTTTTACTGTGCACAGATAGCTTTCTAGCAGGCTAGGCAGCTGCTGCTCCACTGCTCACCACGAGGGTTGAAATTTTTCCTTTGGAAATGGCTGGAGTGTAACTCACCCTCCACCATTGTAGTGGAGCATGATGATATATGTCACCCAGATGTGCATTTGTGCAGCACACTGAGGGACTTGGTGTCCTGAACTGGACAGCTAACGTCACAGCAGGCTGTACTTCTGTGGAGGGTCTCTGCGTCCTCCCACAGGGGGCCAAAGAGCAGAGGCAGAGGGGATATAAGTTCTCCATGCCCTGTCCCCGTGTTAAGGGAACTAGAAAGTTAGTAAAACAATCAAAAGACCAGTGTCTGTTCTCAAGGACCCTGTGATCCTAAAATCTCTGTGTGAGTGAGAGCTGACCCAGGCATCTTCCCAGAGATGCTCCCATCCCTTACTCCAGTGTTATGGCTATAGAACCTTCTGTGGAGCCGTGACCTTGGCTGATCCCATCCTAGAGTGAACATTTCTCATCTTCCAACTCCATCCCAGCGGAAGGGAGTGGCTGATTGATGTGTCCTGAAGGTGTGATTGATGTTTCAGGGCACAGCACCCACTCTTCAACCCCAGGCTAGACATTACTGCATACTACATTCCTGCTTAGCATCTTCCCTGCCCTCTCATCATTATCTCACACTTAAGCCAGCCTGCTCTTCAGCATGTCCTGGTTAAAGCAGGTGCAACCAAATCTTCCCGCTCATAACCAAACTAACTGAAGATTAGGAAGTCGGCAGATTAGGAGGTCAAATTAGATGGGTGAGCAAGGTAGAGTGTTCTTAAAGGTTAAATGATAGATAGAAACTGGATCTGTATTAAAGACCCAGACATGGGCTGGGAATATAGCTCAGCTGATAGAGTACTTGCCTAGAATGCATGAAGCCCTATATTTTATTCCTAGAACCTCATAAACTGGGAATGGTGTACCCCTGAAATCCCAACACTCAGGAGGTAGAGGCAAATGGATCAGCTCAAGCTTATCCCATCTATATAGAAAGTTTGAGGCCAGCCTGAGCTATGCAAGACTGTATCTTAATATTTATTTATTTTTGTTTATTTTAATTTATTTATTATTTGAGGATAACAGAGAAAGAGGCAGAGAGCGATAAAGAGAGAGAGAGAGAGGGAGAGAGAGAGGGAATAGGCACCACTGCAAATGAACTCCAGATGCATGCGCCACCTTGTGCATCTGGCTTCACAGGCAAGTGCTTAACTGCTAAGCCATCTCTCCAGCCCCTTAAATATTTATTTCTTTATGACAGAGGGAGAGAGAGAGAGAGAGAGAGAATGGGCATTCCAGAGCCTCTAGCCACTACAAACCCAGACACATGTGCTACCTTGTGCATCTGGCTTCCGTAGGTGCTGGGGAATCAAACCTGGGTCCTTTGGCTTTGCTGGCAAGCGCCTAAACTGCTAAGCCATCTCTACAGCCAAGACTCTATTTTTTAAAATAAACACAACACACACACACACACACACACACACCCCAACAAAATCCAAACAAAAACCATGTGATGCCTTAGGGAACTGTTATGAGTTAGAATATTGTTTCAACCATTAGGTCCATTTAGCATGATCTGTATAGCTCTTCCAACATCGTTTGTATAACTAAAGGTCACTAATTCGGTACTTTTGCTAGTTTGCTAGTGCCTGGATTCTATAATTCAGCTGCCATCCATTTAACAAATAGGTATTGAACATTTACAGTGTGCTGGGTATTGTACTGTGCACTGGGATTTTTTTTAAAGGAATTAAGCTGGCTCACCACTTTACTAATGGATTCATTGGAGAAAACTGGATCACACTCCCTATTCCCTCTGCTTTTCAGCTTCTAGTTCACAAAGAGGAAACTTATGTAATGGCTTTATTTATCGGTTACTGCATTGTAGGGCAGAGACAAAAGCCTTACCAGGAGGGATTCTGTGAAGGCTTAACAATTTTATTATGACATAAAGGAGTCGTATGTTTTATCAAAGTCATCCTGTCTGTGTTACTTATACATTAAAAGAGGAAATTGCTAATATAGTATATTGTGTTGTTCCCCTACCCTGGACTGGAAAAGCCCATGGAAGAGCCATGAGAAATATTTTGAAACAAGTTTTCACTATGTTGGATGGATAATAAATCCAGATCCTTGAGACATATAAACCATACAATTCAACAGAAAGTGTTTTTTTCTTTTTAAAGAGCAGCTGTGATAAAAAAAAAAAAAAATCAGGCAACAGAAGTCCCATACAGCTGAAATTCCTTTCCATGTTGTAGAAGAGGAAATCAATAAACACTTCCCCAATACTAATATTCTCCACTCCCACAGGATAAAAGGGATCAAGATGAAAGCTATGAAATGTATTTGCTCTAAAATTAATTTTAATAAAATGTTAAACCATGTGTATTTGACATGTCCCATGGACAAGACTCAGAGCACAATCGGGAAACAATTTTGCCTACTCTCTTAGCCCTCACCTTCTCTTTGGTGAAGTGTGCACAGGTGCACACATAGTCCCTCAATGCCACTAGTTCTTCCCAAGCACTTGGCAAGACCAGACAGGGTTTGATTGTTTGTCTTCATGTTATTTTATTACAAAGAGCCTGCCAGACTCTTTAGAGATGAAGATCCCCAATAATTATGTTCATCAGAGATGCAGAAGTGCTTGTCTTGGAAGCCTGAGGACTTGAATTTCATCTCTAGAATCCATGTACAAGCTGGGCATAGTGGCATGTGCTTGTAATACCAGTGCTGGGGAGGTGGAGACAAGCAGATGGGCCAGTCTAGTCTTTTTAGTGAGCTCCAGGCCAGTGACTGACCCTGTATCAAAAAAAGGAAGGAAAAATGGTGAATGGTGCCCAAGGTGAACGATACCCCATGTTATTCACTGGCACTCACATACACATATACCACACATGTGAACATAAGTACACTCGGGCACACACAGAGATGCACACATAGAAAGAAGTCTGCTCATCAGTCAGTGTGGCTTGCTCTTCCCTCACCTCTGGCCTGAATGGGCTTCTGATTTCCCTGCTTTTAATTTATTCTCTCTCTACCCACCTCATCCCCAAGCTAACCAGTCTGGCAGAGATAGGATAGGGAGCAAGAAGGAGTGGGAAGGGATTAGAACAGCTCACCACATTTATACCATGTTAGCACAAGGGGTATTTTAAGCTAAAGGCAACTGAGAATCAATAGAGTAGGAAAAGTACTCCTCATTTCCTGTATCTGCCTGAAAGCACAACACACACTTCCTCTTGTACCAAGAAGAAGAGAACATCATTGAAGACTGGACACTTGCATGAAGATGGGTTTGCATGAATAGACACCAAAATCAGCCATATGTTCTCTGAGTCCCCTGTCCTATGTTGCCAGACTCTTCCACACAGCTTATCTTCTTTTGAAATCCATACATCTTTTTTGTGTTAAAATGATATATAAACCCCAAAAGGTAATTCTTTGATTTTATATGTTTTTTTCTTTGAACTTTAATTCACATAAATATTGATTTAAAAAATGTGTGTTTTGCTGGGCATGATGGCACATGCCTTTAATCCCAGCACTGGAATGGAGAGGTAGGAGAATCACCATGAGTTCAAAGCCATCCTGAGACTACACAGTGAATTCCATGTCAACCTGGGCTAGAGCGAGACCCTACCTCAAAAAACCAGGAAAAAAAGTGTGTTCTGACCATGCCACAATGCATGTGAGTCTGTTGCTTCAAGCACCTATCCCACCTCTCCCTCATCCATCCCACATGTCATACTGCCACCACCACATGTGAGTCTGTGCAAGCCCTCCCATTCTGTATGCCCTCCTTTCCTGCCCCACGTATTGCACAGCCACCACCACAAGTGAGTCTGAAGCTCTGTGGAAACCCTTTCTTTCTGCAACTACTCCTTTTCTGCCCTGCATGCTGTGTTCCCATTACAAGCATCCATTCCCTGCCTATGCCACTACTATGTGTGAGTCCAAGTCTACTTGACCAATACAACATCTCCAGATGGGCAAATCTCAACACAAAACAACCCAAAATCCAGGGCATTATGCCTCCTTCAAAAATCCCGTTCCTCTTGGGGGGGGGTGGGGCTCCCATGAAAGTTTCTCCATGGAAATTCCAGACAAAGAATTCAAAAGCACGAGTATGATAAATGTGTAAAGAAATTAAAGATGGCTTTATTAAGTTCCTGAATGAAATCCAAGAGGACATAAACAACCGAAAGAATTCAACAGAAGTCTGGATGAGCGCCAAGTGAGCACAAATAGACAGCTGAGTGGACAAAGAAGTCAAACTGGAATATGAAAATGGAATTCGGTAAACAGGTAGAAATGTTGAAGGAAAACTGAAATGAAAATGCAGTAAGTCAAATACAAAGATCTGTGGGGAAGCCTCATCAACAGAATAGACCATGTGGAGGACTCTGGAGGACAGAATATCAAGACTTGAGGACAAGGTAGAGGAAAAATTTCAGATAGCCAAAATCAATAAAAAGTTCAAAAAAAAGTATGAGCAGAACATGAGAGATATTTGGGACATCATGAAAAGATGAAATATTCAAACATATGAATATTTTACAGGGAAGAAAAACTTAAAGCCAAAGCAATGGAAAATATTTTCAATAAAATTGTGTAAGGACATTTCCAAAGCCTAGGCAAAGAGGAGCCCATCTAGGTAAAAGAGGCATAATGAACACCAAATAGACAGGACCAGACAAGAAACTATCCATGCCACATCATCACTGAAACATTAAATACAAAGAATAAAGAAATGATGGGCCAGGCGTGGTGGTGCACGCCTTTAATCCCAGCTCTTGGGAGGCAGAGGTAGGAGAATCGCCGAGAATTCGAGGCCACCCTGAGACTACATAGTTAATTCTAGGTCAGCCTGGACTAGAGTGAAACCCTACCTGGAAAAACCAAAAAAAAAAAAAAAAAAAAAAAAAAAAAAAAGAAAGAAAGAAATGATACTGGAAGTAATAAGAGAGAAACAGTAAATCACATAGGAAAGGAAACCCACCAGGATAGCAGATGATTTTTCAATGGAAACTAAGTCCTATTACTTAGTAATGGAAACTAAATGCCAGAAGAGCTTGGAATGATGAATTGTAAGTATTGAAAAACAAAACCATAGATGCCAATCCACACTACTACAAAACCATAGTTGCCAATCCACACTACTATACCCAGCAAAATTATCTTTCATAATAGATGGACAAAGAAAAATTTTTCCATGATAAAAGCAGGCTTAAGGATGTTATTATCCCTAACACACACACACACACACACACACACACACACACACACACACACACACTCAGAATACTTATAACCAAGGAAGTGAAAGACTTTAGCAATGAAAATTTTAAAACAATGAAGAAAGAAATTGAGGAAGACACTAGAAGATGGAAAGACCTCCATGCTCATGGATTAGAAAAATTAATGCTGTGAAAATGTTTATCTTATTAAAAGCAATATGCATATTCAATGCAACCCCAATCAAAATCCAGTACCATTCTTCATACAGCTATAAAAAGTAACAAGTTATATGGAAATTCAAAAATCCCAGATAACCAAAACAATCTTGAGCAAAAAGAATATTGCTGGAGGTATCCACATTTGAGAAGAGATGGCATCTTCAACAAAAGGTGCTGGGAAAACTAGATATCTATATGTAGAAGAATGAATCTAGACACGTCCCTCTTATCTTGCATAAAAATATATTATAGAGGGATCAAAGACCTCAGTGTAAGACCCACAACTCTGAAACTGCTAAAGAAAAAAAAGCAGAGAGTCCATGATAAGGATTTTCTGATTGGGACTCCATTCACTTCCATTCACTCAGGAAATTAGGTCTACAAGTGATAAATGGGGTCACATGAAATTCAAAAACTTTTGTACAACATAGGAAATGGTTAACTTAGTGAAAAGGTGGTCAACAGAATAGAAGTAAATCTTTGCCAGCTATACATCTGTCAGAGGATTAATATCAAGAATATACAAAGAACTAAAGCAAAAAGTTTAAGCATCAAGAGAACAAAGAACCAAATTAAAAAATGGGCTATACAGATTGGAGAGATGGTTTAGCAGTTAAGTGATTGCCTGCAAAGCCTAAGGACCCAGGTTCAATTCCCCAGAACCCACGTAAGCCAGATGCACAAGTTGGTAAATGCATCTGGAGTTCATCTGCAGTGGCTGTAGGCCCTGGCCTATTCTCTCTCTCTCTCTCTGCCTCTTTCTCTCTCTCAAATAAATAAATGAAATATTTAAAAAATTGGCTATAAAAGTGAGCAGACAGTTCTCAAAGGAAGAAATGAAAATGGCTAATACATATCTTAAAAGCTGTTCAACACCCTTAGCCATTAGCAAAATGCAAATTAAAACTACTTTGATATTTCATCTCACTCAGGTCAGAATGACAAAAAGTTCTGGTGAGGTTTTAGGGAAATAGACACTATTCACTGTTGATTGTGGTACAAAACTGATGCAGCCATTATGGAAATTATTGTAGAAGTTTTTCCAAAAGCTAAGAGAAGAACTGTTTTATGACCCAGTTTTGTCACTCCTGCACATATACCCTAAGGACTTTGGAGACACTTTAGAGATACTTGCCAAGGATGAGATACCTACCCATGAGTTATTGGTTAGGGGGTATTATATAGAACTCTAAGACAATAGAGGTTATTTCCATTGCTGTTGTTTGCCCATCAAACTTACTAGATGGTAAGTCCTGTTACTGAAGATACCACATGCTTTCGTTACAGGATGTCGAAAAACCACACTGGAACTGATTTGGAAGCTTCCTCCCTGCTAGCTAGCTTTTCTCATGCCAAAGGGTCATGGGAAGAAAGCTAATCAAAAGTTCTCCCTGGCTGTGGCTCTTGTGCACTATGCAACTAACCTGCCAGGCCAGAGGAACTCACTGGTGCCATAGGGAAGTTATGGGAGTAACCAACTGCTTTCCAATTGGATTTGAGGCCTGTCCCACTGGAAGGAAGTCTTACCTGGGACTATAATTTTGGCTAGAGACTTAGGCCTTAGAGGGAAGCCAATAGTATCATTATTCCAACTCAGCAACATGACGAACAACCTTCCAAATATCTGTGTTTGTCCCCACTGATTGATATGCTTGCAGCCTCGAACACAGAAGTTCTTTATGTAAGAGACAGAGGTAAATGTCGAGACGCGTAGTTGACAAAGTTTAAGCAGGCTGGCTATTAGCTCCCACTTATGAGGTTTCAAATGGATACAAGAATTTGATTAGGAACTGGGTGAAGGGGCAAAGTTTCCAAGAATAAATCGCCAATATGTGATTAGTCCTACACATGGCATATAAAACATTGCCTCCATGGCTCAAGGAACCTCACAGAAGAAGGGGTGGGAAAAATGTAAGATCAGGAAGTCGGGAAGGGGAGCTGCAGAATGCTGTCTTCTAGATACAACACGGCCATTACACACATGGAGTCCTAGCGGGTGTGATTTCCTGCACGGTATTTCCTGCCAATCTTTCATCGTAGATGGGGGAGGGGATGATGAGACCCTGCACTTCCTGGAGTAGCTAGTGGAAGCTGATGATTGCTGTAAGAGGGGGAGTTATGTCCCTCAGTGTTGTAGCCACTGGAAAGGTTGTCAATTCTCCAGAAAATGACCTCCCACCCGCCATCATGCAAGTGACCCAAACTTAACTTGTTCAAGAAAAGGCAGGAAAGTAGTCAGATAGTCGGATGGGGATGAAATGAGAAGAAAGGACTAATGCGAGGGGGAAGGGGATGAGAGAGTAATGGGGGAAATGTGATCAAGATGCATCATATATATATATATATGTGTGTGTGTGTGTGTGTGTGTGTGCGCGCGCGCTTTTATCCTGCTTAATCTGTCTTTTGTTAGCTTGATTCATGAAGACTCTATGTAGCACATGTAAATGGATAGAGGTAAGTTTGGTCTTCTAATGGTAGCAAAGGGTAGGAGGACATAGTCGTATTGGTTGTTTCAGGACAAATTGGGAAGATGGAGAGGAAAAAGAAAGGGCAATGGGTAGAGAGTGAATATGATAAAAGTACATTGCATGCATGTCTGAAAATTTCATAATCAAACCCATCATATAATTAGCATATTCAAATAAAAACATTAAAAATACATAGAATTCTAATGACTTCATTAAAAAAAAAAAAAAACCACTTTCCCCAGTCCTACATTTCTAGTTGAAGTCTTAGCCAGAGGTGAGGGATAGAATGGGGTTACTGACGGAAAGGGGAGTTAGGGCCTAGAAACAGCAGCAGCCAGGTGGATATGGTTATCATAATGTGTGGCAGCATCGGAGTGTAAGCAAAGGGAACCTGGCCACAGAGAGTTGTGGCATGCTTAGCAGAACAGTCTGGAGTGAAGTGCGGCACTCAGTCAAAGGGTGTAATGAAAAGAGCCCTTGTGGGGCTGTGGATGGTTGCTGTCAGTTTCTTGTCTTTTAGTTTCAAAAAGCCAGAATCTATGCATTAAGCCATTTATGGAGGATGTCAATAAAAAGCTAAAAGTCCCATCATCTTCAAGTCTTCCAACGCTATTCAAGTTTACGGGCAGAGATCTCTCTGAGCCTCAGGCAGTAATAGCTCCTATAAAATAAAAATAATGACATAGAATAAAGAATAAATATTCCCAATCCAAAAGGGAAGAACAGAGGGTCACCAGGGGATAATTAGGTCAAAGCAAGACCAGAACTTAGCAGGGCGTCTGGTACTAATGATGAAATCATCTGGGCTCCAAAGGGCATGGGTAGCTCCTTCCCTCCAGCCCTGCATCCTTTAAAACTCATAGCCTCTCTTTTAGGGATGGTCTTTGAAACTTTTGGCTTTCCTAGGAAAAAGATTCTGGCATCTCCAACATCCTGGGGTCTCCATTGTGACCTATATTTCACCATCATAGTTTCATACGATGGCCTCTCAGGGTCTCTTTTCAGGAACCCTCAGTCTGCCACATATTGCCTGGTTTCAGTGGCTCTCTAGAAGGATAGTGCAAGACTCCTTGATTCCTTGTACATTCCTTGATTTCATTGTGCATCATTGTGCCTCTGAAACCAGTACCATATGGATGATGCTACCAGCTTGAGATGCACACGGTCCTCTTCAACCACAGTTATGGTTGCCTCTGTTTGCTTAGGCAGTCATTTGTGAGCAAGGAATCTGCTCAGCAGCATCCATCCTACAAGATCTCTCCTTTCTAATGGATCGGCAGTCTCACAAGTCAGAGCCTTCAATAGATGGTATATTGCACTCAGGACCCATTTTAAGTTACCCCAGTGCAAAGCACAAGACTTCTTTTATAATGTCAGTGGTTTTTCTCAGTATGCTTCTTGTGAGAGTCTTGTTCATATACTTTGTCTTCTCAAACTTCACGTCGTACAGTTCTGCTTGCTCCTCGCTCTCACTGTAGATCTGAATAAGAGCATTCAGTGGGAGCTCCAGACATGCCATAGCCGGAATGTTGCTCTTTCTTGAGATTTCCTCTGCCAATCAAATTAGCCCATTTCCTATAAATTCAACGTCTCACACATTCTCAGGAAATGAGCAGAATGCAGCAATGTTGTCATTTCATGAATGGCCCTTAGCTGAGTTCCTAATAAAAATCCTTGTGTACCTTTGAAACCTCATAAGTGGGAGAGAATAGCCACCCAGATGAACCAGGCAGTGGTTAATGATCACAGCTGGATACCTGGAGTTGTGGATAATAGGTATATGGGGTCTAGGTAATAGAGCCCTACCTAAGTTCCAGTTTGCAGTAGGTGCATTCAGATAATGATGGTTCTGGGGTTCATGTCTCCTCGCCCTGAATATCAGTTTTGCTCATGGATATCGTAGTGCAATGGCTAAAGGGAAACTGAAACTGTGATCCTGCTCCATCCTTGACCGAAAACAGAGCAAGCTGAAAGCAAGGCTTTGTGCACCAGTTACTTTCTTGTTTCTGTGAGCAAGCATCTGACCATAGCAAAGAGTTGGGGCTGGAGATCTTGCCTAGTGGTTCAGGCATTTGCCTGAAAAGCCAAAGAACCCTGGTTCGATTCCCAAGGACCCACGTAAGCTATATGCACAAGGTGGTGCATGTGTCTGCAGTTGATTTGCAGTGGCTGAAGTCTTTGGCATGCCCATTCTCCATCTGCTTCTTTCTCTTTCTCTCACTCTCAAATAAATTAAAATAAAATAAATTGAAAAAAAAAAAAAAACAAGCAAAGAGTTTATTTGGGTTCACAGTTCCAGAGGGTAGAGAGTCCCTCTGGGCATTGAAAGTGTGACTGGAGCATGGACTAAGTTATCCCATCAGCAGTCAGAAAGTGGAACACAGCAGTGGGGCTGTTTTAGCTGCTTTTCCAGATGTGGCATCTTTGCTAGAAGAGAAGAACAAAATTCTGGGAATGTTGCATGTTATCACTGTGTTGCCTGCCAAATGGAATAGTGAATCAGAGTTTACCTCCATGTGCAGTGATTGGCAATTTACATCCACAGTGTTTCCAATCGCTCTGTCATCCAAAGAGACCTAGGCTGTCTGATCGCTTGGATTTTATTATATAACATTGATTTTATTCTGCTAATGAAGACCACTGTAAAAGCAGCAGCCAGTACGCTGGAGACTCTGGTAAGACATGTGGTCTCCAGTGAAGGGGGAGGGGGCAGAGTGGTCAGGGACATGCACATCAGTAAAACCTTTGAGTCCAGCGGTAAGCACAGCTCTCCAAAATGAAAGAGAAATGATTGTATCTTGCACTCCCCACCAACAAAAGAAATACTATGCTTCGTAGGCCTCATTGGATTCTTAAAGCGACCTGCCTCAAACCTGGAGACATTGCTTCAGTAAATGTGCTAAATATATGAAAGGCTTCCATGTTCAAATGGGACTTGGAAAATGAAAAGTCTCTGTGGCAGTCCCAGGCTATGGAGCCAACAACTTACTGTGTGTGTTATATTGGGTTGTGCTATCCAGAAGACTCCAAGGCAGTAAACTTATCAGCATTAGAACAAGATACTGTGACTGTTATGTTGGGCCTCCTTGTACTTCTGGATCCAGAACGATGTGTCCTTTTGCTTCACAAAACAACTCCTACCATGTGAATGGACTCTGGAAGGGATGGAGCTCTATGAGTCACTTAGAACACCATGCACACAGAGCTGCTCATCATTAAATGTCTTATTCACCATGTAATAAACTTGCTTGTAGCAAGCAACACATCGAAAGATTGAGTCAGTGTAGCTGGGGTTGAGTGTAAGACTTGAAGGTATAAGCATGGGGCATAAGCAAGCAGGCCATCTAAAATTCATGCCATTTTCTGGGCTGGACAGATGGCTTAGTGGTTAAGTACTTGCCTGTGAAGCCTAAGGACTCCGGTTTGAGGCTCAATTCCCCAGGACCCATGTAAACCAGACCACAAGTGGTGCATGTGCCTGGAGTTCATTTGCAGTGGCTGGAGGTGCTGGTATGTCCCCCCCCCTTCTCTCTTTCTCTCTGTCTGCTTCTTTCTCTCTCTATCTGTTGCTCTCAAATAAATAAATAAAAATAAACAAAAATTAAAATTCATGCCATTTTCTGCTGTTGCAACAGTTCCCACACCTTCAGCTTACATCTTTAGCTGTATGTACTCTCCTTTGTAAGATCAGATGAGGAAGGAGAAAAAAAAGCCAAGTTAGGTATATGGATGTGTTGACATACTGTGTGGTGTATGAATGTGTTGACATACTGTGTGGTGGCAAGCAGGAAATGATACAAGCAGCAATGTAATTTTTCAGGTTGGTCCTAAGAGCCAACGACAAGGAATCACCTTTGCAATGGGGGCATCTCCGAGCAGTACAACTAACTGGAAGTATGTGTGGCCAGAAGTCAAACATATATGGATTTATGGGTAATGACAAATAGCCCAAGTGTCATGCGTGGGGGGTCATACATTTTTCTTGCTGTATTGGTTAAAACCTGGAAATAGTGACTGCACCGTACAACCTCGTCAGTGACTTGTTAACATTTTAAGTAGCCTGGGGCATTGTCTTGGTAAACAAATCAATGCCAATATTCCATGAGGTTTTAACACATGGAATGAGAGCAATGCTTAACACCATTATCATAAACAAGTGTTATCTTGCATTTTTATAAAAAAACATTTTCTAGACCCAAGTTCTTTATTAGATTTATGATTTTTAAAAAAAAATTATTTACTTTCAAGCAGAGAGAGAGAGAAAGAGAGAGAGAGAGAGACAAAGAGACACACAGAGAGAATGGATGTGCCAGGACCTCTAGCCACTGCAAATGAACTCCAGGTGCATGTGCCAGTTTGTGCACCTGGCTTTATGTGAGCACTGAGGAATCAAACCCGGGTTGTTAGGCTTTGCAGGCATGTGCCTTAAGTGCTGAGCCATCTCTCCAGCCCCATCTTGTGATGTTGGTGTGGGTAGGTGGCACGGAGTTGTGCTGAGTGGCGGTCCTCCTCTCTGATCCTTCCCTACCATTCATTATATCCACCTCTAAAATGTATCCTCTTTGAGCACAGCAACCTGACACTTGCCAGTTCTTTACAAAAACATCTTTTTTTTTGGATTGTTTTCTTAAAGCATTCAGCTTCCAACAAGTTCCTGGGAATGTAGCAGCCGCAGAGCTCTTTGATTGACACACAGAAAGGTCAAATTGCTTGCCCAAGGTAATTCTGCAGGCTGCTGGTGATCCTGACACATGATCCGAAAGTCTGGCTCTGTGCCCTGAGCTATAACCTCTGGATCAAAGGGCACCTGTAAGCAGCGTTAGTGAGGCAAGCCGTTGGTGTTTGAGCCACTAACCATGTGACCCGAAGATTTGCTGTGTTCTCCATGCCTTTGGTAATTGCCTAGTCGTGGTGGTCTCTTGGTATTTATTTTTATTTTTGCTTTTATTTATTTATTTAGTTTTTGGTTTCCAGAGGTAGGGTCTCATGGTAGCCCAGGCTGACCTGGAATTCACTATGTAGTCTCAGGGTGGCCTCGAACTCACAGCAATCCTCCTACCTCAGTGCTGGGATTAAAGGCATGCACCACAATGCCCAGCTCTTGGCATTTTTTGTACAGTTCTGTACATTTTATTTTCTTCCTTTATAGTCCTCATTTTTATGGTGATGATACAGTACAGGGCACTTCCAAAAATGGCACTGAATAAACTATGATTTTGCTTGATGGATGTGTCGTTTTTGTATGTGAAACTGTGTGTGTGTGAGTGCACATTTCTCTGGGGTGTGGGTGCACATGTGTCTGTGGGTGCATGTGCAGTGCTGGTGACTGACGTTGGTGTCTTCAGAGCTCACTAACTCAGTTCATCTAGCTGGCCAGACTGGGGGTCTGCTTGTCTCTGCCTCTGAGCACTGGGATTATAGGTGTTTACCATGTTGAGAAGTTTTGGTTGCTGTCAAAATAATACGTCTTGAGACCAGACCTCTTGGTTGTATGAGACAGTCTCATTCTAGCTCCAGCTTGCTTCAAACTCATGAAAAAAAAAATCATCTAACCTCAGCCTCCCATGTGCTGGGATTATAGGTCTAAACTACCATGCCTGGCCTGAAATCTACCCCTTTTAAGGACCTACCTGTGTCCTCTCTCTGCTGACCCTCTTCATCTAAACCGTCACCCCACACCTGAGAAAGTGCAACTCTATCTTGACTAGAGGTAGGGCATGAGAAGAAACGAGATCCAGACAAGATGAAGCTGTGTCTATGTGTGTGTGTGTAACAAAATGCATGAGACAGTGTGTTTTGCATGGTTGGAGAATTATTTGCTGAAATAAACAAAATCACACATAGTGGAAAGAAACATTGCCATTGTTGGGGAAAAAAAGGTTATGTGAAACAATCTGATTTGCTTAAAGGACCAGAAAGTCTGAGACTAGGATAATCATAAATGCTTAGGTTCAAAGGAGAGGAATAATAAATGTATTTCTTTATATTAGAGAAGTTCCCTTGGTGAAAGTTAAGTGTTATGATATATGAGCCATTTTACTTACTGTCTTAATACTGCATAAGCAGATAGCCCACATAGTAGTACCCAGGGGTGAGATGCCAAAAAGTAGAAAAGCAATGAGATAAAGGAGGGTTCCCATGCGATCAGACTGGCTTGTTCAGGATAACTGTTTAATCATACATATAGTGATTGATTATCACACAAAAAATTATCTTAGTCAGGAAAACTGAACCCCGGAACAAAAACAAACCCGGGTTCACCCTGGTTTGAAACCTCCTGAGGTGGTTTGAATGCATGGCCCTATAGTCTCAGGTGCTTATTTATTTATTTAAGAGAGAAGGAGAGAGAGAGAGATATATATAGAGAGAGAGAGAAAATGGACACACCAGGGCTTCCAGCCACTGCACACAAACTCTAGATGCATGTGCCACCTTGTGCATCTGGTTTCCGTGGGACCTGGGGAATCAAATCCTTTGGCTTTGCAGGCAAGTGCCTTAACTGCTAAGCCATCCCTCCAGCCCAGACTCAGGTGTTTTTAATTAAGATGGAGCTTGAAACTTGAGTGTCCAGCAGGTGGCGCCCTGCTGGCGAAGAGGTATGTCACTGGGGGCTGATCTTGTAGTCCAGCCCTAAGGTGTGCTCAGAACAGTTTGAACTCTAGCTGATTGTGTTTGCTGGCAGTTTGGTGGTGTCACTCTGCATGGGTCTATGGAAGTGAGCCAGCTTCTTCCACCACTGATGGTTTTTTCCCCTGGATTCTGTAAGCCTGACATAATCCTTTCCTCCAATTACTGCTTCTGGTCAGACATTTGCGCTAAGGTAATGGCAACCCATGCATTTCGGAATGCTCTCTGAGGAGATCCTCCCCTTGGACAGACAGTTCTGTCTATGGTGAAACGTAAGGTCTTGTATTTAGAGTCTTCAGTGGCTGGGGTCTGTCTCTTTTGGGGCTGGGGGGACGGGAGGAGAGCATTTAAAGCTGAGAGCTCCTGGTAGCTATGACAGTAAGGCCTCACAGATTAGGTAGGAAGACAAGAGGAGCAGATGCTCACTGCCTGCTTCCTTCCTCTCGGCTTCCTGGAGGAAATAACATTTGCTAAACATCAGGTAATGTTTTGAGATAGCCTTGCTACCTTCTCTAGATTCTCAACTCACGTCCCATAGTTGGGGCTCATTTCTGGATTTCAATTCTCACCCTCCCATCTTCTCTGGTCCCAGAGAGGACAGTTTTACAACAATGATACAGGTTCTACATTGGATAAATAAATACCAGGAAGGAATAGCATTTGTAGCCAGTTGAAATTTTTTATTGGTTCAAATACAAAGCAATATTAAATATTATAATCTTCATTTTTTGTCATTACCTGAAAATTGTCATCTCCTATGTCAAGGAATTTAAGGTCAATTCTAATTAATGATTTCTCCTTGGGGTGCTGCATTGAGGACGATTTGAAGCTGTGTCCAAACTCAATGAGAAGTTCTGTGCTCAAATGAGGCATGTCTGATGGGTGCAAGCAGAAGTAGAGACAGTGATGCTAGGAGCTTGTGTCACACTGTTTTTACCTTCTAAACTCCTCTGCAATCACGAGAGCTCCTGTTGAGAGCTTGGAATTTTACCTCCCAAGTTTCACATGTTTCTATTATGCAACTAGGTGCCCTCTTAAGTCACAGAAAATGGCTTCCTTGGCTGTGACTTTAGAATCTGTACCTGTTATCAAAGGTTTTATGCTTTGTCCTTATTGTCTCAATCAAAGGATTACTGATCTTAAACCAGAGCACCATTTTTGGTAAGTAACTTGGAATGGATGTTGAAAATGACATTAGCTATTGTTAGCGGTGCTATAAGGATAAGGAGATACTCTTAGTGGGAGTGCTGCTTGCTAAATTCTTTCTGGGACTTGACAGGATCTTAAAATATAAACATCTTCTTTGACTCCAAAACATTAGTTTTGGCATTAATGCTCAGGAAATAATCATGAATGAATAAAGACTTGTGCTCATGCATGCACACTAAAGTGTTATCTATTAGAAGGGTAAGACACAAGTATGGCAAAAAAGTTTTAAAAACTATATATAATAAATACAAAAACTGCTGCCTCATTTTTTGATCACGTACATAGTAGGTAATTAGGTAATCTACATACTTTAATCTTAATTTTCTATGTAATATTAGGAAACCAAGACTGAAAATTGAGAAATATATAAGAACTTCCAGTCCTATCCTAGTGATGTGTTGATTAATCTGAAAGCCTCTCTCTCTCTCCTTTTTTTTTTTTTTGTTGCAGCAAGCCCAACAGACTGGCCTTTTTTAATGAGAGAGAGAGAGAGAATTGGCATGCCAGGGCCTCCAGCCACTACAATTGAACTCCAGATGTGTATTCCCCCATGTGTGCATATACAACATTGTGTGCTTGTGTCACAGTGTGTCTGGCTTATGTGGGAGCTGGAGAGTTGAACATGAGTCCTTAGGCCTTACAGGCAAATGCCTTAACCACTAAGCCATCTCTCCAGCCATGAAAGCCTCTCTCTCTTTTAAAAAATATTTTTTATTTATTTGTGTGTGTGTATGTGAGAGAGAGACAGAGAGAGGCAGAGAGGCAGACAAAACAAGTGAATATGGGTGCACTAGGGCCTCCTGGCACTGCAAATGAACTCCAGATGCATGTGTCACCTAGCACATCTGGCTTTATAGTACCTTTAACCACTGAAGCCATCTCTCTAGCCCTGAAAAATCTCTCCTTACAAGTTCCCTAGAGCTGCTGGATAAAATATACTGATGACCTTTATGTATTTAAAGACACACCTATACTTGTTAAGAATATAAGGTAAGTCCTGACAGGTCAGAAATGGAGAACTAATTTAAATAAAGAATGTCAAGCAGAAATATTGGATATGCTGGCATAGTAAGTAATAAACATTTTTTGTGGGAGGTTGCTTTGAAACTACTGAAATATCACATGGCTTCCTATTTATTCATCAGGCTATAATCCATTTCCACTGTTACTTATTTTAATGATCAAAGTGGCTAATTTGCCTGTGTTCAAACAAACTTGATATATCCCTATTATTCGCAGAGGAATCCTTTTCTGGTACAAAAGCTGTTTCGGCCCCATCTTGTGTGTTACTTGGCCTTTTCCAGGAACTAGCTATGTCTCCACAGAGTCTTGGCTGCTTTTAGTGGAAAACTGAGGCAATAACCGGGAGCTAGATGTGTGTACTGATACTGGAGCTTTAATTACTGTCACATCTTAATGGATAAAAGAAGCACAGATACTTAGAATTCAGGATCAAGGTCACAGAATAGGACTGTCCAACCCAAATTTGAACAAATATCTCTGTAAAAATAGCTTCCAAAGAGTTAAGAAACCAGCAAAAAGATCACAGAAACTTGCATGACAATGATAAGAAAAGATGCAGTGAAATGCTAGTCAGGACTTTACTTATGTCAGTCCTCCCCAGCCCCACACAGAATAGTATACGGAGAGATACTATTTGCTTACAGGAAAGCAAGCAAAAGGGAGGACTTTGCCATAGATCCCAACACTTAGCCAGCTGCAGTCAGACTCAACAATGAGCAGGCACCCTCGTCTCAGAATTCAGGGTACTGTCTGTACAATGAGCGTCTACACCTGCCCCGGTTCCAGGTGAGACACAGTGGTAGGCTTCAAATGTACACGACAGATTCAGTCTCTGAACTGCACTGTCACTACACTGACGTTAGTCATCCTTTGTTCTGGAAATCTTTCAGCAGCAGGCAGGCAGCCTATTGCAGCCCTGGGTTTAGATCTATGTCACCCTCTGTGGCACTGGGCTTCTGGCCTGCGTAAGTGCTGAACTGGCTCAATGCTTCAGGATCCTGCCAGGCCGTCTATATACAATCTCAGGGGGAGCTTACTCTTACTTTCCAGACCAAGCCGATCTCTGAAGACTGGAGAATATTCCTCCTTTTCCAGATGTGTGCAGGTACCAGTGCAAGTCACAAGGAGCACGATAAACCAAGGAGACATGATAAAAAGATAAAAAGATAAAATGATGTGTCAGTTACTAACCATATAGAAATCGTGCTGTATGATCTGACTGGCAGAAAAATCAAGTTAACTTCTTTTAAGGAATCCCAGTAAAGGTGAAGAAACCACAGAGAAGTACCCCAATGATAAGAGGAAAATAATGAGGTGTTGAACAGAAAGGTTAAAACAATGATAAGAACCTTGTGGTAGTTTGAATAGATGGCTCCCAATATATTCAGTGTTTTATTCGTTTATAGTTTATAGTTTGCATCTGCAGCCACTTAGGTGGATCTTAAGCTGTGGTGGGTTTAGGATTTCAATCTAAAGATATGCAAAGTGTGCTTAGCTGGAGTTCCTGAGGTGTGGCTTTTGGCTTGTGGCTTTTGCTCTCTCTCTCTGCTTGGACCTGTGAAGGCAGGCCAGCTTTTTCTGCCATTATGGAACTTCCCCTGGATCTGTAAGCTTCAATAAATAGTATCCCTTCCACCATAACTGTGCCTGGTCTGGGAGTTTATCTCAGTGAACCTGAAGCTGTCTGCTACAAACCTCCCTCCAGAAGTTCTGTAGCTGAAAATATAAGGGATAAAATAAATAATGCCATAGATATCTTAACAGCAGCACTGACCAAGCAGGAGAAACTGTGACTTGGACAACAGATTATTTGAAAATAGTCAAGACACAAGAGAAAAAAAGAATAACATTTGAAAAGTCTTATGTAAATGTGTTGGTCAGAAGAGTTCAAGCAAGACAAGAAATAAAAAAGTTAGAAGCCTATTTAAAGAAACACCAGCAGAAAACTTTTCAAACCCAGAGAAAGATTTTAAATATGCAGGTACAAGAAGGTTAAAAGTATCTAGTTAGATTCAGTCTAAACAAAATGACTCCAAATCACATCATAATCAAACCATCTAAAATAAAAACAAAGGAAGATACTGAAGTGAGCAATAGAAAAGAAAATAACATAACAGGGAGTTACACTATGTTTAGTAGCAGAATCATCAGAAGAAACCTTGTAAGTCAGATGAGTATAGAATAATAAGTTCAAAGTGCTGAGGAGAAAAACAGCTGCCATCCAAGGACACTGCACTTGTCATTGCTGTCCTTCACACATGAAGAAGAAATTTAGACTTTTTCATACTAAAGAGAGAAGAAGGAGTTCATTTCTCCCAGAACTATCTTACAAGTTAGGCTTTTGTTCAAGCTGAAATAATGCATACTAATTAGTAATAACAGAAGTAAAAAGATCTGAAAATATAAAATTCAGTGGTAATGGTAAGTCCATTCAGAATTAATATGAGCTGTCAAATTCCGAATACTCTAATACTGTTATGATGGTATGTAAGTAACAAATATTTGATATGAAGTTTACAAAAATCTATTAGAATAAACTATTAGTGACTACCATTTGGCAAGAGATAATGTAACATAAAAAGATATAAATTATTACATGACAATACAAAATATATAGTAAGGGAGTGCAGAGTTAAAGTATGGAGGTTTTTTTTTGTGATTGAAGTAAGTTGCTATCAGTTTAAAATAACCTGTTAAAGCTATGGGATTTTGTTGTGTAGTAATCATAAAACAAAAACTCATTTGTTTATGCAAAAATAAAAAATCTTGACATTTGAGTAGAGAAAAATCACTTTATTATACAGAAAGACAGTTGAAAAACAATACAGGAACCAGTGATCTAAAAAACAACTAGGATATGGTTAAAAAAATATCAGTAGTAAATTAATACCTAGTAATAATTATCTTAAAATGCAAGTGGATTTCATATTCCAATTGAAAGACAGAAAGTAGCTAAGTAGATTTAAAACAAACAAACAAACAAACAAACAAAAAAAAAACCAACCACATATTTTCTAAGAGAGGCTCACTTTGTCCTAAGAAATACATGCACTGAAATTGAAGAGAGCACAAAAGATAAGTAACCAGAACTTACTGGACTCATGTAAGATAGATAGTAGGTTTAAAAAAAAAAAAAAGTATAAAAGGAGACAAAGCAGGTCATTATGTAATTATAAGGTCTGTGGTGCTGTTGTTTTGTGGTGCTGGCTGTCTGGTGACACCTCTCTGCTTAGATCAGTGAACGTGAACCAGTTTCTTTTGCCATTGATGGAGGAAGTATGTCATTGGGGACAGGCCTTGGGGTTTATAGTCCAGCTTGCCTTCCTAACTCACTCTTTCCTTCTTGCCTGCCGATGTAGAGTGCAATTCTGCGCTGTCTGTCTTGTCTACCCTGCTGTGATGACCCTTCACCTCCAAAACTGTAAGTTGTCAATAAACCCTTTCCTTCCATAAGCTCCTCCTGTTCAGGTGTTTTGGACCAGGGATGAGAAGGTCACAGCTACATAAAGTTGGTACTAAGAAGTGGAGCTGCAGCTACAATAAGGCTGACATCTGGATTTTAGTGTCTTGGAATTGGTTTGTAGGAAGAACACGGCAGGATTTGGAACTTTGGACTAGAGAAGCTTTGCAATGCCATAAATAGAGAGTAATGGGCCATGTGGGTGAGAGTTTGGGAGACTAAACTACAGGAAGGAGTGTGAACTTTGGAAGGTTGGCTTATGAGGTTTCAGAGGGGAAAGAGAAATTTGTCAGGAACTGGGCTGGAGGTGGTTTGCAATAGCAGAAAGGCTGGCTATATTTTGCCCATGTGCTGAGAAATTGAGCAAAGTTGAATTTAGAAGTAATGGACTGCTATGCTTGGCAGAGTAAAGTGTGGAGCAGGAGGATGTGAAAATGAAGTTTGTCAAAGGAAGAAATGGGAACAAGTTCAGGTCCCAGAGATTGTAGCCACCTCCGTTGCCATTTCTAAAAGACTGCCACCATTTAGGATGGGCCAGCTACTGTGCATTAGGACAACAGAAGAAATACCAATTATTTTGAGAGGAAGGGACCTGAAAGAAGAATTCTGAGTTTCCTGCTTTTCAAATTTGGGCTTCATACCCTCTGGATAAACAAATTTGACAGTATCACCCACATTGTACTGGTTTGGGGAAAATTAAGATGCAGGAAATGGAGAGTCATGACATGCGTGATTGGTCTGCAGATGACAGCTGAGGCTAGGTGATGTGAGTCAGGTTGGAAATCCTTGCATTGAGACTATGAGAGGCTATGGCATGGAGCTGTGAAGGTGAACCATGGGTTGCAGTGATGATCCCAGGATGTTGGTGATGTCAGTACTATGACATTGCCACCATGGAAAGCTGTTGGCTCAGGGTGGATTGTGCCTGGGAAGCCAGCAGCATAGCTGGACAGATGGAGTGGCTCAAGCCCTTTGGAGTCTAGATGACTCACTCATGAGTTCTAGATGCTGGACATGGAGCTTTAGTGTCCTCATTACTCCTTTTGGAGTGGGAATGTGCACTCTGTGCAATTATGTATTGGAAGAATGCACCTTCTGTTTCATGTTTTTATTTTATAGGACTCACAGTTAATAAGTTCCCTTGTATTTCAGATGAGACTTTGGACTTTTGAACAGTGTCAGAACTGTTGAATACAACAAGGACTTTTAAAGTTGCACTGAATGCACTTTGCATCGTGAAATGGCCCTAAGTCTATTGGGTGCCTGGGGCCAGGATATGGTGGTATGACTTTAAAATGCCCCTTCTAGGCTCATGTGTTGTGATTAAGCCTCATCCTCAATCCCCAGCTGGTGGAGCCTTTGGGAGGTAGAATCTTTTTGGAAGAGGTGTGCTACTGGGGGTGGACCTTGTGGTGTTACAGGCCAGCACCATCCTCGCTTGCCAGAGTGAGTGAACTCACTGTTGCTGAGGTTTGTTACTCCAGCCTGTTGGGTATTTTTTAGCTCATTCTTACTGTGTCCTTTGAGCTCATGTGGAGATGTGATACCCAGCTGTCATGATGAACTTTCTCCTTACAGCCATAAGCTGGAAATAAGCCAGTTCCTTCCATAAGCTACTTCTGGTCAGGATTTTGTTATTTTAGTCCCAGCAAAGAGAAACTTCCTCCTAACAATGGTGATAGGGAGGAATAGTTAACGACACTGGGTTTCTTTCTGAGGTGGTAAGAATGTTCTAAAATCGACAGTATTGATAGTTCTACTTATCTATTAATACACTAAAAATTACTGAGTTGGATATGGCTAGTGGATCAATTACCTAGTAAGTGAACTGCTTCACCATAGAGCTATTTAGGCTGGTTCTCTTGCCATCTCCTATTTCTTTGCTGAAACACTCCATGCCTCTGCTTGAATTTGTTCTTTTAAATCACCTGCAGTTGTGGCTGAAGCTTCTTCTTCTTTTTTTTTTTTTTTTTTTTTGTTTTTCGAGGTAGGGTCTCACTCTGGCCCAGGCTGACCTGGAATTAACTATGTAGTCTCAGGGTGGCCTCGAACTCTTGGCGATCCTCCTTCCTCTGCCTCCCGAGTGCTGGGATTAAAGGCGTGCGCCACCACGCCCGGCTTGGCTGAAGCTTCTTAATGACGTTCTCTTTAAAATCTTTCTGAGGGGCAGGAGTGATGGCTTAGTGGTTAAGGCACTTGCCTGTGAAGCCTAAGGACCCAGGTTTGACTCCCCAGATCCCACGTAAGCCAGATGCACAAGGTGGCACATGCACTCAAGGTGGTGCATACACCTGGAGATTGATTACATTGGCTGGAGGTCCTAGCGTGCCAATTCTCTCTCTCTCTCTCTCTCTCTCTCTCTCTCTCTCTCTCACTTTCACTTTCTCACTCTCATAAAAATGACCATTCTGCTGGGCTTGTCTCAAAAAAGAGAGAATCTTTCTGAGGTACTTTTGACATGTTAGTTGTCTTGAATTGTCATGTTGATTACTGCTTTTCATATACTTTGAAATCTTACTAGTTATTGATGCAGTTCTTGAATTTTAATAAAATTTTAAATCTAGAAAAGTTGGTACTAGGTTGTAAGGCTCTCCACTTCAAAAGAAAAACTGTTTTAATTGGGTTTCCTATGAAATTGCCCTGATGGGTAGGGTAGTATCTACTTTGTTGCTGTTCGATGTGGGCAGGCGTTCAAATTATTTGTCGATACCTGCAAGAGTTGTATCGTGGTTGCCTTTAGTTAGGGGGAAAACATTTCTGACTGCTTGATAGATCTCTATTGATATTTTGTGGGGGGAGGCAAAGGAAAGGTCCTTTATTAAAAGAACCTGCTTGTCCCTCTCTGCAAACATTGGGCAGTAGCTTGCTATTCTCTGAACAGTGGTACAAGAACTGGCTCTGGAGTGGGCTTCCTTTGACACTACCCACAGAGAGGAAGAGGAGGGTTTTCTTACTGCTGGGTGGCAATGGGAGACTATTGCTCCTTGCCTGGTCTCCATTAAGACCATTGCATTGGTAAGGATTTTATACCATTGAGGGTAACATTGCAGCTTTCTATTCAATATTCTTTTGTTTATCGAGGTAGTGTCTCACTCTAGCTCAGGCTGATCTGGAATTCACTATGTAGTCTCAGGATAGCCTCAAACTCACAGTGATCCTCCTACCTCTGCCTCCCAACTGCTGGGATTAAAGGCATGTGTCACAACTGGCTTTCAATATTCTTAAGACGACCCTATCACTGGTAACTTGAGAGCTTTCTTCAGCCTCGCAGGGCTTTTTGTTCCTATTAGTATGGGTGGAGCTTGAGTTTTCTCTCTGGTGTCGGATCAAGTAGAGCAGTTAGCATGACAAGGTCTCTGGTTTTGCCGGGCTGTCCCTTTCTTGGTCTTGGCTAGAGAAGACGGATTTCTGTTCACTCTTTATTCTTTTAATTATTGGTTTGTGCTTATTGGTATTTTTCCTGGGGTGCTGCCCTTTGCAGCTCCGAGTATGACCTGCGTGAGGAAGCCATAGCAAACACAACATGCTCACAGTCATGCTGTACCCTGAGTCCCAAGAGCCTTAGCTGGGGGAGTTGTTGACACTCTGGTTTTTACAGCCCTCCCTCTCCCATGTGATTTGTACAGAATGTCCTGAGCTTTTTATTGTACTTGTGGGAGGAATAGTAAAAAAAGAATATTCCATCCAAAAAGGCTGTTCGGATGCTAATATGGAAGAAAACCAAGGGAAAAAATTATATTAATACATTTAACACCTCAACTAGGTGAAATAGGTTTATGCAAATGCAAATGCATATGCACATGTAAGATTGTGAAAAAAATAAGACAACACAAGTAAATATACACAAAGCCATAGGAAAGGAACATAAATGAAAATTTAACTCCTCTTTAGATAATAGGTTTAGCTAATGAATTATTCAAATGGACTAATTATTATCTGTATAACAAAGGAAAATCATATATAAAAATAAATCCCCAAATTTTGGAAGACTATTATTCATGGATTCCTAAAAGTAGTCATTTTATTACTGACTCTGTCTACCTTGTACATTATTGTATAGGAAAATTTCATAGAGGATAAAGTTAAAAATGTTGATGTTAATCTCCAGAAATTTTTCAAAGACTATTTTGATACTCAATGCCAAGAAACCATAGGTCTAGTCCTGTAAAGACTTTCCTACAGAACATTGCAGAAGAGGGGTGGAAATATTATAAGAGCCACAGGGTGGGTAGGAATGGTCCCCCTGCCCCAACCAAGGTCTTCATGACCCCACAGTGAATCCCAGTAACCTCACTGAGCAGAGTCCTCAGAGGAATGAGGACAGGGAAGAAGGGATCCGAGAGCATAACTAAAAAAAAAAAAAAAAAAAAAAAAAGACGTTCCTGCAGCTGGGTATGGTGGCTCATTCGCAATACAGCTGAGGTCGTGGGATTGCCATGAGTTTGAGGTCAGCCTGAGTTACAAAGTGAGTTGTAGAAGAGTCTGGGCTGCAAAATGAGACCTCGTCTCAAAATGTCTTTCTTTCTTTTCCCATTTTGCATCCATCTTTCAAGCTATTTATGAATATTAAATGGACACTCATATATGTACCCACTTTAAAAAAATTGCCAAATTGGCCATCAGTTCTTCCCACCATCTCTAAGCTCTGTAAGTGAGCACCTCACCTTTTTGACACAGATGCTCATCAGTGCACGAAATCACTCGTTAGGCAGGTGAGCTGGAGAGTTCAAGTGGACATACCTCTAGGGCTCTGTGCTTGACTCAGTAACTCATGCTGAGTAGGCCCTTCACCTTGACACTGACACTCCTCACTGTCCCCTTTTGTAAGCTGAGGAGGATGAGAGTTCATAAAGGGAGAATAAACAAATGGTCAAGGATTGACTTTAAAAAAAATATATACATATATTATTTATTTATTTATTTATTTATTTATTTATTTGAGAGAGAGAAAGAGGCAGAGAGAGAGGGAGAGAATGGATACACCAGGTCCTCCAGCCACTGGAAATTAACTCCAGATGCATGCACTCCCTTGTGCATCTGGCTTACATGAGTTCTGGAGAATTGAACCAGGGTCCTTTGGCTTTGCAGGAAAATGTCTTAACCGCTAAGCCACTTCTCCAGCCCCAAGGATTGACTTTTATATTAAGTAGAATTCCAGGAAGATGATAGAATCCCATTTTTCTGCCATTCTCTCATCCATCTGTGATTTCTATTACTGAGCCTCAGAATTCATATGCATAAACAGTATGTTCACATTAAAATGTTTTTTTTTTTTTTTAAAAACCCGCTTTTACTTTTACTATGGAAATCAGAATGTAGGAGGTATAAAACCCTTCTTTGGAATGCTGGTCCTTCGCACCTCATAGGCTAGGATAAACAGCTTGCCTGCTGTGGTAGTTTGAATGTATGTCCCCCATAGACATAGGCATTTTATTAAAACTTATTACTTGGATCTCCTGCCACCTGGATGGAGGAGGTGTCACTCAAGGTGTATCCTGGAGTCTAGCCTAAATGTATATAGAGAGAAGTCTGAGCTCTGGCAATAGTGCTTGCTATGTTTTGGTGTTGCTAGCTGGTTGTTTCTCTCTGTTTGTATGTACGGAAGCAGCTGCTTCTGCCAAAGATGGAACTTCCCTGGATCGGTAAGGTTGAAATAAATCCCTTCCTCCCCTAAAGTGTGTTTGCATGTTCATCCCAGCAATGTGGAACTGTCTACAACACCTGCCTTCTTGGATGGTTTATTAGAGGTGCCCAAGACCTGTTCTTCTAGACACCCACACTTCAAATATTACAGGGCAGTTTTAGGGGTCACCTAGCCCGTCTTCTTCCTCTTCGTACAGGAAAATCACTCACACCATCATCGAATAGCAAAGTTAGTATACTCTCATAAGGGAAGCACTAGTAGGGGAAGCAGTGTAAGTAGAAACTATTTTCTATCTACCAGGCCTGGATGTGGAAAACCTTCTGTTTGTTTTTTTTTTTTTTTTTAATTTGAGAGAGAGACAGAAACACACACACACAGAGAAACACACACACACAGAGAAACACACACACACAGAGAAACACACACACACACACACACACACACACAGAGAGAGAGAGAGAGAGAAAGAGGGAGAGAGAGGGAGGGAGAGGAAGAGGCAGAGAGAGAATGGGTCTTTTCAGCCACTATGAACGAATTCCAGAAGCATGTGCCCCCTTGTGCGCATGTGCGACATTGTGCGCTTGCCTCACTTTGCATCTGGCTATATGTGGGACATGGAGATTTGAACAAGCATTCTTAGGCTTTGTAGGCAGGCACCTTAACAGCTAAGCCATCTCTCCAGCCCTGTTTGTCTTTTTTAGTGTGTTAATTTTCAGAATATACACAGAATATACTTCATCACTTGGGCATTAAATAAAGGTCTGATTTTCTAGTTGCATTACCATGTTCAGGGAAATCAGTTTCTTACTCACAACAGGGTTCCATTGGCTTGCCCTCTTTTCTGATGCCAACCTAGTGTATGGAAGATCTTGGCTACCGACTGCTCATGTCAAATCTAGCATATGCTTTTCTATTTTCTAGTGAGAAAAATGTGGAGCCCTAGACTCCAAGCTTCATTTTTTGATACTGCAGGATCCAGCTTGCCAGATGTAAAGAGACAGCCTGGAAAAATCTGAGAGGAAGTTTTTTGCAGTCTTATTCTGAGTCAACTGGAAGACAATCCACTTCGACATGCCTCACACTAGTAGAGAAACAGTCATCCCCATATCAGAAGTTCTTTTTCCCACCCATAGACTTCTGCTAATGTACATCCCATATAAAGCTTAAGCCAATATTCATCAGGCCCTGGCGATGGGCATAGATGATAGCTTTTGTCCTCTACAACTTGGTTATAGCAATTGGCTCAGCCTGAAGTCTGACCTCAAACATGACCTCTTTCCCTTTAAACTTCCAATCAGACTCTTGGCTACTGAGACAGAAATGTCTTGTATACATGCGCGAGAGACAAGAGAAGGGGAGAAAATGCTTGGGGTTGTTCCAAGCATCTTCTCACGGCAATATTAGCAGAATCTGGGGCCTCGACCCAAGTGGTTGAATTAGGATCCGATTTTTAACAGACTCCCCATGTGATTTGTACGGATATTCATGTCCGAGGAGAGGAGGATCAGAAGGAAGAAGGGGAAGAGGAGGAGGTGGTGGGAGAGGAAATGGGCCATGAGCTAACCCTGCATGCTCACTGCTCACTCTTCACTATAATCTTAGCACACAGACCCATTCTCTAGCCATCAATCAGGACCAATCTGCACCCCAGAAACAACCAGAGACCCAGCCTCACATACCTCCACGTGTATCTGTGAGGGTCTTTCCAGAAAGGCTTGATTTAAGACCCACCATGAATAGGGGTAGCACTATCCTATCGGCTAGGGTCTCAAAGTGAGTAAAAAGGAGAGAGCTACTGAGCACCAGCATTCCTCTCTCTCTCTCCCTCTCTCTTTCTCTCTCTCTCTACTTCTTGACTATGAATACAACTTGACCTGCTACCTGATTCCCCTGCCTCTATGGGTTCCCTGACATCATGGACTGCATCTCGAAAATGAGCCAAAATAAAGTCTGTCACCCTTAAGTTGCTTTTCTGGGCTATTTTGTCACAGTGGTGGGAAAAGTAAGTAACACACCTTCCCTCATCGAAGGTGTCCAATGTTAGCTCATCACTGGCATTTGTCACTGCTTCTGTGGGTGAGTATCAGGTCAGTATGTGCATGCCATCTGAGGAACATGGCACTTTAAACACTGTAGTTACACTTGGCATCAGGAGATGTGGATAGGAACCTAGATTTATGGAGTGGATAGCATCTTATGACCAAAGTCCTGAGCTATGATAAGTGAAGGTATTAGTGTAATGGACCATGGAATTATGCATATTACTTAAATAGTTCTCTATCTCTCTGGCACCAGATATTATTGAATTTACATATATTAGAGTTGCATATGCTGCAATGCTTCTGTGTTGTCAAATTCAGAGAAGGATTTTTGGCAAGGGAAGACCAGAAAGCTGGATTCAAGGAACTTACCAGCAGGCCCTTGGTGAATTTAACGCAATCCACAGTCTCATTCTTAAGTGATAATGATTTCAGAATTTTAACAGCATTGATAGTTTCCCTGGTTCATAGACATCCGTGAGCACACACTGTGGTAGTTTGAATATATGTCCCCCAATATATTCAGTGTTTTACTAGTTATAGTTTGCATCTGCAATCACCTTGCTAGAGGCAATGTCACTGGGGGCCGGTCTTAAGGTGTTAATGGTGTGGGTTTGAGATTCCATTGTAAAGATATGCAAATGTGCCTGGCAGGAGTTCCTGAAGTGTGCTGTGTGACCTTTTGGGTGTAGTTTTGCTCTGTGTGCTGTGGTGGCTGGTTGGCTTTTGCTCTCTCTTGCCTGGTCCTGTGAAGAGCAGGCTGCTTCTCCTGCTTTTATGGAACTTCCCCTGGATCTGTAAGCTTCAATAAATAATATCCCTTCCTCCATAACTGTGCCGTGTCTGGAAGTTCATCTCAGCGAACCTGAAGCTGTTTGCTACACACACACTAGGAAATAGAAATATAGCTAGCTGACGCCCACCCTGCAGTCACGGTGCCAGAAGATCACCACAGTGCTCTTGTAGGTACCTTTCAGGAGAAACTGGCTTATATTTTCTAGGGCAATTCTATAATATTCAGTGGGAAATCAAACCGGACCAAGGTCACGAACTATAAAATTCTGATGGACTGAAGAGTTAATTCAATTTTCAAGTAAGCAAATATTCTATTGGTTTGTGTCTTATGAAGGGTCTGTGAGTTTACCATAGGGGCATTGCATGGACCAAATGGCTGACAAATCATTTTCATGTACAGCTGGTTTTATTTATTTATTTATTTTTTTGTCCCACAAGTTCACAGGGAACTGAATTGATGTGAGTTTACACAGGCAGAACAACAGGGTTCCACTTGAAGCATTATTGCTATTTCCTTTGTGTCTCCTTGGCCTTTGCTAACCTGCTCCACTCACTTCATTGGCCAAATCCATGGCCCAGGAAGGAGAAATTCACAAGCTAATTCACTCCCCAAAAGACAGGCTAAGTGTTTTCTTTTAAATAATCTACTTCATCGGGAAGAAAGGTCAATCAATCCAAGAGGCTAAAACCATCATTCCTCCAGCTCTTCCTCTTCTGAAGGACACAGACACGTGAGCCTATGGGGGACATTGTCCATTGAAACTACAACAGGACTTTTAAAACTATGGTCAGCCACACATTTAAAATCTGATTTTTTTTCCTGCTTGTAATATAACTTCCTTGCATTATAAATATATATGTATTAAAGATGATTACTGTTTTATCAAAATATTTACTACAAGAGTAGACTTCAGAGATTTGGAAGGCAGCTCTAAGTTTGTGAGACATGGAACAGAACACAATAATTGTTTATTCTGGTGATTGTGTATACCAGAGGCATTGACTCCTTGTCTGCCTTTCCTGAGCTGATTGGCAGTTAACATGAAACTAACATCTTCTGGAGTCACAGAGGTCAATCAGCATTATCTGAAGAGTAGCCTGGTACTCCCCCAGCCCCTTACTGCCTCAACTATGACACCACGAGGTTTATGAAACTCAAAGAAACCAGGTAAGAGCAAAACCTCACAAAATGAAAGAAAAAAAGCCTTCATAGGCAGTTAGCATATCTCTTCAGCCAAGCAAACTGTGCCTTCCAATTATTTCCAATTACAATTGTATTTCTTTCTATAATGTTTTTTTTTGTGCTGATATCCAAATTGCTAATGAAACAGGGCCCTGCTTTATGATCCCCATTGTTGGGACTTGCTGGGCTTAATTGCTTTGTCTCCATAACAGACAGATATTCTGAACAATTAGACAATAATAAGGAAGCACGAAGGGAAATGGCTTAGATCCTTTCATTTTAATTATGCTAAGAGTGCACCCTACAGTTCTGGATCAGTGCTGAAGTGCTACTTTGATAGCATTCAATAACACCCAACGAGAGGTAATAAATTTATATTTCTAATGCAAAAGAAACCCTCTCCTGTCTCAGCTGATCATTACATTTTGCAGAGTGGGAATACTTGCTGTGCACATGGCATGTTCCACCTTCCATTTCCTCCATGTAGCATGTATGCATGTAGCCCAAAGTAGCAATGAACATGGCCCAATACAAAATCATAAACTTACTAAAATATTACAAGATTTTTTTGTGATAATTTCTATTTTATTTTATTTTATTTTTTTATTTTATTTTATTTTATTTTATTTTATTTTATTTTAGTGTGTGTGTGTGTGTGTGTGTGTGTGTGTGTGTGTGTGTGTGCTTGACATGCCATGGTGTGCTTGTGGAAGTCAGAGGCCAACCTTGGAGTGTCAGTCCTCACCTTCTACACTGCTTGAGACACACGGTCTCTCTTGTGTGCCACTGAAAATGCCGGACTAGCTGGCTTGCAGCTTCTGGACCCTTGACTCTACCTGTCATCGTGGAAGGTCCTTAGGGATTACAGATACAAATGCTACTTGTGTTGATTTTTATATGGGTTCTGGGAATGCTAAATGCAGTGATCAGGCTTGGGTCAACAAGCAGATTTAACCACTAAGCCGTCTCCTTTGCCCCATTTATATACTTATTTGTTTATTAGTTTGTAATTTGATTGCCTGGTTCTTGACCATGAATGACAACATTGTGTTGCAACATCAAAAAGCTGGACATGCCTGCTGGAAATTGCATCTACGTTATCTGGGGAGGGTGGAAGGGAATTGGAGTATCTAAGCTAGTTCAAGTTTACTGAGGCATCTTGGGCATCCAACTGCCTAAATATTTCCAAGAATGCCTCTAGAAATTCCTGTTTGTTTAGATTCTTAAAAAAATACTGATAATAGAAACAAGTTTCAGTTTCTTCTGAGTATTGAAAAGTGCAAAACCCTGCATTATTAGTTTTCTGCCTCATCCCCAAGGGTGTTGTGTCCCAATCCCCCACTAATGCACCATCTCCAACCAGCACTGGTCTTCAGTACATGAGTGTGGGATCAATCTTACCTGGTGTTCCCCCCCTGTTTATTCATGGCTGGCTGTTTTGCATCCTCATTCTCAGGCCCAGAAAGAGGGCCTGCACCATAGGGTGCCTGTGGCCAGTCGGAACCCACCCTTCATTAGAAACAGCCTAGATGCCCAGGAAGAGGGGATTGGGCAAACCTTATGTATTTTCTAGACATGCAGAGGACTGAGAGGGAGAGAAGAGGAGTGGCTGGTTCGCAGAGAGTTGTGGGTCTATAGATAGCATGAGGAGAGCGGATTTCTAAAGGGAAGTAACTGCCAGAACTTAACTGCAGTTCAGTTCTAGTCAAGATGAGTGCGGAGCTCCACATGCAGTGAAAAGAATAGCTTCCACTGATTCGCTGGATTGATAAATTATTATTTTTGTTGTTGTTGTTTTGGTTTTTTGAGGTAGGGTCTCGCTCTCTAGCTCAGGCTGACCTGGAATTCACTATGTAGTCTCAGGATGGCCTTGAACTCACAGTGATCCACCTACTTCTGCCTCCTAAGTGAGTGCTAGAATTAAAGGCGTGCACCCCCATGCCTGGCTTGATTGATATTGTTAATACAGTCTGTCTCACAATATTAATTCTGCTGATCCAGAATCACATGAGGGCTTTCTATTTTTCAATGTTTTATTATTATTTATTATTATTATTATTATTAAACAAGATGTTTTGTATGGATACATCATGTGTTGGTACCCTCTTTTCCCTTGTCCCTGCCCCCATTCTGTAGGGGACCATCCTCAGTGGGGTTACAGGTATTCCCCATGGGGTTGTGGTTTATGTGTTGTGGGAACAGCAGTCAGTTATTTTGGGAGTGGGGAGGGAATGCCTCTGGGCATGATGCCTCAACCTGTGGCTCTTACAATCTTTCTGGCCCCTCTTCTGCAAAATTCCCTGAGCTGTGGTGGATGAGTTTTAAGTCTACTTCAGTGATGAGCTCTTAGGAACCTCTGGGTCTCTGCTTTGGTAGGTGTTGAGTGTCCTCAGGGTCTGTCTCCTTCACCCTGGCGCTGATTGTCAGGAACAGCATGGAAGCAGCACTCTTGCTCATCTCCCCAGTTCCTCTGTGGATTCAACTGTGGCTTGGCTGAAGTTCAAGGGGTGGTTTATCTCCTCCTGTCTTGCTACCTTCTGAAAAAGAACAGATTCTCCAATGGAGAGTGAAGTCAGCATAGTTTAAATGGGATAAGCATTATTAATGTAGGGAGATTTGATGTATGTAAACCCCTCTTTTAGGCAAAGACTAGTGCGAGCTTGACAGTGGAGAACGTAATCTTTGTTTCTATAGGGTTCTGATCTGGTTCCCAGTTCCAGCTATGGGTTCCTTTACACTGAGGGAATCAGTTTCTTTCTTCAGTGATTTAGAGTTTACATTGCACAGGCCTCTCATCTCCATGATTACGTTTATTCCTGTGTTTTTTTAAATTATTCATTTTACTTAGTTGAGAGATAAAGAGAGGGAGAGAGAGAGAGAGAAAGAGAGAGATAGAGAATGGGCACTTCAGGTCTTTTAGCCACTGCAGACAACTCCATAGCATGCACCACCTTGTGCATCTGGCTTATGTGGGTCCTAGAAAATCAAACCTGGCTTTGGCTTCACAGGCAAGCACTTTAACTGCTAAGCCATCTCTCCAGCCCTAGCTTTTTTAATTTTCTATTTATTTATTTACTATCACTGGCCTTCTCTCCAGCCCCCCCCCCCGCCCAGGTTTGTTTTTGAGACAAGGTGTCATTATGTAACACAGGATGTCTTGGGACTAACTATGTAGCTAACACTGGCCTCACACACTCACAGCAGTCCTCCTGCCTCAGTTACGTGAATCCTCAGATTACAGGCATGAACCACCCAGATAAATATGTTATTCTATTTTTCTTTTGAGGTTGTTGTCAATTTTATTTTTGCTGTTGACAAGCTTGTTGTTGGCATATAGAAAAACTACTGATTTTTTGAATGTTGATTGTGTATACTTCCATTTTTCTGAAAGTGCTTATCAAATATAAGAATTTTCTGGCATAGTTACTTGAGGTCATTTTCCTATAGGGTTATATCATCTTCAAATACAGATAATGCTTTATGGCACTTGCTAACACACTTAGCACTATACTGCATGAGAGTGGAGAGAATGACACCCTTTTCTTATTCCTAATTTTTAGAGATAATGCTTTCAGTTTTTCCCCACTTAGTATTTTATAGGCTGCAGATTTTTCATATATAGGCTTTAATATGGTTTTTTCCTTCAGTTCCTTATTTCTGTAGGGTTTATCACTAAAGGATCTTGAACTTTTTCAAAGACCTTTTTGGTATGTGTTGTGATGTTCATGTGATTTCTGTCTAGTATGTCATGTCTATTATGTTGTAATACATTTATTGATTTTTGTGTGTTTAACCATCCTTGCGCTCCTAGAATGAAACCATGTTGATAATAGTTTAAGGTCTTTGCAAATATGTTATTGAATTTGGCTTATAAGTAATTTATTAGAAATTTTACATCTATATTCACCAGAGAAATGTTTACAGTTTCTTCGCTCTCTTCTTCCTTCCCTCTTCCCTCCTTCCCTCTCTCCCTCCTAATTTTGGTACCAAAGTAATACTGTCTCCATAGAATGAGTTTCCCTTTATATTTTATGGAAAAAAAATTTAAGGATTAATGTTAACATTCTTGTAAAGGTTGGGTAGAATTTAGCAGTGAGTCTGTCCAGCTCCAGGCCTTTCCTTGTTGGGAACTCTTTATCACTGCAAATGTATTTTTGCTCAATTTTGATCCATTTAAGTTACTTTAAAGTTATCCTTTTCTTTTACTTTTATTTTATTAGGCCATATGTGTCTAAGAATTTATCCATTTCTTCTGGATATTTGAGACATAGGTCTACATATTTTTATTTATTTTCAAGCAAAGAGAGAGAGGGAGAGAGGGAGAAAGGGAGAGAAGTAGGAGGAGGAGGAGGAGAAAATGAATGAGCATACAGGGCCTCCAACCACTACAAAGAAACTCCAGATGCATCCTTGTGCATCTGGCTTTACTTGGGTACTGTGAAATCAAACCTGGGTCATTAGGCTTTGCAGGCAAGTGCCTTAGCTGCTTTGGTCATAGAGTACAGGTTTTCAAATATTCCCTAATGATCCTCTCAATTTCAATGGTACCAGTTGTCACATCACTCTTCATTGATGATGTTGTTGGTTTGTCTTCTCGGTAGTTTTCTTTGGCTAAGAGTTTGTTGATTTTGTTTATTTTCCCAAAGAGCCAACTATTTATTTCATTGATTTTTTTTTTTATTGTTGTTTTACTCAGCATTTCTTTATTTTCTTCCCTGCTCTTTATTATTTCTTACTGTCTACTGCTTTGGGCTTTGACTTGTTCTTGTTTATCTAAGACCTTAAGGTGCATTTTTATGTTACTTATTTTAGATGTCTCTGATTTTTTAGTGAAAGCACCCATAGTTATAAATGTTCCTTTAGAATTGCCTTTGGTGTTCCCACAAAGATCAGTTGAGTTGTATTTTTAATTTCCTTTGATTCTAGGAATTGTTAATTTTCTCCCTGATTTCTCCCATGATTTACTATTCACTTGGGGACATGTTCATTTTCATTATATTTGTGCCATTTCTCCTGTTATTGATTTCAAGTTTTATTCTGCTATGATCTGTTAAAATGTAAGACATTATTTTATTCTTTTATAGTTGTTAACACTTACTTTACAACCTAAAATGTGATCAGTTTGAGAGAATACTCTATGGACTGCTAAGAAGAACATGAATTTCTCAGCTGTTGGATGAAATATTCTGCTGGGTCCCTTTCTTTCTTTGTTGATTTTTTTTTTTTTTTTGTCTAGATGACCTATCTTTTGAAGAAAGTAAGGCATTGACGTTGCCTGCTATTACTATATTAGAACATACTTGTCTTTTTAATCCAATGGTGTTTGTTTTATAAAACTGGGAATTGCAATGTTTGGTGCATACATATTTACAATACTTTCTTAATGGATTCCTTTATTAATGTGTGACTAAGATTTTGTGCTAACATTTTTTTCTCACTGTGACAAATACCAGAGACAACCAGTTTAAAAGAAGAAAGCAGTATTTGGCCCATAGCTTCAGATCTCTGAGTCTGTCACTGTAGCCAGTAGTGAGTTTGAGCATCACAGTGGGAAATGTCATTGTGCAAAGCACCTAGTCTCTTGGTGGACAAGATGTAATAAAAGAGACAGACAAGAAAGGGATGGGGAAAGATAGGTTGCAAAGATCAGACCTCAGTCACTTAGTTCCTTTGCCACACTACCCACAGTCCTTTACTTTTTAATAATATAATAAGGTTTTAAGTCCATCAATACATTAACCCACGAATGAAGGCCAAGTCCTCATGATCCAGTCACTTCTCCAAAGCATTACCTCTGAACACTTTACACCAGAAACCAAGCCTGCCTCAAGAACATTTGGGGGCGGGCACATCACATCCAAACAATAAGAGCTTGCCATTGTAGGGCACATTTTGTTGGTGACCTCAGAAATCAGTCCTCTACTCCCTGTGTCTGGAAACCTGTTCATGCCAATTTTCTACTTGCTTAAAGTGGAACAGTAAATTTGGTCCTTATACATTTTCTTTGCTAGAAGCAGAATTTCTACCATTTTAATATTTATGTAATTAATATATATAATTTTAATTCTGTGATTGTAAAGTTTATTGATACTTTATTTTATAATTTTTTTTTTTTTTGATTTTGTGAGGTAGGGTCTCACTCTGGTCCAGGCTGACCTGGAATTAACTATGTAGTCTCAGGGTGGCCTCGAACTCTTGGTGATCCTCCTACCTCTGCCTCCCAAGTGCTGGGATTAAAGGCGTGCACCACATATTTTATAATTTTTAAAAATGAATTTATATATAGAAAATTTTTATTCATATTATTGGTATTCATCTTTGTCAGTAAAAGTATTTTAATTCATCATATATCTAAAATTTACTTTGGCAACTTACCTGAGGTGATATGCCAACAAATTGCCAATCTCCTTGCCACTTAGTAATGATTGATCCCTTTTAAAAATTTTTTTTATTATATGAGAGAGACCAAGACAGAGAGGAAGAGGCAGAAAGAGAGAGAGAAAATGGATGCACCAGTGGCCTCTCAGCCGCTGTGAACAAACTCCAGATGCGTGTGCCCCCTTGTGGGTAAGTGCAGCATTGCACCCTTGCATCACTTTTTGCATCTGGCTAAACGTGGGACCTGGAGAATTGAACAGGTGTTCTTAGGCTTTGCAGGTGGGCGCCTTAACAGCTAAGCCATCTCTCCAGCCTCCTTTTTAATTAAAGTATTTTCTATTATGTTTTTAGAATTTTTACCTGTTTTGGTGTTTTCTGTTATAACATTTGTAAGTAGTCTGTCATTTATTGAATTAGAATTTTTACCTGTTTTGGTGTTTTCTGTTATAACATTTGTAAGTAGTCTGTCATTTATTGAATCATTCCTATGAATGGAGTATCTTGGAAAATTCTGCTTTCAAATTTACTACTGCTAGTATATAGAGACACTATGGATTTAAGTATTTATGTGATATTTATATACCTTTTTATCATTTGAACTTTATTCTTAGATCCAGTAGTTGGTTCTTCTAGACAGTCTAGGTGCACAGCTTACTAAGTTCTTGTTTTCTGTTATCTTGCTTTGTGATATTCATAGGGTACTTTAGCCTTTGAAATTAGATTTTGTTGGTTTTTATCTCACACTTCACTGTGTATGCTTTCTCATTCCTTCAGTTACTTGCTTGCACTTTGCACTCAAACAATGTTGAGAGGGGGTCTTTTTTCCCTTTATGTTTCTTACAGGGATGACCCTTCATGACAGTTCCAGGTCGACTTTCTCTGCTGTGCTGAGGGCTTGCCCAGAGCTATTCCCCAGCTCTCTTTCTCTTTGCTTGTTGTCAGCAGACCCCATAGGCCATTACATTGTAGGCCAAAAGCATTGAAAATTACTTCAAAACAATGTAATTCAACTCTTTTAGTTTATAGATGAAAATACTGATAGCCAGCATGATTGATGACAATGGTGTTGATGTGAGAGGCGACTCATTTCAGTCATGCCGCTAAATAGCCAAATAGCTGAGGCAATTATGGTGGAGTCCCAAACTTGTTCTCTGGTGCTGTCATCCAGTTAATCAGAATATATGTACTGTGACCACATTATTGACTGGATTGGTAATTACTCATAAACATGAAATAATAATTATGAACTGGAGTATTGTACAAAGAGCTTTTACTTTAAAATATTCCAGAATATCATGGTGTTGAAAAAAATCACAGGCCAAACAATGTTTCTTTAATGTGTTTTGTTCTGAAGGTTACATTTTACTGTATATATTTGAGGTGTGCAATGTGGTAGATGTGTGGTATATAAAAAGATAGTAAAAATCTTGCTGTAGGGAGGGAAATGAATATATCTATCATCTCACATAGTTATCCATTGTTTTGATCCATTTTAATAATAGCTAAAATCTACTCATTTATCATAAATCCAACACATGCTATCATTTTATTACCTACAGTTTTGTTGGTACATATCATATCCATAGACTAATCCTACATTATTGATCCTTAATATCTCCTACTGTGTCCTCTGTCCTCATCTCTCCATTTCCTCCATGCGGTTGTACTCCCACCCTGGGTAACCATTGTTTCAATCTCTCTATATATTTGAATACAATTTAGAGGTCATACAATTTAATGAGATCATGCCATACTTCTGTTTTCTTTTTTATTTGAGAGCGACAGAGTGAGAGAGAAAGAGAGAGAGAGAGAGAGAGACAGAGACAGAGGGAAGAGGCAGAGAGAGAGAGAGAGAGAGAGAGAGAGAGAGAGAGGGAGAGAATGGGTGCACTAGCAGCCTCTCAGCTGCTGTGAAGAACTCCAGATGCATGCACCCCCTTGTGGGCAAGTGCAGCATTGTGCCCTTGCATTACTTTTTGTGTCTGGCTAAATGTGGGACCTGGAGAATTGAACAGGAGTTCTTAGGCTTGGCAGGCAGGTGCCTTAACTGTTAAACCATCTCTCCAGCCCCATGCTTCTGTTTTTTATGTCTTGATTATTTCAGTTACCATGGTACCTTGAGGTTCATCCATGTTGTGGTAGGTGGATAGATCTCATTCTTTTCTATGGATAAATAGTATTCTATTCTACATATGCATTACATTACAAAAATCCATCCACCCGTTGAAGGATTTTAGGTTGTTGCCATGTCTTGGCTATAGACAATAATGTTGAAATGAGCATGGTAATGCAAATATCTTTTGAGGGGATAATTCATTTCTGTTGAGTGAATACCCAGAAGAGGAACTGCTGAATCCTTTGGTGGTGCTGTGTGTAATCAAGTCAACCAGACTTGTTCTGTTAGTTTAAAGAAATAATTGGCTTTGAGGCTCACTCCACAGGAGGGAATTCATGCATGCTACTGTAAATCTGGCTAAAAGCCCATGGCCGAGGAGGTCATAGTAGAAAAAATGTACAGCTACCTTACTAAATAAACATTTCATGCCCATCAAACTGTCTTCTAAATCTTAATGTTTATGTCCAAAGGTTAATCCTGCTCTCTGCTTTGGTTGGGGAAGCTTGTTTTAGAACTGGGTAGCAGTTAATGCAGAGGCTCAAAAATGGTCAGAGTGCTGAGAATCAGTGACTGTTGAAAACTCTGCCTTAAATAAGGCACCTATATCAGTCTCTTCAATGCTCAGGGGACCAGAAAGATTGTTATCAGAGGAATCAGAAGGATTGTTATGAGCTGGAGCAAGGTGGTGAGTGTTGTGGTACAGTTTTTTTTTCTATATATGACATGGTCATTGCATTCATGAACTTGCAGCAACTGTACTTACCAACACAAGACAGGACCTTTCAATCTTCTGTCATGGATAGGGCACAGGCCCATGAGTCCCAACCTTCCCTGAAAAGTTGCAGACAGGTACTAGTTGCTGGGAGTGGGATATTTTCTTTGGTGGTATAGCCACTGGTAAATAATCTCCCACTCATGCCATGTAAGCAGTCCTCATTGTGTCGCATAAAACCTAACATCAAAGTTCAAGGACTAGTTGTTGAGGAAGCAGGAGGAGGAGGAGGCAAGAGAGGGTAATTGGTGTGAGTATGATAATAAGTCATATACATTTATGAAATTGTCAAAAAGTACATTTATAAAGTGCCAGGGGTTGGGGAGATGACTTGATAGATAAACTTCTTGCCATGCAAGTGTGAGTATCTGAGTTTGGATCCTTAGACCCCCATATAAAAGCCAGAAGCTATAGTGGGTTTCTGTAGTCTCCATACACCTACATGTGAGGCAGGGACAGGAAAAATTTTCAGACGTTCATAGACTAGCTTGCCTGATGAACAACGAGAGGCCCTGCCTCAAACGAGGTGGAAAGTGAGGATCATTACCTGAAACTTGTCCTCTGACTGCCACACACTTGCTGTGGCATGAACGTGCCCACACTCACACATATCAGCACACAGTCACACACATCATACACACATACCAAAAAATTCCAAATGTTACTGCTTAAAAAAAATCTTTGCCTAATAAAACACTTAAAATGACCTAGAACATTAAGATGAAGATCTCAGAGAAATATGCATATAGGTGATTTAATTTTCTTTGGGGTTTTCCCCTTAGGAGAAATTTTATAAAATGTAAGAAAATGGTATGACATTTAATATGGTAGAAAAAAAAGTCGTTAGTTTTAACAGTTATACTGATGGCATTAAAGAGCCTACATATGAGAGGGGGAAAAAAAACCGAGAAGACCATAATGTAGTCTCTAATTATACCAAGGAAAAAGAAAATATCCACCTTCAATTTCCCATGAGAGACATAGATGATTCCACATGTCTCTCAGAAATGAAAACTGATGTTCCTTATGATCTAGTTTGAGGTTAAAATGTGCCTATTGGTATATGTTTTCAATGGTCTCGTGTGAACAGAACTCTTCTCAAAGGTGAAGGATTCTTTATGCCACACATACACAGTTTTGATGTGAGAACCTGTCAGAAGTAATCATTTGAAAACAAAATCATAACATGTTATGTTAATTCTGTGCAATTTTTTAAGCTGGGGGAAGTAACGAGGTTGGCTTTTTTTATGTCTTATGTCACCCAGAGAAATGCCAGCTCACAGTGTACCTGGAATTATGGGTTGGGGTGAGAGTGCATGCACTCAGGAATGTATTTGTGATTTTAAGCCATGGTATTGCTGTGGAGCCAGTAGTTGAGTACCGTATAGTGCTATTTGGATGGAGGATTATTGCTCTATACAGTGATCTTACTAAACATTGAATCTGAAAGAAAGTATGGCCACTGAGAAAGTTGTCACTTGGGTCAAGAATTGAGTTATAGAGGAATGGAAAGTTTTGATCAGGACATAGTGGCACAGTCCTATAATTTTAACTGTCAGGAGGCTGAGGCAGGAAGATCATGAGCTAGCTCTGGGCCATCCCAGGTTACATAGGGTGTTCCGGTCTCAAGAAAAAAAAGAGGGAAAAGTCTCATTTTTTCAGTAGAATTTTGATATTGACACTACCCATCAATTCTTCCCTCTCGTTTCTTGATTAGGTTGCAAACAGCATAAATAAAACTTTAACCATCTCTAGGAGTTACCATTACTGAATGAAAGAAAATTTCTGGAGGGGAATAGTAAGAAGACAACAATACAGAAGCAATTATAAAGTGGGTCAGGCTGCAGTCCCAGGAAATTCGCAATGCGACAAACAGTGAGATTAATCAAGGTGGTGTGATATATCTCTCTCTCTCTTTTTTGAGTGAGTTGATGTTGAGATCCATGTTGGTAGACTGGTAGGACTTTCACAGTTTGGAATGTGGGGCACATTACCTAAGCAATGGACACGAGTACAGTCGTTGTCATGTTTGTGCTTCTGGTTTCGGTCACACTGACTGGGCATGGCAGTCATCTCCTTCACCACAAGCAGGTGTACTTTTCTGACTTACAGTGTGTTGCATTCTTCAAAATATGGTGAGAGTACCTAGTTCTTCCTTTCCTCTCCTGGAGAAATTCTACTTGACTTTCTATTTTGCTGTCATATTCCAGGACAAGAAGACTGACTTACCTATCTTTGAGCCAGCAATGTCAGAAGTTCTTTGCTGCCATCTCTCGATCCCTCTAAACACTTCCCTCCCTCCCTCCCTTCCTCCCTCCCTCCCTCCCTCCCTCCCTCCCTTCCCTCCCTCCCTCCCCCTCTCTTTCTTTCTTTCTTTCTTTCTTTCTTTCTTTCTTTCTTTCTTTCTTTCTTTCTTCTTTCTTTATGAGAAAGAGAGAGAGAGAGAGGAAGAGGCAGATAGAGAGAAAGAGATAATGAGCACTCCAGGGCCTCTAGCCACTGCAAATGAACTCCAGACACATGTGCCCCCTTGTGCATCTGGCTTATGTGGGTCCGAGGGAATTGAACCAGGGTCCTTAGTCTTTGCAGGCAAACAACTTAACCACTAAGCCATTTTTCCCAGGCAACGCTTTCTTTTTGACCTCTCAAACTTTATTCACTTTGGTTTTCCTAGTTAAAACTGCCCTATTGCTTTCATTTTAGATTTTTTTTTCTAGACTCAAAGTTACCTCTAAAACCTAACCATGAGCCAGGTGTGCTGTGATGGCACCCAATTTAGCAGTTCTTTTTTTTAATAATTAAAACATGTAGCTATGATGGTCTTAGAATTGGTTCAGCTATAAATAGCAGAAAATTTATATGATGAAAATTTTAGTAGATTGCATTGTAAATGAAACTTATAAGAAAGTTTACCTATAAAGTTACTCTGTTCTGAAATGGAATCAAGTTTTGAAAAACATAGCACATCAATCTTAGAGTGTGGCTTTATAAACTATGATGAGAAAATGAAGAATTATTAAGAATAACAGTGTGGAGAAGTCAAACAGCTTTGGACCAGTGTGGAGACATAAAACAGTGCCTGTCCAAGTTTGAAAGAACAGTATGAACCTTCAGAAAAATAAAGTAGACACATGTAAGGAGTTTTTCTTAATCTTTTAAGTAAAATAAAGAACTTTTTAGCAACTGCAAAGAACAGGATGTTCTGTTTTTTAAGAAAGAAAAATACATTTTCTAATTAATTCAGGAGCAGTGGGAGCTCACATTATTTCCTTTCTCTGAAACTTTTCCTTCGATCAGCCTGAGAAGCTCTTTGGTTTTTCTCCACATGCTCCCAAGGCTGGTCCTAACTACCTTCCCCAGCAGGAAGCGCAGGATAGAAAGAGCACAGGACAGAATGCCAAAGAGCCTTCAGGGCTGTAGACCTCCTGAGTTCCTGCAGAAACAGTGTCGTGAAATCACAAGCTATGTTAGCATTCTAGAACGTCTAGGCAGCACCACTATTGCTTATTTTTAAAACTATGATGCTATAAACCAACTGGGATCTGAACAGCATCCATTCGCTGCATCCATAGCTGGGCTAGCTCTGTGGAGCCCAGACATTTCTGGTTCAGGAGACGTCAGAGCCAGGAGGTCTTCAACTTTACTTTGCACTTGGCAAAACATGTCAAGACCTGAGTTAAAGTTTCATAAAGGAGTAAGTTACCTGGCACATATGTCCTCTGCTTTATCACCTGGGAGATCCTGTTTATTCCTGATTCTAATCTCAAAGAATGATTACACAGACCAAGTTTATAATTCATAATGTGATATGGCATAATAGCTATGAACACAGATTTTTATGGCCAAATCTTTATTTATTTATTTATATTTTATCAAATATTTATTGATAACTACAATGTACTAGTTCCTCTGTGAGGAAATGATTTAAAAGAGCCCCTATTTAATTTATAGCATAGTAGAAGAGACAGAAAATAAACATTTAAACAAGCAGGTAGATTGTGCATCCCTAAAGGTATCAAGGCAATATAGAAAACAATGAGGAGAAAATACCTGGGAAGGAGACCTGCTCTAGATGGGATTTTCAGGGAAGATTCAATAGTTAGGGAGGCCATACCTCTTTTTAAGTATGAACTTTGGGATAGCCAAAACTTATTTAAAAATCTGTTGTTAAAAGGCTGTGAAAGTCAGAAGAAAATATTTCAGATGTACACATGGTTTAGTTTACCAACTCACAGTCAATTGACCCTGGGTTTTGTGCCCCTACTGTGCTGTGAGAGAGAAGCTGAGTGAATTCACTTTGTGCTTTGTGGCCAAGGGGATGGAAGTTCATGTCAGTGAATTTGTAATTTATAATTTCTCTTTTTCTCATAAAGTTAATACCGAGCCAAGGAGTGTTTGTTTCAACATAATCGGATGCATCATTTCAACTTTACCACCACTAAGAAGTCTTGTGCATCTTCCAGTCTTAAGTCCTTCCCTCCTTCCTCTGACAGGGGCTCCTGAGAGCCTTAGACTCACTGGATCATAATGCTATGGCTTTTGGTTACTTGTGGGCTTAGGGTTGGAGCCATCCTTCGTCATGGTTTCTGTCTTCATGTTTCTGCATCCTGAACTCCTGTTTTGGGTCCTGTAGTCCTTCTGCTAGATCCTGCCTGGGTGAGGAAGCAGAGGCAAAACCAGGGTGTCAGAGCTCAGTCCCCTCTCAACTTGGGAGGTAAGTGATTGATGTATCTGTGGGCCATAGAGACTCAGAACCCAAGTCAAGTTCAAGCTGATCATCTTCCAATCCCTTTGCCAATGCTTGTTTTGGGTACAGTCAGTTGCCACTGAGGCATACAAGGACATTTTCTGGAACATTCTGGAGGAATATATCCATCTTAAAGAACAAAAATCAAGTTTTTAATAATACCTCTGAGCCACTGGGTCCATCGGCATGAGAGCCATTCTAATCCCTGACTCCTAGCTAACATAATTAATATTTATATGAGATAGTAAATCCCTTACTGTTTTATTTGGACTAGTTGGGAAGTTTTCTTACTTACAGTTCAAGTCATCCCAATTAAGAAAATAGGAAGGCAAAGGAAATATAGGGAAAATAAATCTGCTAATTATATTCCTATTAATATCATTCACAGCCCGCCAGGGACAATGGAGACTAGAAAAGGAGAGACCAGGCCTGGAGAGATGGCTTAGTGGTTAAGGCACTTGCCTGCAAAGCCAAAGAACCCAGGTTCAATTCCCCAGGACCCATGTAAAGTCAGATGCACAGGTGGCTAGAGACCCTGGGTGTGCCCATTCTCTCTCTCTATCTCTCTGTCTTTTTCTTTCTCTTTCAAATAACCAAATAAAAATAAAATATAAAAAAAAAGAAAAGGAGAGGCTAGATGCAGTAATGGTCAGAAATAACAGGATTGTTCAGAAAGCGTGTTCCCCAAGGTGGAAGAACTATTTTTGTCCTTTGACCCTTTGACCCTTTGAATGTATCTGTTTGCATTCATTCTCCTGTCCTTTTTTTTTGGGGGGGAGACACAGAGAGAGACAGAGAGAGAGGGAAAGGAAGACAGATAGAGATGGGCGTGCCAGCAGCGAACGAAATCCAGATGCGTGTGCCCCTTGTTGGTCAAGTGCAGCATTGCACCCTTGCGTCACTTTGCATCTGGCTAAACATGGGACCTGGAGATTGGAACCACTGGAGATTGGAACCAGGGTTCTTAGGTTTAGGAGGCAGGCGCCTTAACCGCTAAGCCATCTCTCCAGCCCTCTTCTGTCCTTTTGTATTCCTGTCCCTTTTCCTATCCTCCTATCCTGTCTTCTGCTCCCTTCTCTTCTCCTCTTCTTTCCCTCCCCTCCTTTCTGTTATTCCCCTCCTCTCTCTTCCCCTCTCTTTCTTCTTCTAACTTTCTCCCCCTCCCTTTTCTCCCTTCCCCTCTCCTCTGTTCTTTCCCTCACCCTCCTCTTCTCCTCTATCCTTCACCTTCCTTTCTCTTTCCCATCACATATTTATTGCCTATTCGTAGCCCATAGATATGGATACAGTCGTATGGTACTCATGATCAGAAGTATGAACTATGCTTTTCTTGGGCTGAAAGCATTGCCTTTGAAAGTTCTTGTTATAGTGCTTTATCTGTGAGACAATAAATACAAGACAAAGAAAGGTGAACATCACACAACGATGGAGGTATGCCACGTATATAGGTATGCTTACCTCCTAAATCAAGCCTGTAGGAGGTAGTGCTACCCATTATTTCACTGTTTCCCCACAAAAATGGGATATTTCATTGTATACCCAAGGAAGTGACTAGTAGTTGGTTGGAACTGATAAGGGAAAGAAAATGTAATTGGCTTTCTTGACTTAATCTATCTAGGGCCATGGACAGAAATATGACTCAAATGTTAAGTGATAAAACTGGAAGGAGGTAACAATATGAGACCTTTGACTGGGCACTGTGCGACCAAATGAAGCAAAGCCGGTGCAGGGGAAAGTCATGCTTTAGGACGGGCCTGTGGATGTAGATGGCAAAGCCCTCAACGTTTTAGAGCTGACCTACCAAGCTACTAAGAGCAATAGTACAAGGTAACTGTCTCCACATCTTGAGTCAGTTTGGAGAGTTAGAGAATAAACAGAATCTCTCCATTATCATTTGGCACAAATTTGCTTCTGTGGCCAGAAACCCCGGAATTTGATTGCATTCTTTTATCCCTGTCCACGATGACATGTTAAGCTCTGTCCCCACTTTGCTTTGGAAGAGTGGGTCATAGCATGTCAGTTGTCAAGCTATATTCAGAGGGACCATCTTTACAAGCAGCAAATCATGACACAATGAAGCTTCAGTGGCAGTTAGGGTTCTGCATGTGAAAGGCCCTTGGCACCTTTGGCTAGGCTACCCTGGCCAGATGAAGAATGCATTCTTTTGTCTGCCAAGGCCCTGTACATAGAGACAAGGGGTGTCCCATGGGCAAAGATTCACTACAGCTAGAAAGTATCATTCAGTTATTAATATCTCTACTCAAAAACTGCTGAAATATTGGAAAGCAAGCATGCCTTGGGACTACAAAAGGTCCCATTTCTGTGCCTCCCTTGTCTTGGGGCTGGGTTCTAGACATGCAACGTAAACGTGGGAATCATCACCCAGCCTCTATTGGCACAAGACTTAAGGGTGTCTCGTGCTCCTTTTTCACATGTTTCAACCTCCTTCTCCAGCTTCTTTCTGCAGTTGTGACCTCATGTCCACATTCACAGAGCTCAGTGAGTTATTCCAAAGCCTGTTTTTATAAGGGGTTGCTACTCAGATGTTGGAAGTGGGTGAGGAAGGGCAGGCGTTCTATTTGGAACAGCTGAGAATCTTACCTGATCACCATGTCCTGTTTGATGAGACACCTGGAGACATTTTGTGCCAGAAGGACTCCCACAGGACACAATTTATCTGAAAGACAGTATTTCAGCAGGGCCAGCATTTGAAGCCTGCATTGTTCTCATTACTTCCTGCTCCAACAGGCCAGGCTTTTCTCAGGAGGAAAAGGTGAGTGGTAAGCAAGCCACCCTCCTTTTCTTCACTAGACTATGCCTGTCACAGACATGTCAGCTTGTCTAAAAGTCCTCATGTTGGAACCTCATTGCTTTGGGTAAACACAGCTCCTTTGCGAAATAACATTGCAGACATGATGAAGCTGAAGTTCTGTGAGCAGAAGCCTCTGTTGTCTCCTCTCTCACTGCTGAGACCTCAGGCAAATCTCTTCCTACAGTCTGGTCTTCTTATTCTTCACATGGAGACATGGGAAGAGATTTCCAAGTTCTCTTCCAGACTGGCAATGGGTTATTATTCAATTCTACTCTAGATCAAGGCTTCCCTTGTGTATGTATCTTTTCCTAACCATTCTGTCTTCTTAGAGCTCTTTTCTTCCTATACCTTCACCATGATACCAGCACTGGGCTATTTACATGATCATGTATTGATGTCTATACTTTCAATGTATGTAAGTCTATGCCTATTAAAACATCATGGCAAAATCATGAGTTTACAAAGGCCCCTGGGTTAGAATTATTCACCAAAATGGTCCAGATTAATGTCTACTTTGTGGCAGAGGTAAAAAAAAATCTAGTAATTCTGATTCTCCTTGGAGAAAAACATAATCGAAGTATACTTTCCCAAGTGTCATTGTTTGGAACTGGAATGTCTTTCAAAGGTTTAGTCCCCAGTGTGGGGTTTTGGGGAGGTGGTGGAACCATGAAGGAGGTAAGGCATCATGAGAGGAAGTTAGATCATTAGGAATATTCCTTTATTCTTCTTTACTGACTCCTACCTGTCATGGACTAAGGTCTCAAAACCTGTGAGCCAAAAATAAACTTCTTTTTTTTTTTACAAGTTGATTACCTCACATACTTGTATACAGTAGCAAAACACTAACACACTGCGATAATAACAAATGGCAGTGTGTTCAAGGCAAAAGTTTTTGGCAGATCCCAGAGAATTTTCTTATTCGTTATTTCAGTTCAACTTGTCAAAACCTCCATGAAGTAGGCAGAGAGTACCAGCATGGTTAGGACTGTTTTATTAGTGAGAAGATTTAGATATACTCTCTTTAATATCATAGCATCAGTAGCAAATCTGGGCCAAATTCAATGTTCCTTCTGCTACTTTGTATTGCAGTTTCCTCAGGTTTTCTTCAGAATGATCAAATGATACATCCATGTGGATGGAAAAATAAAAGGTGTAGCTGGATTAGGCCAAATGTAGATGTAGGGTTCAGGATTCTGGTCTGCATATTTATTGTAGATTTGTGATTAGATCTTCTGTATCCATGTCAGCAGTTGTGACCTTATGAACATCAATGAAACTATCTGACTCTTATTTTTTTCATTCTTTTAAATTTTACTTTTATTTTATTATTTGAGAGAGAGAGCAAGCAAGAGAGAGAGAGAGAGAGAGAGAGAGAGAGAGAGAGAGAGAATGGACATTCCAGGGCCTTTTGCCACTGCAAAACAACCTCTAGACACATGTACCACCTTGTGCATCTGGCTTATGTGAGTTCTGGGGGAATTGAACCTGGGTTCTTAGGCTTCACAGGGAAGTGCCTTAACTGCTAAGCCATCTCTCCAGCCCAGTTTTCCATTATTAAAATAATGATGACAGTAATCCCCACTCCAAAGAATTCTGATGATTAAGTAATACACAGGACATCAGATCAGTGGGCAATGTAGCCTTGCCTACTCATATCTGTGAAAGAGATGGACATGGGTTCTTCTTTGTCCATCAGTAGTTTTTATTCTTTGAGCTAGTCTAGATTGGCTACATCAGGCACTTCCGGACCTGCTCTTACTGCTGAGGCAAGCCAACGAAGGATCTCAAGGGCAGGTCCAAGTGGAGGAGGACTAACAGAGGTGCTCCTCATGGCCCACTATACACGTCCCACCAGTGCATCTCAGATTATTTGCAGAGAAGGACCCAGGTCTGAAAATTTTTTCAATGTGATGCAGTCTGACAACATAGCTTGGTAATTCCATTGCATCTTCCCAAAGTAATAGTTCTTAGCTGCTCACTCCCAGCACTTGCTTGGACGTCCTTTGAGTCAGGCCACAGATCCCACTTGGAGTAGCACTGGCCTGTTCAGTACCTTTCCAAGCCCGCCTCCCCATAGCCAAGATATGAGGCGATATGACCTTGAAGTGGTTCCTAAACCCAGAAAAAACAGCATCAGTTTATAGTATTGTTTTTGAAGAGAAAGTGCTTTGCTATTTCACATAGTTAAAAAAAAAAAAAGTACCCTCCTGAGATACTACTTTTCTGATAAAGAATTTATGCTCAGGCTTGGGCGTTTAATTACCTGGTAGTAAAACAAGAGATTGGAATCTGTTAATGCAGTGCAATTCACCCAGGAAAGTCCCTACCTAAAGTAGGAGACAGGAGACAGAGATGAGGACTGGGTTGGGTTAGACGGTGGTTATCTTCTGAAGGATGAGTGGCTCCAGAGATTTCCAGGCTTGATCCCATAGTGTCTAAGTGAAAAGTGGACATGATAAGAAATTCAGAAAACTAAGGGGTAACAATTCATGAGGAAGAAACCAGCGGAGGACAGCTGTACTGGAACATCCGAGGAAATGTCAGCGTCAGACTCGACAATGGTGTAGTAGGGTGCTGGGTAGGAGACCTTTTGCCCGGTCATGTCCCATGGAATTAAGTCGATCTAGTTATCCAGAAAATATTTTCTTTAATGACTTCTTAGCATTTCCTCAAGCATTAAAGACATATCAGTAAAGAAAGAATAGGATTTACAAGGTATTTCAGGAAGTCCTTGCCAAGAATGCCTATCAGGCAGCCATAGTAATGGATATAACCTGGACTCAGGGATCAGATGAGGATTTTCTTCAGAGGAGTCATGCAGGCAAGAAGGTTACACATGGATGCAAGAGTGCATTTGAAGACCTTGAACTGTGAGACAGCTTGATTATTTGGGGATCTAGAAGATGCCCAAGATGGTTGAAGAAGTAGAGTCAGGGAAGTGAGGGGACATGGAGGTGAGACTGTGAAAACCACAGGCTTGATCCGTTAGTCCAAACAACAGAAACCCAGGAAAGGGTTTCAAATGGATATAAAGAGTGTGCTTAGCCGGGCGTGGTGGTGCACGCCTTTAATCCCAGCATTCAGGAGGCAGAGGTAGGAGGATCACCGTGAGTTGGAGGCCACCCTGATATTACATAGTGAATTTCAGGTCAGCCTGGGCTAGAGTGAGACCCTACCTTGAAAAACTGAAAAATGAAAAAACAAAAAGAGTGTGCTTTAGAACTATGACTTTACTTTCTGTGTGGAGAGCTGATTAGAACCTGCAAGTCCCTAGAGGTGGCCACTGACCATTTGACTGAAGATAGCACTGGTAGGAGTGGAGAGAAAGAGTTGAGCAGGCAGGACTCTGAGAGGTGGTGGAATATACGCTGTGATGGAGAGCAAGGCGTGGAAAACCTTCCAGGCTGTGATCGTAGGTGGGGCTGGAGAAGGTGGAAATTTGATGGGAAGATGATGAATTCCACTTTCAACATGTTGATTCAGAGATTATTGTGAGAAATTTAATGAGACACATCTGGGCGTTGGAACTAAAGAAATATCTACTGGGCTGATGAGATATTTCAGCGACTATAATATTGAACTACAGCCCCAAATTATGAAGCAGACTTACATGGCTGGAAGAGCTTTCTTTTTTAAAAAATATTTATTCATTTATTTATTAGAGAGAAAGAGAAGGAGAGAGAAAGAGGCAGGTAGAGAATGGACATGTCAGGGCCTCCAGCCACTGCAAACGAACTCCCCATACATGCATCCCCTTGTGCATCTGGCTTACGTGGGTCCTGGGGAGTTGAACCTGGGTCCTTTGGCTTTGCAGGCAAATGCCTTAACCACTAAGCAATCTCTACTGGCAGAGCTTTCCAATCAACTCTTTTCCTCTGTGCTGTTGTCTTCCACTCAGGGACTTGTGGTCTTCTCACGAGTACTAGTGACGTCTTCCTCTTCTCTGGCTGCTTTGGGAGCATCGCGTGCACCTTAGTATGTTGATGGTGCTATAACAAATACCAGAGGCTGGATAGTTTATTGGGAAAAGAGTTGTATTTACTTTATATTCTAGAGATCCAAGATACATAGTGCTGGTATCTGGATTCTGGTGAGGACTGAGTGGCCAATGATGTCAGATGATGGTACCATATGAGAGAGTGATTGGGGGAGCAGTAGCAGAAACAGCAGAACACTAGAGGTAACCTGGATTTACAGCCGTCCATCCCAGCAGTGGCTAATCTAGTTTCTGGAGACCACGTTCCCTACGTGAGATCTTATCTACCTTCTAAAACATTCCGTTAATTGACTTCTGAGGATCAAATTCTCATGACTTCATTATTCCCCTCATGTCACCTCAGGACTTTAAAACTGGGAATCAGGTTGGAAGTTTTAGTGAAGACAAATCAAACCAAACCCATAGCAACATGACCTTATCTGTCTGGCATCTGTAAGGGGTCATAAGTCTGGGCGAGGTGGGGGTGGTTCCCAGCAATCACTAAACAAGTCACAGAAATTACTGGGACATGCTGGTCCTGGAACAGGCTTTAACACAGAGGAAATTCTTTTGGGTTGTGAATAACTTTTCAAACCACAATTGGATAAGTTCATCTGCTGCACAGGAACCATTGTCCCAGGCTACAGAGGACCCATTTGCCCTAAACCAAGCAAACAGGCTTATCGTTAAGAACTAGTCAGCCAGACCTAAGGGTGCTATCTGGGGAAACAAGTCAACAAAGGAAATAACTGTTCTAGTTGCATTCTTTTTTCTCTTTCTTCCCCTATTCTCTGCCCCGCTTGCCCCTTCCCTTTAAATATCCAGCTCAACTGCATCTGAGTACAGCAGCCTCAAACCCATGGAGTGGGGCTGGCCTTCCTTTACTGTTCACCTGCTGGCCCTCCAGTAAAGAACAGCCTGCTCTTGAGGTCATATATTCTCTCTCCTTAGTTCCACATCGCTCTAGTTGGTTCAGTCCCGACTCTGATCCGACAGGGTCTGGTGTGTAGTAAGTGCTCAGTGGACCCAGTTGCATTCTTTCAATGGCATGTGATCTATTGTCTGAGATACGCTTGTTCATTAATGTTGTTCCTCAAAGTCTTATATGTAACACTGTCTTTATGTTCCACAGTAGATACATTTGTATTATTCTAGGACATCTCTTCAAGAGACTTAAGGCTCAAATACTTTTCAGTATATGTTTTAAAATTGTACATATCACTTCTTCATACCTCTTCATAAGAACTGCCATTTCAAAACTGCCTTTATAATGTTTTTTTTTTCCCTTTTATTGTAGAACTCAGTCTTTTTTGACAGACGATTTTAAGCTCCCTGGGAACACACAGCTTTACACTAGTCCCTCTATATTAATGGAAAATATCTTCTAAGACTCTTAGTAGAGAACTGTGGACAATGCTTATTCTTATATGTATTATAGTTTTCCCTCATATAACTATGATAAAACATAATTTATAAACAGGTCGTAGTAAGGATTAACATTAACTAATTAAAATAAGAGGCATCCAATGTGCTATAAATAAAAGCCGTGAAACTGGATGCTTTGTATGTTTCTGGAATTTCCATCAAAACTTTTGGACCAAGGTTAACTTTGGGCAACTGAAACTGTGGAAGATGAAACAGGGAGAGGGGACGCCGCATTTTGCTTTTTATTTCCTCCCACAATGTCTAGCTCAGGGCTGGCTGAATTGATTTGTGCGTTTGAAATATGAAGGAATGTGAAGCCTCCCACACAGGTATCTCTAGAGAGAAGCATCTGTTGCTGCAGTCCACAGATGCATTCAGAAGTCAGGGGTGAACAAGCCACTGAAGAACGTGTTGTGCATGGGTGAGTGATTGTCCACTCACTGAGGCTGGCCTGTCAAGCACACACAGTGATGGGCCCAGAATGTTGGAGGCAGAGTTATTTCCCCTGACAATGTTACATAGAGTCAGACTGATGTCTACCAGTCTGACCATCAGCTAGAGTTTGGTTATAACTTGTATCCAATGCATTCCTGTGAATTTTGGTCTCTGGTGAGGTGGTATGTCGAGGTGGCAGAGCCTGTACAATGTGGGGCCTTGTGGAAGGTAATTACATTGGCAGCCTCACACTAGGGAAGGATTAATGCTGGCTTTATAGGTTGAATCGGAACTTGTGAGACAGGGTTATCATAAAAGAGTGGGTCTTACCCTTGAGTCTCTTGCCTTCTGTTATGCCCAGTAGGCAATCCTGGCACACATTTATTCATGCCATGATGTTATCTGCCTTGCTGTGATGCAACTAGAAGGATCCTCAGCAGACAACCTGATCTTAAGCTGTAGTTGCCAAAACCATTAACTAAATAAACTTCTTTTCTTTATAAGGGTCCCAGCATCAGGCATTTTTTTTTAAAAATAGCAATGGGAAATATATTAATAAACTTGTTATTTGTGTGAAATTATTTCTTCTTCAGCGGGGTCACTCTCTTTTTGCAGGGGTGGCTTGTTCCTAGTGGGTTTTATTGACCTTGATGTTAAGCAGTCTTTTAAGCACTATGGTCCTGAATTTGACACCGAACATTGGCTCAGAAGGTGTCACAGAAACAAAGATGAAAGATACATCCCCACGGCCAGTTCCCAGCCTCTCAGTTGCCTAGCACTGTTGCCTGCTTGGACTTACCTTGGATTGTCTGTGTTTGTAAAGACTTCTAAACATTGTTGTTTGACAGTCACCTATTTGACAAAGAAATTTAGTTATTATCTGCATTTGATATATAAGGAAACAGGGAGTTTCCAAACACACACACACACACACACACACACACACACACACACACACCACAAAGAAAAAGAGAGAGAGAGAGAGAGAGAGAGAGAGAGAGAAATAAGTACATGAATGTGCATCCTATTTGGAGGGATAGAGAATTAACCTGAGCAAAGATTTTTCAGATTAATGTATTTTGTATTCCATAATTTTCCATTTCTTTATTTACACCTATTTATTTCATCAATATCCTCTCTGTTTCCTGGAGATTTACTGTCCTGGCTCATCTCATATGTTCCCTCTCTTCCTTATTGTCCCAAATGAGCATCCTTGCCAGTCCAGTATTCCATATCCTCAGTGCCGTGCCTTTGTAGTACAGCTGATCTCATAGCCCGTGTTGAGACCAAGGGGATAAACCACTGTTTCCTGCCGAGATCCTTTCTTTTCACTTTACAGAAACCTTGACTTTGTGACCCTCTGGCTTCATGGTAGCAGAGGAAGTGATGTTGCCAAGGAGTGTTTCTCTTTAGGTAAAGTCAGTCAGAAGAGCTTTTCCTTAAAAAGAAAAAACAAACAAAACAAAACCAAAATTTCCCTCATTAGTAAAATCAGTCTTGTATTTTTCTTATAGAAAATTTGTTATCTAAAGATTGGGTTTAGTATCTACAAATTTTATATATCCTAAAATATTACATGCATCTTCACTGTATAACTTTTAGAGGTTTTAGATAGCATGGTTATTCTCACAGAAAAACCAATTTTATGTCTCTTTATTCTCCCTTAGGATTTATTTTTTTTTCCTTTTTACTGACAGCTTCTATACTTACAGACTATGAACCATGATATTTCCCTCCCCTTCCCCATGCTCCCCTTCACAAATCCACACTCCATCCTATCCCCTCCCTCTCTCCATTAGTATCTCTTTTATTTATTTATTTATTTATTTTAAATCTTCCATTTACTATTTTTAAAATTTTTTTTTATTTTTGGAGAGAGACACAGAGAGAGACAGACAGACAGAGAGAGAGGGAGAGGGAGACAGAGATGGGCGCGCCAGCAGTCTCTCAGCTGCTGTGAACGAAATCCAGATGCGTGTGCCCCCTTGTGGTCAAGTGTGGCATTGCGCCCTTGCGTCACTTTGCATCTGGCTAAACGTGGGACCTGGAGATCGGAACCACTGGAGACTGGAACCAGTGTTCTTAGACTTAGCAGGCAGGCACCTCAACCGCTAAGCCATCTCTCTAGCCCATCTCTTTTATTTTGATGTCATCATTTTTTCCTCCTATTATGAGGATCTTGTGAAGATAGTGCTAGGCACTGCGAGGTCAGAATATCAAGGCCAATTTCTGTCTGGATGATTGCATTGTAAGGAGTGGTATCCTTCCTTTGGCTCTTACATTCTTTCTGCCACCTCTTCTACAGTGGACCCTGAGCCTTGGAAGTTGTGATAGAGATGTTTTAGTGCTTCCCTTAGTATTTTAACTAAGATTTCACAAACTCTTAAAGAATATGTTAAATACATTTGTACTGTCATGTAGAAGGACCTGTTGGACTTCATAGGTAGAATTTCTCCAAATCTTAAATAATTACTTACAATGGTGTTGTAGTCAGCTCCATGTTGTGGGAATGAACTTCCAAACAGACACAGTTTATTTCAGCTTACAGGTCCAAGGATAAATTCCATCCATGGCAGGAGAAGCTGGCTTCCATTCATAAATCCAAGCTGAGAGAAACCACCAGCAGCCAGCACACAAGCAGCACACACAGAACAGCAGGACAGCAGGGAACCAGGCAGCCCACAGCAGGGCTATAGGGAGAACTCAGGCTGCTCGGCACACTTTTAGGCTGGAAATCTGATCCATTCCCAAACACTTTTTGCAGCCCAGGTGGCTGGAAATTCAAGTTTTAATAAAACACCTGAGTCTATCAGGGGACACACGTTCAAACTACCACAAATGGTTATTGTTGTTTTCCTTGACAAATAAGACTGCAGTGAAAAATCTTTGAAGAACAGTTTTTACTTTTAGGTGTTGTTAATTGCTTCTGCTTATAATAAAAGTTATGTTATGTGAGCTCCTGAACTGAGGCTCTCTCCAAGTGTTCACAAGTTTTTCTGTATTTGTAAACTATTTTTCTGTATTTATTTGCAAGCAGAGAGAGAGAGACAGAGACACACACACAGAGAGAGAGATAGAGAGAGAGAGAAAGAGAGAGATAAGACAGGCAGAGAGAATGGCACACTAGGGCCTCTTGCCACTGCAAATGAACCCCAGATGCATGTACCACTGTGCATCTGGCTTTACATAGGTACTGGGGAATCGAACTGGGATTCTTAGGTTTTGCAGGTAAGCACCTGAGCCACTGAGCCATCTCTCAAGCCCTGTTCACAAATATTTCTTTCCTTTCTCTTCCTGAGGAAATGGCCTTCATCCTTCCAGTGGTTTGTGAGGCTTTCCTGTGCCACTCCAGAACAATGTTTCCCTCATGTGAGTGTTTACAGGTGTTTGGCTGCAAGTCATAGACTCTTGTAGAGGTGACATAGCTTAGGATATACTTCCTTGGAGCCTCATCTCTTCCTGTTCATCTCTTTTAAAAGTGTTCTGGTGCCAGCTCACAGCACATTCACAGGACATACTTCCTTGGAGCCCCACCTCTTCCTGTCATCCTTTTGTAAAGTGTTCTGGTGCCAGCTCCAGAGTCATCATTCACAGCACATGCCAAGGTTAGTGTTAAATGACAATTTGGGGCTGTTTATTGGTACTTTTCTCCTAAGCTGAAATATAAGTGGATGGTCCCACTAGTCTCAGTCATTTTCATTTCCACATTTAGACTATGCTCGGAAAATATTTGTTCACTAGATTAGTGAGAGAATGGATGATTCCTCTTCCAGAGATGTTTTACACATGGAAGTCTTTAGAGAGGAATAGTCTATAAAGAAATGATTGTCTTTACCCAGAGAAATATTTATATGTGCTCCTGACCTACACCAGCTTTATAATCAACATGTGTCAAGAGTTTATTATATACCAAGTGCTGCACTAAGGTTTGTGTGTGTTTTATCTTATTTAAAGAGCACATTGGGGCTGGAGAGATGGCTCAACAGTTAAGGCACTTGCCTGCAAAATCCAATGACCCAGGCTCAATTCCTCCAGTACCCACATAAACCCAGGTGCACAAAGTGACACATGCATCTGGTATTTGTTTGCAGCAGGTGGAGGCTCTGGCACACCCTTTCCCCTGCCCCTCTCTTCTGTCTGTCTCTCTCTGCTTGCAAATAAGTAAATATATCTATATTTTTAAAGAATGCATTGGTTTTATGGAATGAGCACTGCAGAGCGCACTCCTATTTTCTTACATGAAGAACGAGAGGCTCACAAAGATCATATCGCTTCACCATAGTTCCACAAGGAGTAAGATGTGACGCTTGGATTTGTCTTACTTGAATTTGGATAAAAGGTCTCTCAACACAGTTCAGAGCCTGGATGTTGGAGACCAGGGCACCCTGGCTGGGTTCTGGAGAGGTCCTTCTTGGTGTTAAATTCTATCTTCTGTGTCTTCATGAGGTAGGAAGAATAAAAACTTTCTAGAATCCCTCTTATAAGGGCACAAACTCCATCTATGAGGCCTTTAACCAATATTGTATTACCCTCAAAAGTTCCCACTTAATACCATCACACTGGTATTTCAATATAGGCATTTTGGAGACAGATAAACATTCAGTCCATTGCAACAACTATGTGATGTCTCCTGGAATGTTCTGTTTGGTAACCTGTTACTCAGTGCTTTATTGAGCCATGGGGACAAAGCCACTGTTTCTTCTTCATGATATTTCTCCCCAGCAAGCACAGGTTTATCCTCTTTCCAGATAATCTCCCTTCCATGCTTACTCACCCTAACTCCACCAATGAGTCCACTTAGGACTAGAACACATGATTTATGAAACTTGCTTGTTGTTTTTATTTTTATTTGGTATATTACCTTCCTTATGATTAGGTCAGTTTCTAACTCTGCATGTATATCTACATGTAAAACCATCTCTATCTAGAAAAGTGCATAGTGGGGAAAGAGTGAGATCCAGGCAACAAGGAGTTGTGATCTCTTCTACTGAGAGCTGGCAGAGTACAAAGGTTAAGTTCATGGACTCTGGAGGCAAAGATCTCAGCTCAGCTCCACCCCTTGCTGGCTCTGTGAGCGTGGATAACCACATACATCTTAAATCAGCTGATGGGATTTATGGACTGAATGCATGCCAGCAGAAGATGGGTATCACCTCTGGAGCATCTTTTAGACTAGAGAGGCTTCTGTCTTCTTATCTCCCTAATATTCATGGGTCACTTCCCATGCCTTCACTGTTATAAGCATTTGGTCTGTATTAACTCATTTGATTCTCACAGCCCCTGCATGAAGCGGGTTCTATTAGTATCCTCATCTTAAAGATGTAGAAAAAGATACAGAGCAATTGTCTCAGGCAAGCTCCTGCGGCTACAGAGGTTATGTACCAGAACCCTACCTTTCTACTGCAGCTTTATCCACCCATCTTTAAGGACCATCACACTTGAACAACTCACCTTATGTCCTTCCACTCTGAGCAATTTGACTTTACTGACAAACTCTTATCTCCTTCACCGTCTTTGCTGTCCTTGCCTCCCCTCCCTTATGTGGGCTGTTAAAATGGGAGCATGGCTCACAATGATTGATGGCGCAGGTGCCAGTCATTTGCTATCTTTCCTGGCTCATGGCAAATATTTACTTTTTGTGATACAGGAAGGATGAGGTTTCCTACAGGAGATGGATGTTGAGCGTATATATAATATTATGCTTGTCTGGCTCCTTTGACCAACCAGCTCTCGTTTCCCTGGTTTACCAGGGAGTGGAGGGAGGTGCCATGAGGTGAGTTGTTTGAGTTTTCCGAGGACACACAGAGAGAGATAGAGATAGAGATAGAGAGAGATAGAGAGAGAGAGAGAGAGAGAGAGAGGAAGACAGAGATGGGCACGCCAGCAGTGTCTCAGCTGCTGTGAACGAAATCCAGATGTGTGCACCCCCTTGTGGTCAAGTGCAGCATTGCGCCCTTGCGTCACTTTGCATCTGGCTAAACGTGGGACCTGAGATTGGAACTGCTGGAACTTGGAACCAGCGTTCTTAGGCTTAGGAGGCAGGCGCCTTAACTGCTAAGCCATCTCTCCAGCCCCATTTTTTTTTTTAAATTTACATGTCTGTGAGTGTGTGGAGGGATGTGCCAGAACCTCCTGTCACTGAAAACTAATGCTAGACACTTGCACCATTTTTTTTTTCTGGTATGTGTTCAGTTTATGTGCGTGGCTTGGGATTGAACCCATGGCTAGGATAGTTCTGTTTTTCATAACTTTCCACATTTCATAGTAATAAGAACAGGCAAGTCATACTTACTTTATTAGATAAGATTATCTTAGGCCAGGCTCTGTTCTGAGCCCTCCACCAGAATTAATTCTTAATAGCCTATTGGTGCTGGGGTTATCACCCTCATTTTACAAATAAGAAACTAAGTTGCAAAGAGGTTAATTAACTTGTGATATGTCTCAGAGCTCCTATGTGGCAGAGCTGGGCTTCAGACTTGGTTAGCCTCATGCAACGAAACTACCTTGTCCTCTACCCTCTAGCACCTGCCACATGGCAGATACTCATTAAATACATAATTATTTGGTTTTTTTTTTTTTGACCATACTATCCAGAGAACATGCTGCTTTCCAATGTGAGTGAAGACTAAATGTTTGTGAAAATCTTAGGGAGGAAGAGGAAGGTGAATTTCTTTTTGAATACAGGGGCTCACACTTCAATGTGCTATGATCTTGTTGGGGTGCTTGCTAGCTCATATTTCTTGGCTCTGACTCAGCTCTTATAAGAATCTCTAGGGTCTGAGACTCTGAATTGTTGACTACTATCTAGGTGACACCAGTACAGGTACCGAGGGAGTGCCACTTTCAAAATAAAATCACTTAAACGTATTTCACAAACAAGGTCAAGCTGAGCCACAGTATGCCACTCAGTGGAAAACCAAAGCCAGTACAATTCCTTGCTTCCCAACTTTGCATAGGGAGTGGATTTTGGTTCATGTAGTGACAAAGTCCAGGTGTAGGACCTGTCATGCGCTGAAGGTGAAACCAACAGAGTAGGTAGCACCTGGTTAAATGATTGCTGGAACCAGGAGCTTCCACCAGTTAGATGCCATCATTAGGCCTCCTCTTGGTGCTCAGGCAATCGGCAGTGAAAGAGGCTTCTCTCAGGAACTCTTCAGTCTAGAGTCTGATCATCAGAGGGCTGAGAAGCAGTGGGATGCTTACAGGAATCTGCTTTTTCATATTTAGGTAGTGGTTTTGAGTCACTCCCTAGAAAACACTCTACTCTTCCCCTGGGTGCTGCTGAGCTGATCATTCTGAAGTGTGGGGTGGAGCTGCTGTGTAGCAGGTCCATAGTGCTGTGTACACATAGGTGGTCCTTTCTGGTGTGTGCACATAGGTGGTCCTTAGTGGTGTGTGCACATAGATGGTCCTGCGGCTTTAGTTTATAAACATTGCTCTCTACAGGGACCATGCACAGAAAGCCCATAGCTACTTTCTCATTTCTCCTCCTTTGGATAAATTTCCTATCTGCTTCTCTACCTACCTGGGCATCCTTCCATTCAGCTATAAAACACCTACTGACTACCAGCTTCATCCTAGGCACAAGGTACTGGAGACTTAACAGTGACATTAAAAGAGAAGTTGCTTTCCTGGACTTTTTACTGCAGCATAAACCAAGAGTCCTTTCAATTTTGTCATCCTGTTTGCCAGTCACTTCCCTGTAGATGGTAAAAAGTGAACTGTCACATTCTTTTCAAGATAAATAGGCATGTGTCCCATATCCTTGCTTAGATATTTATGTATATGTTATACAAGTGTACCTAGGTGCAAGTCTAGATATTCACACTCATATATATCTATATCTATATACATGTACATGAATTTATAGTAGATAAACATATTGGCCCTTAAAAGTCAGGATTATCCTTTTATTAGTTTTTGTAAGCAGTAGTTTTGAGTGCTTTCTGTGTGCAGAGTGAAGCCAGACTTTTGAGGACTCAGAAACCTCTTCATAGTCCCTCAGGGTGGGCCATGTCCATCTTTTTCAGGGCAGGTTAGTGATAAAGAAGTCCCAGGTAGATGTATGCTTCTCTTTCTTATCTTGGAAAAAGTCGTAGAAAGAAAAATTCCCCATGGTGTTCCCAACTAAAAGCCATTATTAATCTCACCACAAGGCCATGTTCTAAGTTAGTTTTGAAGATTTGTTTTGTATTCAAAAGATCATGAAGCCATCAGAGCAAACCCCACATAGCATTTTGTCATGGACACTGAAGCTGTCACAAAATACGGCATGTTCTGCCATTTATTGATAACAAATTAGCTTAGATTTATTGCAGATTATTGATTTCAGCTTCAAATGTTAATGTGATTTGTGCATTCATTTGGCACTTATGCTCTGGGGAAAATAATAAGACTGCCTGAAGACACAGCCCATTTGATTAAATAGATACTAGAATTCATACTGGGCTGTCTTCTGATACTGTACTTCCTCACCCCTTCTCTTTCTGTTTCTTTCTCAACAGACCCTAATTTCTTGGTGGATTTTCACTTGTTGAATGTGGATAGATGATTAAGATGACCCCAGGTAAAATATTCCAAATCACAGATGATTCCCACAAAGACCTTTGTATGGAAGAAAGGTGCCGGTTCCTCCGGCAGGTAGGGCTGAAGAAGGAGCAGGTCCAGCCGGTCCCTTTTTTGGAGCTGAGCGGGATGGTGAATGTCGGCGATCCAGAACCCCCTCCTCCAAAGCACCGGAGAGAAAAACACACTGGATTGGGAGTCTTGTCGAAACAGGAACTTGTTTTATTGTAGTAGGAAGATGTTTATATAGCCTTGAGAAAGAGGGTGGGGTCTCAGGATGGGATAAAGGTGTAGGGGCCAACAGTATTTCACCACGTCAGCAGTAGCTGGGCGGAGGCAGTTTTGGCTTAGGCCTTGCTGAGTCACTCCTAAGTGGGAGTAATAGGCCAAAGACAGGTCGCCAAACTCTAGTTAGGCTCAGGAAGTTCCACTGGGCCTCACGCCAGGGCCTCTTAGGGCCCAACAGAAAGGAGTGTATCTATAGTCTGCTAAGTTTTTTTTTCTTCTAATATACTACAGACATTTGCACCTTTGTGATGAAAACATATATTGATTTAGGTTCAACTAGATATGCTTGGCCAGAGGTTGAGTATGTGCATAGTGGTAGATCATTTAGTTAGCATGTGCAAAGCCCTGGATTTGTTCCCCAGCACTATGGGGAAAAAAGAATGAAATGCTAGACTAATAGGAAAATGCAACTACACTGTTAACATCAGTGGGCTATAGAGGTCTGAAGGGCGATATTTACTGACATTGAACACTCATCAACTTGGTGCCCTCTGGAACTGGGCTCCAGTCATTTGAAATAATTGTTCTCCTTTGGCATCATCAAAATTTCATAAAAATATATTTGAAAATGGTTTTGCACCCATATTTCTGTGTATGCTAACATGGATTTTACATACTTATTTAAAAATAACTGTAAATGATGTGAAGAGTTCAGGATCTGTGTTCCCCAAGGCCTTTGGTGAATCTGAATTAGTGCAGACTAGTTTCTACATATTAGCCCCTGACCCGTAGCCTTAGTAAAATTCAAGTCGGGCTTAAGAGGACAGCCACTATGCAACACACTGTTAATTGCGCTCTCTACAATTTTTCTCTTATCCACATGAAGATCATTTCTAGGGTACTTATCTTTCTTGCACAGGTATTCCTTTGGAAGTTTGCTTTGGTTTGATTCCAGAAAGAACAGTCTCAGATGGAAGGCATGCTACTGAACTTTTAAATCATGGAACATAGGGTGGGAGCAATTTTAAGGTATATTTTGGTCCTTCTCCTTATTTTGCCACTAGGAAAAGTAAAATGCACAATGGAAGTCTCAAGTCCAACACTGTGTATCGCCACAACATGTTAAGCACTCTAATCCTGTCCCGGTAAGAGTCACACCGCAACCCATGAGGCCATCTTCACTCCTGCACTGGATTTTTAGTGACCTTGTAGTATCCATGCAGCGTTACCTTCTTATTGGCACAAAACACCTGAGCAGAATGAGTTTATGGGAGGAAAGGGTTTCTTTCAGCTGAATGGAAGTAATGTGAGTGAGTGAGCTCTGACACCCAGTAGGGCTGGAACCAAAAATTTCAAGGCCTGACCCCAGCGACACACATCATCCAGCAAGGTTTCATCTTTCCAAATGTCCATTACCCTGGGGTCAAGCAGGAGGCCTGATCACAAAAACCTGAGGTTATAGGAGACATTCCACATTCAAATCACCACTGCCTGTCGAGCCTGCCTGACAGCTGCAGGCTGTTGCTGTGAATCCACGCGGGGTGTACTTTCATTGCAGTGAACATACTGGCCTATCGATAAAGGGTAACCCCATGCAATTACTTTTAATGCTTTCAATTAGTGGAGATAAGTTGTGGCAAACATGGAAGATCCTTTGGGGTTCCTTAGAATCCCAAAGTCTCTTTCATTTAAAACTTTTAAAAAATTTTATTTATTTGTCTGCAAGCAGAAAGAGAGAGAGAGATAGAGAAAGAGAGAGGAGAGAGAGAGAAAAGCTGGGTGTGGTGGCTCACACTTCTAATCCCAGAATTTGGGAGGCAGAGAGGAGAATTGCTGTGAGTTCAAGGCCACCCTGAGACTACAGAGTGAATTCCAGGTCAGCTTGGGCTAGAGTGAAACCCTACTACAAAAAAAAAAAAAAAAAAAAAAAAAAAGGACGAGACAGAGAGAAAGAACAAGAGAGAAAAAGAGAGAGAGAAATAGAGGGAAAGAATAAGCACACCAGGGCCTCTAGTCCCTACAAATGGTCTCCAGATGCATGTGCCACTTTGTGTATCTGGCTTTATATGTGGGTACCGGGGAATTGAACCTGGGCCGTTAGGCTTTGCAGGCCAGTACTTAAACTGCTGAGTCATCTCTCTAGCGAATGGAGAATCCCAAATTCTAAAAGACTTGTGAGGAGTAATCAAGTATGGCTTATGACATAATGTATCTCAGTAGTTTTAACATCTTCCTTGGATACCACTGATGGCACCAAATCCAATCTTTAAGCACATTTTGTTTTGAATATTGGCAGACTTTCCACATAGCAATTTTTTTCTCCTAGGGGTTTTCATCATGTCTATCTCTGAAGTAGCATTTAGATTCTTGGCTTATGGGTGGAGCCTATCCAAATCCAAACCAAAACCCTGCCCTCTTTGAACACTAAGTAATGACTTTGGAATGGAAGCCAAGAAACCAATGAACCAGCACAACCCTTCCCATGTTCTTTAAGAGGAAATGTTGAGAAATATGGTAGTGGTGCTGAGCTTTCTCTAAACCTGGGTTCAGAGAGGCTGTAAGAACTCTTTTTTTTAAAGATTTTTATTATTATTATTATTATTATTTTAATTGACTTTTAATCTTACATACCAAAAAAACCCCACCTGATATTTCCCTCCCCTCCCCCATTCCACTTTAGAAGTCCGGTCTCCATCATATCCCCTCCCTTTCTCCATTAGTCTCTCTCCTAATTTGATGACATCATCTTTCTCTTCTATTTTGAGGGTCTTGCAAAGGTATTGCTAGGCACTGCAAGATCATGGATATCGAGGCCAATTTCTGTCTGGGCAGCTGCATTGTAAGAGGTCATATCCTTCCTTTGGCTCTTCCATTCTATCCGCCCCCTCTTCCGCAATGGTCTCTGAGCCACTGGAGGATGTGACAGAGGTGTTTCAGTGCTAGGCACTCCTCCATCCCTTCTTCTCAGCACTATGTTGCCTTTTGTGTCATCCCAGTGGTCATCACCATCTGAAAAGAGAAGCTTCTCTAGCCAAAAGTGAGAGTAGCGTTAATATGTGAACATGAACATTTAGTGTAGTGTCCCCAGGGCAGCTTGGTGGGAATAATATATACATTTAGTCAGACATGAGCAGGCTTATACCCCCAAGGCTCATGACCTCACCTACCATAGACTTTTACTTAGGTTTTTCAGTACCGGGTATGTATTCCCTCCCGTAGAGAGGGAAGAACTCTTGATGTTAAGACCCTGTCTGAGTTTTCCTTTTGCTTACTGTTTCTTCTCAACATCTCAGGAAATCCAGCCTGCAACAGAGATAGTCCCATCAGATTCTCATAGAACAAGAGATCAGCCAACACTGAGCCACAGTAGCAATCCGGTTCACTGCCTGCTTTTGCACATTGGGATCGATTGGAAAAGAGCACACTTTCTCATTTACATGTCATCTCTAGCTACCTTTCTGTGACACTGGCAGAGTGTACTAGTTGCAGCTGAGTGAAACTGCCTGGCTCACAAAATCAAAAATATTATTATCTGATCCTTAGTGGGAAAAGTTTGCTGTATGCTACAGAGTTCTGGCAGAAACACAGTAGAGGAAAGGTAGAGGGAGATAGAAGAATCCAGGACACAGAACATTATGAATTCTGAAACATTCTTCAATCTGTTCCTCTGCTAATGTTGTCCTCTAATTCCCCATCAGGAAAGTATAGTTAAAAAACAAAGAATATGCCTGACCTTTGGGTTTTGAGGTAATAAAATAGTTTGCTTTCTATTATTCTTTATTTTTCTTTGATGTGTGTATAGTATGTGGTGTGTGTGTTGTATTGCTGTGTGTGTGTGCGCAAATGATGTGTCCCAAGCACATGCACGCAGGGTTCCGAGGAGGACATCCTGTGTCTTCCTCTACTACTTTTTCACCCTGTTTCCCTTACTGAACCCAGACCTCCCCGTTTCTTGGTTAGACTGGCTGACTAGGGAGCCCTGGGGGTCCTCCTATCTCCATCAGCAGTGCTGGGGACTGAACTTGGGTTCTCATACTGTGTACCAAGCTCTCTTGCCCACTGACCTGTCTTCCCAGACCTCTTTCCCTCATGGATCATCAGATAGAATGTCAGAATCCACTAGTTTCACTTGGCTGATCAACCAAGATTTGCTTCTGGTCACAAGTGTTTGTAAAATGTAGACATCTTGTTTCACATTTGGGTTAGCAAAAGAAATAGGAAAACAAGAAAACAAGAAAGAATCATCGTGTAGTTATGAAGCAATAAGCATGGACAATGCTGAAGGGGAAGTGTAGGGGAGAGAAATTATTTTCCTGGGATTTGCATATTAAGTCATTACATGTCTGTGGAACCAAATGGAAGTCTTGAAAAACATCTGCAGGTGATTCTCATGTGTATCAAAAGTTATTAGCCATAGGTTGTAACGTGATTGTTACTGTCTAGTCCTGTGTCTTTTAGTGGCTTGCATTTCCTGAGGGGACACCTTGAACATCATAGAATAATCCCTGCATTTCTGCTTTTGATTCTCCATCCACAAGTATTTCTTTTCTTTTATTTTTTTTTTTTGAGGTAGGGTCTCACTCTAGCCCAGGCTGACCTGGGATTCACTATGTAGTCTCAGGGTGGCCTTGAACTCACAGTGATCCTCCTATCTCTGCCTCCCGAGTGTTGGGATTAAAGGCGTGTGCCACCACGTCCCGCACATCCACAAATATTTCTGAAACACCCATCATGTATCAGGCATGATATGAAAAGATGTAGATCAATGTTGAGCAAGCTAAACTGGCTCCTGCCTATGACACAGGGAGACCGTAAGTGGATAAAACTCTGGAGAGAGGCACAAGGTGCTGCACATGTGCCTACCTGGCATCTGAGAAAGAAAGGACAAATTTTAAAATGTCTAACCCATCATATCAGTAAGAGTTAGCTAGCCAGGTGTGGTGGTGCACGCTTTTAATCCCAGCACTCAGGAGGCAGAGGTAGAAGGAGCTCTGTGAATTCCAGACCAGCCTGAGACTACATAGTGAATTCCAGGTCAGCCTGGACTAGAGAGAGACCCTATGTCAAAACAAGCAAACCAACCAAACAAACAAAAAGTGAAAAGACAAAAGCAATGTGGCTAGGTAGAGAGAAGAGGATATTCCAAGTGGCTGTGGTGAGGGGGAACACGGTGTGCAGGACAAACGGACTGAAGCATATTCTGGCTGGAGAAAGGAATGGAAGGGGAGGTGGGAAAGAGATGAAGCTGAGCTCCTGTGATAGCTGGGAAGAGTTCATGAGTTGTCTGAAGCAACTGCAAAGTGTGTCAACTCTATTCTCAGAGATACTGGGAAGCCATTGAAAGGATTTCAGCAGTATAATAGTTCTAGTTTTTTTCAACCAAATAAAAAACAAAACACAACTATAAACTGGAACCAAGGTAGTATGTAGAAGCCAATGGGCTATAGAGACTCATGATGGGAGCCAAGGTTCAAGGCCCATCTGTGTTCACAAACAAAGAATGGGTGTGTTCCCTGGATGCAATGGGCTGCCTGAGCCGTTCCAGCGCAGGTAGTCAGAAACAAGTCAAGGCTTGCCTGCCTGGCCGTTCTCTGTCTTATTTGAGCAGGCTTGTTTTTAGTAGCTTCTTGTCTTAGCTCTCAGGCTCAAGTGAAAAGGGCTCTCTCCTGCCTAGGCTCTCTGTCCATCAGCATTTTGATTAAAGCCACTTGGAGGCCCTTTCCAAATGGAACAGATCTTCTTCAGAGAGGCAAGAGTGAGCTATCTCTTCTGGATTCATGCATTACTTGGGCAGAATGCAATTTTCTACTGAAATAACCTCTGATTACAGATCAGCACACCACTGCCCAGGGAACCCATTCCTCTCTTGCTATTGTCTCTTAAGTTCTGTGTCATCAGAAAGAAGTAGGCAATTGAAGAGAAGGGACAGTTTACCCTGGATGCCTAAAATCTCAGCCGAACAGGTTGAAAGTCCTAAATGACTTGTAGCCTGCAGACACAGCTCAGGGAGTGGCTGCTGGATTCACAGGTTGTCACTGTTGCACAACTTCCATAAAATGAAAGCGTAAGAATTTCTCAAATGGGAGACACACCATTTTCTTTTCCATGCTTCATTAGTTTACTTTTCTTCCTCAGATTTTGTGAGACAAATGCACAGAAAAAGAGATGAACAAGTTTTTTTTTTTTTTTTTTTTTTTTAAATAAACATCCTATCAAGGTGATGAGTAAGATTACCCCAGAGGGCATTTCAAAAAATCCTTAATTTTTAAAAAATATTTTTATTTATTTATTTATGAGAGATAGATAGAGAGAGAGAGAGAGAGAGAGAATGGGTGCAGCAGGGACTCCAGCCACTGCAAACGAACTCCAGACGTGTGCACCCCTTTGTGCATCTGGCTTATGTGGGTCCTGGGGAATCGTACCTGGGTCCTTTGGCTTTGCAGGTAAATGCCTTAACAGCTAAGCCATCCCTCCATCCCAGGTTCTTAATTTTTTTTTTTTTTTTTTTTTTTTTGGTTTTTCAAGGTAGGGTCCCACTCTAGCCCAGACTGACCTGGAATTCACAGGATGGCCTCAAACTCATGGTGATCCTCCTACCTCTGCCTCCCAAGTGTTGGGATTACGGGTGTGCCACCACGCCTGGCCAGATCCTTAATTTTTGTGTTAGATTTTCTTGTTGCTTTTCTATTATTGATTTCTAGTCGGATTCTATTATGGTAGAGAACATCCTCTGTTTACTTTCAGTTTTTTTTTTTTTTTTAAGTTTGCTTATGTTTGTTAGATAACTCAGGATCTGGTCTACATTGATGATTATTTTATAGTCACTTGGAAAGAAAGGATGTGTGTTCTAACGTTGTTGGGTGGCGTGTTCTATATGTGTCAGTCACATCCTGTTCATTAATGATGTTGAATGCTCTGCCCTTGCTGATTTTCGGTCCAATGCTTCTCCTAATTATTGACAGTAGAATGCATAAGGCCCTAGCTATAATTATAAATAACTTTGCTGTTTGTTATCATTGTACCCAGTGTGCCATGTCTTCTTAGTGGATTGAATTTCACTTATGTGATTTCCTCTCTATCACTTGTGGTTTCTTATGTGCCTGACATGTGTGTGAAAACCCCTTGGTTTGTTTCATTTTTCTCACATCCTTGTCAAACCACTGGGGGATGCAGATGAGTTTGGGAGCAGCTTGAGGGAGATTATTCCTTTCAGGTTGATCTGGAATCCATTTTTAAGGATATGATAAGCAGAGAGAGGTTAATTCAACAGTGGAATTGAGGCTGTAGTTTATGGTTAAGCTTACTAAATTTAAGGTGCATTAGTGGAGATTTTACCAGATCCCACTCAGAGAGGTGTTAATTCCTATCTCTGTAGGGTATGTATCTGAAGTCCATGTGTTTAATAAACACCGTAATTCTGATGGCTGTGGTTCTCCAACGGCATTTAGAATCACAGCAAATCACATCACTGTGTTATATTAAAACCCTGTTTCTGCCCATATTTACAGGGTATGGTGGTTTGAATCAGATTTCCTCCATAAACTCATATGTTTTGAATGCTTGGTTCCCAGCTGGTAGCACTTTGGGAGGTAGAACCTTGGTGGAGGTGCGTTGCTGGGGTACAGGCTTTGGAGTGTTATAGCCAGCTCCACCTTGCCAGAGCTCAGCTCGCTGTTGCTGTTTTCTGCCTGCTGCCATGACAAGAAGTGATGCCCAGCCTCTGCTATAGGACCATCATGAAGCTTCCCATCAAGACTGTAAGCCAAAATAACCCCTTTCTTCCCATCAGCTACTTTTGACTGGGCAGTTTGTTCCAGCAATGACAAGGTAACTACAACACAGAGGGAACTCCGGCAAGTTCCGAGACTCATTTTCCTTATCCCGCAGTAACATGAATAGCTTCCGAGGCCCATCATGAGCTGGTATTCAAGAAATGATTGTTTCACCCTCACCACCATTCCCAGCCTCACAATTTGACGACCACAGTCACCACATTGTCACCATCACCATGAAGAATGTTGGCAGGTTCTACATCCATCTTCCAAAAGAATTTCTTCCCCCCAGATGATGCATGATTATTACCTCGCTAAGATTCCGGGATGAACCCTAGAACCTTCAGAGTATAACTGTGTGGACACGGGCACGGGAGGCTGTCTGTGCTGTTAGACATCATTACCATTACACTAAGATTCCGGGATGAGCACTGTACAGTATAACCCTGTGGTCATGAGCACAGGAGGCTGTCTGTGCTGTTAGACATCATTATTACACTAAGATTCTGGGATAAGCACTAGACAGTATAACTCCGTGGTCATGAGCACGGGAGACTGGCTGTGCTGTTACACATCATTACTATTACACTAAGATTTCGGGATGAGCACTAGAACCTTGACTGTATAACTCCGTGGTCATGAGCACAGGAGACTGGCTGTGTTGTTATGCATCATTATTATTACACTAAGATTCCGGGACGAGCACTAGAACGTTGACAGTATAACCCCGTGGTCATGAGCATGGGAGGCTGTCTGTGCTGTTATGCATCATTATCTCACTACGATTCTGGGATGAGCACTAGAACATTGACAGTATAACCCTGTGTTCATGAGCATGGGAGGCTGTCTGTGCTGTTACCAAGAGCAACACACATTCATTTTGCTTGATTGGCAATGGACAGGTGGTATTGTGGGCAAAGAAACTTACTTTGGAGGAAAATTTTTCAGGAAGGCCCCAAAAGGGCCCTTCAGTTTGGGGAAGCAAATTGGGAGGATGTTGGAGATATTGTCATGATATCCTGTGTCATGAAGTGACTATTTTCATTGACTTACGTACTAAGCATCGCTAAGGAAATACTGCGTGAGAAGCAAAAGGGGAGGAGGATACACTGGAGACCACAATGATGAAGAAATGAATGGAATTCTGCCTCTGTGGAGACTGTCATCCAGTCCACGAGAGGGGCATTGACCAGGATTTTGTACTTAAGACTAATGTTTGAAAACAGGAAGTGATGGTACATAGGTGAGGCTACCTTGGAAACACTTGATGAGGGGAAGTAACTTACAAGGAGGGGTGTTTGGGCTGCCCTCTCCAGATGGGCTGTGTGAGCAGACAACTCAGAACAAACAGGAGCAGATTTGACGGAAGAAGAGTGTTTTTACACATAGCAAACAGGAAGGCCTGGAGATGCGAGGGAGAGCCTGATTTTTGAAGCAGTGACGACAGATGCGGCACGGCATGAAGCTGGGGAGAAGGACAGGTAAAGGAAAAGCCCGTAGGGCAGTTCCTGACACACAAGTAATGCCAGACTGTGGTATTGCTGCTTTTATTATTAATTCTAAAGGACAGTTAGATGTCATTGAAGGTTTAGAGAGGGGAGCAACTGGAGGAGATTTTCATTTGAGATGGCTGTAACCTGGTGATGTGCTGAGAAGTAAAGTGGTAGAGAAAACCAATTGTTTTCCAACATGCTGAGAATATTACTCTACTTGGGTCTGAACGTAAACTAGATCTTCCCTTTTTCTTTTCTTTTTTAATTTCTTTAACTGTTTTTGAAATATTTTATTATTTATTTGTTTGGGGGGGGAAGAGGCAGATATATAGAGAGAAAACGGGCATGCCAGGGCCTCCAGCCACTGCAAATGAACTCCAGACGCATGTGCCCCTTTGTGCACCTGGCTTATGTGGGTCCTGGGGAATCGAACCAGAGTCCTTAGGCTTAACCGGCAAACGCCTTAACCATTAAGCCATTTGCTCACCCTGATCTTCCCTTTTTCTAAGACAGTAGCATTCTAAGTCCAGGGCATCATATGAATCCTACCACACTGAGGTTACAGTGAAGCATTATTTATTTATTTATTTATTTATTTATTTATTTACTTAGAGGGAATCTCCTAATCTGGAGAGTTTTAAACTCAATTCTCCTAACTGGGGGGAGAATTCCAAAATTGATTCCACTATAGATCTGTGGAAGGAAGGATGTGGGCCAATCTATAAGTAAATGGATTTATTGTCCATTTAGAGCCACAAGTTTGAAAGCCTCCTCCTAGGCTGTCTATGGTGCTCACAGAGAGCCCACAGCAGTGTTAGCAGACCCTTAGTTCCTTATAGGGGTCAGGTATGCAGCCCCCTCAGCTACTGCTAAATGGACCACAGAGCTTAGAAGACTTCATCATGTATAATACCCATGCCCTCTGGTTTGTGACTTGTTGCTGTCCAGGTATGCTTTTCTATCAGAGACAAATTAGAGCCCAATGACACATCACATCAAATGGCTGATGAATTAGGAAGGAGTGTCACCCATTAAGACAAATGTGCTTTCCTCACAGATATTTAAATCTTAGGGGAGAAGAAATCTATAGATTGCCCTAGCTGTGTCTGTTTGGAAAATACTAAAATGATTATAGCATATATGGAGAGAAAACATTTTATGAAGAAACTCTGAGTCCTTAAAAGAAAAGAAGTTTGGTATTTTTTTAAATTCTAAAAGCATAAAGGCAAACCCACTTGAGTGAAACCAACTTACCCAGCTAACGGATGATGCAAAGAAACCTGAATTTTTCTTTGAGATATGTGACTTACTTATGAACCACAAAGTAACAGTGAGCTCAATAAAGAAGGCAAGTCGAAAACAAATGTTGTCTGATGTAGTATTATATATGAGTCTAGACTTCTTTGGTGCTCTTGTTCTTTTGAAGAAAACCAGGGTACAGAGAGTCTCACTTCACCAGCCATATCCTCTCAGGCTTCTTTTCATGTCTTTGTTGGTCACTGGCCCCTTGATGATGACCTGTATTAGAAAGATTCTTCATGGTCAGTGCCAGATGATTAGCATCTAATTTTTAGGAGATGGAGCTTATATCTGGGCTCCTCTAAGATAGCTGAATCTGGCCCCAACCCAACTCTGTAGAAGATTAGAGGGACTAATGTAGAAGAAGAGGGAAAATTTGTAGGACGGTGACACAGCATAATCTCATACAGAGTTTATAACTGAGCAATCTCATAGTGAGCTCCACTTGGAGAAGTGCATAGCTGAAAGGGGAGATCAGCTTTTATTAATGAAAGTTTACTGGTTATAGGTAAAAAGTTCAAGTAGTAGTTAACTGTGGTAGTTTGAATGCATGTCCCTCCATTAAAGATTATGGCCTGTGTCTAGCCACCTGGCTGGAGGAAGTATCACTGGGAGTGGTTCCTGGGGTCGAGCCTTAAGGTGTGTTGGAGGGTGGATCTGAATTCCATCCCATAGTAAGAGTAAGAGAACAGACTGATCCCTGGTCGGGTTCCCTGCTGCTTGCTGCAAGTTCTTTGCTGTTGTTTTGGTTGCTTTTGGTTGCTTTTATTCCTTCTTCCCTCCTTTCTTTTTTTCCTCCCTCCCTCCCTCCCTCCCTCCCTCCCTCCCTCCCTTCCTTCCTTCCTTCCTTCCTTCCTTCCTTCCTTCCTTCCATCATCCTTCTTTCTGTCCTTCTTTCCTTACTTCGTATATTCTTAGAAATCAAGATTTTCTTACTTAGTACTGTCATGAATTTGTCTCCTGAGTTTCAGGTTCATTCTTCTTTGCTGCCTTTTGGATTTCTAAAGCTCTCAAAATTATGCCTTGTCAACTTAAAAAGCACAGAGAATATAGAGCAATTTCCCCCATTTTCCCAGATAAATCCCTTCTTGGCTTTGGCTCCATGGTTTTGGTTTGGTCCTGGATCCAAGGTTCATGCCTGAATCAACCACAATGGTTGGGTGAAGATAATACTTTGTTGTTCCTCATGCCACAGCATATGATTTTCTACCTAAACTTCTCTGAGGCGTTTTACTCATCTCTGGTTAACTTAAGCCAGGTTTTGGAGAAAGAAACAAAGCATATACTCATTGGCCCTTTGAAACTTTGGATCCAGTCTGCTCGGTGAGATTTTTTTTTTTTTCTTTTTGCTTATTATGTAGTTTTCATTAATGAAGTGTTTACTGGGAAGTCTCCAGGACTATCTTTTTTTTGTTCTAATTGAAAGTTTTAATTAACTTTAAATTAGACAATGTGACTATAAAATGGGAGAAAGAAAATAGAATAAATAAAGGAAAACCTACAGAGGAAATTAAATTAGCAAATGCATATTGGGCAGGAGCATGTGGGTAATCTGGGATTAAATGGCTCATCTTTAAGGGGACTTTGGCTCCTTGCTTTAAGTAAATGACCTTCTTCAAGGCACTAAATGGTATCCTAATGGCTTAAAAGGCTTAATGCACCTCCCCAATTTATTCTTCACTGATCAAAAGGTCCACTGAGTATAATACACTTCCCTATATACCTAGAGTAAATGACTAGAAGATGAGAATGTAGAAAGAGTTATTAAACTTTAAACCAACATAAAGATTTATGTCATGAACTTTTCCCTTTGCATAGTGTGTTTTCTGACAGGCTTGATTTTAAAGAGTATGACACATTTCCAGTTTATTGTCCAAAGGCCTTTCTAGAAATATAAATGATTGGATAATGGCCTTAGTCACCCATAAATGTTGGACAGATCTTTGCTCAGATATAATCTCAGAGGTTTTAGCTAAGGGAAGTTCATTATAGGTACCAATGATTAGATTCTTTTTGTGTGATTTTTCATTCTGAACCCTAGCACTACACATCAGTCACTGCATGTCACAGTGAACAGCAGAAGCAAACATGTTCACATCCATCAAGTATGTTTGTTTTCTGGAGTTTGGAGAGTAATTCCTGTGCACTAAGTCAGCCATGTTGGGTGCTGCTTCCAAGAGAATGGCTGGTCCACTTTCTCTTTCATTCAACTTTGGCAAGAAAATGATGTTTCTGTATTGCTTGCAGTCTGCAAATAATTCCCAAATGGTCCCTTGGAGGTATCTGGTGTTATTGAGTTTTAGACATAAAATGAAAAACAAGGACTTAGAGTTTGTGGAAATGGGTAAAAAGTTTATTCCATGAAAATCATTTATTTACTCAATTCCATCATGTAGTAGGTATGGTGGTAGGACCAGGTGAGAGTATGATAAGGTACAACTTAACAGTATTTCCCTGTGAAGGTTATTGTTTAGTATGTCAGATTACAAATCCCAAACCTATCATGTCTAATTATGGAGCAATTGGTTATGGTTATGGGGTAAAGGTAAAATATGTAACATTTATTGGAATGGAATGGGGAATTCATACACACACACACACATACACACACACACACACACACACACACACACACACACACACACACGACGACTTGTACCCTAAAGCAACATTAATTATTCTATCTTGAACTCCATATTCAAGTAAACTCTTCAGAAGCCAGGGTATTTTTGATATAGAATTATTAAATCAGTACTTCTTGGCTCATATGAATATTTGAATTGTTACTTAATAATCATGGAAATTACTAAAATGGATTAGGAAGGTCAAGTGTGTTTTAAAAATTAAAAAAAAAACATCAAGAATGAAATTTGTTTTTTTGGATCTATTCATAGTAAACATAATTTAAATGTCTTTGATCTAAGAATTTTTTTTTTTTTATTGAGGAAGCACTAAGTCTGAGTTAGCACGGTTCATACCTTTCCATACTTCATGTACTCATTCTTTATCTATATACACACTACAACACCAGTTGCTTCACATGAATTTATTGGCCATTCTGTTAGAATGGGCTACTATAGTACACTCTCACAGACTCAGTGGCTCAAATAGCACAAAGTTATTTTCTTATAGTCTGGAGGCAAGAAGTCCAAGATCAGGGTGATGTCAGGGTTTGTTTCTGTTAAGGTCTCTTCCCCTGCTATGAATGTGGCTTCCCCTTCTTGCTTTATCTTCATGTTGCCTCTTCTGTGCACCTGACTGAGAGTGAGCTCTGGTGTCTCTTTCTCTTCTTACAAGGACAGCAATCCCATGAGATGAAAGCTTATTCTTACAACTTTAATTACAGCCTCAGTGGTACTGTCTCCAAATATAGTTACATTGATGATTAGTATTCCTTCAAAATTCTTCATAAATTTTAGAGGGAACCAATTCAGTGCATAACAAACTCCTACTATAGTGCACACTCTAAATTATGTACTAATGTATCATGTTAAATAAGATAGTCTCTATCCCTCCACTCACGGAGCTTCTAATTTACTCAGTTGAGTTTAATAATTGTATAAATATTAATGATTTGCTCTGGTGAGCACATCTTGGGGAAAATCTGATTTTATGAGAAGTTCAAAGACAGCACTTATCTAGAAGTTTTATGGTTAATGATGAGGTGAGTGAGAGAAAGCTATGAGCCCATTCTTAATTCAGTGTTGTAGCAGATTATATGTTGTTGACAAAGGTAAGATGTAGCAGAAATGGAAATACAGGCTTTTGTTTTTGTTTTTCTTCCTTAAGAATAGCACTGTTTCCATCTCACATTTTGAATTATTTTGTCTTTCATAAAATTCCATGAGGAAAGGGGTTCCTTTTATAGCAGCTATTATGGCCAGAAGAACAGATGTTGCAGCACTATCTTCCTAGTTATTTCCAGCCGTTCATTCAATGACCAAATTCAGTTTTTGCCATCAGAGACAATAGGAGATGAAGAGATGAGCAATTGCCTAGATACTTGAGGCTGTTAGGCAATTGGGATATTTCTGCTTTCCAAAAATCATCTCTAAATAGTCATACTTTCCTTGGGTAGACATTTTCAATTTTTCCCCTATCAAATACCTTTGCTAACACTTTTCTTTCTTTAAGGGGGGTACTTTGACTAAGTTTGTAATCACAAACCAAGCTTGTACTTTGTGCAATCATAAGGCGAATCATGGTCCCAGAATTTGTTCCTATTACTTAGTTGCTCTGGTGTTTCTAGAAGAATCTTAAGAGTCCTAAAAGGACAGCTCTGTTGTGCTCAAGGACTTATTGGGAAATATTGCAAACCATCTAAGTATAAGCAATAATTTAATACAGTTTAGCTCACTGGTGCAGATCTCAAGATCAGCAGTGCAAATACAGAGGCTTCTCCATCTTCTCTTGCCCTCTTTTATTTTCTTTACAGATTCAGTTCTGAACTGGAGCTAAAAAAGGAAAAGAAAAACATTAAAAATCTAAGATGAAGGTCAAGTAAAACATTCTTACCTAAAACTTAATAACAAAAGAACAAGAAGAAGGAAAGACCTGAAGAAAGGGAGTCGGGGGGTGAGGGGGGGGTAAGAGAAACTCAGAACCAAAATTAACAAGGGCAGAATTACCTGTTTGGATCCCGCCTTCCCGGATCTAGGCTCTGTGTGGGACTGAGGCTTTACCTGCGTACTTTTTCTTGTCACCTGCTTACTCTCCATTATTCCCTTGAGACCCATAGACATTTTCACTTATGTGTTACAAATGTCTGTGTCTCAAAGACATTTGTTAATTTTATCAAATGATTTGAAATAGACAAAGACAGGAAGTTTGGCAAATTCTCAGTGCCTTGTAGCTATATTACAACCTTATCCACCTCAGTACTCCATCAGACCAGCTTGTTTTAACCACGGAAATTAAGTAGTTTAGATGCAAATGACAGCTTCTTGTGCCATCTACTCACCATCCATTTTTGCCACAGATTTAGAGATAGGGATATCCATTGAGGTTATACAATATTACTGTGTATATTTAAAAACCTTATATGAATAATATCATACCACAAGTAGTATTATGAAATGATTTTTATTCTCTCCATTTTATGTGTTTTTATTCATCAGTTTTTAATGCTGTATACCATTAAGAGAGCATTCTTGAGTACATATTTTCAGGTATTTAAAATTTATTTTTTTGTATCTTCAGTAGTCCTTATTTAGAAATGGAAATCCCAAATTATAAATGTTATTTTCCTGAAAAATAACAAATACATTTTATTTTTTCCCAAGATCTATTGAGATATAGTTGACAGTAAGTATAAGGCACAAATAAGGCATTGAATGTTCAATAACTGAACTAATTTCCACAATCAAAACTAATTAACATATTCATCACCCCCATTAGTTTACAAATATACCTATGTGTGGTGGGAACATTTTAGGTTTACTCTCTTAGCTCATTTCAAGAATGAACCATAATGTTATTCACTAAAGGTGACAAATGGTGCATTAGAATTCCAGAAGTTACTCATCTGGGTAACTGAACCCTTGCATCCTTTGACTACCTCCCCATCAGGATTCCTCCTGATAGTAATTCAGGTTGCTTCCAAAATGAACAATATTTCAGGGAAAAAACTTTGTACTCCTATTCTTAAATATAATCGTCTCTACTGAGTATATATGTGGAAGAATTTTTATCATCTTTAAGTCATTGTAAGACAATACCTGAGATAATAAACTTATCAAGAGGAAAAAAAGTTTATTTTACCTCATGACTCTGGAGGTTAATCTGAGATGGACATTGTGGCATTGCTTTGGGTTATGACTTGGCATCATATCATGGTAGGATCATGTGGCAGAGCAAAATCTCCTATTTCTTTTTATTTATTTATATTTTATATTGACAACTTCCATAATTATAGACAGTAAACCATGATAATTCCCTTCCCCATCACTTTCTCCTTCCCCAGTCCACTTTTCATCATATCCCTCTTTCCTCCTCTCAGTCTGTCTCTCATTTACTTTGATGTCATCATCTTTTTCTCCTATTATGAGGGTCTTGCCAAGCACTGTGAAGTCATGGCGATCCAGGCCATTTTGTGCAGAGTGCATTGTAAGAGTCCTGCCCTTCTTTTAGCTCCTATATTCTTCCTGCTTCCTCTTCCATGATGGACCCTGAGCCTTGGAAGGTGTGTTAGAGATGTTTCAGTGCTGAGCACTCCTCTGTCACTTCTCAGCACTATGGCGCCTTCTGAGTCATCCCAAGGTCACCACCATCTGAAAAGAGAAGCTTCTCTAACCAAAAATGAGAGTAGTATTAATATATGGGTATAGACAATAAGAGAAGTGCTTACTGGGTAGTTTGGTTAGCATAATATATGCATTCAGTCAGACACTAGCAGGTGTTACACCCCCTAGGGCTCATGACTTCCCCCGTCATAGGTTTTTTTGGTATCAGGCATATATTCCCTCCTGTGGAGCAGGCCTCCAGGCAAATTAGAGAGTGCGTGGTTTCCCCCATAACAGACTTGCCCCTATTGTACCTGTTGGCTCATTTGGACTGGCTGGCCAACCTTAAGGCTTGCAGTGTCTACTGTTATTTATCTCCATTGATGACTTCTTTCTCTCCCATGAAGTTGCATGCAGTGTAGCTTTGTCCAGCTTTCAGTCAGCTGGTCCACACAGAGGAAGTTTTCAGCTCAGCTCCAGCAAGATTTCTCAATAACCTTGCAGCCCAAACATGTGAAGTCTTCAGAAATAAGGTCTCACCATCTATTCCTGGTGGGAAACCAAGAGCCTCGACAATGGACCATAATGCAAATCCTCCCATTTCATGTGCTAAGAAAAGAGGGAAGAGGGAGATTGAATTCCATCATTCCCTTCAAGGATGTCCACAGGACCTTCTACAGGAAACCAACTCCCAAAGTCACAGTACTTCCAAGTAACAGCACAAAGAGGGGACACAGCCTGTAACACGTGGGCATGTGAAGACACTAAGAACCCAACTATGACAGGTCAATTCCTAGGGTGGCAGAGACAAATAACCTCACCTAGCAGCTGAAAACAACAGAAACAGTTGATCTCATCCTGTAAGTCTTAAATAAGGGTCTTCTACAGAGACCCTCAGTGGTAGTTTGAATAGATGGCCCCCAATATATTCAGTGTTTTATTAGTTTATGGTTTGCATCTGCAGCCTCCTGGCTGGAGGCAGAGTTACTGGGCAGATCTTAAGTTATGCCTAGCTGGAGTACCTGAGGTGTGACTTTTTTGGCTTTTGGCTTTGGCTGTGGCTTTGCTCTCTGTGGTTGGTCCTGTGAAGAGTAGGCCAGCTTCTTCTGCCATTATGGAACTTCCCCAGAACCTGTAAGCTCCTATAAATATCCCTTCCTCCATAACTGTGCCTGGTCTGGAAGTTCATCTCAGTGAACCTGAAGCTGTCTGCTACACCCTCTTTCCAAATATGGTCACGTTACCTTGATGCAGGTAGATATGTATTTTGAAAACCACCACTGAACCCACTATAGAGAGTTCCAAACCTGCCGTGTTGAGGCAGATAATTCTTTGGGGTAGTTAGCAGTATCTTCAGCCTCTTTATAGTATACTCTGTGACAACCAGACAGCTTTTTGGGCTTTGATCAATAAAATTTTTTGATAAATGAAAACTACTGACATAGGGGCAAGTTGATGCTTTACTACGTATGGTCACTGCTTGTCCAAAGTTGTTGCATCACTTTCTTTTTTTTTTTTTTTTTTTTTTTTTTTAATCAAATTGAAACTTTGTATGTCACATCATGTGCTGGTACCATCATTTCCTTCCTCCCTGTCCCCATTTCACTGAAGACCCTCTTCAGTGGGGTTGCTGGTATTCACTATGGGGTTATGAGTTGTTAGAGGAGCAGCCAGTCATTGTGTGGGGGGAGAGGGCAATGCCTCTGGATATTCCTTCCCACCCTGTGGCTCTTACAATCTTTTGGTCCCTTCTTCCACACAATTCCCTGAGCCTTGGTGGTTGTATTTTAAGTCTGCTTTAGTGTTGAGTGCTTTTCAGCTTCTGGATTTCTGCTTTGGATCATTTTGAGTGACCATCACCATGGCGCAAGTTGTCAGGATTACTGTGGAAGCTGCACTCTTACTCATCTCGTCAATTCCTCTGTGGTGTCACCTGGGACCTAGCTGAAGCGCAAGGGGTGGCTCATCTCAAGATGGGGAGTCAGCTGTATTTTCTAGTCTTGTTGATAGATGTTTGCTTGTCCTCAGTTTTCTCTGCTATCTGTAAAAGCAAATCAGATTCTCCAAACAGAGAGTGAGGGGTCAGCATAGGTTGCATCACTTCCAATTATTGCCAGCAGTTCGTGCCCATCCCCACAGCACTGCCACATCCTTACTTCTTGGTATTGGCAGACTGTTATATTCTTTGTCAGTGTGATGTGGTGCTGTTATCATTTATATGCTACTACCAGTGTGGCTGAGCATTTTTAAATTAATTGTCTATTTCAGTTTCTTGGTATATGATTTGCTTTTACACCTTTTTTTTTTTTTGAGGCAGGATCACCCTAGACCAGGCTAACCTGGAACTCTGTAGACCAGGCTGGCCTTGAACTAGTGGTGATTCTCCTACCTCAGCCTTCTGAGTGAGTGCTGGGATTAAAGGTATATGCCACCATGACTGGCTTGACTGTTACATATTTTTGACCATGAGTTTTCTTTTTATTTGTGATTTTTCCTTCTTTCTCCATCTATTCTGAAAACAAATCCCTTTCCATCCATGTCTAGTACCAATGCCTCCTTCTCATCTGCAGCTCTCCATTCATTTTGTTTATGCTACTTTTTGTTGTGTCAAACTTCTAAATGATAACGTTGTCAATTTATCAAATCTTTGATGCTTTGTGCTCCTTGGGCCTTTTATTGCCTCTTTTAAGTGTAAAGTGTTACCCCACTTGAACAAAAGAGTATAAAGAGTAATCATGTCTAGAAACTTTCAGTGCAGTGGGAGGAATCATGATTTTTTTTTTTTATTTTTTAGAAAGTATGGAGTCTGATGCTCCTGCCTGGTCTACCTAAACTTGTCTGCTTTGGAAAAATACGTCATTCACTCTGTGTTCCCAGGTGCTCATCTCAAAAGGAGCAGGGTTTGGGCTTAGCGGTTAAGGCACCTGCCTGCCAAGCCTAAGAATGCCCATTTGATTCTCCAGGTCCCATTTTTAGCCAGATGCAGTGATGCAACGGTGCAATGTTGCACTTGCCCACAAGGGGGTGCACACATCTAGAATTAGTTCACAGCAGCTGAGAGGCTGCTGGCATGTCCATTCTCTCTCTCTCTCTCTCTCTCTCTCAAAAAAAAAAAAAAAAAAAAAAACCCAAAAGAAGCACGGTTTGATTCTCTTGTAGGGTAGCAGTCCATTTAATTAAAAAAATCAATCCACAGTTTCTCTGTGGGATGCAACATATAATTCAAAATCATTTTTTCTTTTAATAGCCTTCTAGGTTATTGGTTAATATTACTTGGTCTAAAGCACAGGGAAAAAAGTCACAAAAGTGAGGCTGAGGAGATGATTTAGTAGAGAGCACTTGCAGCATAAGCATTGATTACCTGAGTCTGGATCCCAGACACCCAAGTAAAGGGAGGACACAGTCATGAGCATCTGTAATCCCCGTATGCAGACAGTGGCAAGAAGGGAGGCAGAGACAGGAGAATTTTCCAGAAGCTCATAGGCCAGCTAGCCTGGTGAGTGAAAATGAGAACCAGAGACCCTGCTTCAAAACAAGGTGGAAGGTGAGGTTGGACACCCAAATTTGTCCTTTGACCTGATTATGTGCACTGTGTCGTGTACACACACATAGACACATACTAAAAAAAGTCACAAAACAGGGAAAAAAATAAAGCTTGTGAAAATGAATAATAAAACATCTGCTTGAAATAAATATTTTGTCAGAGTGAACCTAAGTGATATTCTTTTTTATGTCAATACATGTTAAATATAACATGTACATATGTGTTTTTGCAAACAACCATTAATTGAATTATTTTCCTTGTAATTCTTTATTATTATTATTTTATTTTTGTGAGAGAAACAGAGAGAGCGAGAGAGACAGAGAGAGAGTGAGAGAAGAAAGAGAGAGAGAGAGGGAGAGAGAGAGAATGGTTGCACTAGGGCCTTTCAGATGCTGTGAATGAACTCTAGATGCATGCACCTTCTTGTGGCACATGTGCAACATTGTGTGCTTGTGTCACTGTGTGTCTGGCTACATGGGACCTGAAGATTCAAACACTCATTCTCAGGCTTAACTGCTAAGCCATCTCCCCAGCACACAATTAATTCTTATAATTGCCATTGTTGGTCAGTCTAATGACAGTTATTTGGAGTGTTTGTGCACAGTGCTATTCTCTCTCTCTCTTCAGGGATACTTCGCTAAACTTAGCTCACTTTAACTAATGGTGTGACCTTTCTTTCAAGCTAGATCCAGGTGTGCATAATGCTTTCTTCTCTGGTGTAGGGATTTCCCAGATGCTCATGGTTACCATGTCACCACACCCAAGACTTCTTCATAGAGAGAATCTTTCTCCTTTGGCAGATTCACTTTAACATTTCACTTAGATCATTTTGAAGCCATTGATATGGTAACTACTAAATGCCATTAAGGCATAGCATCTTTGCCGGTTACACATGCATGCATTGGTTAAAGTGGGGAGTTTTTGTTCACAGATGTAGGAGTGTGAACAGAGACCTTCAAGTTTTGATCAGTAATTAATGACATATGCCAATTTTCCTTTAGTTGGTTTGGAGTTTGGTTTCATATCGCATTAAACAGGGGTGACATCTCTGGCCTACAGTGTGACAGATGACCTTTCTGGAGATCACAGCACCTAATAGATCATTTAACGTGAGCAGCTCTGACATATGACCAAACTCTTCAGCATTAGCAAAACATCATGCAAATCGATGCCATATTGAGGTGGGCTGTCACTTCCAATAAGCTTCCAAGCCTGCCATTGGCAGCTTTGAGAATTGTAGCCAGTGATGCTGAGGACACAGTCAGGCTGCCTTTCTTTATCCACTGTATCTTGGGGGAAGAAAATGAAATCTTGAGGAGAAATCAAAGGATACCAAAAGGACATTTTCCTTTCCTCTTGAACTCAAGACACAATGGTTAGAGTGAGTTGTGACATTCAGAGATTCCAAATATAAAATAAAACTAAAATAAAATAAAATAATAAAAATAGTTTTCTGGTATGTGAAACAAAGACACACTCAGTGACACTTTCCTGAACAAACAAGTAACAAGGAGACAAGCTGACCCCTGCTTTGACTAAGCTCAGCAGTAGAAATGTGACTCCCTGAGCTATATACTTTTCTATCTCTGGATGGAGTACCTGCATTGTGCCAAGGCCTGGGATAATGCAGTGGTAAGGACAGACACTGTACCTCTGCAAAGGAGAAGAGTACTGTTAATCAAGTAATCTCACCAAGAGATGTTAGATCACAAAAGTGCTAGGAAATGCGGACACACGCTGCTTTAAAGCTGGAGCAACAGAGGCCAGTGGAGGACTCCCCGAGGAGATGATGGTTTAAGTTGTGAGCTGAGAGAAACGAAGCAACATTACAGATAGGCGGATGCCTCTGCAGTCCCAATCTTGTGCTGAAGGCCTGGAGGATTCTGGGAGAGTCATTAGACTTCAGTCCATGCTGGAAGGCCACATTCATTTAGTTCTGATGTCAGCAAGGTAGATGCAGTCATTAGCAAGAGGTGAAGGCAGGCAAGGAAAAAGGGCCGTTTTTTTTTTCTTAGAACCTTTTCATATACATAGGTTGCCAGTGGAAGGACTGTCCACCCCTGGGGGCAAAGTCTATGCTCCATGGTTAAACCTTTCTGGTAATATCTGCAGAGACCTGCCTAAAAGGAGTGTCTCTTATTTGATTCTTGATCCAATCAAATTGGCAGTATAAATTAACTGCCACAGAAGCCACTGAAGAATTTAAGCAGGATGATGATGTGATCAAATTTGAGTTCTAAAAAGGTCCTTCTTCTTGGCTCCTCTAGTAATTGTGATTAACTGAAGGGTTCTTAGATTTTAGTAATAGGGGTGGAAGTGGTAGGAACTAGATACAATCAAGAGATATTTGGTAAGTGAGAATTTGGTAGCTAATTGAGAAAAGACAATTAGAAAGTATATCTATAATGCCAGCCCTCTGGGTGGCTGAGGCAGTAAATTGCCATGAGTTCTAGATAAGCCTGGCCTACATAGTATAGGTTCCAGGCTAGCTTGAGATATATAACTAGATACTGTCTCAAAAAAAAAAAAGTTAAGTAAAAGAGAATTGTCATGGTGCTAAAGAAGCCAGTCATCAGGCAAGGCCAACTCTCTTTTTAGCTTTCACTACTGGGTGGATGACGTTGTTGTCACTCCCCAAATCTGATGGCTTTGGTAAAGAGCCTTCTCAGAGGAAAGTCATGAATTTGGTTTGGGAACTGTTTTCTTTTTTTTCTTGAGAACTATACTATATAAACATACCATAGTTTAATTAGATATTATCCCATTATCCTTTTTGTCCTCTCTCCCCACTGAGGACCCTTTTCAGTTTAGGTAGTTTTCCCTCTGTCTTGTTATTTCATTTTTAAAAAGAGTTTTATTTATTTGAGAGAGAAAGAAGCAGATAAAGCAAGAGAAAGAGACACACAGAGAGAATGGGCATGCGGGGCTCCTTAATCACAGAGTCTTCTCTCTAGGCCCTCATTTTCTTTTGTCCTTTATCCTTCATATCAAAAATGTTAATGGGCTCAGAATAGTACAGGTCTTTTATAATACCTGTTCCCCTTCAGGTTGATTAACTAACAAGAGTGGCTTATAGAACTCAGGGAAATCCATTTACTGGCTTATTATAAAGGATGGTATGATGGATGTAGGTGGAAGAGACACCAAGACAAGGCATGTAGAAAAGGGGTGAAGCCCCCCTCTATGCCCTTTCCACACAAGCTACTCCCCAGGTTTCTCTTTGTGCTCGGGTACCAGAAAGATTTCTGGATCCATACTTGTGGAGTTTTATGGAAGGCACTGACAGCTCATTGGCTGTTGTCGATTGTATCAGCCTTCAAATGCTCTCCCCTGTGAAGAGGTGGAAGGACATGAAAAGTACTAGCACCGTAGTCCTATGCTTTATTTTCCTGCCAACAGCTACCATTTAGAGATGATACCAGAGGCCCACTCATTTCATTAACATACAAACATCATATCACTTTGCAGATTGTAGGGGTTGAAAGAACTATGCATCATGAAGGAAGGATATATGTATGTATGTGTGTATATGTGTATGTATGAACAGATATGGATCTCCAACATCACAGAAGTGATCTGTCTGTACATTGATGGCAGCAGAAGGGAAGTCACACTGGTGGAGAGAACAGTGGGACCTTAAAGATGTCCATGTCCTAATTACCAGAACCTGAAAATATGTTATTTTACATGGAATGGGGTGTTAAAAAAGATAATAGATGGAAGTAAGGTTTCTCTTTTGCTAATGATGAAATAGTATTAAGTCAAACTTAATTTGGCTCACAAAAGCCTCTGTAGTCACATACTTGAGCCATTTTGATAGGTCAACAACCTAACTCAGACATGAGTGAGCAGGAAACACAATTTCAGAATTTTCCTTGGCAGAACATCATTCAAACGAGACTGGAGTTAAGCCAATGCCAGTTTTCTACCTGTTGAGTCATCTCTGTTCTGCACTTCTGTTTTCTGTATGTCACTTTCTTTTCTCTGTCTGTACATGTCATCTAGCCATATGACAACCCCAGAGTTTTACTTTCTTTGCTTGAAGGGCTACTTCATTTGGCAATTGGTTTTTTCTCCTTATCAATCTAATATATATGATTAAATTTCCCCTAAGTTTTTCTTTTGGCACATTATCCTGGATTATCTGGGTAAGCCCAACTGATTCAGAAGGCTACTTTAATATGGATAGTCAATATCAGAGTGAGAAAGACTTACTGGCTTTAAGGGTGGAAAGATGCCTCTAGCTAAGATTAGGGAGGAGAGGAGGTAGGAAGACAGGCTTTCCAGAAGGTGTATGGTCTACTGAAACCTCTATTTTAGTCAATTGAGACCCATTTTAAAATGTTGATCTCTAGAACTGTGAGATAATGTATCCATGTCATAGTAAATTTGTGGCAATTTGTTAGTAGTAGCAATGAGAAATTAATTCAACCGGCTCAAGACAAAGTTGAGAGGAGGGCCAATGCTGAGTTATGGAAATGCAATATGTCATGGCCATCTAAAAGAAGGATAAACATGTAAATGAAACAGCAAACCCAGGAGAAAGTAGGGTTTTATCTTTCAAGGAAGAGGCAAACAACATGAGAAGTATTCACTGGACAGCACGGGACGTGATCACCTATGACTGCAGTGGGAGATATTTTGTGTGCTGAGGGGTGTAGTGTCCATGTTAAGGTAAGGTATGATCTCAGTAGGACGTGGAGAGGCATTGGTAGGGACTATGGACGGCTATCTGAAAAAGTTGGTGTGGTAGACAAGAAAAATTACATGCATAATTAACTTGAAACTTAGTTTCTGAAAGAAATGTGGATCAGATCGTTCTTGTCATGAGGACTGTCTTTTGCTTTGCAAGATGCTTAACACCCCTTGCTGCTTCTACTCAGTAGGTGTCAGTAGCAATTTCTTCTGTCAGTGTGACAGCTTAATTTATCTCTCCACGTTATCAGATGTCCTATGGGGGTGGGGTGGGGAAGACAACTGTTTTGGGTAGAAACCATAGAACTCCCTGAACTTGATTGTGTAAAAGTTTATTTCTTCCCAAATATTTACAGGCTGCCACATGCATAGGATGTAATTTGACTGGGACCTCATTGCTCATGTCTACAGATGCCCCCAGTTCTTTGGGATCCTGTTCTGAAGTGATGTTAAGTGATCTTGCATAAACGGTGAAGGGTGAGCCTATGGTGGACTCCAGAGTATATTCAGAGCTTGTTCTACCCAGGCCATTTAATCTACATCACCAGCGGAACAATAATCAAACTGCATGATTCCAAGAAGTTTCCCCTTACCCCGGGATCATCAATTTGCCTACAAGAATTCTAATAGTATAGCCAGAAATCCCAAAGCAGGTGCCCATAAAATCATGTTGTACTTTTGCAACTTTTGTTTACAATAGGATAGAATGTGTCTTCTAACATGCTTGATGTGGCATTTCAGAGGGAAATGCAGTCGAGTCCTTGTTTCTGAGCACGGAAGGAAAGGATTGCTTTTTTTAAAAAAATTATTTATTTATTAATTTGCAAGGAGAGAGAGAGAGAGAGCGAGAGAGACAGCGAGAGAGAGAGAGAGAGGGAGAGAGAGAAGAGAGGCAGACCGAGAGAGAATGGGCACTCCAGGGCCTCCAGCCATTGCAAACGAACTCCAGATGCGTGTGCCCCCTTGTGAAGCTGGCTTACATGGGTCCTGGAGAATTGAACCGGGATCCTTTGACTTTGCAGGCAAATGCCTTAACCACTAAGCCATTTCTCCAGCCCCAAGGATTGCTTTTGTTATTGGCTCCCTGTGTCGAGCCTCAGAGGTATGAATGCTCTATTTCTCTCACTGCCGTTTTCCAGCTCTTCCTTTTGAATTGCCCCTTTAGATGTTAACTTATGTGGAATCCAATTTATCTTATTGCTTTAATAATGTACCATGTAGTTTGGGGATAAGAGTATGGAGAAGGTCTTGTAAAGTAAATTAAAAGCAACTTTTCACCCTTGATCACACATGCAAAAGTGAGAATAATTCCGTGATGAGACAGATGCTGTGTTGGAGGTCAATGTGCTCACTGTGGTTATTACGTTTTTTTACTATTTTAATAAGAGTGAGTGCTTTCCTCCCAACCTAGTTTTTCCTTCTTGTGGATGCCGATTTAAAATTATAGCTCAGATCTGGTGTCGACACATGCTGGATGTCGGGAATCCATTCAGCAGTGCAGGATTTAAGCTGTTTCTGACAAAACAAGGTAAACTCTAAATGACAATGACTTTGAACTTTCAGTTATATTAGCAGTAGAGTAATATCTTCTTATAGAACACCTAACAGTGAGAATAAAATCCAAGTCAGCACTGGCAGATGACTTCCAATTTCACCTCCATTTCCAGAAATTGTTTAAAAAGCATCTGAGTTTGGGGTTTATCCTTCTAAAACCTTTCCAATCAGTGTGCTCATCACTATGCTCCTTCATGCAATGTAATGACTTTTGACTTTGTAATGACACAAAAGCAATATGTATGCAAAAGAACACATATTCTTTTCAAAGCTGGGCACATTTGGCATCATCTTTTCACCATGCTGAGCAGGGCAGTGGGCCATGTGATCCCAGTGCTGAAGGCCGAGTCTTCTATAGTGTTCTGTGTTGCCGAGCTGTGAGGTGACATAGGCTAGGTATGTTAAATGCACTTCTAATTTATAATATTTCAGCCTATAATCGAGTTATCAGGCCATCACTCCATTATAAGTAGCAGAACACCTGCATTTGGGTCTGTATCAAACTATGTCAATTTGCTTCATTTGATTTTAACAAATATAGGCTGAATTACATTATTTTGTAATTTATAGCACAGAATATACCACAGATATGTTATCTTCTATTCATTTCACATTATATCATAGTTTTGATATAATGTGATTTATTTGCTAATTTTCCATCTATTGACATTTGAGTTTAAAAATGATCCTTTTGGGGGCTGAAGACCTGGCTTAGTAGTTAAGGTGCTTGCATACGAAGCCTAAACACCCAGGTTTGATTCCCCAGTACCCACATAAGCCAGATGCACACATGTATCTGGATTTTGTTTGCAGTGGCTGGAGGCCCTGGTGTGCCCATCCTCTCTCTCTAACTGCCTTTTGCTGTCTTTCTTAATAAATGAATAAATAAATAAAATATTTTTAAAACCCTTTTTGGATGTTGTAATTAATGGTAATTAATACTATGACAGATATTCTTGTATACATTTCTTGCATATGTTTATAGTCTTTCTTTGAGGTTGATATCTTCAATGAACTTGTTGGGTCAAAGATACTTTTTAAAACTTAATATTTTAGAAGCTTTTTAAAAAACATCTGTTTTAACCAATAATTCAAAAGGGCAATCGATTTTATAATATTTTTGTAATTAAGAATAAGCAGAGAGACAGAGAGATCACTCAGTGGTTGAGGCACTTGCCTCCAAAGCCTAAGGACTCCAGTTTAATTCTCCAGTACCTGCATAAAGCCAGATGCACAATGTAACACATGCATCTGGAGTTTGTTTGCAGTGGTTAGAGGCCTTGGTGTGCCCATTCTCTCTCTCTGTCTCTGTCTCTACTTGCAAAAAAATAAATAAAATATTAAACAACAAATAGACAGAGCTCTGCATGAACATGAATAACACATAATTATAAACCCAGCACTTGGAAGGCATATATATATATATATATATATATATATATATATATATATATATATATTCAAGTTTGTGGCAATCCTGAGCTATGTATTGTGTTAATTAATAAGACCGTGTTTGTGGTGATAAGAAGAAGGAGGAGGAGGAGGAGGAGAAAGAGGAGGAGGAGGTGAAGGAGGAAGAGAAAAACTAAGGCGGACCTGACACAGAAGCTAGGTGCTATGACCTCAGCTCACCATCCCAGCTACTCTGGCAGCTGAAGAAGAGGAATCATTTGAGTCCAGGAGTTTGAAGCCATCCAAGGCAACATTTTGAATGTTGGCCTTCAACAAATCAAACAAACATACAAACAAACAAAAACAAAATAAAGGAATAAGCCCCTGCAACTATTTGAGGTAATAACAGGGGGAGTTGGATATATTACACGAATTGGTTCTGAAGTCTAGACATTGTTTAAACTTTTTTAAAAATAGGCATTACTTTAGAGCTGGTTTAAGTTCACAGCAAAACTGAGAGGAAGTCATAAAGATCTTTCTTCCTTCCACCATGTGAAGCCTCCCCTATTACCAGCAGATTAGTCATAATTGATTAACCTATATGGACATCTCACAATCTCCAAAAGACCATAGTTTCATCAGAATTCACTCTCTATGTTATATACTATGAGGGTTTGGGCATCATGACATGTATGTACCATTGTAGTATCTGTACAGGATTTTCTCTGCTTTAAAAATCCCTTGTGTTCCTTTGTTTATTTCCTGGCTTCCATGATCTGGCAACTAGTGATCCTCAGACAGCTGAAATCTTAGTTTCCAGCTTTTTCAGATCAGATTTCTTTTTTTCACTTAGTATCATATAGTTAGCGTTCCTGAATGTATTTTGTGGCTTTGTAGCTCATTTCTTTTTCCGTGATGAATAAAATTTCATTGTTTGGATACACTACAGTTTATTCATCCATCAACTGAAAATTGTGTTTGTTGCTTCCCAAGTTTGGCAATGATGAATAAAACTGCTGTAAACATCTACATGCAGGTTTTTGTGTGGATATACATTTTTTAATGAGAGAGAGAGAGAGAGAGAGAGAATGAATTGGCATGCCAGAGTCTCCAGCCACTGCAATCAAACTCCAGATGCGTGTACCACCTTGCGCACATGTGTACCTTGTGCATCTGGCTTACGTGGGATCTGGGGAGTTGAACATGGGTTCTTAGAGGCTTCACAGGCAAACACCTTAACCACTAAGCAATGCCTTCAGCCCTGGGCATGCATTTTTAATTCCTTTGCACACGAGATGTATAGTTGCTAGATTGCATGTTCAGTTTTGTGAGAAACTGCCACGATTCTTTCATTAAAGTAGCTACATCATTTTACTTTTTTTCCTATGACCAAATGGAAGTTCCTGTTGCTCCAAATCTCCCCTCTGCACATTTCCTGTCAGTGCCCTGGTGTTGTAGAGGGCTACCCTCCCAGCATAACAGCCATTGTCATCTTCATCAGAAGCAGCTGTGACTGCGAGCGTGGGACCCTCATGATCAGGCCTGTTGAGCATTTCTCATAGCAAGAGGGATGTGGGGAGGCTCATTGCACCCTCATGTGAAATCTCAGCCATTCCCTCCTGCACCTCGCTGCAGGCTGTGTATGACCCTGCCCGCTGCACATGCTTTTGTGATCCCAGGAGGTACTAGGGTAGATAGCGTATGGGAGGTGAACTGAAGGGGTGGGAGGGGGGGCTCCAACCATGTAGCTATAGGATGTTTGTCATCCATGCTAAGTGAGACTTTCCTGTGATGTGGATGCATTGGGATCACCCATGCTCTGTGACCCCATTAAGCTCATTGATTCAAGTTGAATGTTGGTGTAATCATACTTTTGTCTGTCATTTGGTGCCCTGTCTGAGTGGGGAGGGGTTGCCAATCGCTTGCTTACGTCTCCCCAGGAAAAACTTACCACAACATCTGGATTTGGCCCTTCCAGTAGGTGCAGAGTGGTATCACTCTTTGCTTTAGTTTACATTGTCCTGCTGTTCATATTTCACTGAGTATCTTTTTATACTCCTGTTTGCTATGATATCTATTATTTGGCACAGTGTCTACGTAGCTCTTTGGCCCATTTTTAAGGTTTTTTAAAAAATTTTTTCTTAGTATTATTTAGCCTTCAGAATTCTTTGTGTGTTTTGGATAATAGCCTTCTATTGCTATGTCTTTTGTAGATGTTTTCTCAAAACTTGTGGCCTATCTTCATATTCTCTTGAATATTTTAGCTTTTAAAAAGCCTGGTAGAGGCTGAAGGAGAAATGCCACCAATGGAGACTGCTGCTGAATTTAGCAGAACATGGTAGGGGCAAACACTGATCTAAGTCCTGAGATACCACCCTGGATCATTTAAACACGTTTTCCACAGTGACACGAAGTGGCTTTCCTCCAGTGGCAAAATAATTACAATGTGAGAACCATAGATTTAGTCTGAGGATACTGAAGTTGTGAGGCCTGAGGTGAATTTAATCCTTGGCAAAATGTGCTCAGCTTCTCATTTAAGAAAAATAATTAAAACAAACTGGAGGTGTTCACACTTCTATCTGTTGGATTTAGATGTTCTCCTATGGGAGAAAGTTATGCTTTAATGAAGAATTAGTTTAAGCTGGGTGGATTAAGTTGATAAAATTCATCTCCACAGTAATTTAGCAAGGGAAAAAATTAAGATGTTGGCCACAGTTGCTTTTAATTTGGGCTGATCTGAATTGCAAAGACCTCTGGGAAGGCAACATTAACTCCAGTTGATGACAGCCATTAAATGTTGAATTTGTACATAGTGGGGTCTCTGCTCAGCAAGGGCTTTGGCCTACCTGTGACATTTTATTCTAAATAATTTGACCGCATAATTCTCCTCAGTGGTCAGCAATTTCTTATTTTCTTCCCATACATTAATTTTACTGTGTCCTGCTGGGTTCTAAGAATCAGCTTTAGGTATGAGAACACACATGCTTCCCTGACATCATTGCTGTCCTTAAAGAGTTTTACAGATACAAAGAAAAAGTATAATTATGTGTCATAGTCCAAGCTAGAAGAGGTGTTCTGTTTTCCATGAGTAATTTGGGAGAAAAATCACTATTTGGTTTTTAAACACTCATTTAGTTTGATAGAGCTGTGATGGTTAATTTTGTGTATTAATTAGGTGATAAGGTGCCAATATATTGGATTTAAGCTTTCTTACTGCATGTGTCTGAATGAGACAAACCTTTGGTTCAGTGGACTGAGTGAAGTAGAATGCCCTCCAAGGTGGGTGAGCCTCAGCAAGTGCTTGGGGGATCAGAGTAGAAAAAGGGAGAGGGGAGGAAGAGCTGTCCGAGTGTTGAGCTGGGACATGGGTCTTTGTTCCTCTGCTGCTCTGGATTTTCAGGCCTTCACATTTGTATGAAAACTCACGCCACAGCTTTTCTGGTTCTCAAACCTTCCAACTTAGACAGGAACTACCACTACCCACTTTCTGGGTCCTCAGCTTGAAGAGGACAGAACATGGAACTTTCCAGACTCCATGATCACAGGGGCCAATTGCTTACAATAAATCTCTGATGTTGGGCTGGAGAGATTGCTTAGCAGTTAAGACACTTGCCTACAAAGCTTAATGACCCCAGTTTTATTCCCTAGTACCCATGTAAAGCCAGATGTACAAAGTGATGTATGTGTCTGGAGTGTTTTTGGCAATGGCTGGAGGACCTGATATACCCATTCTTTCTGCCTGTCTCTCTTCTCTCTCTGCTTGCAAACAAGTAAATAAAAATATTTTTAAAAATCTCAGATGTTTATGTGGAAATAAATCACTTTAAAAGATAATTTATTCTAAATAAGACATTTGGGGGTAATGAAAGAGTCTTTGCATTCACATGGTCTCAAGTTGCTGCTGAAAATGGCAAATATTTCTGTTTCTCATGCCCCAACTATAACATTTATTCTGAGGATATAAAATTGAGCAGTGAAAGATCATAGTGCATGCCAGGTCAATTTTTTTTCATGTGCATAATTTCTAAACTGTCAGTAATAATCATGTCAGAAAAGAATGATAGAAAAAAATCATCATTCCTATTGAGGGTTTTCAATAGTTTGTAATGATTTTATGCATCTATTCCCCAGACAAGAAGGAGGCTTAGTTAATGCCTATAATTCCCATAAAGGAAAAAACAGTTCATGCTAACACCACACATGAAATATATAGTAGATTAAATTTTTCATTGAAGCGACAGCCCAAACTACCTTCTTGACCTTGATGGGGCCATGTCTCAGTTTTCTTTTCTAGAGTCTCCATGATAAAATACCTCTTCCTCAGAATTGTGGTGAGAATAGAATGAGCCCATCTAGGTGAAGCTCTTAAAATAATACCTGTCACATGAGACATGCATATAAGAAGGAAACCTTGAAAACCTTGTGAAGGACTGCGAAGCTGTCTTAGAGACATGACTCCTCTGAATTTCATGCCCAGCTTCTCTTTGCCTCTTTTGGTTATGCTCATGTACCAAAAACAGGATGTTAATAGTGAGAACACTCCGGATGGACTGCTGAGGGCTCATTGACAGCACTGCCTCTGACACGCCTGTAACTGGGATTCCTCAAAAGTAGGCTGAACGCCTCAAGGGAGGGTCATGAGGCATTTTGAGGTTCATCTCAAACTAAGAAGTGAAAGTAGACATAGGTAGGGTCTTTCCGTAGGCCCAGGCTGTCTCAGATCATGGGAAGTCCTTCCAGGTTTTCAGGTTAATTTCAAAAGTAAACCTGGGTTAGAGAGAGGAGCTCAGAGTTTTACGTGATCATTCCTGAGAGGTCCTCTCAGTGAGGCTGAGTCCTATTGATAGCTTTCACACTAACCAGAGGTGCCCAGGGAAGTAGCTGTGAAGCTGGACAGTGGTCTGGATTCTAGAATCATTGTAATAGAGATCGTTAGGACTGCACACATTACTGATCTCATTTCCCCGTTGTATGGATGAGGAGACTGAGAACTGAGAACTAAATTGACTTGTCTGAGGTCATTAACAAAGAGCACAGAAAAGTTGAGACTGAATTCCAGGTCTACTGACTCTACCATGTGCTTATAAGATACCTTTGGCTGGGGGGGAGGAAAGCTGAGAATCAGAATTAGAGGATAGGAGTCATTCCCTTGGTCCCTCCTTCCAGATACATCATTCTGAAATTTCATAACCTGAATAATTAAAGTGATACCTGTCATGTTTCAAGAACTTACTATGTGAGTAGTATTTCATGTGCATAACTCAACTGATCCTTATAACAACATCATGAGCTAGGCCATAATGTCGGTCCTGTTTTACTGAGAGGGTAACTGAAGTATAAAGAAGTTTGGCAAATTTCATAGGGTTATGCAGCTAACAGGTGGAAGACCCAAGACTAAAATAATGAGTGTTGGAAAATTATATTTCAGATGATGGAATGACCCTTTGCAATGATGCATCAGGGAAAGCCCTGTTCTACTTCTCCACTCAGTTTGCACATTTGCAAAGTAAGTACTTTTAGGAAGCAATCTCTAAGATTCCTGAATAGAGTCTGGGGAGGTAGCTCATTGGCTAAAAGTTTGACTGCAAAGTCTGCTGCCCCACATTTGATGGCCCAGTACCCACATGAAGCCAGATGTACAAAGGGGTACATGCATCTGGAGTTTGTTTGCAGCAATAACAGGCTCTTGTGTGCCCCTTCTCTCTCTCTCTCTCAAATAAATAAAATAACAATAATAAAGATTCCTGCATATTTTATTGAGTTGGAATTTTCTAACTATTTGCACCCTAAAGTTTGAGAACAAGATTTTCCATTTCTATTAAAGTGAGGGCTAAACAGTCAGGTAGCTAATGTCTCATAATCAAATGGATAACTGTGCCTCAAGGTAGAGTGATCAAGTGCCCACCAAGGCTGCCTCTTTGGGTCTCCTTCCACTCCATTATTTTTGCTTTGATGAATGTTGATGTTACCTTCTTCCTGCTTAAGTGTCTCCGTGCTTCTATTTTTTCTAGATTAAATGAGGTTTTAACAAGGCTTATGGGGTGATTCGTTGTCATTAAAATAACAAATGGATTGAAAACAGCCTTCTGTCTTTTTGGAATCCACCACTATTAGTGGACTATAATCCAGCTGGTGACAAGATAGGGAGCCAGGAGGCTCTCAAAAAGTGGGAAAAATGGAAAATTTTCTGTGATTTCTCAGCAAGGAGAACGAACCTTCTGAGTTTCAGAAAATGAATTTAAATCTCTGGCTACATGGTGTGAATTTTGAGAACAGAGTCTTTCAGATGTGAAGTGGGATTGCACTGGATAGATGGTGCGGCCTATACCAGATCCTAATCTCTTTGTCTTTGAAAGTATTACTTCCTAAGGCCAGAACAGCTATAGATGCTGCATGTTTATTCTTTTAAGACTCTATACTGTAGAAGAAAGTTGATAAGCATTAAAAAGTTGAGAGTAAGCTGATTTTGTACTCAGACAGAAATGTTGTGAGTGAAATCAAAGCGGAATTTCCCTGGGACAGAGGCGTGATAACCAGTTAATAGGAGTTCTGGTTCAAGTCCATGGCAGGCAGGGGTTGGAGACTCTGGACTAAAAGGACAGGGCTTCTTTGCCTACAAACAAAGAAAACAAATGAAGATTAATATAGTAGAATCTACAATTCTCTTTCTGTCCCTAACCCTACATAAGAGAAATTACCATTCGGAGTTGATGTTTTGGTGAGGAAAATGATGTATCTTTCAACAAACTGCAAATTGAACCTTCACAATTTAATGATTACAGTAAATTTAGGTCAGTTTAGGGACATAACTAATGTAAAAACAAATACCACAGGAAACCATTCAGTGCCCTGACAGGTTGAGGCGAAGTTAGTAAATAGTCATTTGCACATGGCATGGGCTAGCTTCTCAGAGTGAAGATAAAAAAGCTTCCAAAGCTGAGAAACATCTGATCTGAGAAGTCTCCGAGTCTCTTAGCCTTTGTGTGATGTGGGTAATTCCTCTTCACTTTAACTGGACCATTATTATGTTTCTTTGTTAATCTTATATACTCCACACTTACAGATTTGATTCATTGTTTGTTTGCTGATGCAAATAGAAGCAGCAGTATCTCTGACTTAGTGTTTAATTTCCAGATAAGAGAGTCTTCTCCAACTGCTCAACTTCAAGTTCGTGGTCATTTCCCTCATCTCTAAACGTCAGAATATTTGGTACAGAAAAAAAAAATTATTTGATACATGCCAATGTTCTGAATAGGGTTGTTGGCTTATTAAAGAACAAACATGATAAGTTAATTGACTTTGCATCCTGAATGGTCAGCAAAATAATTGCATTTACTTGGGATATGTTGCCATGATGGAGTCTGAATGTTTGTTTCCTCCTCAAACTTACACATTGAAATTCTAATCCCAGTGTAGTGGCTCTTTGGTAGGTGATTACATCATGAAAGCAAAGACTCTATGAATAGGCATGCTTTTAACAAGACAGATCCAGAGTTTCTTTACCCTACTGACACGTGACAATAGGACTGTCTGAATCTATGGAAGCAAACCCTCACCAGGCATCACATCTCTGTGTCTTGATCTTGGGTTTTTAGTTTTCCAACTGCAAGGGGCAAATTTCTCTTGATGAAAACCAATCAATACATGGTGTTCTTTTATAGCAGCTTGATTAGACTGAGACATACCACCACTACCAATATCAACAGTAATTAGTATTACAAATGTGCTGGCAGTAATAGATTAAAATCCACATTACCCAGAGTGATTTCCCAAAGAAGAATGATACTTTTCCCTTGTTCAAATTTTCATATCATGCAATAAAGTAGCATTGCCGAGCTACTTTATTTTAAAATTATTTTTTAGTTGGCTCACAAAGATTTGGGTATCATTCACTCTGGCATTTTTTCAAGTAGAATTTTTATTTTGTTGATTTGCCTCCCTCTGTCCTGTCCTCAATTCTCTCACGCCCATTTCTCCTCCTCCCAATATCTCCCCTATAGTTATATGCCACATGAATCCTGTTCCCTTTGCTTACTCCTCCGAATTCCTGACTTATTCTTTCCAGTTCAATGAGGAATACCATTGGGATTTTGATGGGGGATTTAATTAACTCTGTAGGTTATCTTTGGCAAGGTAAACCTTCTCACAATGTTACTTTTGCCAATCCTGGAGCATGGAAATTCTTTCCATCATGTAATTCAAATTACTTTAAGTACCCAAGGTAGGATAAAGGGGTTTAATGGTCAAAGTGGTTTGGGCAATTGTACTTATGATGATGTTCTTCTGGACCGAATAAGTAGAGTAAATCTTTTTATCCTAAGTGTCAATATAGTGCTTGCCACATAGTAGTAATTCAATAAATGTAGAATATGTTGATTTTTAGTGTTTGACTCATAGAGCTTTTCATTATGTAGCAGGTTAGATAACTTTATTTAAAGATTGATATTCAATTTTTAATTGTATTAGGGATGATAGAAATATTCTCAAGGATTCCACCATATCTTGTATGATGCTTATCTTTTTCATAACATTTAGTGCAGGGCCTGTCATTTCCATGGTAATGGATACAGACTTGTTACAGTGCTGTAACCTGAGCTCTAAAGGCTCTCTGGTGCACACATAGTACAATGTGTTCTATTTTGAAAGTAGGAATATGACAGTTGGGATATGGCATAACATCTTTGATTATGGTTCATCTTCCAAAACTTACTCTGAAGCAGCTATTCCTGCATTGCATTCAGCTAAATATTTGGTGCTTTGCCCTGACTTATTGAAACACAGTTACTCCTTCTATTTCTGTTCTTCCACATTGCTGAAGCTTAAGCATCTGTGATTAATGTTAAGAAAACTAGTGCAATGGACAGGCTACTCAAGCTGGCTTTGTATCAGCCACTGGACGTACTTACATTTCTAAAAAAATTCTGTATGAAGGAATTACAAGTTAAAAGTTAACATTTCTGGGGCAGAAACTCAATAACTTGAAATAATACTCATGCATTTAATCAATTACCACAGAAACACTGATAATGCTATGGATTTTTGGCAGAAAGATTTTTTTTTTGACATCTTTCCACTTCCATCATTACCTAAGCCTCCAGCACTGGAAGCACATGTCTTCTGTAATAACTTACATACTGGATAACATATATATAAGTTATATATAATAACATATATATATTCATAGAATCGTGTTTCTCTGGACCCAGCAGGGTGGTTGTATATATCTAGGGCATGGTGCTATATATTTCAGTTTGACATTGCTGGTCTTTGATTCATTACCTGTGCTTTTATTTATAGCAAATTGTACTAAAACTGGTTTCAAATAATTAGTTTCAATAAGCTAAGCATGCCCACCTTCACCGCTTCTCTCCAATATTGGCTCAAAGTAATAGCTAGAGCAAGAAGACATGAAGAAAACATGAAAGTAATAAAAATAGAAAAATGAGTCACACTACACTTCCTTGCATATAAAATAATTCTGTACATAAGGACCCAAAAGAACCTACAAAAAGACTTCCAGAGTTAATAAGTACTTTCAATAAAGTTGTGGCATGCAAAAATTGTAGAATCAGTTGATGTCATATATGCCGGTATGAACTCCTGAGACAGAAGTCCAGGAAAACATCTCATTCACAATAACACCCCAAACATTTAGAGGCCCAAGAATAAACCTAACCAAAAAGTGCGAAGACCTTTACAATGAACATTTCAGGACACTCAAAAACAACAACAACAACAACAAAAAAGGCAATCAAAGAGGACATTACATGGTAGAAAGACCTTCTAGGCTCCTGGAGTGGCAGAATTAATAATGTAAAAATGGCTATGTTGACAAAAGGAATCTATAGATTCAATAAAATCACCATTAAAATTCCAATGATATTTCTCATTGAGCTGGAAAAATTAATTAAGAATTTTCTATGAAAGCACAAAAAAGTAGCCAAGAGAACCCTAAAGAGAAAGAACACATCTGAAGGCATCAAAATACCTGATCTCAGATTATATTATGGGGGAATAGTGATAGAAACAGTGTGGTACTGGCACCAAAACAGATTTAGACCAGTGAAACAGAATAACAGATTCAGAAATAAATCCACACTGCTTTAGCCACCTGATCTTTGATAAACGAGCCAAAAACATTCAGTGGAAAAGAGACAGCTTAATCAACAAATGGTGCTGGCAAAATTATCTCCACCTGCCAAAGAATGAAGTTAGATCCATATACCTTACCCAGTTATTAAAATCTAATATTGTAAAATTTTGTCTGGCATTTTTTCTGATAATTTTCAAACTAATAAATTGGATTCAATGAGTTCACAAAAATAATTATGAATTTATACTATGTTATTATCTAAACAGTTTCAAGAAGGTAGACGTCTTTAAGTGAATCAGCTAAATATCTGTGATTATCAAAGCACATAACACTTAGAAGTTACAGGCAGTTACAAATTCAAGGTTAAGTGGACATGTTTTTTTTCCAGATTCCGCCCCCCCCCCTTCTTTCTCTAGATTAGGTAGCAGGGGTATGCCTTGGCATAACGGGCTGACCATCTTTTAGTAATGGCCTTATTGAAACTTCATGGGTGCACACCTCTGTTTGGAAGAACTTTGTAGTTTCCTCCTGAGTAATTTTTCTTATGAAGGGCTTAGATGCAGAGAGCTCAGTGGAAATGGTGCATGGATCACCCCTGGCATGTGCTCTGCTGTGGAATCCTTCCCAATTTACAACTCTGGCATCTCCCGGATTCCACATTTTGACTTTTTAACCAAATGTCCCAGCATTTTGTAACATATTAGTAACAGTTTAAACCATTAGTTTTCAGCCTTTGAAGGCTTTCAGGCACATGCCTATCAGATAGGAAGGTTTATGGATAGGTGACAAAAAAAAAAAAAAAATCTAAGGGTATATTTTGGCTTTTAAAAACTGGAATTATTCTTTCTCACCTAGTAAGTAGCTTCTGAGGCACTATGTCCTTCCTTGTAGCTTTTTGAGGAGTTGACCCTTGACCACCCTTCAGTAAGACATGTCTGAGAGCAAGCAGTAAGGTCTGTGCCTGTAAGTGTTTCTTCTCTTCCTCTAAACACACTGGAAAAGTGTGTTTCTTCACAAAGGCAGAGACAATAGACCACCATTCCCACAGCCTTGTAGCCTCTGGTGCTCACTAAGAATTAGTAAAATTAAAAAAGAAAGAATGGCCGGGTGTGGTGGTGCACGCCTTTAACCCAGCACTTGAGAGGCAGAGGTAGGAGGATTGCTATGAGTTCGAGGCCACCCTGAGACTACATAGTGAATTCCAGGTCAGCCTGAGCTAAAGTGAGACCTTACCACGAAAAACCAAAAAAAAAAAAAAAAAAAAAGAGAGAGAGAGAGAGAGAGAGAGAAAGAAAGAAAGAAAGAAAGAAAGAAAGAAAGAAAGGGCTGGAGAGATGGCTTGGTTAATAAATCTCAGCACTGGGGCAGCAGAGACAGGAAGGTACGTGAGGCAGGCTACCTAGCTAGACTAGCCAAATCCATGAGCTTCCGGTTCATTGAGAGACAGCCTCAATAAATAGGGTGGAAGACACCTGGACTAAATCCCTAACTTACATATGCATACACACACACACACTCACCCATGCACATAAGAACATGTATACACATAGCCATGTATACTACACACACGTACACATGCCAAAAAAAAAAAAAAAAAAAAAGAATTACTAAAAGTAGACCTACAGACAGCAGCTATGGCCACAGCCAAGAAGTGATTAATTTTGTTGGCTATTGAGTTTCTTATAGATGGTGAGCTGGTGTAAGCAATCCCCTGGCAACTTACGGGTGGCTGTTTGTGTGTGTTGGCCTGGGCTCAAGCTGAATCCAGTGTATCTATTGACAGCAGCAATGTTTAAACCTTAACAAGTAAAGGATATTTTCATTTGCACGTACTATTCCTTGTAATAGCACTGCTGTAGTTGGGGTCATTCAGAGTTAGACCCATACTTCTCCATAGGATTTTGGAGGTCTTCTGTCTGCTCTGGCTCCTCTTGACTTCTTTCATTTCTCTCTTGCCAGAATTCTATCCTCCAAGCTGACTAAACTCCTGTTATTTGCTAAATCAAAAGCTATCTTGCCTTCGAGTCTTTGGGACTCTGCTCCCCTCACCTATCTGACACCCTTTGTGGTTTTCTTCTCTTAGTGACATTCCTCCCCCCCCCCTTGTGTTTCCTTAGCACTCTGTGTCACCTCACGCAGTCACTTCATCTTGGATTGCTGGGGTCTTGTTTATCTGCCTTCCTCACTGGCTTGCACTTAAGCTCAGGATTTATGTCATATCATTGCTATAGCCCTAGGGCACGGCACAGACCTAGCAGGTACAGTTATTTCTTAAACCACTTTGTTGGGTTAAGCAGGGAGGCTCTTCTTACTAATTCTGTCCTTCCGACAGCAGAGTGAAAATGCCAAAACTGGAGACATGCCTAGAAAGCAAGTACAAATCTAGACAGAAAAAAGACCAATGTGACTCCAACCGCCAGTGATGAACTGGGAATCACGGGCATTAGCCCAGTTAAATCCCAGATCCGCTCGTTAGTATAGGTACTTTATTATGCCCCTTTATCAATGGAGGGGTTGAAGTTTAAGAGGTTCATTATCCTAGCCAATCCCACACAGTATCATGGAAGAATCTCCGATTCCTGCATCTGTCCTGTTATCTCTCTCCTTACATCTAGGACTTGTGTTTAAATATCTAGGTTTCCTTCAACCATGTGACACCAAGCAGCAGCCAGGTATTCAAGGCAATAGCAAAGCAATGGGTTGTTTTCAAGTCATCAAGCATTGGTGTGACTGGGATATTTCAAAGGATATGTTAAATCCAGATTAATCTCATCCAGAGTAGAGATTAATTCTATAGACTCTTTCTAAAAATTATTTTATGTGAGAGAGAGAGACAGAGAGAGGGAGAGAAAGAGAGGAAGAGGCAGAGAGAGAATAGGCATGCCAGGGCTTCTCAGCTACTGTGAATGAACTCCAGATATGTGCACCCCCTTGTGCGCATGTGTGACGATGTGCAATTGTGTCACTTTTGCATCTGGCTAAATGTGGGACCTGGAGATTTTAAAGGGGTTCTTAGGCTTTGCAGGCAGGCGCCTTAACCACTAAGCCATCTCCCCAGCCCACTATAGACTCTTAATTGTGATCTTTCATCCCTGTCTTCTACACTTCAACTAACCTAACGATATTTAAATTTGTACACATAGTATGTATCTTTACATGCTAGAATCTTTCCTAGACTATATAGGTAAAGGTTCTATCTATTCATACTAGCACCAAAAGGATAACTGTTTGTTATTCCTCATTCTTTTTGGTACATGTTATCATCACATGCAAAATATTAATCTGGATCTCTGACAAATTATATATTTGCTATTATAATTGTTTCTAGATGGTGTCTTGTGGCCTTGAACTCACTATGTAGCTGAGAATAGCATTGAAATCCTTATCATCTTGCCTCTGCCTCCTAAATTCTGGAATTGCAGACATATCTACCATATCTTGTGATAGACTTCTGTTCTGATGTGTCATATACAGAGGTGTTTGGAAGTGGTAGGCTCACCTCCCACTCTACTGTGCACTTCCTGGCTCATTGAATCATAGTCACATACTGTTTTGGTAAGGTGAGAATCACAGCCTGTGGCTTGTCCCACCAGATTAGGTACTCCTTTACAGATAGAGGGTGCATCTAAGCTCACGGCACTGCTTGGAGCTCATTACATGCCAGGACCTTTTGTTTCCTTCATACAAGTCCATTAACAGCTATATGATTTGAAAAATTATTCCTCCAGGTCTGCATTTTTTTCACTTGCTGACCAATATATTTTGAAGAATAAAAGTTCTAAGCTGTGATTGTACCAAATTTATCAAGTTGTTCTTTTACAGATCATGCTTTTAATATCAGAACTAAGGAAAAAGTCTTTGTCTAACCCAGGGCCACAGGCATTTTAACTTGTTCTTTCTTCTTGATGTTTACTAGAATTCAAAGATTTAGATTATATTTAGGTATAGAATTATTTTAGGTTAATTTTCATATGTTATTACAAAGAGTTCTTTTATTTGCTTATTGATATATAATTGTGGACATACAATTTGTTGAAATGACATCTTCCTATTTGTATTGTCTTTGGATTGTTATAAAAAATCTATTAACCAAATATATGTGGGTTCCATTTGTGGGAGTTTATTTTCTTTTCTTAAAATTATTTATTTGCAAGCAAAGAGAGAGAGAGGGAGAGAGAGAGGGAAAGAGAAATAGGCACATCATGGCCTCCTGCCACTGCAAACAAACTCCAGACGCATGCTCCACTTTGTGCATCTGCATTTATGTGGTACTGGGGAATCAAACCCAGGACATCAGGCTTTGAGAGCTAGGGTCTTAACCTCCGATCAATCTCTCCAGCTCTGGAGGGGTTTACTTTCTATACGTCATGTATTTGTCTGTTCCTATGCCCAGACCTTACTGTTTTCATTAGCATAGCTTAGAGGATCTGAAGCAGGGGTAATTTTATTCCCAGGGAACATTTGGCAATGTCTGGAAACATGTTTTGTTGCTATAACTAGGAAGGAAGGGGGCTGGAGGGATGGCTTAGCAGTTAAGGCATTTGCCTGCAAAGCCAAAGGACCCAGGTTCAATTCCCAGTACCCACATTAGCCAAATGCATAAGGGGGCACACGTATCTGGAGTTCGTTTGCAGTGGCTGGAGGCCCTGGCACGCCCATTCTCTCTCTCTCTCTTTATCAAATAAATAAATAAAAATAACTAGGAAGGAAGGGGAAATAATTTTAGCTTCTTAGCTTCACGGTAGAGGTCTAGGATACTGCTGAATATCTCACAATGCACAGAGCCATCTTTATACAACAAAGAATTATTCATCCAAAAAAGGCAATAGTGCTTATGTCAAAAAATTATCCATACCTTTCTAAAGCATCTTGAAATGAGTAAAAGTCTTCCATGTTGTCTTAAGTACTTAGAGTCATGCACATCTCCATCAATTTTGGACCCCCCCCCATCAAAACCTGTGATTTTTGTTCAGGATTTGATGCATCTGTACAAGAGAAGAATACATATCCTTGTGACATTGAGTGTTCCAGTCTATATACATACTATATAGCCCTTCATTCATCTAGGTATTCTTCACTGACGGACACTCACTTGACAGTGACAGAGGCTTTCTTGACATTTATTGACCGAGGCTCTCTTTGACACTCTCTGACAGACACTCACCTCAATGTTCATTGAGGGATGCTCACCTTGACCTTCACTGAGGGACACTCTCCATGACATTTACTCACGGATGTCCATCCACCAATAGATGCTTATTTTGATGTTCACTGACAGGTGCTCACCTTGACCTTCACTGACAGACTCTCCTTGATGTTCACTGACCGCGGCTCATGTTGACATGCTCTCTGTCTCTGTGAGTGTCCTTTCCTCACAGATTGCTGTGAAGCCTCTCTTTATTTCAATCTCTCCTTTCTTCCATTCAAACAATACACATTTTGTTTTACTCTTGCCTCCAAATTCAGATCATCCCAACATGAGCATGGGAGGATGACATCCAAAAAGGATAAAGGTCAGTCACTGGAATAAGATAGCCATTAAGATAGGGAGACACTGGCTGGAGAGATGGTTTAGCGGTTAAGGCGCTTGCCTGCCAAGCCTAAGAACGTCTGTTTGATTCTCCAGGTCCCACGTTTAGCCAGACACAAATGACCCAAGCGCGCAATGCAGCACTTGCCCACAAGAGGCACACGCGTCTGGAGTTCGATCACAGTGGCTGTGATAGGGAGACACAGCAATAAGGTTGATTATGATTTATTGTGATTCCTAATCCACAAGAGTATATTTTGCTGCATAGATTTTCCCTTCTGATTTTTTTTTTCTTTTTTTTTTTTTTTTTTTTAGTTTTTCGAGATAGGGTTTCACTCTAGTCCAGGCTGACCTGGAATGCACTATGTAGTCTCAGGATGGCCTCAAACTCATGGTGATCCTTCTACCTCTGCCTCCCAAGTGCTGAGATTAAAGGTGTGCGCCACCACGCCCAGCCCCTTCTGATATTTTGGACTCTCTCTCTCTCACACACACCCCACAGTATTTTGAATAATGCATTGCAATACATTGCCACTTATTTCTTGAGTGATTCCTCCCTATACTAGGTTTCGGGTTTGAAAGGGAGCTAAGTTTTGGTGAGGATGGTACATGAGCTCTTTTCCCCCTTTCTCCTTCTCACCCTCTTCCTCGGTGGAATCTAGTTAACTCAAGTTAACTTTATGTTGAAACGGTCTCTAGGGATGGATCAAGGATGTGTTCTCTGACAAGCCCAGTTTTTGCAGCCTTTTAGTGAGCATGGGAGGAGGAGTGTGTGGGAGTTCCTCCTCTATTCTTTGTGGAAACAACTATTTCTACACTTACATAAGGGGTGCAGCTTGGCTTTCCATGTGTCCTCAGCTAAAGAATCATTATTTAAGTGCTGGTTATATAGTGAATGGAAGTTAATTTTTTGGGAGAAAATAGTAATTTGTTATTTGACATTATTTCATATTTTTTTCTTCTCTAATATTTCTCCAGAACCTAATAGTGAAGGAGCAGAAAAGAAGACTGGGAGGGTAGAGGAACCATCACACCATTGCTATGCACTGACAAACACCTATGCCAAGCCTGTGACAAGGAAAGCACCTCATAGCCTCATTTTATTTTCACAACCAAGCAGGAAGTGGTATTATTTCTATTTTCAAGATGAGGCAGACTCACATGCAGAGAGCTTAACTTGCCAGGGTTATATAACTGTGCCAGATGGAATGGGCACTTAACCTCTGTCTGCCTCTTTCCAAACCCTCTTCACCATGAGGACATGCTGCCTCTCATGGGTCTTAGTGAGCAGAAGGAGGCTTTTAGGGAGCATGTCACCCCTGGTTTGACCCACCCCTGCTCATGGAGAAAGGAGCAGATATTTAAGGTGAGTGGTGTGCATTTTAGTTAGATGAGTTAGGTCATATGATGAGGGAAGGAGAGAAAAAAACCACACACACAGAGTAACATGCTAAAATGGGGATTGCTGAGCTTTGTTCTCAAAGTTGGGACTGGGTTTGACACAGGAGTCTAGACACTTATCTGCTCGTTAGTACTTATAAATCAGGTGAGTCTGGGAAAAGCTATATTCTTTTGCTATGCTTATCAGTATTCTGCATTAATTCTATGTGGGACTCAACTTGCATTAATTTTGCTTTCTTGCTCTCTCTTTTTCTTTTTCTCTCTCTGTTTTGAAAGAATGGAAAGACAGGGACTGCAGAGATGGTTTAGTGGTTAAGCACTTCCCTATAAAGCCCAATGACCCTGGTTTGAGGCTCAATTCCACAGGACCCTTGTAAGCCAGATGCACAAGGTGGCGCATGCATCTGGAGTTCATTTGCAGTGGCTGGAGGCCCTGGTGCACCCATTCTTTCTTCTCTCTCTCTCTCTGCCTCTTTCTCTATCTGTCACTCTCAAATAAAAATATAAACAAAAATTTGGGCTGGAGAGATAGCTTAGTGGTTAAGGTGCTTGCCTGCAAAGCCAAAGGATCCAGGTTTGACTCCCCAGGACCTACATAAGCCAGATGTACAAGGGGGCACATGCATCTAGAGTTTGTTTGCAGTGGCTGGAGGCCCTGGCATGCCCATTCTCTCTCTCTGTACCTGCCTATTTCTGTCTCTCAAATGAATAAAAATAAAATATTTTAAAAACAGAATGGAAAGACAGAACAAGAATGAAAACCACTATGAGACAGGTATGTAAGGAAGAGGGTGCATTGGTCAGGTGGGTTGAGGAATCTGCTATCTGCCCCTTACAGCCGGAGACTGTGTCCTGCATGTAGCCTGGATGTGCAAAGCTCCCTGCTTCCAGACCTTCCAAGGCACTGCCCCTCACTAGTCATTTCTGTGCCATCAGCCATCAGCCACAGTGCAGCTTTAGCTGGTTCTCCTAATATTTCTTTTGACCACTAGGGAGATGAAATAATGGAGTCATGAAAAGCTATTACCAATCTAAAAAAAAAAAAAAAAAAAAAGAAAAAGAAAAAGAAAAAAAAAAAAAAAAATCAAAACCCAGCACCAAAAACCCTTTCCAAAGGGAAATTGGGAGTAATGCCTTACGGCGGCAGGCACAGGTGGCCTTCATCCTTCTCCATCTGGCCTGTAGATGCCCGCTGCAGCTGCCTGATCCCTCTCTTCCATTCTTCATGGAAACCAGGGCAATCTTTTCCCAGACAGGCGAGAAATCAGACCTGACTGTTAAGGTTGCCATCTAACACGGAAGCTGCAAGAAGCCAGAGGATTTGTTGTTTGCTTGTACCGACATATTCTTAGGTATTCGAATGGGGCCTGTGACCTCCTAGGTGCTCAGAAAACTTGCCTGATGAAATGGAGCTTGTGAATTAACTCTTCGCTGGCTCCTGACATACTTTTTACAAAATCCAAACTTCTTGGTGTGGCATACAGGATCCTTTGTCTTTAGTTTCCTTTCCCCTGCTCCTTATTGTCTCACTTTCCTTCAGGAGGCAGCTCCCTTACCGCCTTTGCTTTCATAGAGCTGGAAAGTGCTATGTGAGCTGCTCTGGGTGGGGTGGGGGGGTGGGGAATAAAAGTCACCAACAACACGGACAAGTGGTAGATTTTGTAAGCTACAATATCAACCAGCTCGACAAAATTCACCCACCTGTGAAATAGTGGCACATAGGTTATGGGGGAATCAACTGCTCTCTAATTGGATATGATGCCCATTACGTGGAAGGGAACTCATGCCTGGTACTGAGAACCAAGAAGCCTATGGTTGGGAAGGTCAGAGACCATAGGAGAAAAGCTAGTTCTGTGGCTAAACGGAGAGTAGTGGCCATCAAAAAGTCTTCTAAGTGTCTATATCCCTTCTGATCCATGCTGCTCTTACATGAGACAAGTCACCTCTATCACAACTGCTAAGTCCAGGAAATAGTAGAGGAAGTGGCAGATTACATATGAGAGCTTCTCTCATTGCCTGATCATCTCCTCCAGGGAGATGCAGTAGATGCTGAGGAGACTCAAAACTCACTAAAGCAGAAAATCAGAGGCTACTGAGAGCTCAGCGCTAAAATAGACCTATGACATGCCCTTCAAAGATTAGGTAACATTGCAGAAGGGAAGGCAAAAAGAATTTAAGTGCCCCACAGCATGGGAAAGTATACTCTGAGAAATTGTCCCCATCATAGAGACTGACTGGGGATTTATGACACCACAGTGATTACAGTTAACCCCTCTGAGGAGAGCCCTTAGTGGAGTGGGGGCAGAGAAAGGGGGTGGGGGGGACATATTTCAATGGGAATATAACAAAATTGCAATATGTTCAAATATTAAAGTTCTCAATTAAAAAATAAATAGGGCTGGAGAGATGGCTTAGCAGTTAAGGTGCTTGCCTATGAAGCCTATGGACCCAGGTTCGATTCCTAGAACCTTCATAAGCCAGATGCACAAGGTGGCACATGTGTCTGGAGTTCATTTGCAGTGGCTGGAGGCCCTGGTGTGCCTATTCTCTGTATATTTATCGATCTGTCTATCATGTGCCTCTTTCTCAAATAAATAGCATTTATGCCTTGTGCTTCTGTGCTGTAGCTCTGTTTGTGTTGATTCCCCTGCTTTCTGTTCTGCCCTGCAAGGCACCGTCTCATCATTCAGGACTCACCTTGGTTGCTACACTTTTTTTTTGCATTGCTAGCAATGGAACCCAGGGCCTTGTCAATGCAAGGCCAATATTCTGTTACTGAGCCACATCCCTGGTTTAATACTTGTTTACAAGGCTTTTCTTGTTCTCTGTGCCCCATCTGAAATGGATTCTTCTGGTTTCCTTCATAGCATTCTTTTATTTTTCCTTTTTGGCTTTGAACACAGTTTGCATTTATTTCTGGCTTATGTGACTTTCCACTAAGTTATTTTCTATCTCTCCCACTGGATAGTAGTGGCAGCAATAACTTTCTTATTTACCTCTTCTGTACTTGCAGGCTCTAGCAGAGGGTTGGGAGTGGAAAGATCCTAAGTAAATAAACTTGTGTTGAGTGGACAGACACATTTTAGCTCCAGGATATCCAAGCTAAATGATTTAAGTCATGGATGGCAATACTGGGTATCTTACCTTCACAAAAAAAAAAAGAAAGAAAGAAAGAAAAAAAAAAAGAAGCCAAACCCTGGCTAACCCAGATTTTTCTAAACGGAAAAGGGCAAACCTGCCATGGCATGAGGATGTCAGAAATGATGGAGTTGGTGCTGACTCCACAACTGCCCTGTCTTGCTGGTAATTAGTGGCTTGGGGCTAAGCTGGTAGCAAGAGTGGGTGGGAGAGAATACTTAACCACCCAATTAAAAGGCAACATGAGCTTAAATTTAGAAGCTGTCTGTGGCCACAGAAACCACACTGAGGGGACAGTTGGTTGCACTGTTTTTCCTCCGAGGACCGTTCTTGCATGTCAAAGAGATAATTAAAGACACTGTGACTCTGCACATTTACACAGTACGTCCAGTGCAGCTCCTGTCCTGAGCAGATGAGAACACGGTGAGTTCAGGTCTGGGACACTACATAGGTGCTTCCAGGTCAGAAAGTATTGAAACTTCTCCTGTTTGAATGGGAGGAAAGCCTATTTTTTTGATGTCAACATGCAAGCACATGGGTACTAGAATCCTGAGCTGAGTGCCCATGTTTCTGTGCTCATGGACACAATGTCCACTGAGTGACTTTATGACCTTGGCAAGACTCTCAGTCCCTTTGGGAGTCACATTTACAGTGAGAATGTTAAGGCTATTGACAGTTGCAAAGGATGTGACTTGAGGTTTTTACATGTAAAAGTCCTTAATTAGGTCACATAGCTGCTGAGTGCTGATGGCTCTTCTAGCTCCTGGTTAGAGGCAGGGGCTGGATGCCCTTCCTGTCACCTCACCACATTGTTTCTATGATCAGACCACTTTTCCTCTAGTGACATGATGTCTGAAAGTTCTAGTGTAGAGCTTTTCAGCCTGTTTTTTTTTTTTTTCTCTCTCTCTTTTCCACAAGCCCTGCACACATCAGTACAGTTAAACCAACTCTTGATACCATAGACAGTGGTACATTCAGGGTGGTGGAAAGGCATTTACCTCTATCTAGAACATTCCAGTCACTTGATTTTGGTGCCTGGCTTTTCATAACTTTGACAGCATGCTGTAGGAAGTCAGTAGCCTCCGCTGGCATATCTGAAAACTCCCCAGCTTAGACCCAGCGGGTAGAGCCCAGCATTCAGATAGAATATTCCAGATGAGCCTCATGACTTCTCTTTAACCTCACAGTTGACTGAGCTCCAATAGCAGGTGTTCCTGCTGATTTTCTTCCGTGTCAGATGTGAAGATGAAACTCGTGACAGTGCATTGTCAGTGGTTTGCAGCTTTGGAGTTGGAGGTGGGCAAGGCTGATTTAAATCCTAGCTTTTCCACTTTCCAGTTAGTTGCTATGGAACAGCAGATCAGTCATTTTTTTGGCTTTCTGTTTTGTTTTGTTTTGTTTTATGAGGAGGATCTTACTCTAGCTCAGGCTGACCTGGAATTCACTATGTAGTCTCAGGGTGACCTTGAACTCTAAGTGATCCTCCTACCTCTGCCTCCTGAGTGCTGGGATTAAAGGCATGTGCCCTCATGCCCAGCTCAGCTTTGTTTTTATATACATGGTGAAAGCAAACAGTGCCTGCCAGTCCCTATTTATCTGTGTTGTTATGAGGGGTCAGAGATGTCATTTGTAAAGGTGAATTACATATGTAGCAAACACACAATATGTGACATTTTGTGGTTTGGGTTTTATAAGATAGGATCTCACACTGTAGCCCACACTGGCCTTAACTCACAGCAGTCTTCCTGTTTTGACTTCCTAAGTACTGTGATTACAGACATGAGCCACAATGTCCAGCAAGGCATTTTTCATTTCTTTGGTATGTATAAACAAGTCTTTATGTTTCTCTTTTCCAAGAAAACTCATAATAATGCAAATTTATAGAAATAATTTCTAATGTGCCGCCCTGAACAAATATTTATCTCTTCCTATTTGTTACAGTTTTCTGGGGACACTTTTGCCCTGCTTGTATCATAACACTGTGTCATGACGGCACATGTATTTTCCGTTGTACTGACAATCTGAGGCTGACTTTGCTGAAATAATGCCCCATGAGCCCTGGGTTTACTGTCTGCTATTGCGTGTGCCCAGTGTCCTGCTCCAATAAATGAATTCATCATTGACTCCAGCATGGAAACTTTTCTATGGGCAAAGACTATCTTTTTTTAACACTTTTAAAATTTATCCTGGTTGTTCTCAGGAACGCCAACACTATAGAGTAGCTACCATCTCTGTTGGAACAAAGTAGGCACTCAGTAAATAATTGTTGTGTGCGCTGGGTTTTTTTTAAATTTTTTGTACTTGTGTTAATCATCTCTGTTATTCTGCTAATGCTTTTAGGAATTCATATACTTACAGGATGGATAGTTCACAAATAGTTCCCATCAGAACTGTGTCTTCACAGCCCCCAACTTAGTTTCTGTACACACTGCTCAGCCAGCTGAGGAGAGGAAAGGCATGGAGCTCGGGGTGTATGTGTTCTCTTAGCCCTTCTTCACTTCCTTCTTGTGTTACCTCAAGTCATATGTCACACAGTCATAAAGAACAGGACTGTGCAGTTATAATCCTGGCTTTCAGTAAGTTCTTTCACATACAGTGTATCTTTGCCCAAGGTTTCTTGGAACATTTTTCCTTGATACATAAGAGCTTCTTTTTCATCATGAGTGGAATGTCTGATTAGATAATGCCATTCATCATCGAGTAGTAAACAGTGTAGTTAATAGTACCTATTTCTTTGTCTAAAAAGGAGATGGAGTAATTATAAGTGTTCAAGACATTTGTAAGTAGCTAGCCTGGACATCCTTGCCTAGCGGTCTACATCCTGTTTGTTTTGGGTCTGTTTACTTAGCTTGCAGGATATGTTTATTTTGTCTCTTTCCAGTCTTCCTTCCACAACTGTGTGTCCTTTGATTCACTTTGTAAATTCTTTATCATTATATATGTGATTTTATTTATATATGGAGAGAGAGAGAGAGGAGACACATGACATTTGCAGCCAGAAAAATTCCTGCAAGTAAACATTATACATTTTTGTTGGTGCTCAATAGACCAGGGGAATGTGCATTCAGCTTCTTCTCTATGGCACTTGGCATTTCTTCTGAGATCACTGAATGCCATTTCTACCCCTGGCCAGGTGTAGTCATGGGCAGTAAACAGTGGGTAGACAAGGGGCCAACAGTGTTCACTTTTTTTACTGTGGTTGAGAATGTTGAAGCAGCTCTATGACCACTGTGCTTAAGCTCTTGGTTAACTGGCTCCTATGCCAAGACTGTGGGCTACCTCAGATTTACAAATGAAATTTTACTTTGTCCCTACAGCCAGCATTGATTTCTATTGGCAGCATACAAAGACATTTATTTGACCCAAGTGGTTCTCAAATTTATACTGTTGCATGTGATTGCTAGCCCTTCTGCAGAAATATCTACTGATTTTATTTCTATTAATATATTTTAATTGACACATATTTATATTATATAGTATGATATTTCAATATATGTTCACAGTGAATAATGATTAGAATAGACTGACTGGCATATCTACCTCCTTAGGCATTCATCATTTCTTTGTATTGGGAACATTCAAAATCCTATGAGGTATTCTGAAACATTCAGTTAATTTTTTTCTACCTTAGTTATCCAACCATGATACAGAACATTGGATGTTATTTCCCCATCCACCTGTACCTATGTTTCCATTAGTCATCTTTCTCCTCTCCCCCTCCCCCACACACTTTCTAAGCTGTGGTAACTGCAATTTTAGCATCCACATATAGGTGAGAACACATTTTTTATCTTTTTTTTTTTTTGTTGTTGTTGTTTGTTTATTTGTTATTGAGGTAGACTTTCATTCTAGCCCAGGGTAACCTGGAACTCACTCTGTGGCCCCAGGTTGTCCTGAAACTCATTGATCCTCTTACCTTAGCTTCCTGAGTGCTGGGATTATAGACATGAGCCACCACGCCTCACTAAGTGAGAGCATATGTAACACTCTCTTTCTGTGCTAAATTTTTTTTCTTAAAACAATGTCCTTCAGTTCCATCCATGCTGTTGCAATTGATTTTATTCAATCTTTGACTGAATAATATTCATTGTATATGTTAAGAAATCCATGTATCTCTTAAAGGGAATCTAGGCTGATTCCATATTTTGGCTACTGTGAATCATGCTATCTAATCATGTGAGTGCAGGTGTCACTTTGAAACAAGCTTGTCATTTCATTAGATTTATATCCAGGAATGGTACAGTTGGATCATTAGGTCATTCTAATTCTACTTTTCTGAGAAAACTTCATATGTGTTTCCATAATGGCTAAACTAGTCTGAATTCTAACCAATGGAATTTCTGTTTCATGGAGAAATGCAAATGGTATGTGAGAATTCCTTTTCTCCCAGAAGAGTCAATATTAGACTTAGTGAATCTATAAAAGAAGCTTCCAGACATGTGAAGAAGCCATTTCTGATTAGAGTAGTTATTGAGACCTTGTTTTAGGTTGTAATATTCAGCTTACCTCTCTTAAACTGGATCTTGGAAGTCAAGGACTTGTGTCCAGTGTTGATTAATGAGTATTTTGTTTTCTGATTGCTGTGTTCTGAGACCATATTTTTGATGACAATATTGGTGAGGTTGTACCTGTATCTGTTATCTTTCTTTTTCAGTTGCAAACAAAACAAAAAAACAAAACAAAACAAAATGTAACTCCTGTTGGCTTCCTGAGACTATGAGAAGTCAAGTTAGCTTACAGACCAAAGAATGTTCCATGAGACTTCCTGAGGTTCCATCAGACGTAGATATTAGGAAGAGCTTCACGTAGCAAGACTCAGTATGACAGTCATCAAATTGCAGACATGATACTTACGCCATCAGGAGAGAAAATGTGTTTCCTAAGCATAGGCTTGTATTGGCAAAAGCCAGAAATGGAACTTTCAGTCTTCTGACTTCTCTGCTGGAGCTCCCCACCATCCTGACACGAGCCCCTGAGCAGAATCAGATCACCAGGGCTCTCTTTGAGCTATTTTTTGAGCTCAGAAACTTCTAATAGAACAGAAATGCAGGATTACCAGTTAAAACAGGGTTTGACTATTCTGATGACAGTCTGTCATATTTTTACAGGTACCAAACTGAATTTATTTATTTCCCTAAGTTACTATAAATGCAATTAACAATAGGCAATCTCTGAGCCTGGAGACTCACAGATGATGACAAAAGCATCACATCCTTTGTACTTTATGCTTACTTAGGTCACTGAATATGGGTACTAAAGAGAAAACTATAGGGTGATTACCATCATCATCGTTATCATTATAATTGCCATTAATCAAAAATATTTTGATGGAAAAGAATGTGATCATGTCCTGGAGTGTCCCTCCTCAAGTTCAAACTCACTTGCTTGAATCTAAAAAAATAACTTGTGTATATTTAAAATTTTTTATTGACAAATTTTATACATGAGCATAATGCCATTTGATCATAATTCACTCCCAGTGACTTCTTTGGCCCTCTCATTTAGTCCCTCCTTTAAATTCCTTCTGTTTTCTAACTAGACCTGTCCCTGTTTTGATAGTTTTTATGTTTCCCTTCATTCTTCATCATCCATGTCAAAATGATGATGAGCTCAAATTTGTGGACATCTTGTGAAGGTGGTGACAGCTACTTTGAGGTTATAATATAACAATCATTCATGTCCAAAAGTAAGTGTCCAAAAGTACTCCTCACCCATCCCCTGGCTGTTACACACATCCCCCCTTTCCACAATGTTCCTGGAGCTTTGGAGAGTGTGATACAGATATCTCATTTACCACTGAGCACTCAGCACTCTGGCATGTTTTGAGTCTTTCGCAATAGTCACCTCCATTTGCAAAATGAAGCTTCTCTGACCAAAGTTGTGATCAGCACTATCAACAGGAACAAACATATGACAAATATTTATAGGGCAATTTGCTGGGCACACCATATTCCCTTCGTCAGTCAAAAATAGTAGCTTTCTCCTCTAGGGTCTATGACCCTCCCAACCATAGACTTTTGACGAAATTTGCAACTCTAGACATGTATTCTCACCCATGGAGTGTGCTTCCGATCCAGAGAGTGATTGGTTACCTCCATACCAGTCATGCCACTATTGCATCAGTGGGAAACTCTTTCCTGGCTAGGCAGTTGTGCAACACACAGTTTTATTCCACAGTTGGATAAGCCTATTAATGAATTTTTCATCCAGGAGCCTGCATAGCATCTTTCCAGCACTATACTTGCTGACCAGCAAGGAGGAGGCATCCATCTCAGTGTCTCAGATTCAACTTGATTTTTTCATGGTCCGGAGACTGATGTATGTGTTGTCTTTGGCAATAGGGTGTTATCTTGATGGATATCCAAAGAGCTTTGGAAATATCCTGTGTTGTTTTGGGACCTTGGGGTTCTCCATGACCACAAACTCACTGGGTGGTATTCTACCCTGACAGTGGAGTTTTACAACAATTGGCCTCTGAAAGAAGTAGTATTCACCTTTACAGGATATTTCTGTCCTAGCTAGAGTCCTCTCTCTGTTGCTCTAATTCTCTTTCTTTCTCTTCCTTTTTCTTAGTTATAGTTTTAAATTAGTTAATAAGGAAGTGGGTTTCACTATGGCTTTTTCATAGCATCTTAAGTTTGGGTGACCCTCCCACATGCCCTCCTCTCTCCCATTCCCCTTCCACAACCCCACTTTAACTGTTTTACCCGCATATTCTGTCTTCTGCTATCTCCTCTCCTTAATCCTTTCCTTTCACATGCCCCCTCCTCACTTCATGGCTCCTTCCTAGATTCCTGGCCTCTACTTACTTTTACTGTGACTAGCCTACAAATCTAAAAATTCAGTTAGAATCCACCCATGAGAGAGGACATGTGGCATTTGTCTTTTTTTGACCTGGATTACATTAGTATAATATTTTCTAGATCTGTTCATTTTCCTGAAATTTTCATAATTTCATTTTTTATAGCTAAATAACACTCCATTGTGTAATGTGCCAATATCTTCATTGTCCATTCATCAAAATAAGTTATTTTTTTAAAGATTTGTTTCTCACAAACAAAACAAGTAAGAACTAATCCTTTTGGAATATATGGCTTTTCTTCCATTGGTTAGGCATATTCACATATAAGCATGGAACATTTCTAGTAACATGACACATGAGTTTCATGTTGTTAAAGTGATCTTACAGGGCATTTATAATAAGTCTAGATTAATGAGGTATTTTGCACTCCAATATCACATGTCTTTGAGGACAGTCTTGAAATACCTATTTAAGGCATTGCTTTCATTTTGAGAAACCACCTTCTAGAAATTTATTTGAGGCTTTCTTTGGGAGGAAGCTTGTTAGAATGATAAGAAGTCTTGACTTGGTAGAACCTGGCTTCAGCTCTCAACTTTTTACCTGGGCAGGTGGCTCTTCCTTTCTGGAGCTGATTTCTTTCTTTATTCTTTTTATTCTTTTTCCAAAAGGATACCCAATCTCTCCAGTGCCTTTTAACTTAAGAATGCTTTGATTCTACAAATTGCTTTTGAAGTCAGCTGTTAGGAACAAAGATGAGTGTTATCATAGCTTTGGACCAGTGCTATTATTAATTTGGGGCAGTGGTAGATAGACTTTAATATATTTGAGTTTCTGAAGATTTTGTGAACATGGAATCTGTCACAGCATCCTTCCTAGATATGCTAATTTGGTAGGTCTGTCATTAACACATTCATTTAAAAAGGCTTTTGTAGGGCTTATGTGACTCACACATGTGTGTGTATGCATACATGTATGTGCACTTCAAAAGAGGGGTGACAGTAGAAAAATATGAAAACCTTCATAAGAATAAGGATAACTTCAAAACCTCTTCATCTTTTTTTTTTTCCTTTTTCTTGAGCAAGTTCAACCTCTGATTCTTAGGGAAAGACATGGCAACTACATTCATCAGCAGGCTTACTCACTGTGGGACTGGAGGAGGTAGAACAATTGCTCACACTGTGAAGACTACCATTCCTGCTGATTGACAGGAGTCCTGGGCCATTGAAGAGAACCAGGTTAGAAGGCTGAAGATTTAGTTTTGTTCCTGAAGCTGCCTTTTCCTCACCATGGCCATGGACAAGTCAAATGAGCTCTCCCAAGCACTGCTAGTAATTGACTGTGTTGATGTACCCAGACAGCCTTAAGGAATGACTGGTTTACCCTCTGTTAGAAATGAGTCTATGTTCCAATAATGACCACACAACCTGAAGTATATGGCAAGGTAATGTCAAATTCTGAAGAAGGGTGCATAGTCACAAAGTTGTTCAGATGGGCAAAGCAGAAAGTGTGCTTGCATTTTTGTCTCCTTACATGAGAGTTGTCCTGTGTCACATTCTAATTAGTCAGATCTCAACTTCAAAAAGCTCACATGATTGGCTAAAATATAAAAAAAGACACAGTTTCAACGGAACCCTAAAGGAATGGAAGATTTAGGGACCTTTAACCAAATGCAGAAAAAGAAGCTGTGGTTTCAAGGATTGCTGAAATTAGCAGCCACAATTTATTTTGTACTTATCATAGGTCAGTTAACATACTATGTTGAATGAACATTAGCCAGTTTTCTCTTTGTGGATCTGGATTTTTGTGGGTATTGGGGAATTGAACCCAAGCCAGCAGGCTTTGCAAGCAAGTGCCTTTCTTCACTAAGCCATCTCTCCAGCCCCAGCTTTCTCCTTGAAACTATCCTGTCAGGTAGAAATCCTCATTGCATTTTAGAATAGTGTTGTGCACTTAAGAGAAAACACTTTGTGAAAATTTGCTTTGACTATTACAAAATAGAGCTCCAGCACTTTACAAATTTGGTCTAGGCAGGATTTTTTTTAAGCTCTTCAGCAGGGCTTTCCATATGGAAGCCCTCTAACCTGCTCTCAGTGGGATCAAGGCAGCTCTCGGGTCTGTTCTCTACCAAGTGCTGCAGCCAACCTGCCCAAAGGAACCCCAGAGGCCTCGGGTCAAGCCGATGGGATGTTCTGTACAAAGGCACTGCAGATTGTGATGTCACTGCTTTTTTTTTTTTTTTTTTTTTTTTTTTTTTTAACAAACACACTTTGCATGAAGTTTTTATGGCCCTTCTTCAAAATCTGGAAAACAGTCTTGTATAGAAACAAACACAGCTCTGTTCTATATCTCTGTATGCTTGGCCTTGAATGTTCCACATCACAGCTCATGTATTCACCCACCTGTGCCCATTTTTCCAGCATCTACTATGTATGAGGGCACTGGCATGGCACAAGGGTGGCTACAGGGATGACCAAGCCAGAGTCTCTGCTCTTATGAGGCTGTGACCTCAGACCACTGTTGGAGACCCATGGTTCGGACTCCAGTGCATGCTCTAAGTAGATTTGCTTTCATGACCTCGTTCCATCAGGGCACCCAGGGATGGCAAGACGTCTCCCTTTCCCTTTCGGATGCCTAGGCCTGAAATCCATTATGCATTGTGGAGCTAATCTAACTCCACAGAGATGGAACATTCCAAAGTGAAGCATCACCCTTAACTGAGAATACCCACTTTGGTTTGTGCTTCAACTTTCATTAAGGCTTTCTGCAATTTTCCATCAAATTCTCTTACACACATCACAAACTATAGCTCATCATAAAACACAGCTTTTACCTTTTTACTTCAAACAACTACTACCCAGCTTTGTGCAATTAACTTTATTTGTTTATTTATTTATAGAATCAGCCGCATTCTTTACAAAGGATGCACTTCCATTTCAATCAATATCCCTGCATTGCATACAGATGCAATGTTTATGGTGGCCACTTCAGGGACCAGAGTCTGTTTCTTTCACAGGGTTACCTGTAACCAATCCGAATAGCAGGTGCTTGGAACATTGTCTCCCTAAGCATTAAGCGATTTTATCTTTTCTCTGTTTATTGGCACATTGATGTGTGGAGAGGATTGGGAATTTCTACCTTCCTGAAGCCCTAAGATAAAAGTGTGGCATATGGGCAGTGTTTGCTGACTCAGCTCCGAGAACACGCTCAATACCCTCCTATGTTTCCTTCAGGGAGAAGTCCACAGACTATTCTGAGAACTTATTATTCATGGGATCAAAGAAACCTAACACAATTTAGATACTGAATTTTGCAATTGTATGTGTAAGAGATGTGCAAAGCTATGAGGTTTTAAAGAAACCAGCATATGAACACTTTTCACATCAAAATTCATTTACTCATCCAACCTGTATTTATTTGATTTCTACTAGATTCTAGGTATGGATAGAAAGAGCCTGTCCTTCTGATGTTTACAGTTTAGGGTGGGAGTCAAAAATACAAAAAAAATGAACAATATGTAATTGTGATGGGTATTGTGAAACAAATGGCAAAGTGATCAGGAAGAATGGTGAATGAGGGTTAGGATTCTGTAACAACACCCACTGGCTTGTCGTTAAATATGTGATATATTTAGTCCAATCCTGAAAGGAGGGAGAGGAGTAAGCCCTATGAAGAATGCAGTGTGTCCGCTATGACAAGAGATTCCTAGAGGAAGCTAGCACGACTAGCTGGGAAGGGCAGGGCATGAAGTTGCAAAAGCAAGAGAAGGAGCATGTAATAGGCCATGAGAGAAAAAGACTGCTGTAGGGAGCAGAGGAAGGAAGGAGTCTGTGCTTTCTCTCAGTCATCATAATGAGTGTGCTTTTTAAGGATGATAACCCAGAGCTTGCTTTTACATGCTATCACAGGGAGACTGTTGTAAATCCCCTGCATAATAGTTCAAGCTTCTTTAAGGAATGACCTCAGCCATGATTCACCCTCATAAGAGCATGCATCAAGAAGCCATAATACAAGCTCGTAATAACATAGACTGGGAAGCCATGTTAAAACCTCATAAGAGCATACCCCAGGCAGTCATTGTACAACCTCCTAAGAGTATACACCAGGCAGTCCTTATTCAACCTCATAAGAGCATAGGCCAGGCAGTCCTTATTCAACCTCATAAGAGCATACACCAGGCAGGCCAGTCTTTCAGGATGGAAATCTTGACATTGATTATTTTAGCTGTAAAACTTGGAAAGGTTAATTCTTTTCTCTGAACCCAGGTTTTCTCATCTATACAAGTGGCATAATGAGAATATCTTTGTCAAGCTCATTCACTTTACCCCTGTGAGATTTCCTTCCATGAAGAGTCAGGACAGATGAGGCACAAGGAGACAGAAACACTGGCTCTTGAGCATGAGAAAGGCCATAGGTTCATTCCCTGGCTGGATCTACTCACTGTCTCATTCTTTTTCCTCCTGTTCTCTTTCCAGACTCCTATAGAACGCTTCACTCAATGTGAAGTGACCTGGCTGGTACTACTCAGGGCCTATTCCTGTTCATTTCCACGGGGTTTTCATTGTGATGTGGCAAATGGCAAGCCTCTGCAGCCTCAAGAGTACAACACTGAGAGACTGGGTTCGAACTCTGTATTCTTTAGTCAAAAGCATGTGACCCTTGGCATTACCCTCCTCATATCTTCTGTCTCAGTAAGACATCCTAATGACACATAACCCAATGCCCTTAGCTCACTGACTAAGCACAATGAATCTGTATATACTAACTGAACCAGATATAGTTCCTCTGTTCTTCTGAAGGAGTCTTAAAAGAAGCTTTTTTTTTTTTTTTTTTTTTTTTTTTTTTTTTTGTGACAAAAAGATCACTTTCTTAATATATCCCACAGACTCATTATGATTGTAAGCCACGGTCCCTTACATGTCCAAGATTCATATACCTTCCCACCAGGTTGCATGACTTGCAGTTTCACAATGGATCTGTTACCTTCCCCGAGCCTGTGCATGTGTGTCTTCCTTGGGGGGTCAGTCTGTCCCCTACCATTCAGCTCAGTCCCTCCTTTTTTGTTGTGTACCAAGTGGCCCTCTTCTGAGGGAATTTTTTTTTTACCTTCTCATATTCAAGTTATGTGTTCTTCTCTATGTTCTTGACACTCCTGGGCTCCAGTCTGGTCATATTCATTAGTGCTCTTCAAGTTACCAATTTAAATATTGACCCTTGTCTTCTACCTTTGCTCTGTGAGCTTCATGGCCACAGGAACTGTCTCTGGTGACTTCTTGTTACTAATAAGTTACCATATCCTACTCAGAACTGTGCACAATACGTAGCTAGATATTTGTGGAATGAATCAATGGACTAGTGAGACAATATAACTGTATTGGACATACACAGACATAGCACAAGCGGGGAGAAGCAGCATCTTTGTAGCTAGGCAGGATAACACCCTGTCCTGCTTGGCAGGAAGAATTTCTCAGGGGTCTCTGAGTTTATCAGAGATGCATCTACATCATTTATGAAAGTAGAATTATCTGAGAGGGGATTAAATGTTTGGTCCACAGGACTCAGGCAATAGTAAGTCCATATTGTTTGAGGCTTAAGATAGGATGTTGGTTAGCTTAACACGCTGCTAAATGAGGCAAGACTGGATTTTTGTGATCTCCTCTGGAAGACGTCTTCATTGCACGCTGCCCAGGTTTGAGCTTATATTCCTCAGGAATTGTAGCAGTGTGTGCTAATCTCCTATACTTCCAGAAAGGCTGAAAGCTGTAGACGGTGTTAGATCCACTAATCCATCTCCCATGGCTAACTATTGATTGAGTCTGGGGAATGGTGACTTCGTTGCTCTCCATGGGGAAAAATGTCTTTATGTCCTGAGAGGCATCACTGTTTCTTCTCCCTTGAATTGTCAGGAGCAGGTTGGGCTGGCTTCATCGCATCTTCTTTCTTTACATGTGATGAGCAAGAGAAAAGCCAAAGTTGGACTCCAGAAACCCCAAGAAAAAGTGTCTGAAGCAAATAAGAGATTATTGTCGACAACAATGGCTCTTTGAAATCTTCACAATGGAGTCTGTTTCTCAGAGAGACCCTTATTTACTTTTAGAATAACAGAAAGACAAATTCCTTTCACTTGGGAGTTCTGTAGAAAACTGTTAGGTTCCAGGGTGGGGGTATAGGAATCAGAATTAATAATATACTGTGTTTAAAAAGACAACTGACTTGATTCAATGTAAAAGAAGTTGTAGTGGTACAATGACCAAGATACAGTCTCCAGCAATTTGGACCCTTTGTGTCCCATCCCAGGGTTACTGAAAAGAAACATAGTGTCTTCATGCCATGAATCTGGCAATATTTAGTTGTAAGTCTGATTCCGAGAGAGGTACTTTCATGAAATTAAAAAAAAAATTATAACTTTATTCTTACCATCATCCTTCAAGACCACTCCTCCTCATCTCCATGGTAACACACATATTAAGAAATACAGGCAGAAAGTTTTATGATACTATCTTTACCAACATTCTTGTCTTTCCTTATTTTTTGATGTTGTCAGTAGGTCAGCATTGGAGCCCCGTTTTTAATTTTCTGTTTTTGAATGCTTTCTCAGAGGACACTGAGAGTGTCTCTATGATAAGAGAATTCTCAACTTGAATCAGATATCCGGTATCAGAATATTTGGTCTGGAAAAATGAGAAAGCCACATAAGAACTCAGAGCCATTTGGCTCGTGAGAGGATATCAGCAGCAACCTAGCCAGGATAGCTTGGGAAGATTAATGTATTTCTTGATCTGAATTTTTAAAAATTTTAATTTATTTATTTGCAAGGCAGAAAGGGAGGGAGGGAGGGACACAGGAGGGAGGGAGAGAATGGACACACCAGGGCCTCTAGCCATTGCAAATGAACTCGAGATGCATGAGCCATTGTGTGTGTCCAGCTTTACTTGGGTACTGGGGAATTGAGCCCTGGTCATTGGCTTTGTAGGCAAATACTGTAATCCCTAAGCCATCTCTCCAGCCCCTGAGCTGAATTTTTGCTAGACTCTTGCTCCAGTTTATGACTATGAGGCCTCTGTTGTTTCAGACTTCAGACATCTTAACATATTCATAGACACTTAGAACTGAAAGGAAAGATTATCTAACCCCATCCCTCTAATGTAAAAAGTAATGGAACCCAAAGAGCAAAAGCAATTTCCTTGAAGCTTTCTTCCACTATATGTATTTATTGGTCTTGTTAGTGGAAATGCTTAAATTCTGAAGTTTCTGTTTCAGAATTATCTCAGAACCCACTGTCATTTCAGTGTAGCTTTTCATTAGGAAAGAAGCTCAGCATGAATCTGCACCTCATTGTTTTGGTTGATAAGCACACCTTCTTTCCAAGTCAAGGTGCTCAGGAACATGACATTGCTGCTTTTCTTCCATGACTTGTACCAGAGCTTGTTTCTTATCTACATTTTGGAATATTCTGGGACAAGAGTTACTTGAAGGTTGAGCTAGTCTCACAATTTAGGGACTCTTTGACAAACCACCCCAACCCAGTTAAGCAGAATTCAAATTCCCTTCTACCCCAAAATACAATTAATATCAACCACGGAAGAAATATCTCTAAGAATCTTCTGGTTTTTTAGACTCATGATCATTTAACAGAAATTGTGTTATAAATTTTCATTTGATTCTTGGACTATGTCTCAAAGCTTACTTAACTTAGACATTTTGTTTCTGTTAAGATAATTTTACATGCAATAAAAACAAAATGTTGGTCTGGAGAGATGGCTTAGCAGTTAAGGCACCTCCCCGCTAAGCCTAAGAATGCTGGTTCCAATCTCCAGGTCCCACATTTAGCCAGATGCAAAGTGATGCAAGGGCACAATGCCACACTTGCCCACAAGGGGGCGAATGCATCTGGAGTTCGTTCACGGCAGCTGAGAGGCTGCTGGCATGCCCATTCTCTCTCTCTCTGCCTCTCCCTCTCTCCCTGTCTCTCTCTCCAAAAAAAAAAAAAAAAAAATGTTTAGCTTGCTTAAAGAAATATGACAGACCATTTGTTGGGTTATTTTCCTACAAAGTCCATGGGTAAAGGCCCACCTCAGTAATTGTGTACTTTAGGGGTAAGACAACAAAGCCCCTGTTTTCTTTCCCCTCTTCTGCTTTGGCTTCCGTGTGGACTCCATCCTTATCATTGCCTCATGGAGGTGGGTTGATTGCAACACATCCAGCCCACATGCTGCCACACTGGTGTGGAAGAACAGCCCCTTCTTGGAAGGCACACATGAGTGTAGTTGGACAGATTAGCATCATGTGCTCATCCTTGACCTGGTCACCATGACTAGAGAAACACAGAGAGAAGAGTGCTAGGGCTGAATTATAGGTCCCTGTTTTAGCATGTAAATGAATCCCACTCAAAGCCCTGAATGTGGGCATGTAAAAGGGGATGAATTTTCAGAAGAAAATCAGGATAAAAATCACCACATAAACAGAAATGTGTGACTTCTGGCTAAGATGGTGGAATAGCACAGCCTCAGGGAAGAAACCTGTGGAGAGGGGAGAGGCAAGATAACACACAATAGACTCTTCTTTTGAAAAAGTCAAGGTGTGTAAGGAACTTATGAAGTCAGGCAAGACCCCTACAGAGAAGCAGGAGGGAACTGTCCAGCAATCAAGCGCTCAATGAGGACCAGGCTCCAGGTGGCTGCCACTGGGAAATGCAGCTCTTCACCCTGCCATGCCTGAGCCAGCAAGAGGAGAGCAAAGTACCTGGAGACCATACCCACTTACACTGCCCCATCAAAAAGAAAAAGAAAAAAGGAACTTGAAGGAGAGGACATTGTGGAACAGCTGGGCAGCTCACAAACTCCTCTAGGCAATATTCCACAACTATTCCTTCCCATTCACCAGCACTGTGAACCACATTATAGATTACAGGACACCAAGGGATCCTAGCCACCCATCCCTCACACAGCATCCAGACCAGCTGAACCAAAGGGGTGCACAATATGAGGGCAAAAAAGAGAAAAAGAAATGATGGCATCAAAACAGGAGAGGGACTAGTTGGAAAGAAGGTGTTCAGTGGAGGAGGAAAGGGGAGGGAACAAAAGAAAGGCAGGGATTATAATCACATTATATTATGAACATGTATGAAAAATATTAATAAAAAGTTGAAAAAGAGAATGTATGTAGGAAACAACCAAAAAAACCCACATAATTTATAATTGACCTTGTTCCCAAAGGAATTGAAGGTAAAATTTCAAAAAGTAAGCCTGAATGTATTTCTCTTAAAGCATTACTAGAGTGAAACTGGCTAGAAACCCAAAAAGTTACATTGGGTTTCCTTGGACCTATCCCTTCTCTTCTGGTTGTGTGTCTTTGGTATTTGGGGTTAACTTAGAAAAGCAAAAGTGTACCCACTAGAATCTCAGTGTTTTCTTCTCAGAAGGGTAATCATTACCTTACAAGTACTTGGGTTACCTACAAGTTGTTAGAAAAGTGGAATATCATAGCTATTCAACCAGAACTTATATTGTAACATATGCCAGGTAATTAGTATGTGCAGGAGTTCAGATCTTTTACCACTAGTTTTAAGCAATATAATTAAAATATACCCTGGTATAGTTTTCTTCATATTTCTTTTGCTTGGAGTTCATTAAACTCTGCCAACCAACACATTTGGAAAACTTTCTGTCATCATTTTCTTTAAATTTTAAAAATAATATTCTACTCCCATTCAAGAATCTGAACTACACATATTTTAGGCTTTGTAACTTTTACCACAATTTACTGGAGCTGTTTGATTTTTTCCAGTTTTTATTTTCTCCTCTGTTTTTTAGGTATTTTCTATTCTGTGTTTTTAAGTTCACTAATCTTTTCTTCAAAAGTATCTAATCTGCCAGGTGTGGTGGCACACGCCTTTAATCCCAGCACTCGGGAGGCAGAGGTAGGAGGATCACTGAGAGTTCAAGGCCACCCTGAGAATACATAGTTAATTCCAGGTCAGCCTGGACCAGAGTGAGACCCTACCTCGCAAAACAAAACAAAACAAAAAAAAAAAAAAAAAAGAAAGTATCTAATCCACCATAAATTCTACCTAGTATATTTTTAATCACAATTACTGCATTTTTCTTCTCTAAATGTTAAACTCAGGTCTGTTTAAAAATATAGGAAAGTGTGACTATATTACCAATATATTAATGTCCTTGTCTGCTGTATCTATAATTTGTCTAATTTCTGAGTCTATTTCCAGGACTTATTTTTCTCTTACATATGGTTGCCCTTTTCTTGCTTGTTTGCCTGCTTGTAATTTTTTAAAAAATATTTATTTATTTATTTGAGAGACAGAAAGAGTGGACGAGAGAGAGAGAGAGAGAGAGAGAGAGAGAGAGAAAGAAGAATGGGCTCACCAGGGCCTCCAGCCACTGCAAACGAACTGCATGTGCATGCACCTCCTTGTGCACCTACCTTACATGGGTCTTGGAGAATCGAACAGGGATGCTTTGGCTTTGTAGGCAAGTGCCTTAACCACTAAGCCATCTCTCCATCCCTGCTTGTAATTTTTATTGGATGTCAGACATTTTAAAAATTTTACTTTTTTAGTTAATTTTTGTGATACTTTTAATGTTTATACACTTTGTTCTGATATACAACTATTTAGAAGCAATTTGATCCTGTTACTGGCTTGCCTTTAAACTTTCCTAGTGGAACAAGAGAAGTCTTTAGTGTATGGAAAATTGCATCCTTCGAATCAATGTAACTCAGAAAACCCTGTCTGCTGGCTCATGCATTATGTGAATTATTTTGGCCCACTCTGGCTATTGGGAATATAAGGTATGATCATCCCATGTGAGCTCCAGTGCTTGTTGCATCTTCCTTTACCCAGATTCTATTTAATTCTTACACTCCTGGTACATCACTTTACTCGGTTACTCTGCAACCATCACTCAGTACCTTGTTATCCATATTCCAGCCACTTTGGCCTCTCAGGTTTTCATCTCTATTTATTCAACTCAGATAAACCACTGAGCAATGTTGATTGGGGTCTGCCCTTCTTACACTGTGACCTTGAAACTCTTCCTAGGTAGTTATACAGAGAAACCCTAGAAATTGCCCAATTTGTTTACTTTCCTTATAGGACCAGTGCCTTGTACTGACTTGATTAAGGCAGCAGTCCATTTTCCATACTGTCCTGAAGTAGAAGCCCTACACATTCAAACTTCAGAGACATTGCCTTAGAAGACTTCACTAGCTTCATTGTGTATGTCATTAAACTCTTCAAAAAATGGAAAATTCCCCAAAATTGTATAGTCCAGAATATCATTTTTCCTCAGTTTGTTCCCATATGTTTTCATTCTTATGAAAGGCGGTTTCTGATGTCATCTGAAAACAGGCATGATATGAATTCTTGGAGCTCAAAGATTGATAAGAGCACTGATAGATGCATCATTCCTCTTTGGAGAGTACTAGTAATCTGGTGTCACATACTACACGGACTTTTCCTTTTATTAATTTAAAAATATTTTATTTAGATATGAGAGAGGAAAAGAGAGAATGATAATGAAAGAAAGAGGCAGGTGAAAGAAAAGAGAGAGAGCATGTGAGTGAGAGAGAATTGGCATGCCAGGTCCTGTAGCTACTGCAAACCCCAGACACATGTGTCACCTTGTGCATCTGGCTTTACATGGGTACTGGGAAATTGGACCTGGGTCCTTAGGCTTTGTAGGAAGTGCCTTAACTACTCCCCAGCACTATAGGGATTGTTTTCTGTTAGAAAAATATGGGAGATTAAATTTACATTCTAAAGCAATTAGGCAGAGCAACAGAATAAAAAAAAAAAAATCAAAATCCACCAGGCACATGTGTTACCAGTTTGATCCATTCTGCATGGAAAGTAAGAAGGGAAGAAACAGGAGTGCCTGCTTATCTCTGATTTGAATATTAAGCCAACTTAGTGCTCATGTGAGGAGACATTTTATTTCCTTATACCTGCATCTTTGGAAAAGGAAAATGTTGGGCTTCCATAGCATTTTCTGATGTCTTCTATATGACTGCTTTAGGATGCCTCTCTGACAGCACTTCTGTCAGGCCAATATTTACTCCCACTCAGACTGGACTGTCTCAGTGGCCCCAAAGCAATCACCTTGTTCTTCCTCTGGCATATTGCAGAGGTTCCCTGTCCATCTTCTCAGCCAGAGTCATCTTTTAAAAGTGTGTTTCTGATCCCATTACTTCCCTGATTAAATTCTTCTAATGGTTTCCCAAAGCACTTAGAGTGAAATCTAAGCTCCTTACTATGGCCCATTCTGGCTTCTGGCTTCCTTTCCAACTCCTCTTGAATTGCTTGTCTCCTCTGCTCAAAGCAGGCTGGCTTGCTTCCTGTTTCTCTGTCAAGTTCCACTTTTCCTTATTTCCAGGTCTGCACATTCATTGTTCCATCTTCCTGTCGTCCATCTTTCTTGCTTTTCATCTGGTTATTTTCATAGCTGGTCCTTCCTACTTTAAGTGCAAGCTCAAAATCTTAAGAGTCTGTGTCTGACCACAGTATTGAATGTATCTCTCTGATATCAAAGCACCTTGTTATAATTTCTTTAATGTATGTCACCATTATAATTTGGAAATCTATGTTTGTCTGCCTTTCCCATTAGAATATTAGTCTCACAAGGACAGATAACTTGACTCCTGTTTATAGCGTACCCCCATACCTAAAATAGTGCTTTGTACAAAGAAGCTATCCCTTGTGGAGGAAAGAACCATAAGACAAATTCTGGTGCAAAAACTATTAATTATAGTAAACAATCAATTTTTAAACTAATTATGCCAAATTTTATTCCCTATGCCTCTAATGTAGATTATTGGTTCATAAATATATTATGCATATTTCTGACATTCTTTGATTTTTTTCATTAATATACATGCTTAAATGTATTTTATATTAGGATAAAATATTTTTATGTTAGAATAAACACTTTTGTATGCTGGGTCTGAGACTGTGTAAATATAAAACTTTTTTTTATTGTTTTTCTTTTTCAAGGTAGGGTCTCACTCTAGCCCAGGCTGGCCTGGAATTCACTATTAAAAGTAGACTTCTTAGATTTTTGCTTCTAGAAACAATTCAGAAAATGAACACATAAATACATACAAACTTATCTTTCAAACACTCACATATTACCACATTCCAAATTATTGTTAAATAGGTCTATTACTACCATGTGACATGATGTGATGAAATTTCACCTAAGGAAAAATAATGTTCCTCTTCACTTATTTTTATGACCTTACCAGAAGTTACATTGAACAGAGCTCTGTGTGTGCTGGTGCATGCACACAGTTCTAGTACTTGGGAGTTTGGATGTATGAGGTTCAGGAATTCAAGGCCAGCCTGGGCTATATAGTGAGATCCCATCTCAAAAAAGAACATTATATATCCAGTTATTTTATATGAACACAGCTCTTGACATTGGCATTATAAAGGACTTTGAAACTTATTAGAGTACAAGATTATAGTGAGATGCTCGAGCCAAGAAATTGGTTGGCAGTAAAGTCTTGTTGTGTTTTACAAACATATTTCTTTCCTCTGTGTGTGATTCTCCTCAGGCTGTGCAGTAGAAGATGGCAGATCATGAAATGGAAGTTTTCACACTCCTGTGCTGGGGTGTTCATTCTGTTTTAGGTGTGTGCTGTGTTCTATCCCATGGACTCCCTGACTGTCATCGGTTAAGGCAAAGAATCAACAGGGTCTTCATGGAAGCCATTGACTCTCCAATGAGTCATGTTTATACTAGTTTATACTAAAATAAATTCTAGTAACTTCTGAGAGAGGAAATGTAATACAGTCTTTATAGTTGAGGCCTAAGCTGTGGGAAAGGGAGAAAGAAGGACATTACACTGCCTTATTGTAGCAATGGTCTAAATCCTCATTCACGTAATACCTGGGAAGTTTCTTTGAGTAGGCACTTGACCAAAAAAAAAAATATATATAGAGAGAGGAGTGATCAATAGCTCTTGATGGCTTTTTATGTGGTAGAATCTAAGTTCTAACATTTTATTAATTTGCTTTTTCATCTACTAATCATTGGCCCAAAGGGAAGCCTCAGATAAAAGCTGCTGGCACTTCCATGGAAGAGACCAAGGAAGCAGTTGTGCCTCAGGCTTGTGGGTAGATTGGGACACAGTGATATTTGCATAGGGTATTTAATTCGGAGTTGGGTCTACCTTTCCACCTCAGCTTAAGAACAAGGGAAAAAAATGATCTTGATGAGCTAGCACTTCCAAAACACAAACACTTATCTCAGTACTATTCTGAAAATCTGCATTGATAGACATTTCTAGAAATACCAATTATAATTCTCCCTGACCAAAGGACAAATTGCATTTTGCTCCTGGAAATGCCTCCATATTATTAATGCTATCATTGTTATTTATAGAATTTATTAGGCAACCCAAGAGTGTTTTGATGAGCTTGGGGAGATGCAGAAGAAGTAGGAGACTAGATTTCTTTCTAATGAGGTCAGCCAAGACTCGAAAGTGATTACATTCATATAATTTTTACTTTTCGCCTGAACGGTTTGTGAAGGACCTAGAAAACATGGACTATTAGGTCAGTGAAGAATCTGTACTATTAGTACTTCAATGTCTCGTGTCTCTCTGGTCTTCCTGATCCACTGATCTCTGCGCCACCAACAAAGCCAAATGTACCAGGCTACTTCAAGTAACGAAGTGATTTCCCTTTACTCGTACAATGAAATCCAAACTCATGATCATGGCCACCAAAGCCCTATGAACAAGGAACCCGATATGTGTCCTATTTCATCCCTTCCTTACCTTTCCCCTCTCCACCATACCTTGGTGCACGACCTTCCTTCTTGTTATGGTTTGGACATATCATGTCCCCTGAGGCTCAGGTTCCAGAGGTGGTTTGCATGTGAAATGTCTCCCGTGGCCTTTTGTGTCTGTGATTATGCTTCACACTCAATACCCAGCCAGTGGCAATTTGGGAGGTGGTGTGTTGTCACTTGGGGTGGGCCTTGGGGTGCTGCTGCCTTCCAAGTTGCTGTGGTGAAATGTGATGTCCAGCCTCTGCTCTCTCATGTCACAATAAAACTTCCCCTTTGGCCTGTCACCCCAATAAACCCTGTATGTCTCTATGCTGCCTCTGCTTGGAGGTTTTACCCCAGCAAAAGGAAAGTTATTGCAACACGGTGCATTGGAGAGACAATTAGACCATGTGGCCACTAACCTCATTAATGGATTAATCCAATGGTAAGTTCATAGCTTAATGAGCTTAACTGAAGGAAGTGGATCACTGGCAATATTCCCTTGAAGGGTCCCCCTTGTTCACGTGTCTTCATGGAAGGAGGGGAGTCATTGGTGATATTTTCTTGAAGAATCACAGGAACCAAGCAGAAATTGGCTTTGAGGCAGCAAATATTCCTAGAATGGTGTTTGGCCTCATTTGTGCCCAAAGTGACAACGGCTAGGAAACCATAGCCTGGAGCCACTAAACACGGAAAACCTTTCTTCCTTCTGGTGCTTGTACTCAGTATTCCTAGCAGTGGAAAGTAATGAACATATTTTCCTTCAGGTTTGTTGCCACCTCAAAGCTGGCATGTTCTGGTGAGTCCATCTGGAAGCTTGTCCCCAGAGCCCTAAGTCTAGGGTAGACTGAATTCTAAGAAGGCCTCCAAGATTCCTGCCGTGTGGTAAAATGCCCTATGCAGACCTTCCTTGACCGCAAGTGGAGCTAGTTTCTGTGGTGATATTGCTAAACCGTTGACTTTGAGCTTATTGGAAGGGGCTTCCAACTGTGCCTGATGTAACCGAGAGAGCCAGAAGCATCTTAGAGGCATTCTCCTGTGGGCCTCACTGAAATCAAACAGCCGTGTGGTGAGAGGAGGAGACCATGGGACGAGTTCCCAAGGGTGTTGTCTAGGACCTGAGTGGTCCCCAGCCAGCAGCTTGCAACAACTTGTATGTAACTGCCATACAGCCCCAAGGCAACCAGTGAGCTCTGGAGAAGACTCCAAGCCACTAGAGAGATCTCACAGCTCCTGCCACACATGCGTTCATCTTGCAAGACCCTGAGTAGAGAGCCCCGCTCGCCCCTGTCTAACTCCTGACTCAGAAACTGTGAGGCAGTGAGTCTGAGCTGCATAGTGCTCAAGTTTTGGTCATTTGTTATCTAGAAGTAGAAAATTAAAAGCTCATTTTTTCCTTGTGTCAGCTCAAGTGCCACTTCCTCTGAGAGGCCTTTGTAAGAGTCCTTTAAAATGTTGTGGCTCCTGCCTCCATTAGTTTGATTTATTCTCTTGTTAGCACTTAGCAGAGTCCAAAGGCAGTTTCTTCACCCACTCTGTCTTGATCACTTATATTCCCTGGTACCTAGAATGTGGCTGCACACATAGTAGGTACTTAATAACATCTTCTTAAATGAATTACTAAATCCAAATTAATGCCTTTTTTTTTTTTTTAATAACTACCAATGGCTAAATTGCTGAATTATTCCCTGGGCCATGAAGTGGGTGGCAGACAATTTAGAGAGTAAAGTAAATAGAAGAACCTTGGCCTGGTGACAGCATGTCAATTCTCTAATGACAGCATTGCCATCCAGATTTTAATATAAAGCCATCTGCCTCTCTTTTTCTTAACCTGGTCATTTGGACAGCACACCTGCCACTGCTGGTATTTCTGTAGCCAAATACTATGATTAAACTTTTTTTTTCCCGTGGGCACTTAGAACAAAATATATGATATGGCCAGAGCTTATCTTCACATGGCCATCGGTTATTCTCATTCTTAGCCCTGTGCATAACTTAACTTCCTGAGGGTGCTTCTAGCTGGTCCGTTTCATCTTTCAGTTGGTGCTCTTCCTTTTCCTTCTTCACAGCTTTGGAGTCGATGTGCTTATATTCTAGGAGAATGGATGATTCTCACGACATGTCCCCATCATGGCCTTGCTCATGGAGAACACGCACATTGCTTTAATACAAACCAAGGGGCTGAGTACCTGGCTGGTTCGGGCTGAGACTTGTATGTAAGAATACAACATGTATGATGAATAGACTGGAGTATAAGTGGGGGAAATAGGCCACATTGATTGCTATACTTTTATGCCCTATAATCATGCCAGACATACAAAGAAATGAATTATTTATTTATTTATTTATTTGACAGAGGGAAAGAGGCAGAGAAAGAGAGAGAGAGAAAGAGAGAGAGAGAAAGAGAGAGAGAGAATGGGCGAGCCAGGGCCTCCAGCCACTGCAAATGAATTCCAGACACTTGCGCCCCCTTGTGTATCTGGCTTATGTGGGTCCTGGGGAATTGAACCAAGGTCATTTGGCTTGGTAAGCCACCTCTCCAGCCCCAAGAAATGAATAATTTAATGACTAAAAGCTCTTGCCTTTTAACTGTCACCATGCCGTGACAGCTCTATTCTGTAAGATGTCTCCTGTACAAAATTGCCCCTTTGCATGTGGAGAAACTAAATTTTCAAGACCCATTCAACTGCTGTCTCCTGGGACAACAGACGTTAGAGTGATTGTTTATCATTTCTGGGTCACCATTTACTTAACAACCACCTGGTGGCTGGTATTGTTTGAGCCATGAGAATTCAAGGTGGCTGACACCATCTTGGTCAGGGGACCAAAAAAGAGATTGTGGTTTGGCGAGGCTAATCTCTAGCCACCTGTTGCTAGGTTGACCCCTAGTGTGATGGTAAAAAAGAAGCAAAGTCCACAGCAGCGTCTGGCCTTGGGGTCTGGAGCTGGTCCTAGGGAAGCTCTGGCTTTCTGATACAGATTAATCATTTTTTTTTCGGCTGTTACTGAGGTAAGATAATCTACACTGCTGAAGAAGATAAGCCTCAATGGCTTGGTGCTTGGTGTCATAGAAACCTATGTCTTTATTGTTTAATTTCCAATACGGACTTCAAAACTGTCATTTGATAGGTTTGTCCAAAGCTGGGATTCAGGGATCCAGGTTTTCTCGTCTTACAGATCTACCGTCTTTAACTTCCTAGGCTGCTCTTTGGGTGGAGGGAGATGAAAGTCCCCTAGGCCAACCTGGAAGTGCCATAAACAGCTTCTGCCCACTTCTACTGACCAGCGCCCAGTCACATGATCACAGTAACTGTAGGCCATGGCATGACAGAAGAGACACATGTGTGACTACATTTGTCTTTACCAGAACACAGACAGAAGAGATCGTTTCTACTTAGAAAGCTGAATACATTCTAATAATTTACGTTAAAAGTTCCATTTTGGGGGCTGGAAAGATGGCTTGATGGTTAAGGAACTTGCCTACAAAGCCTAAGGACCCAGGTTAGATTCCCCAGTACCCACGTAAAGCCAGATGCACAAGGAGGCACATGCATATGCAGTACGTTTGCACTGGCTAGAGGCCCTGGTGTGCCCATTTTCTATCTCTCACTCTATCTGTCTCTTTCTCTAAATAAATAAATAAATAAATAAATACAATGTTTTAAAAATTGTTAAAAATATTTCCATTTTGTTAAAATTTAAAATTCTTTCTCATGTAATTGGATATTTTGAATAGAAATTTTAAAGGAGTTATTATAAGAATAGACCAAATGGGGCTGGAGAGAAAGATGGCTCAGTGGTTAAAATAAACTTTCTTCCAAAGTCTGTCTGCTAGGGTTAAATTCCCAAACCACCCATATAAGGCTGGATAGGTATTAGTTTGCAGCAGCAGTAGACTCTGGCATGCCCTATCCCTCACTCATGTGCAAATATGTGAAAAGTTTTTTTAAATAGGCCAAAATACCTAAGAATATTGCCCACTATTCTAGAACAAACATTTTTAAAAATTTAATCTACATTTTCATACATGTACGTAATGTATACTGATTATAATACCCTGCCCATCACTTTTATTTGTCCCCCTGCCTCTGAACTCTTTCTTCTTTCCAAATGTCCCTCTTCTTCATTGGTTTTTGTGTGTGTGGGGGGGGTTGCCCTTCTCCATTATGTGTGATGAAAAGTTGATGGGCCAATATTGAACATCTTGTGCAGGGAACAGCAACTACTGGCAGGTTACGGATGCAAGGGCTACCTCATGTCCAAAAGACAGCGTTTCAAAACACTCCTCCCCATATCCCGGCTCTTACATCTTTTCTATCCACTCTTCCCCATTGTCCTGTGCCTTGGAGGGTGTGATAAAGATGTTTCAATTAGTGTTGAACACTCAACAATCATTTATTCTCAACAATTTGATGCGTTTGAATCTTCCTGTGAGTCAAAAGCCCATTGCATAAAGACGCTTCTCAGGCCAAAGGTGAGAGCAGCACGAATCTATGGACATAAAGATAAATATTTAGAGGGCAATTTGATGGGTACACCACATCCGTTTAGCCAAACAACAGTAGTGGCTTCCCCCCTAGGCATTTGAGTAGGTTTTCAGTGTTAAACTTGAACTTCCTCCCATGGAGTGGCTCTCAAATCCAGTCAGAGAGCAGTTTCTCGCCTCCACAACAGTCATCCTGCTATTGTTCCAGTGGACACATCTTGACATTTCAGGACTCCCTAAAGATACAGTGGATATAGAAAAGTAAGGTAATAAATGCATGGCTAGGGGAAGGGGAGAGGGAGTTCAGCTCTGGTGACTAGTGAACAAGGCCGTTTAACTGATTCTTTCACACTGAAGACATTCCCTAAGGGCTGTGCAGATGGACAAAGAGTCTGTGGATTGTTGGGCATTCCTAAAAATGGGCTGGGACTGTGAGGAGGCTGGCCTGAACTGTTGGAAATGGCTGGGGACCCTGGGCTGTGGGGTTACAGCTGACCCTATTGTCAGGAGTCCCTGGCGATGGTGACTGGCCTTCCCAAAGTTGTAGGTTGTACTGTTCCCTGTCATCGCCCAGAGTGGGCAGAACTGGTGAGGCCCTCCCCATGAACCCCAAAAGGCTCTGACTATTCCATAAGTCAGACTTTGTCCCCCACAGTTCCTGACCTTGTGGCTAGCTGCCCAAGAGAACCTTATGTGGCTGAAGCCTTTCCACCATCTCTCTCATCCCCCACAGCCTTTGAAGTCACAGCCTTCCGCCACTCCCCTTATCTTCTCTCAACTCCTCCCCCCACAGCTTTGAAGTTACTAGTTCTTCCGCCACTTAGATAACAGCCCATAAACTATGCATCCGATTGCCATATAGTCTGTACGTGCCATCTCAACCTTCCCCAAGTGTTTATAAACCCACTCCTCTTTTGAATAAACGAGTGCTGTCCATCAGTCTCCCGGGTGTTCATTGCCCGTCATGTCTTCATCATTGCACTCACCTGTTTGTTGCTCCAGGATGGACCCTGCTTCCCCCCACCCCCAACTCCTCCCTTCCTTGCCTGGGATGTCCGTGGCCAACGACTCTGGGAAACGGTAACAGTAAAGACCCACAGTGGACAGAATGTCTGGTTTTGGTTTTCAGTTACTTAGCAGGCTACTGACTTTTAAAAATGTATTTATTTATTTATTTGCAAGCAGAGAGAGATAGAAGAGAGTCAGAGAAATGGCTATACCAGGGCCCCCAGCCTCGGCAAACTGATGCCAGATGAATGTACACTTTGTGCATCTAGTTTTACTTGGGTATTGGGGAGTTAAATCCAGGTCACTAGGCTTTGCAGGCAAAGGCCTTAATCACTGAGCCATCTGTCCAGCCCCAAGGCTAGTCTGAGAACAGGGGAAATGACTCCTAGAGAACAATAAAGAACGAGAGGAAGGCCTGGGGAAATGGATTAGCGGTTAAGGTATTTCCCTATGAAGCCCAGGGACCCAGGTTCAATTTTCTAGGAGCCCCGCAAGCCAGATGCACAAACGGGCGTATGTGTCTGGAGTTCATTTGCAGTGGCTGGAGGCCCTGGTGCATTCTGTTCTCAGACTCACTGATATGTCCTGACCCTAGATTTTTACCATAAAGATTTTGCAAAGCCATGATTTCTGATTGACCAGGCACTACTTGGCTGGCGTCTCACATATTCTTACAGGCATAGGCAGTGTTGGCTACAGGTTAAAGGTGTAGGTCTAAGCCGGGCGTGGTGGCGCACGCCTTTAATCTCAGCACTTGGGAGGCAGAGGTAGGAGGATAGCCAAGAGTTCGAGGCCACCCTGAGATTACATAGTTAATTCCAGGTCAGCCTGGACCAGAGTGAGACCCTACCTTGCAAAACAAAAAAAAAAAAAAAAAAATGGTGTAGGTCTAGACCCATCTGGTCTACAATCCTGACTCCATTATTTCCAAGCACTGGGATTTCATGCACACTACTTCACTCCTTTGGGTCTTAACTTTCGTTAATAGAAACTGGGATTAAGATAATGCAATGGGATTGTGCATATAAAGAGCATGATTTGTGTGGTAAGTGCACCATTAGCTAAGTTCATTCATTACCATTAAGAGAACTGACCTCCAATCTTTTCTTTTTCCTGCTCAGGACTGTGGGGCTTGCTATGAACGATGGAGTGTGCGCTCATCCTCAGCCATCTTGTTTAAGTGGAAGAATCAACATCGTTGGACCTAGATGATGTTGTTTTGAGGTAAACATGGGAAAGTGTCATAACTTAACTAGAGCCTTCAAGTTTGATGCTGCTGTATGTACATCTGAATGACAATGCCCAGTCCTGAATCCTTTTCATGGAAGCACAGGGCTGAGTTATGAATTTAATCACAGCATCTGCTGAGGTGGCTTTCCTTCCTTTCCTTTGTGCTTTACAAGTAGAACTTACTGGGTCTCTGCAGGCACCAGAGTCATTGCTTCTCTATGCCTCCCTGCCCAGGCCCAGGTGGGTTTACAGACCTCAGGTGAGGGAAGAGGAAGTTTATGTAACCAATTAGCCAAGACGGTGCATCCAGGGACTTGCAGAACGCATTCAGATTTCGGCGGATTGGAGGTCAGTGTTTAATAAATTAAGTCTCAGCAAGGCTTTTACTCCAGGGCTTGGAGGGCTGCAGAGTTCGTGGGGTTCTTCGCGGAGGTAGCAGGTGTCCAAGATGTCTGTGTTTGTTCTACTCCAAAGCCGTTCATGCTTTTGTCTCTGCAAAAATCTTGTCGTTTCTACTGGAAGCTTTGATTTCCTTTCTTCCCTCTCTTCGTGGTTACATACTTCAGAGTCAAAATATGCAGCAGAACCCCCCCCAAAAAAAAACCTCATTCATTCTTATGTGAATGTTTAAGAGTATTCTATGGTAGGCAGATGTGGCAACTTTAGAGTGCAGCAACATATTCTTTGTCATTTTTTCCCATGTAGAGGTGGGTTGATGGTCTCCCCTTAAATGTTGGCAGGCAGATAGCAGATTGAACCAATAATAACCTGGTATAAGATGACTTCGGAGGTTAGGTCATAAAAGACCATGTGGCTTCCATCTTGCTAATTGGAATATTTCCTCTTGATGTCTTGAACTGCCATGTGACATTTGACTAATATTAAGCTCATCATAGCACAATGGATTGTGAGGTCCCACAGGGACAGTCTCTTGAGGCTTCATTTAGCAGATTCAGTTGAGAGTAACTTCTCTGTCGCCTCAAACAGGCACTAAACATGTGACTGAAGTTGATTCCAGATGATTTTGGTGCCTCCTGATTTTCGTCTTCTCCAGACATTTTAGCCACCCTTAGCCCTTCATACCTTTCCAACAGAGGCTTCTTGGGCATAGGGGAACAAGCCATTTGATTGCTCTGTATCCAAAGTCTCAGGTTGCAGACTATCTGAGCATAATAAAATGGCATTTTTGTGTCAATACATTGCTGTGAAGCAACACCTAGCTTGAAGAAGCTGTATTCATGAAGCCACTTCCAGGTGGTAATAGATGTAATATAATTGCAGCCTCAGCCAGGAAAAGACATAGAATCATGGAGTCAGGAACTGGAGAGATGGCTGAGCAATGAAGAGCAATTCCTGTGTAAACATATAGGCCTGAGACGCTGTTGGAATTGGATTTGCCACGACCCACATAAGCAGCTGGGTATGGCCATGAATGTCTAGAACCTCAGTCCTGTGGGGATCAGAGACCAGAAATTGCTGGGGCTTACAGGGCACGGGGAAGGCAAGCTGCAAGATCAGTTAGAGACTCTGGGCTCAATGGGCAGAGAAACAATGAAAGGGGATGCCTTAAGTTTCCTTCCAACCACTTGAGATGATTGTGCCCTGCCACAGGCAAGAGCAGAGGGTGCCACACGGCATATCCACATGCATGGACCATCCCACACCTCACTGTGCACACGTGGAAGAAAGAACCATGGAATGTGCAGAAAGTAGAATTATAAGGCACCTTACATTTTGCCTAGAAAACTCAGCCTCAGCTGGATCTGTCGTGCCCTTCGAGTTGCCCCCACGTTTACACCCATAGACTAGTGCTGTTCTCACTTTTGGTCAGAGAAGCGTCTTTTTACAGATGACAGTGATGACTAGGGTGACCCAAGACTCATCAAGGCAATGAGAAGACGTGACATTTGTGTGCTCAGCACTGGATGAGACATCTGAGTTCAGGGAACACTGCAGAGGAGGTGGCAGGAAGTGTTTCAGTGGTACTCTCACTGTGGCCAGAGAAGTTTCTTTTTGGAGATGGCAGTGGATACGGGAAGATGTAAAATTCATCAAAGTGCTGAAAAAATATGAGGCCTTTGAAGAACTAATGGAGTGCTGTATTAATCGTCTCCATCATGCCGTCCAAGGCTCTGAAGCCATCGCGGAAGCAAGGGTGGAAAGCATCTGAGAGCCAGAGGGTGGGGAGTAGTACTTTGGGGCACTGTCTCCCAGGATATTCATGTTCTCACAGTACATACTGTTACCTCCATTAGACCTGTACATTACTGAGCCAACTAACATTTTGAAAAAGAAAATGGAGGAGGGAAAAAAACAGCAAGACATCAAGGGGGCTGGAGAGATGGCTTAGCAGTTAAGGTATTTGCCTGCAAAGCCAAAGGACCTCGGTTTGATTCCCCAGGACCCACATCAGCTAGATGCACAAGGTGCTTTATGCATTTGGAGTTCATTTGCAGTGGCTGGAGGCCCTGGTGCATCCATTCTCTGTCTGCCCCTCTCTCTCTCTCTCTCTCTCTCTCTCTCTCTATCACTATGCCTCTTTCCTGCTCTCAAATAAATAAAAAAAAATAAAAATACTAAAAAAAGCAAGACATCAACATAGAAGGGCTTCTTGGAAAGAGGAGGGGGTTCAGTGGAATCAATATGGGAACAGAGATAAGAGAGGTCAATGGGAGGGCATTGTAGTGACCTTGCATTGCTGGGACAAAGCACTTGACCAAAAGCAGCTGACAGGAGGAAAGAGTTTATTTTGGCCTCCGGTGTTTAGAAGCTCTGTCATGGCAGCACAGGATGGGAGAGCAGAGGCTGGACATCACTTCTGCCACAGCAGCTGGCAGAAAGCAGCAAGGGTGAGCCGAGCTCTGGCAAGGGGGAAGCTGCGCTATAATACTCCAAAGCCCCACCCCCAGGAGCAGCCCTTCTCCCACAGAGTTCCACCTCCCAAATCTCTACCAGCTGGGGACCAAGGAAGCTATGGAGGACATTTGAGTCAAACCACCACAGAGTGGATTATGACCAAATTGTAGTATGCTCATGTGTTATAGATCTCAATAAAATACAAAAATAAGTAGTAAGTAAATAAATAAACAAAACCCAAGCCTCACATTTGCTACGGATCTGAGTTCCCATTGAGACATCTTTGGCATAGGATAACTTACTTATTTCTGCTTCCATTCTTCCAAGAAGGAGGGACTCATAATTTTACAGGGCATGCTCTGTTGTGACATAACCAGACACAATGCAGAGAACTGTCGTTATGACTAGATAGACGTGGCCAGTAACATAGCACATACAACTTCCCAAGAGAAAACAGCTTCCAGGACAGGCTCACCTACACTCAACAAAGTAGTCAGCCCTTGACAGCTGCTATTTGGACTGCTCAGTGGGAGTCTGTCACTTCCTCCTTGCTTCCTCTGGCTTTGGTTTTCCAGCATCATTCCGTGCGTTGTATCGGGCTCTGACCATGGTAAAGCCCAGGGAGAATTGAAGTTATGAGGACCATAGTCTTAGAAACACAAAGGCCGATCTATAGGCTAAAAGAATGGATATCAAAAGTCACCAGAGGCTGACTGTACATACATAATCACTGACCTTCAGCACACAGCAGGGGAGAGCGGTCCCAGATGCTAGTTGTTTAATTATCCCATAAGCAAGTCCAGTCTCACTTGCGGAATCTCCCTCCATTCTGTGTACTGACAATCCAGAGTGTTCTCAAACATTGACAGAATTCTAGAAACAGAAACCTTGTGACCCACTTGGCAAAACGAGGAGACTGATAAAATGACAGCCTTCAAGTACTACCCAGGTTTCACAGACAAAAAGGGATCTCTAAACACTGTTAGGACAAGCTTCTCTTTGGCCTCTGGCATCTTCTTGGTCATTACAAATAGGTTTCTGTAAAAGGAGATCTTCATTTTGCAGATGCTAAAACTGAGCTTAGATCACTACCATTCCTTTGAACATACTTTCCATGTTTCTCATTAGTCTTAAAATATAACCTGCATATCTCACAATGTCCTCTATTGGCCTCTATCATAACCCAGGCTCCATCATACAAGCGAGAATTTTTTAATATTTTATTTTTATTTATTTGTTTGAGAGAAAAACACTGGGAGGGAGGGAGAGAGAGAGGGAGAAATAGAGAGAGAGAAAGAGAGAGAGAGAGAATAGCCTCTAGCCACTGCAAACAAACTCCAGATGCCTGCTCCACCTTGTGCATCTGGCATACCTGGGGAATCGAACCAAGGTCCTTTGGCTTTGCAGGCAAGTGCCTTAACCACTAAGCCATCTCTCCTCAAGTGAGAATTTTTAATCACCCTGTTAGTTCAGAATATCATCATGTAACCTATGTCCTCACTAAATAAAAAGAAGAAATGAGGTTGTAGTTTCATATACAATAAATGGAAAGTGGTTTATCATGAAGCAGCATGTGGCTCTCTGTGCACGTGATCGGGGCTAATTGTTGTGGAGGACAAAGACAGTCGCCAACACTGTGGCCGCAGGTGCCGCTTGATGCAAGTACGTTGGTTTGTGTTTGGACTAGTGACTGGATATTGGGGTCCCCCCTAAGGCCAGCCCAGGAGGGATGGCAGGGTCTCTGCCAGGTAGGGGGTGAGAGGCGCGGAGTCACGACACAGACTCCGGGAGTTGGGTGGAAGCAGCAGAGGGCGAGCTGCCGCAAACTCGCTTATTGAGGAAGTACTGCAGGTTTTAAGGGGCTTGGCTGGCCAATCATTGTATGGGGCGGTCCCCTTTTTGTGACCAATGACAGCCTGTCTCCGGACAGATCATCTCGTAGCAGATTTCTCGCGAGCATGGGACTGTAGCTATTGTCACACCAGGCCTGCGCAGAACGCCATGTTCACAGAAGCCACTTCCTGCTTTCTCTGTCATGCGGTCTGGGTAGGGCCAGGCCTGCATTGTGCCATACAGTGACACTTTAAACAGAACTGCCATCCTGTTCTTGATAATGTTTCAAACAACAACAATACAAGAGTACTTTCCTCCCTGGTGTTTTAAGGTATTTGTGTTTTAGGAAAAGAGAGAGAGGCTAATAAGCCTTCATGTTAAAACAATGGTTATGGCATAAAATGGAGTTAGGTTTTAGACTCAGGGAATTGTAAACAGGAATTTTCATCCAAATCAAAGCCAGAAACCACGGATGAATAAAATCTCTCTAATGTGTCATCTGTCCACTGAACTACAGGATGCCCATATAACAGAGCCTTCATCACAAAGCCCTTGGGTTTGCAGTGAATGACAAAATGATATCAAGATAGTTTCTGTGGTTGCTGGTACTAATATTTCTTGAGTGTAGGATGCTAGGAACCTTTGTAAGTATATTTAAGGCATTTTCTTTCTAATTGAGGTCTTCAACAGTTCCATGTGTGGAGTTACTATATTAACCCCATCTGTCAGAATTAGTGGGAACTTCACAAGGTCATAACTTGAAAGCAGAACCTGATTAACCTTGATGTATCCAACCCCAGGACCCAAGCTTTGAACCACCATGTAGTCTTTTCTGTCATTTCTATTTATCTACCTTTTATTTCTTACAGCCAGCCATCCTTGAATCTGTTCAAATGGAGCTATTTTAAAGTGAATCCTATTTCCCCAGGATAATGGAGACTTCAGCTCACCATGCCCTCAAGAAAAACAAGAAATGTGTTGATTTTTTATTCCTGTCAGGGGAGCTCAGTTTATTAGAGGCCATTGTGGATGTAGCCAAGTTAGTGACAATTGGTGTCCACTCTCTGCTCTTGGCATGTGTGCTGTGTCAGGATCCACAGACAATCAGTGTCCACTCTCTGCTCTTGGCGTGTGTCCTGTGTCAGCATCCACAGACAATCAGTGTCCACTCTCTGCTCTTGGCGTATGTGCTGTGTCAAGATCCACAGACAATCAGTGTCTACTCTCTGCTCTTGGCGTGTATCCTGTGTCAGGATCCACAGACAATCAGTGTCCACTCTCTGCTCTTGGCGTATGTGCTGTGTCAAGATCCAGAGACAATCAGTGTCCACTCTCTGCTCTTGGCATGTGTCCTGTGTCAGGATCCACAGACAATTAGTGTCCATTCTCTGCTCTTGGCATGTGTCCTGTGTCAGGATCCACAGACAATCAGTGTCCACTCTCTGCTCTTGGTGTGTGTCCTGTGTCAGCATCCATAGACAATCAGTGTCCACTCTCTGCTCTTGGCATGTGTCCTGTGTCAGGATCCACAGACAATCAGTGTCCACTCTCTGCTCTTGGCGTGTGTGCTGTGTCAGGATCCACAGACAATCAATGTCCACTCTCTGCTCTTGGTGTGTGTGCTGTGTCAGGATCCACAGACAATCAGTGTCCACTCTCTGCTCTTGGTGTGTGTGCTGTGTCAGGATCCACAGACAAACAGTGTCCACTCTCTGCTCTTGGTGTGTGTCCTGTGTCAGGATCCACAGACAATCAGTGTCCACTCTCTGCTCTTGGTGTGTGTGCTGTGTCAGGATCCACAGACAATCAGTGTCCAGTCTCTGCTCTTGGCATGTGTGCTGTGTCAGGATCCACAGACAATCAGTGTCCACTCTCTGCTCTTGGTGTGTGTGCTGTGTCAGGATCCACAGACAATCAGTGTCCACTCTCTGCTCTTGGTGTGTGTCCTGTGTCAGGATCCACTTCTGCCACAGTCGGCATTCTCTTCTCTACTCTACCACTTCCCCATCAGCACAGGCTTTTGCCTGTGCCTGTGAACTTTTAATCACTCTAATTTCTAATCACCATAATTCCTCACTGTCCAGAGCTGCAAGTTCATCATGTGGATAGACCCAGGTTCCTTGTTAAGCGAGGTAATTGCTCACCACTCATGAGCTGTGAATCGTAGTGGTGAGTCTCCCCATCCCTCACTGAGGGACATGGGGGTGGGATTGTGATTCATCCCACATGAGCTGTGGGGACAGCAGTGGGTGTCTGCTGGAGCTGCAAGGTTTAGATCTTCATTTCTTCCTCTCTTCAATTGTGTTTCTTATCTTCACAGTTTCTGATGCTAAAGCTTTCATAGCTGGGCTGCTTGTAGAGGACTCTTGTTTCTTTACATCAGATGATTTAGCTTACCTTCCAGGCCCTGCATTGTTTGTAACTTGGTCATGCTCACCGGGCCATGCGCTTACATCCTAAAGTTAACATAAAGGTACTTGCTCTGTCCTGGGATTATTTTGATAACAAAATAAAAACTAACATGTGGCTGAAGTGTAGAGGGATTTATTGTGAGGAATCAAGGGAGATATTTCTGATTTAAACATGGAGAACCTACATTGGATTTGGAAGGCTGTGAGATGTCAAGGAACCCAATTGACTCTTTTTGTCCCTTTTGTTCTGTGCCACCTGCTCTGCATGTGTGTGCTCCGCTTGCACTGGCTATCTTGCCTTGTGTTCCTAGCAGCCTCTCAGCTTGAACGTGACACGTGGACCACAGGTTATTTTCTCATGCCCAGAGTGTGCAGTGAACTGAAGCTACTTTCTGACGTCCATTTCTACATTCACAGCTTTTCAAATCAGCCCCTGTTATGTGCCTCAGGCTTCCTTCCCGTCTCCTAGATTTAGAACCAGCAGAGCTAGGAGCACCATGTTCATTGCAATGCACCCTTGTAGGACATGTTTTAAGTTGATAAAATCAACACTTATATTTTTATGACATCTCAAGTCTAAAGATTGCCCAAATAGGCCAAAGACCTTAACAAACTCCTTGCTACCGAAAAGATGCTCCATGTCATTGTCATTAAGGAAATCTGAATTAAAACGGCAAGGAGATAACATGACATACCTGTTAGAATTGCCCAAATCCAGAAGATGGACAATGTATGCTGATGCCGATAAGAATCAAGAGGAACTATTATTTTTGGCAGAAATGCAAAAGAAGCAACTTGAGAACTACGTTTCATAATTCTGTATAAAATAAAACACACTCTTACCATATGATCCAGCAATCCTTCCTTAATGTATAGCATGGTGACATAAAAACAAACTATATATACATAAAAACCTGAATGAAGTTGATCCTGCCAGCTTTATTTATTATTTCCAAAACTTGGAAGCAACTGAGATATCTTTTAGTGGGTGATCAATACATAGACAGTGGTATATCCAGACAGTGGACTGTTACTCAGCGCCCCAAAGGTTTGGCTGAAGAGGTGTGGCAGAGGCCAAGTGAACATTACCAAGTGAACGAAGCTAACCTGGCAATGGTACAGGCTGTATGATTATAATTATAGGGCATTTTGATCAAGGAAAAACTATGGAGGGTAGTAAAATGGCAAACGACTGGTTAAGAGTAGGGCAGAGGGTAGGAGGATGCACAGGTAGAGCTAGAGTATGTTTAGGGCAGAGAGAGAGAGAAAAAAAAATCAAACCAATAAAGAGAAGTTCCCTAAGGGATCAAGCTAGACAATTGGCCAATTGGGCAAGATGTGCCTGTTAGTGCAATAGTGGCATGTTTGCTATGGGCATAATCAACTGCTCTCTAACTGGATTTGAGGCCTGCTCCACTGGAGGTAATTAATGACTGTTGCTGGAAAACCTAGTCAATAGCCTATGGCTGGGGAGGTCATAAACCTTTGATGGAAATCTACTACTGTTGTTTGACTGCATGGGTATAGTAAGCCCATCAAATTGCCCTCTACATATTTTATTATGACCATATATTAATGCTGCTCTCAGTTTTGGTTAGAGAAATTTCTCTTTCAGATGGTGGTAACTGCACCACTGGGGTGACTCAAAACTCATCAAAGTGCTGAGAATAAGTGGATAGTTGAGTGTCGGGACATCTCTGTCACAACCTCCAATGCTGAAGGACCGTAGCAGAAGAGGTGGCAGAAAGAAGCCCAAGGATGGGGTTGAGCTCTTTGGAACACTGCCTTCCAGATGCAAGATGGTTCTTGAACTCATCACCTCATGGGGACTGTTGTTATCTGCACAAGCTCTGCGTAATATGGGACTCATGGACATGCTGTCACGAAGGAGGCCAAAAACAAAACAAAACAAAAACCCTTCAAACTAGGAGAGGAAATAGTTGGACAGAAGAGGGCATTCTGTGGAGGAGATTGGGATAGGGGGGTGACAAAGGAGGTTGGTGGGAGAGGAATATGTCAATTTTTAAATAAAAATTTAATAGTAAAAGTATCAAACAAGAGCAAAGTTTTCTAAAGGAAGTTAAAACCCTTGTATACTATCATAGTCACTTCCATCGCTAAGGATCCATTTCCCATTTCCTATCTTTCTGCTGTGTGTCTTCTCAGGAACTCTGTCCCAACTTTCTTTTGGATTAATTATTCCTTCTGTGTTGTGTTAACCAGACTTTCTGTCACTGTAGCCAAGTTCATGAGATGATTAACTTATTTGCAGCAAAGGTTGATTCTGTGTCCTGATTTTGGAAGTTCTGATGTCATGATCCAGAAGTCCCACGGCTCTTGGGCCTCTGGAGAGAGTGCAGACAGCAGTGGTGGAAAGCACAGGGTGAACAACTGAACAACTCATAGCTGCACAGCTCAGGAGGAAAAGGATGCCCCCAGTTCTCTTTGGGGCACACACCCAAGTTAGGTTTCACTGTCTGGAAATCCATAGTACCTCTGAGAAGTTCGCTCTCCCACACCCACCACCGCAGTGATAAGCCATCATCAGATCAACCCTTGATGGACACTACTTATATTCATCCATGGTACCCATTGTGTAGATTCTTGATGGAATTGTCAGTCAAGAGCCACTGTTTTGTATTCTAACCTAACAATATAGAAGAAAAAAATCAGCAAGACAATTCGAACACGGTCAACTGGATTCACACTTTGGAGACTTTTTGTCATCGATAGCTCAGGCTCTTTGCATTGTTACCACTGCCGGCTACTGGCTGTGCAGTTTTCTGTTCCCCTCTAACATTGGCTATTTAACCAGTTTATTCACTGTTCTGGGTGATCCTTTATCGTCTAAATTTAGCCATTTTGTTTCAATGAGCCAGAGCCACCTCTTCTGTTTGTCAACAAGGCAAACAGGGAAGCATTCAGGTAATATAGATTAAGTGTTGCAGCAGTTCTTGGTTCCATAGATTTTATGCTGCCTCCTGTTAGGATCTCAGCTTCTCCAGTGGCCGAGATGAGTTGCTGAGACGGTAAGAAGCACGGTGCAGTGGTTGGTGCCCCGGTTATTTTAGGAGCAGTGAAGAGAAGGTTTCATAATGAAACTGGAGCCACGTACAGTCATAGTTTCACAAACTTCTGACTGGTATCAACTGACCTGTCTCCCAGGTGAAGTTCAATTAGTAGCAGCTCAAAACCCACCCAATTGAATATTTATTTTGAAACATCAATCTCACCAGTTTGGCTCCTTTTCTCTATCTACAAAGACTTTGAATTATCAGTGAGATTAAGTTTGGGAGGGTATAAGGTAGGAAGAGTGCTTTGAAGTAGTTTTTTGTTAAATTGTTTATTTAAATTTTTTCATTTTTATTTATTTATTTGAGAGCGACAGACAGAGAAAGACACACACACACAGAGAGAGAGAGAGAGAGAGAGAGAGAGAGAAATGGGCACACCAGGGCCTCCAACCTCTGCAAACAAACTCCAGATGCATGCGCCACCTTGTGCATCTGGCTTACGTGGGTCCTGGGGAATTGAGCCTTGAACTGAGATCCTTAGTCTTCACATGCAAGCGCTTAACTGCTAAGTCATCTCTCCAGCCCCTGAAGTAGTTTTTTTTATTTGTGGGATGCACACAGGGACATGTGACATGGGAGAACAGCATGTGCCCCTCATCCTTGAGTGACTTCCTTCACTCCAGCCCCTGTCATGTCTCACTGGGATGCACCAGTTTTGACAACTATTTTCCACACTGTTGTTTATTTTTCCCCAGGATAAGTTTCCCTCTCAGGACAACTACAAACAAGCTCACCATGTTCAACCCAGTTCCTTTCCTTGCTTCATGGTGAGGCCATCCAGAGGGAATGTGAGTTGCAGGAGAATCCTGGCACATTTTCCTTTGTACTAATAAAATATAATTTCAGATTAAAAATATTTATTTATTTATTTATTTATTTATTTATTTATTTATTTATGAGGGCAAGAGAGAAAGAGGCAGAGATAGAGTGAGAGAGAATGGGCATGCCAGGGCTTCCAGCCACTGCAAATGAACTCCAGACGCATGCGCCACCTTGTGCATCTGGCTCATGTGGGGAATCAAACCGAGATCCTTTGGCTTTGCAGGCAAATGCCTTAACCACTAAGCCATCTCTTCAGCCCAATTTATTTATTCCTTCCTTCCTTCCTTCCTTCCTTCCTTCCTTCCTTCCTCCCTCCCTCCCTCCTCCCTTTCTTTCTTTCTTTCTTTCTTTCTTTCTTTTTTGGTTTTTCAAGGTAGGATCTCACTCTGGCCCAGGCTGACCTGGAATAAACTATGTGATCTCAGGGTGGCCTTGAATTCTCAGTGAATCTCCTAGTCTGCCTCCCGAGTGCTGGGATTAAAGGCGTGCATCACCAAGCCCAGCTCCAGCCCAATTTCAGATTTTTTGGGGGGAGGTGGGTTTCAAGGTAGGGTCTCACTCTAGCCCAGGCTGACCTGGAATTTACTAAGTAGTTTCAGGGTGGCCTTGAACTCATGGGGATCCTCCTACCTCTGTCTCCCGAGTGCGTGCAGATTCTTTTCTGAATTTTTCTCCTTTTTCCAAGTGCCTATTGAAATTGAGACACCTCCACCCCCTTGCATGGGCAAGATAGTTTCTGTGTTTATATTAACATGACCAGAGTGTTGAAGTCAAACAACCAACTGTTTTGAGATGGAATTGTATGTGAAGTCAATTATATTCACAGTTTTGTTTTTGTTTCTGCTTAAGTCGTTTTAAAAAGATTTGAGTTTGATGGTTACTTCTTCCTTCCTTTAAATATTTCCTTGCCTCTCTATTTGGTAAGTTGACATAGGAAACTTGTTCTTTGAGGCTTAGCTCTGAGAGAATCACTGCCCACACCATCTCCCTTTGCCCATTCCCTAGCCTCTTAATTCCACCTCAAATATATGTGTTCTCTGGTTGACGCCTAGCACACACATTTCTTGCAACCATGTTAAACTTGGGAGCTTATCAGTATTTGGAAGTTGGAAGCTCTAATGGGAAAAGCAAGCTTTGCTGGACCCATTAATGCTCAAGATTTAGGTACGAAAGCTAAACTGTGCCCAATCCACTTCCTGTCACGTCTCCAGCTGCTGCCAAGCTCAAAGGCAGGGGCTAAGCCGAGGCAGGCTCTGGTGCCTTAAGAAGCTGAAGAGAATTTTCTCTCTGAGCCAAATCTTTCTCCAGACAGTGGTGGGATTTGACACTGGTGAGCCACAGCCTGGTCTCTATTTAATACTCGGGCTTTGAAGGCATCCATGTAACTACCTTAGGTCTGTTTCCGTCTCACCATGGGTGACAGTAAATTCCATCTGATGGAACCCCAGCCACAGTGGCTGATCGCCTTCCTCCAATAATGCTTGATGGTTCAGCTCTCAGATTCTGCCTTTGCAATCTGCTTCATATCAAATGCATTTCTGACAGGTGTAGTCCCCTGTGAGAGAGACGGCAGAGCTCGGCTTTAGGGTTTCTCCCTGGGATGATGTTTGTGGGGTGGGGGAGAGAGAAGAGAAGATGGGGATATGATTTATCTTAATTTGAAGGTGAGAATTAGAGAAAAATTGAAGAGACTGCATAATGTTAGGCAGCAGAAATAAAACTAAAAGAAAAAAATGGTACAGAGAGGTAAGAGCATAGATTTAAATACAGAAAGGACATAGAAAAACCAAATGGCTTTATTTCTGGGGGTTGAGCATTAAGTTAAAAACAAAATCTGAGCTTGGTTATAAGGCACAGAATCGTCATACGCAGTGAATATAGGAGGTATAAAGGGAGAGGGCCTGTCTACATTCCTTCCTCCCCTTACAGTTAGCATTACTAATGGAAAGGGTACCTCACACTTTCTAGCTGGTTTTACAGGCCAAGGACTGGGCTCCAGTCCTCAGACACAGGGCTGTCAAGTGAGGAAAACACTATTTATCATAATGCTTGGACCCATTTCAAGGGTCATTTGTACAAATGTGTGTGGCATAAAATAAGAGCCCATTGAATATTCTATATTATTATTTTTCCAAACACAAATGTTGTATGCATTTTAAAAGCAATAAAAATGGTTCAAGGGCTACAGAGATGGTTGAGCAGTTAAGGCGCTTGCCTGTGAAGCCTAAGAACTCATGTTTGAATCTCCAGGTCCCACATAGCCAGACAGAGACACAAGTGCACAATATCGCACATGAACACAAGGGGGCACATGGGTCTGGAGTTTGTTTGCAGAGGCTGAAGGCCTTGGTGCACCCAGTCACTCTCTCTAACTCTTTCTCTCTCTCAAAATAAATAAATAAATAAATGAATAATAATAATGGTTCAATATTGTGATATAAGTTAGTATATTTTAAAAGATTTATTTTTATTTATTTGAGACAGAGAGAGAGAATGGATACACCAGGGCCTCTAGTCAGTGCAAATGAACTCCAGAAACATGTGCTACCATGTGCATCTGGCTTATGTGAGACCGGGAGAATCAAACCGGGTCCTTAGTCTTCACAGGAATGTGGCTTTACCGCTAAGCCATCTCTCCAGCCCTAAGTTAGTATTTTTAAACTAATGACAAGCTTAGAATAAATAAAAAAAATTGTTTTGAATGCATACTATGATCACTTCATAATGATTTTTTTTAGGTTTCCATTTTCTTTTCATACATTTTTCCATTTCCTGTTTTTGAGGAAAGATCAAAGCTTCTTATATATGTGTCCATACTTTCTGTCATGTTCATATAATCACAGACAAAACCACACATGCATGATTTGTTATTAAGTTCTGAAAATAGTACTATGGAATACAAACGTGATGTTATAACATTTTCCAATCATAAAGCAGCCTTTTCTGTGCCTTACTTTAGTAACAGAGACTTTAAATCTTAAAATTCAAATCCTCAAATTAAAATGGTGTCTTGGTCACTGGGGGCAAGATAGGTAAGTGTCCTAGTGCTGGACAACTCAGGGGGATCCAGATGATGGGAAGTTTTGTCCTTCTGGAAGGAGTTCACGTGGTCTGTTGTTCTCTCTTGAAAGGCAGAGATGAAACCTGAAACGATGATCCATCTTCGTATCCTTGTGGAACGAGCATGAGGAGAATTGGTGGTGGCACGATAGACATAGGAGAGTCTGAGCACTTCAGAGCATTCTGGGTGGATGCGTTTACTTCTAAAATCAGTCCTAATTTGATTACACCATGGTCCCTGGGTTTGCTTTCCTTCGCAGGGCAGCAGAATCTTCACAGGTCCACGGCACACACCACTGTGCTCCCATGCCTGCTTCGTGTGTCCCTCACGCACGTCCCTCTGGCACATCCTGATTGGCTGTTCTCTCGGCTGCTTCCTGGTCTGTGTGGTGATGTTAAGCCCTTGGCCCTTCTCTAAACAGTAACTGTGGAGTTTTCACTTCATGTTCGTGTTTGCATTTAATTGTTTCATTTTTCCCCTCCTTCCTTTCTTGCAACTTTCTTTGCCACTTGTAACTATGTTGCAGCAAGCATCCTTAAAATACACAAGCTTGAGAAGGAAAGATGGCTTAGAGGTTAAGGCCTGCAAAGCCAAAGGACACAAGTTTGATTCCCAGGACCCACCTAAGCCAGATGCATAAGGTGACACATGTGTCTGGATTTCGTTTACAGCAGCTGGAGGCCCTGGTGTGCCCACTGTCTCTCTCTCTCTCAAAGAAAGAGAGAGAGAAAGAAAAAAAGAAAGAAAGAAAGAAAGATATTTTAAAAGTTTAAAAAAAGGACACAACCTTATGTACTGAGTTCCTACCCCATAGAACTGGGATTACAGACATGTGTGACTATGCCCAGCTACTTATGTACATCCTGGGGATCAAACTCGAGCAGTCTCGCAGGCCTCCTCAGTCCCTCATTCTTGCATAGGAAGTGCGCTTAACCATTGGGCAATCTCTCTAGCCCAAATGTATGTCAATCATGGTTATGTTTTTTTTCCAAAGTACCAAGTCTGACCTTATTGTTCTTTTACTCTCAATTTCATTAATGTCTGTCCTAACTTTTAGTAATTCCTGCCATTTACTGAGCTTGGGATTGACTTCATGTCTTCTAGACCCTTGAGGTACACCATTATACTATCTCTTTTGAAATATCTCAGAGTTACTTTTTTATTTTTATTTATTTATTTATTTGACAGAGAGAGAGGGAGAGAAAGAGAGAGAGACAGAGGGAAAGAGAGAGAATGGACATGCCAGGACTTCCAGCCACTGCAAATGAACTCCAGACATGTGTGCTCCCTTGTGCATTTGGCTAACTTGGGTCCTGGGGAATCGAACCTGGGTTCTTTGGCTTTTCAGGCAAATTCCTTAGTCTCTAAGCCATCCCTCCAGCCCCCAGATTTACTTTTTTTAAAACATGTATTTATTTATTTTAGAGACAGAGACAGAGAGAAGGTAGACAAGCACCTTAACCACTTAGCCATCTCTCCAGCACTCAGATTCACTTTTTTTTTCAAGGGCTGGGCATGGTGGTACACACCTTTATTCATTTTTTTATATTTTTGTTTTATTTTTATTTATTTATAACATACAGACAGTGAAAGAGGCAGAGAGAGAGAGAGAGAGAATGGGCCTCCGGTCACTGCAAACAAACTCCAGATGCATGTGTCGCCTTGTGCATCTGGCTTATGTCGGTCTTAGGGTATTGAACCTGGGTCCTTTGGCTTTGCAGACAAATGCCTTAACCACTAAGGCATCTCTCCAGCCCCAGATTCACTTTTTTTCTGAGTCAGAGACAGAGAGAGAGAGAGAGAGAGAGAGAGAGAGAGAAAGAGAGAGAATGGGCAGGCCAGTGGCTTCTCAGCTGCTGTGAACAAACTCCAGATGCATGTGCCCCTGTGGGCAAGTGTGGCATTGCGCCCTTGTATCACTTTACATCTGGGACCTGGAGAATCTAGCAGGCATTCTTAGGCTTCACAGGCAGGTGCCTTAATAGCTAAGCCATCTCTCCAGTCCCAGATTCACTTTTTAATGTAAACACATGTAGCTTTCTTCTTAGAACTACCATCAGTTACCCCAGGGGTTCTTCTAGGATATGCCATCATTTCTACTTGATTCTAGGAAGTTTTTAATGTCTTCCCTGATTTCTTCAGTGATTCAGTGTTCATTTAAAAGTTTGTTATTTAGCTGGGCATGGTGGCGCACACCTTTAATCCCAGCATTCGGGGGCAGAGGTAGGAGGATCACCATGAGTTTGAGGCCACCCTGAGAATACAGAGTGAATTCCAGATCAGCCTGGGCTAGTGTGAGACCCTACCTCAAAAACAAACAAACAACAAATAAAAGTTTGTTATCCAGTCTTCTCATATTTACATAATTTCTTTTAAAATTATTATTATTATTATTATTTGAGGTAAGGTCTCACTCTAGCTTAGGCTGTCCTGGGGAATTTACTAAGGAGCCTCAGGCTTGCCTCAAACTCAGAGTGATCCTCCTACCTCTGCCTCCTGAGTGCTGGGATTAAAGGTGTGTCCCACCACACCTGGCCTATTTTTGTTTCTTAAATATATTTTTTAATTTATTTGCAAGCAGAGACAGATAGAGAGAAGAGAGGTAGACAAAGAGAATGGGTATGCCAGCGATTCCAACCACTGTACATGAACTCCAGATGCATGCACCACTTTGTGCATCTGGCTTTATGTGGGTTCTGGGGATCAAACTCGAGGCCTTAGGCTTTGCAGGCAAGCAGTTTAGCCACTGAGCCATCTCTCTAGCTAACATCCTTTCTGTTTTTTTCTTTCTCTGTAGATTTCTAGTAGTTTTTTCCCCACTATGATCAAGATGATAAATTATTTTAATGTTTTGCATTTCTTAAGGCCTTTGCTGTGGACTGTAACTTTTCAATATTAGAGAAGTTTCTGCTCACTGTTCTTTCCCCTGCCTGTTTGTTGGTAGAATCTGCTGCTGATATAATGTTGTGTCACAATGTTCTGAAGTTTCTTAGCTGATTTTCAGTTTGAAATACCTATCTCACCGATGAGAGTGGAATACTGAACTTTCTTCCTATAACTGTCTCAAGTTCTTTCTGTTCTTTCATACCTTTTTATTGTTTATGTTTATAAAAATGGATATCACAACACTCAGTGAATAAATATTTAAAATTGTTATATCTTGCTGATGAATTAACCCAGTTACCAGTCTGCACTGGTTTCTTTATCGCCTCAGACTGGTTTTGATTTAAAATCTGTTGTATCAGCTATGAGAATAGTTCTGCTTGTAACAGCTTCCATTTGCTCGTGTGACCTTTGACTCTCCGTTTGTCTTTGCCACTTAGGGATGTTCTTCAGAGGCAACAGATAGTTGCGTCTTTTTTTTTTTCTTTTAAATCTCATCCACAAAGCTGGTCTTTTAGTTGGGGAGTTGGGGCCATTTCTTTGTATTGGTGAGGGGCTTGTTATTTCCTATGGTTATTGCTTTTGTTGGTTGAATTACTGGTACTTCTTTCTCCTTTGTCACATTGGGGATTTGCCGTTTTGCTGTGTTGATCATGATAGATTTCTCCCTGGCCGCCTTTTGGTCCCACGTTTCTCTCATTAAACTTACCTTCTGTGTGTTCATGTGCATGAGACTGTCTGCCTTCTTTCTTTGTGCATAGTATTCCTTTATGTATTTTCTGTGCTAGAGGCTTGGCTGTCCTAAATTGTTTTAATTTTTGCTTGTCTTGAAATGGTCTTATTTCTACAGCATTTTTAAAAATTTGTTTATTATTATTTTATTTATTTTTGGAGAGAGATAGATAGAGAGGGAGAGGGAGACAGAGATGGGCGCGCCAGCAGTCTCTCAGCGGCTGTGAACGAAATCTAGATGTGTGCGCCCCCTTGTGGTCAAGTGTGGCATTGCGTCCTTGTGTCACTTTGCATCTGGCTAAACGTGGGAGCTGGAGACTGGAACCAGGTTCTTAGACTTAGCAGGCAAGTGCCTTAACCGCTAAGCCATCTCTCCAGCCCTTCTACAGCAATTTTAAGAGACAGTTTTACTGGATATAGCCATCTTAGTCAACATTTATTTACTGCAGGGTTTGAAATATGTCATTCCTGATTGCTTGACTTTTGGGCTTGCTGATGAAAGAGGTGATGTTATTCTGATATTTATGTTCTTAAGTGTGAGTTGGTATTTTTCCTATACAACTTTCTTTTTTTATTTTAGAGAGAGTGAGAGAAAGAGAGAGAGGGAGAGGGAATTGGCATGTCATGGCCTCAGATGCTTATACCACCTAGTGGGCATGTGCGGCCTTGCGCTTGCCTCACCTTTGTGTGTCTGGCTTATGTGGAACCTGGAGAGTCAAACATGAGTCCTTAGGCTTTGCCGGCAAGTGCCTTAACTGCTAAGCCATCTCTCTAACCCCTCCTCTATAACTTTTTTTTTTGCAAGCAGAGAGAGATAGAGAGAAGAGACAAACAGAGAGAATGGACATGCCAGGGCCTCTAGCCACTGCAAACGAACTTCAAACACATGTGTCCCTTGTGTATCTGGCTTCATGGGTCCTGGGGAATTGAACCTGTGTCCTTTGGCTTCAAAGACAAACATCTCAACCACTAAGCCATCTCTCCAGCCTCCTTTATAACTTTTAATACTGTTTCTATACTTGACATTTTGACTTCTTGACCATGATATGCCATGGAGATGTTTTTCTCTGATTATGTCTATTTGTGTTTCCCAATGTCTCTTGTTTTTGAATGCCAGTTTCTTTCAATAGAGTCGGCAAATTTTCTGGAATAATTTCATTGCATGCACTCTCTATGTGTTCACGTTTTGCTCAGCTCTTTGTTCTACCTCATGGAGTCTTAGATTTGCTCTATTGAATGTGTCCCCGAACTCACAGAGGTGTTCTTGTCATGTTCATTAGATGTCTGCATGTGTCATTGCCTCATGCTTGCCCTCCATCCCTGAAACTTGTTCATCTGCTTGGTCTTGTCTATTGATGATTTCATTCACGGTAGTTTTTATTTGAATGATTCTTTCATTTTCAGAATTTCTATTGGGTTCATTTTTCAGAGTTTCAGTTTTCTTATTTCTGTGATAATGTTGGTTTTTTTTTTCCCTGTTTAATAATTTCTCCTGTAAATTGGCTACTTTATCTGTCTACCTTGGCAACTTTCTTATCTAGGAGTTGAACTGATTTCTTTACTTCATTCATCTGCTTATTGAGTCCTCTGTTTGTCATTGATCATTTTAAAAAGTAGGACTCTAAAAATCTTCTTTTGACATTTCAACTATCTCATTATTGGGGAGTTGTGAGATTGAAGAAATGGCATAGTGAATTATTTTCTTTTATTTCTAGTTTTCATTTCCCCCTTTCCCATTCTCTTTTTATTTGTTTTATTTTGTGTGAGAACTTCCTGGTAGTCTCTTTTCACTTGGAGTTATGGCTTCTACTACTATTTAGAGGAAAAAATCCAACTATAGTGACAGATGTCCTGGTTTGACAGCAACCCTGATGTTGGTTTGCAGTAGAAGAGACAGATGCAGTAGAGTTCGGGTTGGGGAAAAAGTAATGTAGAGTGTTTTAGAGCTAAGGGTATGGATATTTACTGAAATTAGGAGGTCATGGGAAAAGAGGAAGAGGGTAAATGAAGTAAGAATGAGAATATAAGCACGTAGGTTATGAGAAGGAGCAGAGAAAATATTGTAGAGTGGATGGGAAGAAAGAAAGAACAGCCATAGAGGGCTTTTCTGATGAGATTCCAGTTAAAATATAACCAACAAACAAAGTAAAAAAGTGTACATAATGAACATAGAAGATCAAAAAGTGAATAAAATAAGTCATAAAATTAAATAGAAGGCTTTCTGACCCCAGTCAGCATGTCTTTGTCATTCATTGTCTTTGCATCACTCTCCCCAGGTAGATGGGAGGATGCTGCTCTCGGTAACTCACTAGTTAAGTAGTGCGTCCTTCCCACCTCGAAGGCTCTCTGTGACTGCAGTACACTTTCTGCCAAAGGTCCCCATTCGACCTGCACGCTGCCACCTTGTCTCTGGGATTTGGACGGTCATCATTTCCACGCATAGCGCTTCTATGACTCCGAGGGTACACGGAAGACCTTTCTACCACTGTGCTTATCTTTGTCCCACCTCTCAGGGTACTGGATTGAGTTGCATGGCATACTTCCCACAAAACCACCACAGCTGTCGTTTACCTGCGGAATGACAGTGGGGGGTGGTCTTCTCTGGTGACTATGTATTGGTCTAGGTTTGAGTCTCCTTGCTGTGCTTCTCCCTCTGCCCCCACAGCCTTGTCTTCTCCAGGGAAATCACTCAAGCCTTTGGCTGTGTTTTCACAGCAAGGATCTTATTTCTCCAGCTCCTATGGTGCCTGTTAGGAATTATTTATTTATTTATTTTTAAATTTGCCCATTAATTTTTTGGCTTATTAGTTATGCTATAACTATAAAAGCTTTCATAACTGGAAAGTTTATGATTAAATCTGATGCTCTGATATCTTCAACTAGGCTCAGCTACCCATCCCAATGTGCCAATTAAAGGGATGAGTAATGGTGACCAGCAGAGAGAGATTTAGCCGGTGTGGCCACTTTGGAAGGAGGGACAGAAAAATGAATCCATCTTTGGGTTACTGACCTGGACTTTAGGTTTGAACAGAGGAAGCACTGGGGCAGGGAGCAAGAGGACTGCATAGCTGAGCAGGTCTCCCTCCATGTGTGCTCTCACACACGACCACTGTCTCAGGTCCTGGCCATTCTTGCAAAGTGGTTCAAGGTGTCCTTACTGCTGGAGGCAACAAGATGGTTCTCAGGAAATGATTTCTTGTGTTGCAGGTTATGGCCCGGCCATCACATGTCATTCCCTTCATCTGAGAGTATTCTGTCCTTTGAAATCTTATTAGTTTTAAGTCTTAACTATTCCTTAACTCCAAGGAGATGTAAGAGGAAAGGTCGAGGACTATGACCTATCTTTGTGCCTTCTGCCAAAATAACAAGGCAGACCCTAAAGGCAGGCAGAGATCCTGAGCTTTCACACAGCTTTTAGCCACTCAGTTGGCCCTCGTGAAGGGGTCTGCTTTTTTTTTAATTTTTAAAATTTTTTAATTTTTTTTATTTTTTTGAGAAAGACAGAGACAGACAGAGAGGGAGAGGAAGACAGAAAGAGATGGATGCTCCAACAGTCTCTCAGCCGCTATGAACGAACTTCAGATGCGTGTGCCCCCTTGTGGTCAACTGTGGCATTGTACCCTTGTGTCACTTTGCATCTGGCTAAATGTGGGACCTGGAGATTGGAACCAGGTTCTTAGGCTTAGCAGGCAGGCGCCTTAACCGCTAAGCCATCTCTCCAGGCCTGTTTTTTTTTTTTTTTTTTTTTTTTTTTTTTTTTTTTTTTTAGTGATTTCATTGGCCAATGAGGAGAGAGCACTGTCTAGCAAAAGCGGTTTCTGAGTTCCTGCTATGATTTCTCTGTATTCTTCTTACAAGGCTTTTCTCTGACTTGTGTAGAGCACATATTCTCCAAGTCTGTAAACTGAATCCTCATTTTCCTAATGCTGTCTTTCGGAGAACAGTCCTTTTGAAAAAACCCAATGTTTCATTTTTAGGGGTTATTCATTTTATCTTATTCATCTCAGCTAAGAAACCCACTCGTAACTAAACAGAGCACAGGGTTTTTTCACTGTTCTAGAAATCTTATAGTGACGCAGTATATATACCCAGTTCCATAAGTTAGTACACATATTTTTCATGGTGTCCCTCAACTTTTATCTAAAGTGTCCTGCCTCCAGATTCTTGTACCAATGCTCTCTAAAGTGGACCTAAAACCTTTTTTTTTTTTTTTTTTTTTTTGTCATTCCAAGTCTTTCTAACACCTCCAAATGGAGGTAGCTGACTTCCCTGTTATTGATGCTCTGACTATATAGACTTGTTTTTGGCATTTACAGGCACAGGTCCAAGTTCAGGGGTCACCCGTCAAAATGTCCAGGCTCTTGTGACCCAGAACAGAGAATTGTACCAGGGACACGTGGTAAGGTAATAGAAACAGAGACAACTTATTAAGAAAGTCAAGGACATTCTCAAGAATGAGAGTTGGTCTGTTGAACTGGGAAAAGGCTTATGTTCAAAATACTAGACCACAAGTGTGATGGCCCATTTTTAGGGAATTTACACCACACCTTTCTCCTGAATTTGTATTCTTGGGGCTTTTCTCATGGATGCTCTGATTGTTGGATGGTGTCTAGGTAAGGAAGGACTTCCAGTCCTTTGCCAGCTGGATTCCTTCCTAGGGTTGATTTTTAAGGCGTCTCCTGTATCACCCTATTCTCCTGGCACCCCTGATTTTTTTTTTCAGAGAGACAGAGAGAAATAGAGAGAGAGAGAGCGAGAGAGAGAATGGACATGCTAGCACTCTCTCAGTTCCTGTGAACCAACTCCAGACGTGTGTGCTCCCTTGTAGGCAAGTGTGGCCTTATGCCCTTGAGATACTTTTTGCATCTGGCTAAACGTGGGACCTGGAGAATCGAACAGGCATTCTTAGGCTTGGCAGGCAGGTGCTTTAACTGCCAAGCCATCTCTCCAGCCCACCCCTGGGCCTTATTTGGTTAGTATTCATTTATTTCCACAGTAGACTTAACTTAGTGTTAGTCTTCAGCTTGTATGAGTATCTTCAATAAGTATTCTAAAGTATTTTCATTTGTATGTACATTTCAGATTTTGCTTTTCAATTTCTGTACTAAATTTAAGTTTCCATCTTTTGTCTTATTTTTTGTGTTTCTGGGTGTTCCTTTTGTTTGTATTTTAAATACAAATATTTTCTGGATTTCCCTTTTCATCTTTTTTTTTTTTTGCTTTTATTTATTATGTTTTTCTTCATATTCTGAAAATAATCTTTTACAAGCTACTAAATCAGCTCTAAAGAGTGACCTTGAATCTCTTTTGATTTATCTATTAAATTGCTTAGTTTGAAGCCATATTTTTAAATTTTATTTTATCTAATGGTTAGAAAATTTTTTAGAAGGTAGGGAATAAAAGGGAGGTAGGAGTGCTCATGTCCCTACATTTGTGCTATTTTCCTTGTCAAGTTCTCATCTCTCTCCCAGTATCTGTCACTGGATGGTTTTGTGTCATTTTTGTTGTTTGGTTTTCTCATTTTCTTCTCTCTCTTGTCCTTTTTGAGGCAGGCAAGCATACAGAATAATTTAGCTTCCAGGGACAATGCTTTTCTTGAGCTTAAATATACCCTTCTAAACAATTCACCTAGCAACCCTTGAGAACCGAGGACTCCTACCTACAGGGAACTGTGCATACCCCTGCTACATACAATGAACTAGATTTCTACACACACACACACACACACACACACACACACCACTTATTATGCTACATTGGAGTCCGGGAAAGGGTCATATCTCTATAAAGAGGCCCATGAACTTCAACCACAAAGTCTTTATGTCCTTTTCCAATTTACCAAAGAATTAAAATCATGGACTTAGAGAAAGGTAAATTATGAATCATGGGATTTATTTTAGGAATAGTTAGGATTAAAAGGGAAGGAAAAAAGAAATTTGTTTCTTCCTTGCATATATCTATGCAGACCATAAATTCCAAAGATCCACATTTGATTTGGAATCCTTTCCCCAGGGCTGTGTAATAGTGGTCTCAGCTTGTGCCCCTCGTCTATGACAAAGAAAACTCTTCACTGATTCATGGCCCTGGACTCCCTCAGATTTGCTCTGGGCCACCAGATGTGTTAGGCTTGGGTTTACAAGAAATCAAAGGATTTGCAGTTGTGGTGGTGCACACCTTTAATCCCAGCGTTTGGAAGGCAGATGTAGGAGGATCGCCACTTTGAACTACATAGTGAATTTTAAGGTCAGCCTGGGCTACAAGACCCTACCTCAAAATAAATAAATAAATAAATAAATAAAAATTTAAAAAAGGAAATGAAAAGATTTGAGGTACAATAATAGCATTCAAGTCACCATTCATCTGGAATCCCCTACAGACATCATTCCAGGCCAACATTGAGAGAATAACATGTTTTTAGGTGCCATAGAGTAACAATCATTTTTAGATTACAATACAGTTTAAAGGTCGAGATGCATAAAGCTTGCTTTGCCAAGTTCATTGCCTATGAAACATTTTTGACAAGTTGTGGTCCAGCTATTAAGAATCTCCATTTTGCCACTCCCATTACAACATCCTTTCTGAAACTAATGCTAAATCATCTCTGTTTGGATCCACACTCTCTTGCCTTTCCTTCTCTTTAGAGTCTACAGAGCTTTACCAACACTTTACTGAGAGGCAGGTAGCCTCTTCCTCATCTTCTTTACTCAGTAAATAGCAGTAAGTTCAAGCAAAGGAAGTGAACATGCATAAAGTAATCAGCTATGTAGTGGTCTGCACTGTCTTAGATAATCTTGATAAGGAGATTGAAATTTTCACTAAAATAAAATTTTTCAGATTCATTTGTTTTCTTGGATTACATGAACAGACTTGTCTTCCTTTCTGTACTCTTAAAGCAATACTTTCTCTCTCCCCCCCCCCCACACCATGTGAAACAAACTTCTTTGTTTGTGATTGTGAAAAGATACAAAGATGTTGGGACAAAATGAGCTATAGAAAAAATATGAATACGAATCTAAAAGTAACATCAAAATTCAAAATTTCCCCAAACATTTCTCTATGTGCTTGTAACTTTATATAGGATTTTTACATCACACATTGCTTATAACTCTTTTACTTAACAAGATGCCATAAAATTGCAGCTGTAATATTTTTAGTAGCTATAAATTTGTATGGGTAAAGGATGGTTTATTTAACATACAATTTACTCAACTCATTTAATGTACTACGCACATTTTAGGTGGCTTCAGGTTGTGTCTGCATTCACGTGTGAGCACAGTCATGCTTCTCGGAACCTTTGTGCTCACCCTTGTCTGATTGTCCCTTTAGCTTGCTGTCATTAAGAGTTGTGGGCTCAGAACACAGTTCTTTGAAATACTACCCAACTTTAAAGTTTGTCTAACAAAATTTCAACCCTATTTCAACCTAGCCAATCAAAAGACTAAAAAAAAAAAAATTACTTGTTTCTATTATATATTTTCTGTTTTTCAAGATTAAGTTTCAAGTCCTGAAAAAAATCTTGTAAGTGTTAATACAATAGAATATTGTGCTATCACCTAATTGATTTTCTTTATGTAGGTTTTATAAACTTCTTTAAAATTGTATTTATGGTTTTTTTTAATGCACATTCTAGTTGCTTCTATGAATGGAGCTCTCCCTCAGCATATGCAGTGCTTCTTTGGTACGTGTATGGCACAATGCAGGTCTGGTCCTAGCAGATGGCATGCTAAAAGAAACCAGGCCACACCCCTCGGGTGTTCTCACCAGGATTGCAGGTAGTTAATCACAGGTAAGACCCCACGAGATGGGGCAACCTAAGACAGGCAACATGGCATGGTATGATCCCTTGGGGCCTGGGGTCAACAATGGCTTGGCAAAGAACCATGCCTCCCAGGGTCGCCAACAATAAAAACAAAAAGGAGGATATGTACGGCACAATGCAGGTCGGGCTCTAGCCAGACTGCATGCCAGAAGAAACCAGGAAGTGGCTTCTGTGGACGTGGCATCTCGTACAGGCCTGGCGTGACAACAGCTACAGTCCCATGCTCGCGAGAAACCTGCTGCGAGATGATCTGCCCGGAGACAGGCTGTCATTGGTCACAAGAAGAGGCCCACCCCATACAACGATTGGACACTTTATTGAATAACCGAGTTTGCAGCAGCTCGCCCTCTGTGTCGTGACTTCGCGCCTCTCACCCCCAACTCGGCCGAGACCCTGTCGTCCCTCCTGGGCTGGCCTAGGGGGGACCCCAACAGGTAAGAACAGTACTATCTTATAGGTCTATAAAGAAGATGGGTTGTTGTAGAAATCTTAAAAAATTGGAAAAGTTTAAAGAACTAAACAGTTTATAATCTCATTACTTAGCAAAAAAATATTTTATTTTTATTTTTTTCGAGGTAGGGTCTCACTCTAGTTCAGTTTGATCTGGAATTTACTATGTAGTCTCAGGGTGGCCTTGAACTCACAGCTATCCTACCTCTGTCTCCCGAGTGCTGGGATTAAAGGCGAGTGCCACCACACCTGGTGAGAAAAAAATATTTGTTAATACTTTGGTATATTTTATTCTGCTCTGGTTTCTTTTTTCTCCTTTAATATCTGTTTTTTCCCTCTCATATCTCTGTTTTTATTCCCTACCTTTTCATTTTACAGCATATGAGAATTTTTTTCCTTAGTCTTATTAACTTTTTAGAAACATTTCATTTTTTTTTTTTTTTTGAGGCAATCCCAACAGACTGGCCTTTCTTTTTTTTCTGTAAGAGAGCTAGAGCAAGAGCAAAAGAGAGAAAAGAGAGAGAGAGAATTGGCACACCAGGGCCTCCAGTCACTGTAATCAAATGCCACATGCTTGTGCCACCTTGTGCACATGTGTGACCTTGTGTACTTGCATCACTTTGTGCCTCTGGCTTATGTGAGATCTGGAGCATTGAAGCTTAGTCTTCACGGGCAAGTGCCTTAAATGCTAAGGCTAAGCCATCTCATTTCATCTTTTCATCATATGTATTCTACTCAGTGTCTTCAATTTTGCATTATTCTCTCAGTAAACTTTATTCTTTGTATTATATTTCTGTATCAATTTCACTCAAGATGCCAAGGCTAGAATAGATAAAAAGTAAGAGTGAAACACTGTCATTTGTAATGAAAATAAGATTTTTGACTCTATCTTCAGTTTCATGTCATTGATAGTATCTGAACTTTGTCTTTTTTTTAAAAAATATTTTATTTATGTATTTATTATTAGAGAAAGAGAGAGATAATGGATGAGCCAGGGTCTCCAGCAAATGAACTCCAGAGGTATGTGCCACTTTGTGCATTTGGCTTTACATGGGTACTGGAGAATTGAACCTGAATCCTTTGGCTTTGCCTGTAAGTGCCCTAACAGCTCTCTAGCCCTAATTGTCTTATTTATTCTATTTATTTATTTATTTATTGGTTTTTCAAAGTAGGGTCTCACTCTGGCCCTGGCTGACCTGGAATTAACTATGCAGTCTCAGGGTGGCCTTTAACTCATGGCTATTCTCCTACCTCTGCCTCCCGAGTGCTGGGATTAAAGGCATGTGCCACCACGCCCGGCTTTATTTTATTTTTATTGACAACTTCCATAATTATGGACAATAAACCATGGTAATTTCCCCCCCCACACACACACTTTCACCTTTGCAACTCCACTTTCCAGTATACCCCTTCCCCCTCTCAGCTACTCTCTCTTCTATTTTGATGTCATCATCTTTTTTTCCTCTAATTCTGATGGACTTGTGTAGGTTAGTGTCAAGCACTGTGAGGTCCTGGATTATACTTAGTGGGGTAACCCAACCCAGAAAGCCAAGAGTGAGTTGAATGACTTTGTCTTCCCTTTCTTTGTCATTTTCAACAAAATTATTCACATTTATTGTTTAAAGAATGTGTTTATCATGTTAGATGTGTTACATGTATGATATCAGTAATAATCATCTTCAGACAACACAAAGTGATGCTCGGAAAGCCTGTGGCTTCATAGTTTTGTGTAGTAGACACCATAGCAGGACGCATCTGTCTGAAGTGTTCATATGTTTCCCTACCATGTGCTAGTGTGTTCTTCAAGGTCTTTTCTGATGCTAAAGGCTTAGAATATCAGGGCTCAGCATCAGAGTGAGATTCCTTTTCTAACATATTTTTTTCCTCTTTTTGTAGTAAGCTATGAGTCAAGCAGTGCCTAAACCCTATTACTGGTTTACCATTACTACTGCCAAGTGACATGTGTCCTCACATCAGAGTGTACTCTGCAGACAACAGCAATTGTTCTAGTGGGCCATTGAAATCTTTCGGAGAATACATGGAATGGAATAAATTGCCTTGTGGGGTCCCTGTAGCTATATATTTTTTTAAAATAAAACCTATTTAAAAAATTTTTATTTTAGATAAAAAATATTTTAAGCAGAGAGATAGAGGAGAGAAAGACAGATTGGGTGTGCCAGGTCTCCAGCTGCTGCAAACAAACTCCAGATGCATGTGTCACTCAGTGTATGGCTTTCTGTGGGAACTTGAGAATCAAACCTTATTAGGCTCTGCAGGCAAGTGCTTTAACTGCTGAGCCATCTCTTCAGTTATTCGTTTTTTTTATTGCAGGTCTGTCAAGCTGACAAAAGGATGATTATTAGGAGAAAGGTAGGATACCTGTTTATTGAAAACAATATTTTAATTATATTTATACACCATATACACACACACACACACACACACACACACACACACTTATATATGAAAAGACTCTGGGCATATATATCCTTTTGACAAGGGACAATATATGGCACAAAAGTGGAGATACAAAGGGCAGGGGTTTGAACTTTCAGCAGCAGTAACTTGTAGTGATTCAGTAACTGGAAAATCCGTGGGCAAAACTAATGAGTGGTGGAAATTATTTAGTTTTATTAAGGCAGTTTAGGGTAACACCCCTCTTCCCAAAGTAGAAGCAAGGAATGTCTTTGAATCTGTATGGAAGAATCTAGGTCATTCTACGTGGTTACAAGTCAGCAATGTTTGGGGTCTGGGCCATCTCTGCCCTTTGGGGGTGTCCTTCCACTTTATGAGATAATCATCCCTTCTGAGAAGGCCCTTCCTGGAGGATTAAGATTTCTGGGAAGATTTCCCTTTGCAGAAAACCTGATTCCATACATCTGATATTGGGACTGGACTGAGCAGTCCCAGAAAAGACGATGATCTGGGTTTCTATGTGGGCTTTCCCATTTTCAGGAACCCCACTCCTGCCTTTTCTTGGGCAAGTGGTTTTGGTTTTCTCTCCTTTTTCCTTTTCTTAAGTGTTTTAATCTCTATACTCCCTACAATAAAATATTTTAAAATCTCATCTGCCTGTGGATTTCTTTTCTTTTTTTTTTGGATTCATATTACATGAGCCTAGAAGCCACCGACTCAGTGAAAGTTTTGTGTGATCGTGGTCTTACTCGGATTGTTTTAGCTCCTGACTTACTGCCCGTCCAAGAGCCAAGAAAAGACTCTTGTGCTCTTAAAGACTCCCCACATTCCTGTGTTGTTATCGTGTTTATTCAGGTTCATTTTTCGTTTTTGCCAACTACTTTGTCAATGACTAGGATTCTGTTTCTCTGACTTAGCCTGTTTTCTACTATTGTAACTGAAGCCTGGGAAATTTATAAAACTAATAAATTTATTTTTTACCATTCTAGAGAAAGGATTCTTAAAGTATGGTTTATAATCCCATATGTTCTTGCTTATCAGAATATGGGGGTTGCAAAAAATATATCATTAGGGAGCTGGAGAAATGGCTTAGTGGTTAAGGCATTTGCCTGTGAGGCCAAAGGATCCTGGTTCGATTCCCCAGGACCCACGTTAGCCAGATGCACAAGGGGCACATGCATCTGGAGTTTGTTTGCAGTGGCTGGAGGCCATGGCATGCCCATTCTCTATGTGTCTGCCTCTCTTCTCTCTCTCTCTCTCTCTCTCTCTGCTTGCAAATAAATAGATAAATAAATAAAAATAAAAAATATATCATTAGTACAAGGTTTCTGACTATGGAACAATAAAAAAAGTCAGTTCAAAATCAAATGCATAGTGATCTGAGGGCATTTCTGGGAGCTTTCGCCTGTGTTAGATTTCATGACTCCATTGAAGCCTTGGTTCTGAGCACAGAACACATGAACTTTGCACTGTGCCATCCACCACACGACACAGTGCCAACAGTGCTGGCTGATACCTTCAGCCTAGAGTTGAGACAATTGTGTTATTTTATTAATTGTGGTGCTTTTGCTGCATGTACCAAGTCTTCTGCTCCTACAGAAGCAGAATGGCTCCATGATAGGAAACGACGACTTTGAATATTTTCCTACCATCATTTCCTTAGCATGTAGGTATCAATATATTATTGAATTTGATTGTGCTAGAATATTTGATTCTTAAAATGTTGCTGTTTTGGGGCTGGAGAGATGGCTTAGCATTTAAGGCACTTGCCTGTGAATCCTAAGGACCCAGGTTTGACTCCCCAGTACCCACGTAAGCCAGATGTACAAGGTGGTGCATGCATCTGGAGTTCCTTTGCAGTGGCTAGAGGCCCTGAAGGTGCACCCATTCTCTCTCTCTCTTTCTCTCTCTAATAAATAACTAAATAAAAATTTTAAAAAGTTGCTATTTGAGGTCCTAATGTGAGTTTCATAAAAAAAAAAAAATTCATTCAACGAATTTTGGTTTGGGATTAGGACAGAAGATCCAGTAATTGCTGAAGTGGCCCTAAGTATTCTTCTGCTATTTTGTTCTATGTATTTACATGAATCAACATTCTCAGCATTAATAACTAAAAAATCAAAGTATTAAACTCTGACAAACATTGGTGATGCTCTATGTCTGGTAGTAGCAAATATTCAGCTAAGATCTATTATTTATGCCAATATAAACAAGTGTGTCCATCTCATTAGTATACAAATTTGCTTCTATCTTTACTAAATGATAAAATTATACATATGCAAAGGAATTGTTATACATTTAATTATATTTAATTATCAGGAAATGTTTGATTTGTACACCTATATACCCAGCATCATGAAAAAAAATTCTCAGGTGAAAACAAGTCAGAAAACTTCAAAGCCCCATTCTAGAGGTGGGAAGGAACAAGTTCATGGTGCCATGTATAGTGAGAGCCATCTTGCTGGTGGTGACTATAGAGTCACATATTTTTTTTTTTTTTTTTTTTTTGAGGGTTTCACTCTGGTCCAGGCTGACCTGGAATTAACTATGTAGTCTCAGGGTGGCCTCGAACTCTCGGCGATCCTCCTACCTCTGCCTCCCGAGTGCTGGGATTAAAGGCGTGCGCCACCACGCCCGGCTTCCTGTAGAGTCACATATTTGGACAGGGCCAGACAGTCAAAGAAAACACCCTTTTATAACAAGGTACTCTTTTGGTTATAGCCACGGGGACACACAGGGCAGGACAGTCAGAGAAAGCTCCCTGTTACAGCAAAGCCCCTCCTTTGCCAGCTCCTTAATGCACGCACGGAAGAATGCATTGTGGTGGATGCATTTGGAGAGGCCAACTGCTCTTGACCCAATCTAAGAAAGGACTCAACACTTAAGCACCATTAGCATATTACTTTTGACTTTAAATTTCTAACCTGAGCAATTTGGGTCACACATTCAAACTACAACATCTTTTTTTTTTTTTTTTTTTTTTTTTGTGCAAGATGGTGAGGCATCTTCATGAGGAAAATTTCTTTCTTTTGGAAAGATAGAGTAGAACAGAAAATTATGATGTATGAGATTTTTTTTCTGTTGCTCAAAATTATCCTTATGCTAAAGGGGCAGATTTATTTTGGGTACCATTTTTAAAATTTAATTTGTGTATGGATGTATGGGAATGCATATGTTACAGTGTGTGTGTAGAGAACCGAGGGCAGCCTCAAGGTATTTTTTTCTCTCCATCCTTCTTTGAGACAGAGCCTCTCATTTTATTTTATTTTGTATAAAGTAGCATGTCAGCACACAACTTTGAATTTTGTATTATTCATACATTTAGTCACATATGTGTGAGTTGCAACAAGCTCTACTGAAAAGAAAGCTGAGTAATAAGTATAGTTAGTCCTGGTTCCATGTAAAGCCAATCATAGACTCTGAGTACAATACCCATCAAGTACCAGCTTTCTTGGGTATGAAACAGGGATAATCATAACAGTTCAAACAGGATTATTAAGTCCATGTGAAAATTCTTTGCATATGTAAAATGTGTGGAGTGCTAAGGGTTACTGAACACGATGGTTATGCATGGGAGCGCACATGCTACAGTGCACGTAGAGAGCTCAGGACGGTCTCAAGGTGTTTGTTCTCTCCTTCCTTCTTGGAGACAGAGCCTCTCATGTGTCTGCATTGGGTCAGGCTAGCTGTCCCTCAGGCTTCTGGATTCGTTTGACTCTGCCTCCCATTACTGTAAATGCACGGGGATTAAAGATCCACGCATCACTTTGTGTCCTGCTTTCTATCAATATTGAGGATTTGAACTTGAGCTGGAAGGCTGGAAGGCTGGAAAGCAAATGCTTTTAACCACTAAGCCACCGTCTCCCTAGCTGTGGTGGTTTGAATGTGACATGTCTTCCGTAGCCTTAGGTTTTTTTTTTTTTATTGACAACTTCTATACTTACATACAAAAAAATGCATGATATTTCCCTCCCCTCCCCCCATTCCCCTTTAGAACTCCAATCTCCATTGTATCCCCTCCCTCTCTCCATTAGTCTGTCTTTTAATTTGATGTCATCATCTTTTTCTTCTATTATGAGGGTCTTGCGAAGGTATTGCTGGGCACTGCGAGGTCATGGATATCGAGGCCAGTTACTGTCTGGGCAGTTGCATTGTAAGAGGTCATACCCTTCTTTTGGCTCTTCCATTCTATCTGCCCCCTCTTCCCCAATGGTCCCTGAGCCTTGGAGGGTGTGACAGAGGTGTTTCAGTGCTGGGCACTCCTCCATCCCTTCTTCTCAGCACTATGTTATCTTTTGGGTCATCCCAGTGGTCATCGCCATCTGAAAAGAGAAGCTTCTCTAACCAGAAGTGAGAGTAGCATTAATATGTGAATATGAACATTAAGCATAGTGCTTTGGGTTTTTTTTTTTTTAAAAAATTTTATTTGTTTATTTGAGAGAGCAGGAAAGAAAGAGGCAGAGAGAGAGAGAATGGGCATGCCAGGGCCTCCAGCCACTGCAAACAAACTGCAGACACATGCTCCCCCTTGGGCATCTGGCTTACATGGGTCCTGGGGAATCAAACCCCTTTGGTGTTGCTTGATTCAGCTTCCTACTTAGTCTCCAGCAAGAGAAGACCCATTGGAGGAGATGTGTCACTGGGGGTAGATCTGGAGTCCAGCCCTACTGTGTGTTCAGACCAGCTCATGCTTGATGCTGTTCTTTCTCTGCTGTGGATATATGATGAAGTGAGCCAGATTATTCTGTTATAATGAAGCTTTCCCTCAAAACTGTAAGCCTGAAATAAACTCTTTCCTTCCATAAGCTGCTTCTGGCCAGGTGTTTTGTCCCAGTAACAAGAAGGAAACTGTGACACTAGCTCTATTCTGGTATCTTTTAGAAGGGATGTGGAGTGTTTGAATCTAAATGTGAGAAAGGACTTTAATGTTTAGCTCCTCTAGTTTCCATCTGATCCTTGAGTTCTCCCCACAACTAGCCACATTTCCTCTTTATTCTCCAGATTTTCCTACCTCTTTTTCTTATTGTCCTTTTTTTATTCTCTTTTGCTTCCCTTATTGTCTTCCTCCATCTTTTCACTGTAATGAATAGCAAATGCATCTGGCTGTGAAATACATCCTCCCACCTCTTGGCTGGTTGTCTTCAAAGCCCTTGGAGAGAATAGTTGATACCACTTGTCTTTCTATTGTTTTTCTGTCAGACAGCTCTGCCGGAGAGCCCAGCTACATTTTGCAATATTAATGATGTGCTGTAAGAACCTAACGTAACATTTTATAACCCTATAACAAATCTTATTATCAGATGACAATGAGGTACAGTATATTAAATATTCATCATCCTTGTTTTACTTTAAAACTTTAGCTGGGGATAAGGCACGGAGGTTGCTTCAGACTAATTACTGTTCTAAATATATAGCTTGGTTTTCAATATTTAATGGAAGACTCATAAAACCATGATTGAAAACAATGCAGTGTATCCATCAGATGCCTGCTGACATGCAACATGAAAAACACCCTGTGATTTTTATAGACAGAGCTGTAACGTTCCTGTGATGGAGGCAGCATTAACTCAGAAGGAACACTGTTTTCTCCCAGGCATCAGCCAGTACCCATAGTATTTCTCAAGTTGAAGGCTTTACTTCTTCTGCTTAATGCCCATCTGGATACTAGAAGGCAGAGCTTCTGCCTTGATCCCAGTAGGCTAGTCTTTTACCAACATGTCAAGGTCCCTATGTGACCACGGATAGCATGTTCTCCTGGAGGCTGTGTTGTTGGAGAGGAGGAGGCCAGAATAATGCTGTGATCATCACTGTTTGACTTGACCAGTTCTTGATTGTGGAGATCAGGTGTGGTGAAGGAGGACCAGGAGCAGTTAGATGGAGTGTCTGTTCTAATGGTAACTTCCTGTGTTTCCATGGGGAGTTTGTCCACTCTGTGGGCTCAGGTGAACAAATGTCAGGTAGGAATCTTACCAGTCTCCTGACCATGCCCTTACTGGAACTCCCAAAGTGTCCACTCACAGGAAGTAAGTTATAATAAGAAACAGGCAGGTTCTTTTCAGGAATTAGAGTAATAAATCTTATGGATCTCCTAGGGCATTTCAGACCTTGAAAATTTTGAGGTGTTTCTGGACTCCATGCATTTCACAAATAGAAGATGAACCCAACAATTTTCAAGTACAAAATTCAGTGCAGCTGAAGACTGAGGCACCTGAGAACATGAGGCTCTAGGACTAGAAACTACAGAGGGCACACATACTCCAGAAACTGTATCAACAGAGATCGATGTGAGACCTCCACTGATGATTTTGTTTAAAGAAATAAAATGCAAAATTGGAGCTATTTGCAAGGAACAAGAGGTTGTAGAAAGTTACTTATTAAATTGTAAAAAGGAATCAAGTAGTGACTCTAAACATGAGTCATTTTTGAATTCTCAACAACAATTTTAGGTGAATTATTAAAAGGGAAAACTAAGCACTGGGTAAATAGAAGATTAGTTATGATAGATGATAGATTATTGACCTGGAAGATGGGTGAGAAGAAGTTATTCATAGTGTAACATTGAGGTAAAAATAGAAAGATAGTAAATATGGAAGAAAGGGCAGAAGAGGTGGCTTAGTGGTTAAGCATTTGCCTGCAAAGCCTAAGGAACTGGGTTCAATTCCCTAGTACTCACATAAACAAGATGCACAAGGTGACACATGAATCTGGAGTTCATGTGCAATGGCTGAAGGCCCTGGTGCATCCATTGTCTCTCTCTCTCTTTCTCTCTTATTCTCTCTCTCCCTCTATCTCTGGCAAATAAATAAATTAAAGTAAATAAATTTAAAAATATGGAAGAGAAAGTAAGAGACACATACTGTGAGGAAGCTTAATCTATATTTAATTGGAGTCTTAGAAAGAAAAAAGTGGGAGAAAATGGGAGCAGAGAGAAGATAATAGAGGCCAAAGTGGCGATTTAAAAATCTATCCACCCCCACCTTTGCTAGGAGAAGCCTATTTCAGCTCTTGTTGGAATGTGGGGTGGTGCTTCTGTGAAGTAGAATCTAATAAATCCTCTAACAGCTTTGGTGAGCTCTTTCCTGAACCGCCTGCTCTGAGGAATGCTACTGGTGATGTCGTTAGGACGTCGTGCCATTTGGAGAGGCTCCTCCAGAAAGAAACAGGCTGTCTTCCAACAGCTAGCCACAGCTTCCCAGCCGTGTGAAGTCACCACAGTGGATCTTGCTGTTCCAGTCAGTCTTTTGTTGGCTGCTGCGACGCAGCCTCAGTGGACCTGTGAAAGCCACTTGTGGGAGCTTCTGATCCAGAGCTACTTAAGCCAAGCTACTGAATACCCTTCCAAAGAAATGGTGAGATATTTTGAACCTGCATTCCTTTCATGAATGCATATGGGTGACTTTCTTAGGCACCAAGAGAAGTAGCAGAAACAGTATTTCAGGATTTTAAAACACTGGCAACAGATAGCAGTCAACATGTTCAAGATACTTGAGGCATTTAAATAGGATACATCAAAAACACATAGTGGAGTAAAATTTGAAAACCTTAAAGAGAAATTATTCAAATAACTCAGAGAAAATAAATTACTTTCAAAAGGAGTGCCTGTTAGACTAGAGTTCAACACACTTTCTTTAGGACACCAAGAGATATGTGTTGGGTGTGGAGGCCTTGTACTCTTGTCAGAACTGCTTGCCTCTGCCACCACTTCCCTGGATACTATGCAAATGAGTGAGCATAGCTGCAGGTTGGGTTGGCCAGGAGATATAATTTGTTGATCTTTGCCTAAGTGGAAACTACCATTTCACCAACATCTTTAATGAGATAAAAGGAAAAAAGAAAGTTGGTAATATGTTAAGATATCTTTGGATAATAAAAGTGACATAAAAAATTTCCACACAATCAAAAATTTAAACAGGTTGTTATAACATCAGGTCCTAACTAAAGGAAGTTCTAATGAAGAAACTTTGAGGAGAAGGAAAGTGATCTGTAATGAAAAGCCTTTAAAGAAAGGAGAAACAAACATGATAGGAGTTTTATTTCAAAATACCTAGAAGAAGGGATTTTGAATGTCCCTAATACAAAGAAATGATAGATGCCTAGGATCACAGCTTTGATAACTGGCTTCCCATCCAATCACTGCACATGAGATCAAGGTATCAGGTCGTACCCCATAGATATGGACCATAACCAGTCACTTAAAGAAAAAACAATAATGTGGGTAAACCAAAGTGAAATTAAGCAAAACAACATGTTTTAAGTCTAAACATTATAGAAATATAATTGCACAACAAATGTATATAAGTGAAGATGGTACTAAATAAATTAGTTGAGTTATGTATAAGAAAGAATGAGGACATCAGTATTACATTTCAGTAAGGTAAATGGTTCATGGTGTAATTCCTAATATGTCCATTTTTAAAAATGAATCTTCAAAACTAGTAGAGGTTAAGAGCAATGGAATAACAACCACTGAGAAAGAAGACAGAGATGGTAAGAGAGAGAAACAGAGAGCAGGGAGAGCAGATGGCACAAAGTAAAGCAGAGGATGAAACCTGGATATATCAGTATTTGCATGAATAAAAATTCCAGCTACCAGGAGCTACCAAATAGGGTAAAGAAACCACTATGTAATATATTATTATCTAAAATATAATACAGAAAATAATTGGCATGCTATACTAATATTAACTTGTGCAAAGCAAATGTAATCATATTAATGCCAAACAAACTGGAATTTAGGCATACCAGCATCTTTCAGAATAAGTTAAGAAGAAAGATTATGTGTGTATTTCTAACATATCTTGGAACAGCCTAAAGAACTGCCATACTGCATGGAGATAAGCACAACTAAAACGTCTTTGGCCAGACCTCTCTGCACCTGATGGAACAGACCAAAGACTCTAGAAAAAATAGACTGCATTTAATGGATGCCCTGAATAGTGAACAGAGAAAGCAGAAGAGAACCCGAAGTTCTCGAAATTACAAACACACAGACAGCAGTGAGTCAACATTTTTTTCTATGGAAAAAATTATTGATTACTCTCTGATGAAACTTATTTAAAAAGGAACATTCATACAAATAGCATATCACAGCTCAAAAAAGAACACCTTTTACAGAGTCTTTAGATGTTTATCAAACATTGCAAGAAGACTACGCAGAATTTTATGGCTAAAAAAACAGGAACATGTAGAGATCAAATGTCTAGGAAGATATTAATTAATAAAACTAAGACAAGGATATATATGTCCTAAAATTTCTATGATTTTCAAAATTTCTCCTCAAAGTAACAATCAAACTATGATAGCTTCCTAAATAAATGCTGTCCAATGTCCAATAAATACTACTACCGGTTATACACCAAGTCTTTTTAGAATAAAAAGAAGAGGATGCTTCCAAATTCATTTTATATGGTAGCAGATGGCAGTACAAAAAGCAGACTAATGCAAACATCCCAAGTAAAGAATCAGCAAATTCAATTAAGCATCATATAAAAAGATGAAAACATTATTTAAACATATATACACCCTATTTATTCAGGAAACTTTAGCTGTATGTAACATGCCCAAATCATATCATCAGCTAGGCAGATGCACAAAAAATGTTTTCTATTCTTAATATCCTTTTTAAAAATAAATTTTTACCAACTATGAAGCAAGAAAGAACTTATAGTGAACATTATATATGGAAAATTCCCTTTGACGTTGGCTAGCTGATATGTTGTCCACTGTAAATATTTCATTCTTTATTGAAGTGGAGATTCTGGTCAATAAAATAAGGCTAGAGAGATGCAAAAAGGAAAGGAAAGGGAAGGGAAGGGAAAGGAAGGGAAAGAAAGAGAAGGGAAGGAAAAGAAAGGAAAGGAAAGGGAGAAACAAAATTTCATCATGTGAGATGACAGAAAAATGTATAAATTATAAGCAGCAATAAACGTATTTATTGAGGCTTCTGGAAAGAAACTGATTTTCTATAATATTTCATCACAGTATAATAAGTAGTATCTAAAAAGCCAGTCAGTAAAATGTGAGGGCTTTTTCCCTGTAGTAAGATTAATATGAAGCAAAATATTTCAGGATACCAGTCAATACACAAGGGATACAGTTAAATGACTTGATTTACTATACATTAACCCCAGGAAATCCCATCTGATTGCAGAGCATAGATACCACTTTCTGTGTGTCTTCTTCTTCCAGAGGAGAACTTGGCTCACTTTATTACGAGGGAATGGAGGCTGAATAGGAAAAGCAGATATCAATTACTTTATCTCCAAATTTGCATTAATATAATATAGTCTGTTGACACAGTTTTTTGGTAAAATGCAATTATATTTCCATATACCCAAACCAAACAGAAAATAAAATTAAATAAACTATACTGTTGTAGGATCAAATGCAATATCCAATACCTAAGAATAAATCTAATAACAGATGAATAAAATCTTTCTGGGGAAGTTTCCACTGTTGAGGTTGGACAAGATTCCAAGTAATGAGCTTAAGGCAAGTCAGCTAATTAAGAGGGCTGCATGTCCAGGGCCCCACGGAACCACTGTGATTGGGGTACAGCCTGCCAAAAGGCTAGTGCCCAGCGTGTGTCCAGCCTGGAGGACAGATGTGAACTGAAAAGCCACAGTTGGCCAATGACGTCCAGACAGAAGGAAAGGTCTGGATGTCAGCCAGGACTCGGCATCTACAGATGCTTAATCAGATGCTCCCCACCCCCAGAGATGGTCTAGAAATGGCAGTGTTGAATGGCGTGTGAACGTGTCTTTCTCTCCCTCTGAGGAGAGTGCAGGGAACATTGTCCTATGCTCAAGTCTATGTGCCTAAAAGAGTGAACTCCACCCCCCCATGTACACTAAGGCTTAGACATGAGCTGGTAGCTGTGTGGCCAAAGAACAAAGCTGAATGGGGCTTACAGGGGCCAGAGATGAATCCTTCGGATGTGAGTCCCTCACCTACAGCCCAGCAAACCATGCCATCCTCAGGGCTTTACAGAACTATGTTGCATTTGGGGGACAAACATGCTTCTTAGCCTTCCAAAGCATGAAATCAATTAAAACTATAAAACCCTAGAGCTTTTGTGAGAAAAATTCAGAGCTAACACAAATTAAAATAAAACGAAGGGGTAGCAAGAAAACCATGCTGGGTTTTAAAGAATTCAGCACTTTTTGGACTCCTGAAACTTCCTTGGAAGACTGAAATACATTTGGAGTAAGCCTGCTGTAAACCAGACACACAGTTAGAAAGTAGGATTGATTTTTTTTTTTTTTTAGTATTCATGAGGATTTTGAGTTGGCACTAAGGCAGAAAGAGGCTAGTCTTCTCTTACCTCTGCCACATGTGGTATGTGGTACAGGTCACCGGGTACAATCATTTTGAAGTGAGGTGGATATTTTCTAGAAATTAAAGGATTCATATTCTAGGGTTGAACAACAAAACTCTACATGTTTCTTCTCAACCCTTGTCAGGGTCTATGGTTTACAGACAAGGCAACTGCGATCCAGAGCTGGGAAAAGCCAGTAGCCCCGCTGGTGGTATTAAAAAAAAGCACCACACCAGAGTTCTTTGTGGAACCTTAAACAGCACTCAGTTTTCTTTTTCTTTTCTTTTCTTTTCTTTTCTTTTTTTTTTTTTTTTTTTTTGGTTTTTGCGAGGTAGGGTCTCACTCTGGTCCAGGCTGACCTGGAATTAACTATGTAGTCTCAGGGTGGCCTCAAACTCTCGGTGATCCTCCTACCTCTGCCTTCCGAGTGCTGGGATTAAAGGCATGCACCACCATGCCCGGCTCTTTTTCTTTATTTACTTATTTGTAAGCAGAGAGAGAGAGTGGACACAACAGGGCCTCTATTCACTGCAAAGGAACTCCAGATGCATGCACCCCTTTGTGCATCTGGCTTACATGGGTCCTGGGGAATGGAACCTGGGTCCTTGGGCTTTGCAGGCAAATGCCTTAGCCATAAAGCCATCTCTCCAGCCCCACACATAGTTTTCTAGTGAAGAACCGGCAGAAATCCCCTCACATGTTACCCTGGAAATCCGAAAGGGAAATGGTCTAGAAAAATAAAATATTAATAGGATCTGAATTCACCTCTAATAATGTACATGGGAATGTAATACACCTATAATAACATATGACTGTGTTATATTTATAATGACATAAAACTTTGAGTAGCTAGCACATTGTGAGAGAACTCTAAACATTTTGTCTTTTTAAATCAATTGAACATTTCCAGAACACTTTGAATTAAATATTAAATCCAAAACAAAAACAAACTCTAGACTTAATGCCTGAGCTGTTTTGAGCTCATAATTCCATTTCAACTGCTTTTGGCAAGAGTCACTGAGCAGGGCACTCTGAGGGCATTTGTAATATCCTTTAATTAAAACTCACAAGAGTTTGTGTGACAAAATACTGAGGAAACCAATTATTTCCAGGTATTCCATTGCCAAGAAGTCTTGCTTGGAAGATAATGTGGTTCTGTCCCTGACTACCTGAAATGATAGCCACTTTTCACTACCACAGTCTTGCCTGGGTCCCCTCAGGCAAAGCCAGACACAATGGCTTATGTGAGTGACACATGTGAAATATGTTCAGGATGGCAGGAGCAATGGCTGGGGTCACTGGGTGCTGTGGGTTAAACATAGTGACTCCTCAGAATTCATATGTTGAAGTCTAGTCTGATGCTATGCGAAGGTGAAACCTCTGGAAGGTGATTGGTCATATAAACATAGCACTCAAAATGGGATTCGTGTCCTTACAAAAAGAGATGTTTCATCTTGCTAGTCATGTGAAGGTAGAGAGTAGTGCATAGATGTGAGGGGCTGGTCCTCACCAGAAACCAGGTCAGCCAGAACCTTATCTTGGACCTCTTGGCTGCCAAAACTATGAGAAAGAAATGACCCAAGCTCAAGCCATCCTGTGTCTGGTACTTTTTTGTTATATCGGCTCAAGCTAAGGCACTGGGAAATAGCAGGCATATTATTTAATTGGCCATTGTTATTGGAAGATGTTGCTTAACTGGTTGGGCTATTTACATGTGAAATTATGTTAGACATATGCACTTAGGGGGACTCAACGGATGGTATGTTTACCCATGAACATCTTCTCTTCTCAGACAAGAGTTTTCCTGTGAGAGATGAACACCCTTCTGCCCCAAATGGTGTCTGTATGAATGGCAAACCTCTGAGCAGAACCTGCCCCACAACTCATTCACACTTCCATGAAACTGGTCGCTGTCAAGAACATCTGTGATGTTGAGCACGAGTCCCACAGTATCCCTTCCTTTAAGCTCTGGGCCCATCCATGCCCACGCGACCCTTCCCCAGCTGCATCTTTCCACGGCCCACTTTCTTAGGGCATCTGCTTCTTCCTGTGAGCTTCTTTTACATGGGCTGACATCCCGCGTCAAGGTGGCCAAGCGCGTGCTTGAGGTCGTGGGCCCTCTCCATGCCTCCCTTGTTCTGCCTGTACAGTGAGTGACAGGGCCGGATTAGCCCAGCACTACAAAGTCTGCTGTCACCAGGGAATAAACATGTAAATAGTGACTAAATCAGACCAGTCTTGTTTTAGAATAATATCTATCTTTCCGTCTTAAGTTGAATTCTTCCCACATGTTAGATCCACAGTAACTGCCTTTGTACTGGAAAATAGACTTGCTCATTCTCAACTTTCTTGATAACCAAAATCTCTTGATTTTGTTTTTCACATTCTCCTGCTAGTGATATAAACAAGTCTATAGGGGCTCTTGGAACACAATCTTGGTGCTAAGTGACAGTTCTTCTGGGCCCCAATGTCACGGAGTCTTTAGAAGAAGGTCCATGAGAGGTCTTGCAAATGGGCAACTGATGTGGTGCTTGTCCCTTGGACCCAGAGGCCAACTTTTGTTTGTGTGTGAGACTTTATAACTTCCCAATTTGAAATGTTGATACCTTCTTCAAGTTAACCTGACAGAACGCATGTGCCAAACAGCACTTCTTGGGCTTGTTCAGAGATCCACACTTCCAGTTTGCCAACATAGAACCAAAATATTCCTAAAAGTTTTTCAGAGTCAATCTAAGGTGCATAACGTGCTGGCTAAGAATTTCTTTTTATTTTAGGAAGAGAGTGGGAGATGAGAGAGAGAGAGAGAGAGAGAGAATGGGTGTGCCAGGGCCTCTAGCTACTGCAAACGAACTCCAGAGACATTCGCCACCTTGTGCATCTGGTTTATGTGGGTCCTGGGGAATGGAACCTGGGACCTTTGGCTTCATTGGCAAGCATCTTAACCACTAAGCCATTTCTCCAGCTCAGAATTTCTTTTCTTACTCACCCTCTTCCTTGTCTGCATTTCTAGTCTGAGATATTCCTGTCTAGAGCCACAACTCTATTACATCTCAGCCCTGCCCACCATCTGTCCCCAGATCCCAAGTAAGCTCTCTATCAGATAAATTGCATGTCCCTAAGTGGGAAGAAACCTCTGAGATCTGAAAAGAATTAGCTGTGAAAATGAAGGATCCTCCTTCAACCTAAGAATTATAACTTTGAGCCAAGAGGAAAAGGTATCTGAAACTATGGGAAACTTAAGTCAGGAATGTGCGTCCCTGCATTGCCACGGCGAATTGTACTGTCTGCTGGGGGGCAGGAGTGCTAGAGGGACAGACTATAATTTATGGTCACAAAACAGTTTTTCACCTGAGCCACCTGTGTGTCCAGCAATTTATCCAATGGTCGCTTCACTTCGTACCTTGGGAAGAGTCTCGCATGCTGACATTGTGAACACCTGGAAACCATGAATGTGTGAAGGAGTAACAGGACACCTTGTTCATTTTTGTATTTAATTTAGTAGATATGAAATCCTTAGAGAAGTTTTGTTTCAGATAAAGCAGTGCTAAAAGAAAAAGCAGTGTTTCCCCTTTTTAAATTTGAAAGGCTATTTTAATGAATACCAAATAGAGCAAATTGCGTCTTAGCCTCAGCTATTAGGGGACCGGTTGTAAAAGTATGACTTATGGCAACAGAAGTAGTTAGTTATAAAGCAGCTAATAGTTTTGGGATATGATAATGCTTCTGGAACCAAGCAGAATACTTGGCATCTATTCTGGTACTTTACTTTCTGTCCACCCCTGGGGCATTCACCATTACTACACCCATTTAAATAGGTCAGGAAATGGAGGCCTGGAGAAGAGTGACTTCTCCAGAATGAGATCATAAGCTGTTTCTAGACGTGTGAGAGATGAATCTTTGTAGCTAACTGTAAAGATAGAAGTTATTACAGTGGCCGACTGGGGAGCTTTGGATAAGCCTTGCCTAGAATGAAGGCATACAGGGCTGGTTTCAAGACACTGTCTGTTCTGAACTCTGAAATGCTTTCCTTTAGTCATTATTGGGAGTTGATGCTCTCTGAACGTCATTTCTGTGGCTCATAAGGAGTATTTTAAAGAAAAGTGCTAAAAGAATACAACTTGAACAAAGAAAATTTGTCAGCAAAATGAGAGGCATTTTTATATTCATTTATTTTTTAATGTTTATTTTGTGTGTGTGTTTGAATGTGTATAAGTGCACATGTGTGTGGGAGAACACATGCATGTATGTGTTGTATGTGTGTGTGGGTCAATGTACTATGTATGTGTGTGTGCAGGTGTGTTGGTCAATGTTCCTCTATGGCTTTTCTACCATACTTTTATGCAATAGGATCTCTTACTGAGCCCAGAACTCTCCAGTTCACCTAGACAAACTAGCCAGAGAGCCCATGGATTCTTTGTCTCTGCCTCCCAAGTGGTGGAATCACAGACACATTCCATCATGTCTGACATGTTACATGTGTGGTGAGGATCCAAACCCAGGTCCTCATGGGTATGTGACAGGCAGTTTACCCACTGAGCAATCTCCCCAGCTCCAAGAAGGCTTTTTGAACAGTAAAGAGTTAAGTTCACCTGACTATGCATCCCTCTATTCATTCATACCACAAATAGATTTTGTTTCTAGTTTTCTGCTTTGTGTCCTGGCACTAATACTTATCCCATGCCTCATTTCTCCCGCTTTTGCTAGCCTATAGCCATCCCTCCCCCCTTCTTTCCTTCCTTTCTTCCCTTCCCTTCCCTTTCCTCCCTCCCTCCCTTCCTTTTTCCCTTCTCTCCTTCCTTCCTCCCTCCCTTCCTTTTCCCTTCTCGCCTTCCTTCCTCCCTCCTTCCTTCCTTTTCTTCCCTCCCTCCTTCCTTCTTTCCTTCTTTCCTTCCTTCCTTCCTTCCTTCCTTCCTTCCTTCCTCCTCCCTCCCTCCTTCCTTCCTTTTCTTCCCTCCCTCCTTCCTTCTTTCCTTCTTTCCTTCTTTCCTTCCTTCCTTCCTTCCTTCCTTCCTTCCTTCCCTTCCTTCCTTCCTTCCTTCCTTCCCTCCCCTCCCTCCTCCCCCCCCCTCCTTCCTTCCTTTTCCTTCCTTCCTCCTTCCTTCCTTCCTTCCTTCTTTCCTTCTTTCCTTCCTTCCTTCCTTCCTTCCTTCCTTCCTTTTCTTCCCTCCCTCCTTCCTTCTTTCCTTCTTTCCTTCTTTCCTTCCTTCCTTCCTTCCTTCCTTCCTTCCTTCCTTCCTTCCTTCCTCCTCCCCTCCTCCCTCCTTCTTTCTTCTTTCCTCCTTCCTTCCTTCTTTCCTTCTTTCCTTCTTCCTTCCTTCCTCCCTCCCTCCCCTCCCTCCCTCCCTCCCTCCCTCCCTCTCTCCCTTCCTTCTGCCTGGTACTAGTCTATGAGTGTATGTATGTGACTACTGATCCATCCACTCTCCAGAAAGGCTGTTCCTCACTGTGCATCCATCTGCTTAGTTATGAAGAATCCTCCTGGACTTAGAGCTTCCTCGAAGGTACTGAAGTATAGAAACTATGAGAACGAGCTGCACTATCAGTCAGCTTGGACTTAAATCACACTCTGTTGTCAGCTGTGTGATCTTGGGTCTGACCTTTAGCTTCTCTGAGTCTCAATGTTCTTGAAAAAGAGAATAAAATTGCAGAGTTCATGGAAGGCTTAGATTAGATTGTACATATATAACCTGCAGCATGTTGACTGCCATATGCTTATGTGAACAACAAAAAATTCATTTGCTGTCTTTCTTCTTGCAGATTCCCCTTGCTTAGATTTTAAAATAAAATAACATTTTAATTTAATTTATTTATTTATACTTATTTTGAGAGAGAGAGAGAGAGTATTTATTTATTTATACTTATTTGAGAAAGAGAGAGGTAGAAGAAGAAAGAATGGGCACACCAGGGATTCCTGCCACTGCAAACTAACTATAGATGCATACACTATTGTGTATTTGGCTTTACATGGGTACTGAGGAATTGAACCTGGGTCATTAGGCTTTGCAGGCAAGAGCCTTAACTGCTGAGCCACCTCTACAGCCCTCAGATTAAAAATTTGAATCGACTGTGGTATTTTGAATAGATGGCCCCCAATATGTTCAGTGTTTTATTAGTTTATAGTTTGCATCTGCAGCCACCTTGCTGGAGACAGGGTTACTGGGTGGCTCGTAAGGTGTGGTGGTGGGTTTTTCAATCTAGAGATATGCAAAGTGTGTGCTGGAGCTCCTGAGGTGTGCTATGGCTTTTGACTTGTGGCTTTGCACTCTGTGTTTGGTCCTGTGAAAGCAGGCCAGTTTCTTCTGCCATTATGGAACTTCCCCTGGATCTGTAAGCTTCCATAAATATCCCTTCCTCCATAACTGTGCCTGGTCTGGAAGTTCATCTTGGCCAACCTGAAGCTGTCTGCTACATCGACCATGACATTGACACTGTGCAGTTTTCTTTGCAGAATCTGTGTTTGCACATGCCTTCCATGATTCTGTCTTCTCAGGAACACTTTCACAAAAACAAAGAAGGTAATTGATCCCATCCTGGGCATGGCACAGATGGCCAGTACCTCTACAGAAGCAGTCGGGTGCTTCCTTGTGTCCATTGTCTGGCCAGCTAGAGAATTTTGAAGGGAGAGACTCGAGATCACTGGATCTTCCTTGTTGGGTTGCCTTAAAAACTGTGGTTACAAGTACTGGCCAGCATTTGTGAGGCAAGTGTTCTTTCTTCTGACCTAGAATACAGTAAGAATAAATAGACTCAGGGACATGGGGAGTAAGCATAAAGGAGGTGACTCGTGTCTCTCATGCTTCAAGCTACCCTAAGGCCACTTGCTTCAGAACGAATACCTCTTCATCTGTACACCTGCCCTCACTGAAAATAGCTATGGATCACCATGGTGTCCTGTGCACATGCACCTTTCCAGAACAGGTACACAGCAGCTCATCCTCTGAGCCTCTCACATCTGTCTCATTTTACATCTCACCCATGACCTTCAATGTGTTCTGCTATGCTTTTCCAGCCTGCTCTGCCTTGGAGCCCTTGTTTATGGAGTTCTAATATGTAGACTATTTCTCTCTCTCTCTCACACACACACACACACACATACACTATTCAGAGTTATACATGCTTCACATTAAATTGAATTCAAATGTGTAGAAATACTTAGCCGAATGTTGGCTCATCAAATAATGTAAGTGGCTTGTTTTTATTTTGCCTTAATACCTCCCTCTTCTCTGACAAAGCCAGGCCAGGTGCATCCTTCCTTCCTTTGGTCTCAAGAAAAGTATCTGAAGTACCACTTGAGGCGCAAAGTGTTTGGTGGTAGTTTCTTCTGTTCTCTCTCTCTGCATGTGAGTATGAGGATGTATGCTGTGTCATGCGTATGACTAGTGTGTGCACGTGTGTAGTTGGTGCAAACCCCGTTCTCCTCTATTACTCTATTACTATTGAGCATTGTTTCCTGGAAAAGGAGTCTCTCACTGAACCCAGAGACTACATCTGTGGTCAGAGTAGCTGATCACTGAGCACCATCATTTTCCTGTCTCTGCCCCACACTCCACAGGGCTGGTGTTACAGGGGTGCATGGCCACTCCTGAATTTTTGCATGGATGGATCATACTGAGATCCTCTGAGGTCCTCATACTCATGGGGCAAGCATTCCTTCCTACCTGTTGCACTATCCGCCAGCCCCACTTTCTGTTGATCTTGCCCAAATTTTGGTCCTAGTCTTTCTTGCCAAAAGATAACATGACCTCCTCTCACTCTTCCCTCAGCCCATCATTTCTGTCCCTGAGGTTATTTTCTTTCAGTGTAAATAAGGTGCTGTTCCTCTTATAACTAGAAAGTTTCTTTTAATTTTTACTTGCTTATTTCTCTCTCTCTCTCTCTCTCTCTCTGTGTGTGTGTGTGTGTGTGTGTGTGTGTGTATGTGTATGCCCCAGGGTCTCTTGCCACTGCAAATGAATTCCTGTCTGCCTTTATTTGGGTGGTAAGGGAAGTGAACCAGGGCTGGAAGGCTTTGCAAGCAAGCACCCTTAACTGCCAAGCCATCTCCCTAGCCCTAGTAGTGAGAGAATTTTCTGACTCTTCCCCTGCCTGTGAAATAAGCCTATGCATTCACTTTTCATTTCTAAATGGTCAGATCAAACTGAATGTGTTTGTCAAGTGTAACATGGCATCTTGAAGTATACATTGGGACATATATACATTTGGCTAACAAATACATTATCTCAGAGTTATCGTGCGCAGTGAGAACCCCGAATCCATTTTCTCTGCATTTTTCAAGAAAACACCGCATCACTAACTACAGTCACTATGTTACAGGATGGAACTCTTGAGCTCATTCATCCTATGTAACCTGTCATTACATATCTTTGGACCAACATTTTTCCATTTCCCTCCCTCCAGCCACCTTAGCCTCAGGTTATCACTGTACTCCCTCACCTCATGAGATTAACGTCTTAGACAGGGCAACAAGCAAGACCAGAGAGGGTTGTCCTCTTCTGTGGTGAGTTGTAGTCTACGGGGCATGCGCACACTTTCTTTATCTGTCCACCCACTGAGGGACCCTTAAGTTGATTCCATATTTGTCTGGGTTTATGTTGTTGCAATAAAGCACTTTCAGTGTTCAGAGGACAAATACCCAGCAGTGGGATTGCTGTGTCATATGGAAGTGATTTTTAATTTATTTTTATTTCTTTATTAGATAGGGACATATTTAGTATGTAAATAACACTTGTTGGTACCATCCTTTTCCTCCTCCCTGCTAGTTTTCTGAAGAGGCCTTCCTCATTGGGGATGCAGGTCAATCCCATGCAGATTGTGGGTCACTCATTATGTCTTTGTGCAAAATGTCCCAATTTGTGGCTCTAACAATCTTTCCGCCCCCTCCTTCTGCAAAATTCCCTGAGCCATGCTGGGAGCATTTTAAGTCTAAGACACTTAGGAACCTCTGGATCTCTGGTTTGGTAAGTATTTAGTGTCCTCAGTGTCTGTCTCCTTCACTCTTATGCTGAAAATACTTTCTGGACCCTCCATACTGTTTTCCATAATGGTTGCACTAAATTACCATGGTTAGGGTGGCAAATGAGTGATCTCTGGTATTTTCAGTTTTCCTGCTAAAAGAACCATTTGCATCTCTGTTAAGACCCTATTGGAACGCATAATAGACAAGTCTTGGTTTTTTAGTTTTTATTTTAAAAAACTCGTTCATTTTTACTTGCTTTACTTTATTGTTTTACTTGCATGGCTTCTCCATTCCTTCCCTATCATCTGAGTTCAAGTCACGTCCACTTTTCGAGATTGAGCATGAATATTATTTTCTAAACTCACAGAATGGACACTGTTGCCCACACTTTGAGAGTGGCTTGTATCTCACTGTCATCTTTTGCTCCCCGTTAGATTGGAAACTTCTTTAGAATCTAACATGTGTTAGAGCACCTGGGGCAGTTCCCAACTTCCTGGGACAGGAGGATTGTGGAAGGAAGGAAATCTCTTCAATCAATGTCATTCAGGTTTTGAACAGTTAAAAAATGCGTGGATGTGTGCAGCTACCGATTAGATCAGCAAGCAACAGGCTACATGGGCCTTTTTATGTCTCCTTGGAGATAAAAATTTATTAACTATGCCCTTCAAAAGGGTGTAGACTTCAGAGGCTTCTCAGTGAATGTTTACAAGATACACAGTGGAGCCCAAAGGAGTTACTGAAATCCTCGGCTCCTCCCCCTGCTGGATGAACCTCCATGTCCTCAACCTCTGGGATTGCCACAGGCAAAAAGGCCACATCAAAAGCTTAGTGAATCTTGTATGCAGGAGAAGCTAAGTTTTTTCTTTTAAACCTCTTTGTTGGGGAAGATCCTGGAGGGAAGTGTTTTATAATATAAACAATGAGACAATCCATGTAGCCTTACAAATTAGCACAGGCTGGCCTTCCCTAAATCTGGTCTTGGAGAAATCAGAAAATGAATAAGAAAAGCTATGCTAAAAAGATATGTTTTTATTTGATCACTGTATGCAGCCCATCAGGAAAACTTACAGTTGTTTGGAGATTCTTATGTAAAGACTAATTTGTAGTATAAAGAGCAGTGAAAACATTAGGGCTCAGAGCCACAGAAAGGGGGCTGCTATATTTGTGATATGTTATTCTTTTTTTTTGTTTTTGGTTTTTCAAGGTAGGGTCTCACTCTAGCTCAGGCTGACCTGGAATTTACTATGGAGTGTCAGGGTGGCCTCAAACTCACGGTGATTCTCCTACCTGTGCCTCCCAAGTGCTGGGATTAAAGGCGTGTGCCACCACACCTGGCTTGTGACATGTTATTCTTATGGTGGGCATTTGGGGATATTTTCTCAGACATGAGTCAGTGACTGGTTTTTTTTTTTTCCTCACATTCCCCAACAAGGAAGGTCCTTTTGGTGGGGGGAGGACAGGGAGGAGGCTATTGATGGCACCAACATGAATGTATTCACATTATGTGCATAACTAATAGAAAAATTGGTGAGGACCAAGCTCATCTCATTGTATAGCCTTGCATGCTGTCACCCCCATTCCAGCCATATCCTGGCTCAGAAGACTGGGCCCAGGATTAGCACTTCACTGAAGCAAACCTTTGAGAGGATCTTTCTGAGGAAGCCAAGGTCAGGATTTAGCTAGAGTTAATTTTTCTGGGGCGGGGGGAGTCTACATGGAGTTTGAAGACCACAAGTGGCTTCAATACAGCCCGAAGACCAAGGTCCAAATGACATACACAGGAGTGAGTATGAAGTGCTCACTAAAGCATCCTGGTGAGCTCCCATCTCCTCCCCTGATTCACCCAAGGCTTTGTCTACCATAATGACAACCATTTCCATCACTGGTGGTTCCTTATTCATTCATTCATTTATTTATTTGAGAGAGACAGAGAGAGACAGAGAGAGAGGGAGAGGGAGAGAGAGAGAGAGAGAGAATGGGCATGCCAGCAGTCTCTCAGCTGCTGTGAATGAACTCCAGACGCATGCATCCTCTTGTGGGCATGTGTGACATCACATGCTTGTGTCACTTTTGCGTCTGGCTAAACGTGGGACCTGGAGAATTGAATGGGCATTCTTAGGCTTCACAGGCAGGTGCCTTAACTTCTAAACCATTTCTCCAGACCCCCTTATTTTAATTTTTATTTTGTGTGTGTGTGTGTGTGTGTGTGTGTGTGTGTGTGTGTGGTGTGGTATAAAGTGTGGTGTATGCAAGTGTCTGTGAGCAGATGCATATGTGTCCTTGTTTAACTTTTGAGAGAGAGAGAATCCTGTATCAAAAAAAAAAAAAGTGTGGGAAAATATCACAGAAAGGGCCATCTGATTGTGTATAACCTAAGGAAAGTAGAGTGCCAGTAGAAAGTTTTGCAGCCATTTAAAGGAATGTTTGCAAAAGTTTTCTAATAATCTGTAGAAATGTGTTTATTTTCAAATGAAAAAAAAATCCAAAGTAAACATTTTTTGCATTGCTAGAGGCCCTGGCATGCCCATTCTCTCTATCTGCCTCTCTCTCTCTCTTTTTTCTCTCAAAATAAATTATTTTTTTAAAAAAGAAAAGCCCAAGTGTATTGTAAAGTGGATTTTCCTACTGCTTGGTTTCATGCATGACCAGCTCACCTAGAATTTAAAACATAGTCATCTATAGGGTCACAAATTGCTAATATTGCAGGAAATGTTAGAAAATTTTCAGTCCTGGGTTTTTAAATATCTTTGGGGGTGACAGATACGTTGAAAATCCAATATAAACTCTGACCTTTTCAGGAAGTTAAGTGTGTATGTAACTATCCATGTCTTGGCATGCTTTAATAGTAAGTTACAGAAGGCTCTGTGAGAAAGCTTGAGCCCCAGAGAAAATGTATTGATTCACATAATCACAACGTCCAAGAGTATCTGACTCCAGGGGAGGATGGTCAAGTAAATCGACAATGTCACAGAGGCCCAGTCTTCTCTCTGTCTGATAGTCCTTCTCTGGGTGCGTGTGTTGAAATAAGGTCTCCTAGATTAGTACAGGTTGGTCTGGAACTCAGTGGCATCTTCTGTCTCCCCAAGGTGTCACTATACATGGCTAACATGTAAATCCTTTTTTAGCAACGTTGGGATGGTACACCCAGGGTCTTGCACATGCTAATGGCTACATCTCCAGTCCTTTGTCTTCTGAGTCTTACTTTACTTGTCACGTGAAGTTACATGCTCATCCCTGAATTAATCACTGCAACCATGTAATTGAAGATGCAGATGACCTGGCCTAGATTGCCTTCCCCCTCTCCTGCACCATGATCATCTCCCAATAGAAGCTTAATGTCAAGGTGTTTCGAGTTCATGCTGCCCTGGGATCTCAGGCTAAATTTTTGTCTGTTCAAAGGACAATGGAAAGGCACGAAAGATTTGTAATCTTTCTAAATCACTCCTGGTGACACCAGGTGGATGGATGAATGGCTACTCAAAGTTTTGTGAAATAGTTTTGGTGACTGTGAAAAATGAGCACTGTTGAAGGTTAAGGACAATGAAACCTGAGCAGGAAGCTCACCTCTGATGTCGCAGCTTCTCAGCCCATTTATCTGGATAAAGCCCTGATTTGTCACCAGGAGTGCCTCATTGTCTGCCAGTGACTTCCCGTCTACACATCCTGGAGACATAGTCACTGCGTTTTTCAAATCGGTCATAATAATAGCAAGAAGAATGCTAACGATGGGGGTGGTGATGGTATTAAACATGCTGGCTTGGGTTGTGTGGCTGTAGTATTAGAACCTTACTCATATTTGCTTAAGAAGAGATGTAGATGTCTCTGCTCACTTACCTGGAGAGTCGAGTGATGGGAGGAGCCAGGGTTCAGCATCTTTAGGTGGCAGGCAGCTCTATGCAGAGGGCCGGCATGGTCACCCATGGAACATCAAGGACTGGTACTTCTGGCTTACTTTTCTACATGGAGTACAGGGCTGTTTAGGGATTGGAAGACCAGGTCATGGAAGATGATCATGAATTTAGATTTGGACATCGGTGATTCCTCAGAGACTATAGGGATGGCATAGGCAGCTAAGGAAGGAATATTTGAGATAATATTGGAAAGATCAACTAACAAAACACAGCAATAGCCAGGGGAGGAGGAGGGAGCATTCTGAGCAAAGGTGGGACTTGAGACTTTTTAAAATTTTTTTTGGAGAAAGAGAGAGAGACAGAGAGAATTGGCATGCCAGGGCCTCAGCCACTGAAATCAAACTCCAGATGCTTGCACCACCTAGTAGACATGTGCAACCTTGTGCTTGCCTCATATTTGTGTGTCTGGCTTATGTGGGATCTGGAGCCTAACACAGGTCCTTAGGCTTTGCAGGCAAGCACCTTAACCGCTAAGCCATCTCTCCAGGCCAGGACTTGAGACTTTTGAGAAGCTGAGGAAGGCAGGTCTAGCTGGAGGGTAGCTGGCAGGGAGAGAGTGACACAGACTGATGTAATGGGGCTGTGCAGGAGGGGGCAGCTCATGCAGCAATATGTGGAGCTTCATGACTCTCAGAGGAAGACAAGTTCTTCTCTGGACTCCTGGATGGAGAGGATGACCGCCTTCAAAACCACCTAGATGTGTCACTCCCCCCAGTCAGTCATGGCTAGTGAATGACATTTTAAATTAGCTCTTTCTGGATTTGCAGCAACTGTCTGTGGGGTGGGAAGGTGGGAAGATATTTGGTCACCACTGTGTGCTGTACAGGAGAGGCTGGTCATAGAGGAGCAAATGTGGGGCAGGCAGAGGAAGCGCTCAGCCAGTCCTCAAGGGTATGCTGCTTTGAGAATGTCAGGGATCGCCAATGCAGAGGGATTAATATGCACATTGCACTTTTTACATTGGTTCAAGATGATGTTCCAGATACTATGCTGAGCACTTTTCTTAGTTTTAAAAAACCTTTTACTACCGATTTTCGTATGTGAACATATCATAATTTGATCATAATTCCTTCTCATTACCTACCTTGTGCTCTCCCCTATCCCTTTCCACTGAATCCTTTTTCTTTCCAAGTAGTCTCTATTCTATTTTTATGTCTGTGTTTGTTTGTTTATTTATTGATTTTTGCCCTCCTCCATCACCCATGCTGAAATGTTGATGAGCTCGATGTTATGTAGGTCTTGTAGAGGTCATGACCACTGCTATAAGGTCATGAGTGCCTTGGTCACTTTATGTCTGGAGGAGAGTGTCCCAAAGTTCTCTTCCCTCTCCTCTAGCTCTTCCACTCTTTCTGCCAGCCCCTCCGCAATGTTCCCTGAGCCTTGGAAGTTGTGATTGAGATACTTCATTTCACACTGGATGCTGGACTCTCCTTCTCAGAATTTGACAAGTTCTGAGTCTTCCCAGTATCCACTGACTTCTGAAAAAAGAATATTTTCTGGCCAAAGGTGAGAGCAGCATTAATCTATGGGCATAAACATAATACAAATATATGCAGGACAATTTAATGTGCACAAACTATCCAGTTAGTCAAACAATAGCAATAGCTTCCCCCTGAGGGCCTAGGACATTTCCAGTAAAGGCTTTTCAGTACCAGGCCTGAATTCCTTCTCATGGAGTGGACCTCAGATCCCTCATAATTGATTTTGATGACTTTTATCCCACAGCAGTCTTCATAGCTGTGTAACAGCTAATCAGCAGGGAGGAGGCTTCCATCTTGGTTCCAGTTTGATTATTCACTCACTGTCCTGCAACCAGTGTATGAGGTGTCTTCAGCAAAAGTGTTTTAGTATTTAGCTCTTGTGTCTAGCCAATAGCCCTGGTAATAGTCTGTATTATTTTGAGGACCTCAGGGGCCTCACTCTCCAGCAACTCCCTAGGAAGTATCACGCCCCTGGCACTGGAGTTTTCCTGCAACAATCTATGGCTTCAGAGAGTAGCATTGTCCACCTCCATTGTCTCTATTTTTAATCTTAATTATATATTTTTAATTAGCTAAAAAAGCAATAGGCTTTCCTATGGATTTTTAAAATAATGTCTTTAGTTTTGATTAATTGTACCCTCCTCCTCTGTTCCCTTCTCCTGGACCACTTACAACTTCTAATATTCTTTCCCACTACATGCATATCTAATATTCCCATTCCTAAAGCCCTCCCTGTTCATTCCCTCAGGGTCCCTTTTAAGCTTCCTGCCTTCTTCTGCTTCTTACTCAAACTTATATACAGATATAAAAATTTGAAGTTAAGTGCATTTGAGAAAGAAGATGTGCCATTTGCTGTTCTGAGCCTGGGTTACCTCACTTCATATATATAATATTTTCCATATCCATCCCTATTTCGGAAAATTTTGTAATTTTAGTTTTCTTTACAGCTGAGTGAAACTCCATTGTGTATATGTACCATATCTTCATTATCCATTCAGCAATTGATGGGCATCTGGGCTGGTTCCATTTCCTAGCTATTGTGAGTAGAGTAGCAATGAATATGGATGAGCAAGCGTCTTTATAGTAAAGGCTAGAGTCCTTAAGGGTGTATTCCCAGGAGTGGTATAGCTGGGTTGTATATGATAGATCTATTTTTAGCTTTTTGCAAAACCTCCACACTGATTTCCATAATGTTTGCAGCAGTTTAAACTCCCACCAAAAATGCAAAAGAGTTCTTCTTTCCTCCCACCCTCACCAGTATTTGTTGTCATTTGATTTTTGATGATAGATATTTGGACTAAGGTGAGGTAGGATCTCAAAGTAGTTTTAATTTTCATTTTCCTGGTGGTAAAAGATGCAAAATGTGTTTAATTTTTAAAATTTATTTATTTATTTGCAATGAAAAAGAGAGAAACAGAGAGAAAGAGAGAGAAAGAGAAAGAAAGAAAGAGGAGAGAATAAGAGAGAAAGGGAATAGGTATGCCAGGGTCTCCTGCCACTGCAAACAAACTCCACATGCACATGTTACTCTGTGTACCTGGCTCTGCATGGGTACTGTCTTATCACTCTAAGACTTCAAGAATTATATTCAATAGAAGTAGAGGGAGTGGACCCTCTTGTTTTGTTCTAGATCTTAGTAGGAAGCTATGAGTTTTTCTCCATTTAGCACACATTGGTTATTGATTTGTTATATAGCCTTTATTGTATTGAAATATGTTCCTTACATCTTAGTATCTTCAGAGTTTATATCATGAAGGGGTATTAGATTTTGTCAAAGGTCTTTACTGCATCTATTGAGATGGTCATGTGATTTCTGTCCTTTAGTCTATTTATGTGATATAAACATTTATTGATTTATATATGTTATATCATCCCTGTGTCTCTGGAACAAAACCAACTTGATGAAGGTGGATGATCTTGTTGAGATGCTATAGAATTCAGTTTGCAAGTATTTCATTGAGAATTTGTACATTTATGTTATCAGGATATTGTTCTATAGATTTATGTGTGTATGTGTGTGGGGGGAGTGTCTAGTTTCATGACTAGTGTAACGCTGTATTTGTAGGGAGGTTAAGGAACTTTTCTTCCTTCTCTGTTTTGTGGAATAATTTCAGAAACAGTGATTTCAGTTCCTTTTTAAAGGTCTGAAAGAATTCTCTAGCAAACCCATCTAGAACTGGACATGAGTAGGCTAGAAGAAGATTTTTTTTATTACCACTTCAATATTCTTATTTGTTATATTATTTTTATCATCTCAGTTTAACCTTGGTAGGCAATATACATTTAGAAATTAATCCATGAACTATAGATTTTCTAGTTTAGTGAAATGTAGATTTTTGAAATATGTCCTTATGATTGCTTCACTTTCATTGATATCTTTGTAACACCTCCCTCTTCATCTCTAATCTTACTGATTGGGGTTTTCTCTCTCTTTCTTTTGGTTAATTTGTCTAAAGGTTTGTTGATCATGTTTATCTTTTCAAAGAACCAATTATTTGTTTCTATTTCTTTGATATTTTCCCCTGATTTGATAATTTCCCTACCTGGTACTTTTGAGTTTGTTTTGTTCTTATTTTCTCAAGGTATTCAGGTGCCTTTATGTTATTTATTTGAGATCTCACTGTCTTTGTAATATAGGACTTTTAGCTATAGATTTCCCTCATAGGATTTCCTCCATTGTGTTCCATAAGTGTTGGTCTGTTGCATTTCATTTTCATTTAGTTCTAGAAGGTTTTTTATTTCATTGACTAACTTTTTTTTAATTTAATGATATGTTCTTTATACTCCAGGAGATTATATATGTATTTTTGTACTTTTTCTACTGGCTAATTTTTAATCTTATTACATTTTACTTGGAAAATAATACAAGGAATTATTCTAATTTCCTAAAATTGTTAAGACTTGCTTTTTGCCCTAAAATACAATCTTTTGCCCTAAAATATAATGGGCTGCTGAGAATATATATTCTGTACTATTTGGATGGAATGCTTTCTAAATGCCTGTTTGGGTCATTTGATCTATAGTATTATTTGACTCCAAAGTTCTTCTGCTTATTTTTTTGTCTGGATTTCTTGTTTATTGAGAAAAGTGGAATGTTGAAATGACCCACTATTACTATTGTTGCAGTTAGCTTTGCATTGCTGGCAGAAGCAATGACATCACTCTTGGTACCAATTTACTGTTGAAGTCAGCTTCACATTGCTGGCAGAAAGCACTTGACCAAGACCAGCTTGTGGGAGGAAAGGGCTTATTTTGGCTTGCAGTCTTGAGGGGAAGCTCCATGATGACAGGAAGAAAAGGGGCATGAGCAGAGGATGGACATCACTTCCTGGCCAACATCAAGTGGACAATAGAAACAAGTGCCAAACTCTGGCAAGCAGAATCTGGCTATAACACCCATGAGTCTACCCTCAACAATACACTAACACTAGGAGGATCCAATTTCCAAATTGCCACCATCTGGGGACCTAGCATTCAGAACACATAAGTTTATGGGAGACACTTGAATCAAACCAACACAACTGTATTAAGATTTATCTCTGATTTTATATCTGGAAGAACTTGTTTTACAAAATTATTTCTATTTGGTTTTGTACTTATATATTCAAAATTATAAACTTCTATTGGGTTGTATGAAGTGACCTTTATCTCTACCTGAATAATTTTGGGTTTGAAGTCCATTTTGTCAGTGATTAGAATAGGAACACCTGCTTGTTTCTTGTCTGGAATATCTTTTCCAAGTCTTTTACCTGATGGTGTATTTGTCTTTGAAAGACTGGTAAGTTTCTTGAAGACAACAAAATGATAAATCCTGTTTTGTGATCCAGCCTGTTAGTCTGATTTTTTTTTTAATTGGGGAGTTGAGGCCATTAACATTCACAGTTATTGAAAAGTGACAATTAATCCCCATCATGTTTACGATTTTGTGCTGTTTAGTGTTTCTTTACTCTTCATTTGCTTAACTGTTTCATTTCTTCCTCCTATAACTTCTTCAATGTATTTATCCTTCCCTCTCTCTGTCTCAAATAAATAAATAAATAAATAAATAAATAAATAAATAAATAAGTAAAATATTTTTTAAAAAAGAAATAGTCAACAAATATATATGGATACTTTAGACTTTGGGTTACTAAACTCTTGCAAAGAAAGTTGTATTTCAAGGGGAACTTCCCTAATTTTATTTTTTGCTTAAGATTTATGGTCAGGTACTGGCTGAGAGGACTAAGATAGGGCTCATGGGCCTACCATGGTCATGACTGCATCCCGTTTGGCCGACATGTATGTGTAATCTTTTAGAACTTGTGGTATTAGTGAGCTCTTCATCCCACCATCAAAAACCCTGAGAAGAAATAACTTCGAGGAGAAACTGTTGATTTAGGCTCATAGTTCCAGCCCATGGTCAGTGATTTCCGCTCATGGGTGTCCTGAGTTCCAGCCTGAGTTCCTAACCAGGTATGTCCGCTACCACCTTATAATGGGGGCAGAAAGAATTATCTATTTGGGGATTCCCACTGATGTTCTCAATATGTCACTTTGGCTTATTTATGCTTGTGTGTAAGTAGCTCCTGATTTCCCCAAGTCTCTACTACTTCTGAGATCCTGATGCTTTTGCTCCATGATGTGGACATGAAGTAGATTGCTGAAATACCATCAAGCGGCCATGGATTTTTCCCTCCATCTGTTGCCAACAGCTTGACATCTGAGTTTCCATAATGACCAAATGGATCAAGGGACACTATGTTAGGATAGTTTTGGTTGCAAGTGATAGAAGTATGAACATGCTTATACAGGAAAAAAAAAAAAAAAAAAGAGAGAGAGAACTGACTGGCTTTGCATAACTAATGAGTTCAGGAGTTAGCTGTAGGCACCTTCAGGGCTCAAATCGTTTCAGCAGGACTTGGTCTTGCTCCAGGGCTTGGCTGTCATTTCCTCTGTGCTGGTGTCATTCTCAGGCAAGCTCTGTCCATGTAGTAGCCAGATGGCTCAGAGCACCTCCAGGCCATCATCCTCCCAGACAAAGGGCTTCTCGTTCCCAATTACCTATAACTGAGTTCCACTGGCCAGGCTGGCACTACAGGCTTCACGTGGAGGCAAGAACAGGGCTCATCAATAAGGAAAGGCGAATGAGGACATAAGGACGGTACCTGGTAGGGAAATGTGGTACTCTAACCAGAAGCATTGAGGGATACTGGGCAGGCTGAGGAATGACGGTGAGCTGACAGGATGAATGAGGATTCCAGGCGTGGGTTTAGTCTTTTGGGGAGTTAAGATAGAGCTGAACAGTTATATGATCTGTATTATGTTTTACCTTAAATTTCATGGAAACTTGATTCCATCATATGTTTTCTAATGTAGCAATATATTAAATCATAGGTTACCTCTGGGGCATGGAGTAACTGGAATATTCCAGGAAGAGGCATCTCTTAAAGCCCTGTGGTTTTGGTACCCGTGGCATTTCTCTGCATTTCAGTGCTTCTTCCTTGAGAGGCATACCTGCATGTAACCTTCAAATAACAATGGCTATTTGAACCACTCTATGGTTTATTTGCTGCTTCAAGTGAATTGCTTCAGCCTGGGGAAAGAACACAAGAAGAGTGGCATGCAGAGTGGTCATTAAGAGAGCAGGGTTTTGGTCAGATGGCTGAGCTGAAATCCTGCTTCTCCACTGATAATATCTTTGCCCTTTGATAAATGGTTAGACATTATTGAGCTATGGCTTCCTCAGTGGTTAACACAAATGACTCTTATAATTTGTGAGGGCTGAGTGAACAAATCTTTGTGTAAGCAGAACAGTCCTTGGCACAAAGTAATTCTCAGGCACAGTTATTACTACATTATAATAAATATTATTATTAATGTTTTATATGTGTGATAAATGCAATAAACTTTTAACATATCATCTTCCTGGCCTCATATTTCAGGATCAAGTGCAAGTAAAAGATAGGTGGTAAATCTGGCTTTGGTTTTCCATGCCCCACAACCAATAGGAAATGTCAAGATAAAATGCAAGGAAACAGAAGAGAGTGCCTCAAGACTAGGGAGGTTTTATTTTCATGCCATTAGCCTAGACTCACTATAATATTTTCCTGCTATTTACTTCCTACACAGTTGTCACTAATTGCACACTTATCTTGCTGCTTAGCAGTAGTTCTTGTTTTCTAACCAACTCTTTCCCAAGCTCTTAGCCAAAATGCACCTTCCTTCAGTTTTCAAAAGAAAAGTCCCATCCACCTGCTCAGCATTTTTGCATTGAATAAAGTTAAGCAAGAGAGCAGCAGGGAACAGCGTAATTGACACAGAGTATTAGACAATTACTGGTATTTTTTTAAACCTACAAGCTAGTGATTATTTTTAGCCTTGGAGAATGATGACCACATTTGAAAAGATGATAGCTACCATTAAGGAGAAAGTTACAAACCATGAAACCATTAAAAAATTTTAAAACCCTGACTTTTTACATTTAAACTTTGGAGATTAATCTTGCCCAATTGCAAGGTATCTTTTAATTTAGCTCCCATACTTTTTTGTTTGTTTGTTTGTTTGTTTTTCGAGGTAGGGTTTCACTCTTGTCCAGGCTGACCTGAAATTCACTATGTATTCTCAGGGTGGCCCGGAACTCATGATGATCCTCCTACCTCTGCCTCCTGAGTGCTGGGATTAAAGGCGTGCGCCACCACACCTAGCCTTAGCTCCCATACTTTTTTTAATTAGTTACTTTTTTTGTTGTTGTTGTTGGTTTTTGCAAGGTAGGGTCTCACTCTGGCCCAGGCTGACCTGGAATTAACTATGTAGTCTCAGGGTGGCCTCGAACTCTCGGTGATCCTCCTACCTCTGCCTCCCGAGTGCTGGGATTAAAGGCATGTGCCACCACGACCGGCCTAGTTACTTTTTTTATTGACGACTTCCTTAATAGTAAACAATATCCCATGGTACTTCCCTCCCTTCCCCCACTTTCCTCTTTGAAACTCCACTCTCCATCAGTCTCTCTTTTTGATGTCATGATCTTTTCCTCCTATTATGATGGTCTTAGCTACTTTCCCTTCTGGTCCTATTTTTGAAGACACAAACATAATTATGTACCAGGTATCTACTTCTATTTTGAAGAGTTTTAAAATGTCATATCTAACAGTACATACTGACAAAGTCAACTTGAACGTACAGAGATTTCCACATCATTCATTTTATGCAGTCTTTTCTTAACTCCCACTCAGTGTATGCAATGAAAACACAGATAATCCAGTGCAGGAAAGAGTCCTCCCAGGGGAACATTATGTGTTTTAGATGTGTTGCCCTTGACATTTATATCATATTTAGTGCCCCAGAGTGAGGGAATGGTTTTCAACCAATGCACTTCTTCAATCTTTTTTTTTTTTTTTGAAGCAAGCCCAAGACAATTCCACGGCTTCCAGCCACTGTAATAGAACTGCAGATGCATGCACCATCTTGTGCACATGTGCAACCTTGCGCAGTGTCGTTGATGTCGTGGATGATGATGATGATACAGGAATGTGCTTGGCGCTTCAGGTCCCAGAGCACAGACTCAGATCAGTCTCCATTTGGACGGTACTTGCAGCTGTATGGTCCTGAGCCAGGGAGTTTTCTCGGGTCAGTGGGCTTCAGGTAAAGGACTGCATATTTGCTACAAATCCTATTAGGCAAACGTCTGGGTTTCAATCTTCATCAGTCTCCAACTACGGTCACAATACCTCACCTGAGAGATGTGCTTGTTTCAAAATTAAACGTACTAATTAGTAGTTTAAAATTGGGCCTGTCATTTTGCAAGCCTTGAATAATTTTAACTATTACTGCTGTTTGGCCATCTCACATTACTTTGCACTATAGGTAATAAGGACATTAATACATATTACAGGTAATCAGGAAAATAGGAGATGTACAGACCACCATGTGGCCAAACCTGGATGAGCCTTCTGTGGTTTCCATACTGTCTGGTTAGGCCATGCCATGTACTTGCCCACAGGTTCTCAGTTTGGTGTGTGGTATGGCATTAATTACTTGCCCAGGAGTTCCTTCTACCTGAAAGCTTCCATGGCCAGAACCTTTATGAGTCACTTTATTCATTTAATTTGTTTTGATGCAGGGCCTCATACTGTAGCTCAGGTGAGCCTGGGTCTCATTGTGTAGCCCAGGCTGATCTTATCAGGACAATCCTCTTGCCTTAGCTTCCTGAGTGCTGGGAGCCACCATACCTGGTTTTTGAACAACATTTTTTATTACTTATTTTGAGAGAGAGAAAGAGGCAGAGATGAGAGAGAGGGAAAGAAAGAGAGAATGAGCGTGCTGGGCCTTCAGCCACTGTGAACAAACTCCAGATGTGTGCACCCTTTTGTGGCACATGTGCAACCTTGAGTGCTTGTGTTAGTCACTGTGTGGGGCCTGTAGATTCGAACGTGAGTTCTCAGGCTTTGCAGGCAAGTGCCTTAACCACTAAGCCATCTCTCCAGCTCTGACAAAGCATTGTTAGTGCTGCCTGCTTCTTCCCTGCAGAATGTGTTGCTTTTGAAAGCCAACTGTCATATGGGCCAGCATCACATAGCTGCCTTAAAAAATTTTTTTCTTATTATTTTTATTTATTTTTGGAGAGAAACACAGAGGGGGGGGAGGGAGAGGGAGACAGATAGAGATGGGCGTGCCAGCAGTCTCTCAGCTGCAGTGAACGAAATCCAGATGTGCTCCCCCTAGTGGTCAAGTGCGGCATTGCGCCCTTGTGTCACTTTGCATCTGGCTAAATGTGGGACCTGGAGATTGGAACCAGCCTTCTTAGGCTTAGGAGACAGGCGCCTTAACCGCTAAGCCATCTCTCCAGCCCACAGCTGCCTTTTGTACCATGATTTGCTTTAAACTTCCATTGCTGAATACATATTTCTCCTCCAGGAGACTGCAGTTACCGTGAAGGCCAGCTCAGTGAGTGACTCATCATTCTAGTCTTGTCTTGGCTAGAACACCACACACATCTTAGGGTTACTTCTGCAGATACTTGCTGAATCAATCAACGGATACACGAGGGGATGCATGAGGCAACATATAGCTTGGGTGATCATGGGAGAATTAGCTTGGGAGGCAATGATGGAAAGCATTTTCAGATATATTGAAAGTTCATAATTTCTTGTTAGAATATCCAATCCACAGCTAGGCAATGGGGATGCAAACTATTCCATGTGGGCTCCTGTGGGTCTTTACCATTCCTGTTCCCCTTTCCCCAGGGTCATTGGCCACCGACATCCCGGGAGAGGGAGGGAGGAGTTGGGAGGGAAGCAGCGGGGTCCTGGAGCAGCGGGTGAATGCAACCATGAAGATGACGGGCAATGAGCACCCGGGAGACAGTCTGATGAACAGCGCTTGTTTATTCAAAAGGGGAGTGGGTTTATAAACACTTGGGGAAGGTTGAGATGGCATGTACAGATTATATGGCAATCGGATGCATAGTTTATGGGCTGTTATCTAGGTGGCGGAAGGACTAGTAACTTCAAAGCTATGGGGGAAGGATAAGGGAAGGCGAAGGGTGGAAGAGGAGATTATCAGAAAGCTGTGTGTGTGGGGGGGGAGATGGTGAGAACACTACTGACTCCAGCCACATGAGGGTCTCTTGGGCAGCTAGCCGCAAGGTCAGGAACTGTGGGGGGCAAAGTCTGACTTATGGAATGGTCAGAGCCTTTTGGGGTCTGGGGAGGGCCTCGCCAGTTCTGCCCACTCTGGGCGATGACAGCACACTGCAACCTACAACGTAGGGAAGGCTGTCACTGTCGCCAGGGACTTCCTGTCGATAGGGCCAGCTGCAACCCCACAGCCCAGGATCCCTGGCCATGTCCAATAGTTCAGGCTAGCCTTCTCACAGGTCCAGCCCGTTTCTAGCAGGCCCAACAGGCTCCCAACTGAAAAAAAAAAAAACTCATTTTTTTTTTTTCATTGAACAAATATGCTTTTAGTGCTTCTTGTGGGTTTCAACACACTTGCTCAAGGTCTAGCACCTGCATTTAGAGCTTTACCTTACCAGGTGTCATAGGACATCAGTAAGGAAGAGGCGCAGGGTCATTTCAGAGAGGGTTTCTCAGATGGGGCTGTAAGGAATATTAGCCCTAAAGGGGTACTCTATAAAGAAATGAATAAAAGGACAGTTTTAAATATATTTTATTTATTTATTTATTTATTTGAGAGAGAGAAAGAGGCAGAGAGAGAAAGAGAGGGTGTGCCAGGGCCTCAAACCACTGCAAACGAACTCCAGATGCTTGTGCTCCCTTGTGCATCTGGCTTACGTGGGTCCTGGAGAATCAAACAGGGATCCTTTGGCTTTTCAGGCAAATGCCTAACCGCTAAGCCATCTCTCCCGCCCACCACCCAAAGGACAGTTTTAGAGATGCTCTGTGAGGTATCCCTCCTCTTTCAGATTCACATTAACAACTCTGATGATGGTGACCACAGTAATGGAAGTTAACATTTATTATGCACTCGGAATTGATTCTTTAAATCCTCCCAAGAACTTTATTAGTAGGTGCTATTATCCCCTTTCAAAGATGAGAAAAGAAAGCACATTAGCACTTCAAAGGTGCCCAGAATCCTAAAACAAAGAAACCCATTTTGTTTTGCTTAATCCAGCATTTTCCAAATTTAATTAACCACAGAAGTGCTTTTTTTTTTTTTTTCCTTTGCATGTCACCTAATGATATCCTGTGGAACCACAGAATTCATTATTTGGAGAAATGTTGTTCTAGTTTGATGCTTTGATTTCTCAGATGAAGAATCAGAAGCCCAGTTAGGGAAGGACTCCCTGGATTCTGCCCTTAGCAGATTATAGAGTTTGGGCTCTAAATTCAACCTCTTGGCCCTTACTTTATTCGTTTTTTTTCACTGAGCTTTTTGGTCCTCTTCCTTTTCTATTCTTTCTCCCCTTTTATCCCTTTCTTCTTCCATTTCTCCCTTCTTCCCTTCCACTATCCTAGGGCTTTGGGTCAAGTACAGTCAGGTGGTCATTTAAATTTGAGACCAGGTTATAGAGAGCATTTTCTGATCTCCAAGTACTTATCACCACCAGGTACTTCCATTCTGTCTGCAACAGCTCAGTTCATGTATGTGTGCAGTGGGCGGAGCAATGAAGTGAGTGCCTATTGAAGAACGAGGATGGTGCCCAATTATGCAGGCACCATCAGCTTTTTCTGCCATTTCTCTCTCTGTCTAATGACCTTTTTTTTTTTTCAAGCAGTTCCTTAGAAGAGTAATGCTCGTTTTACACATCATCCTTCTTATGGAGTTACCTAATTCTCCTAAAACCTGATGTGATAGCTTGAATATTTATTGGGGAACAAAAGATACTTTTGGTCTTTTTCAGTATCTGAAGTTCATGTTCTCTGAACGTCTTTCATTCATTCATTTGATGAACAAACAATTTTACAGTCCTTTTTCTTTGCCAAGTTTTAGCATGTATGGTTGATAAAGATGAATACTATGATAGCCAACACAGAGTTACTGTCTCCAAAGTCTCAAAGTCTAAAAGAAGAGACAAGAGTTTGAAAATTAATTGATAGCTAATGCCCACTCAAAAAATTTTCCAGTGATTTCTAATTTTTTATTAAGTTGCATAAAATATTCCTAAGTTAGTTGTTGTGTTGGAATTAGCACCGAATTTTGGAAAGGGTGATTACAAACAGTCTTCAATTAAAGCAATTTTTCACACTCAAGCTTATCCTCATATAAAGTCACACTGTACCACCTGACATTGTAGTAACAATACTACTACTACTAAGTCGAGGTTGCACTATTATGACCAGAAATACTTGAACAGCAGGATTAGCTC